>OY728137.1:1504345185-1505595185 GCA_963277665.1 Viscum album | reverse complement strand
ATATCCCCTATCATAATTCACCCTACAATCTATATAATAATTTTTAGGGACCCCATTTTTAGTGTAATATATGGGACAGAGCCTAGATAATTCATCACAAAATTATTTCCTTTGATCCGTATATAATTTATTTTTAACCATTCTGTTGAATGTAATATCATCAACATTATACATTGAGTGAAATTATGGAAGGTTCCTGAAATTCTATCCACCCAACATCTTCATTTAAAAATATATCTCAAGCATCCTTAAACACTATGTTAGTCCTTATACAAGAATTTATTATAAAATTCACAATCATAACCCATGAATTCATATGTAATTATCCAAGAAAATGAGCCCACACATATTACACACACTTTATTTTAACTAAATGAAGTTAACATTGATTCATTTTAAATTCATTAACATGATCATCCATTGATATTCCCTTTGATGTCATCATGCTGAATGAACACCACTTCATGTGGAATATGTTCATTTATATTGGATTCTCATTAATATTATCAAGATAATTCATAGTCTATAATATGATCTCAACAACCTAGATGTTATAGGGAATAGATTATGTTATTGACATTTGAATAATTCCCAGTGATATTCATTCAAACCATTACCATTATAATAATTCCATTAATTTTTGGTAGAATCCTTTCAATGTAACCTCAATATCCTCCTAAAATTTATAATATTTTATTGACATCAACACTAAGTAAATGTCAACCCCATTACTCTTTCCCATTTATATATTTCCTACATCCAATTCTATACCTAAAAGATCAATTTCCTCCGAATTAAAAAATAATGTTTTGGAGAGAAGATTATAACAAGAAAATTTTACTATTGAGTTTGTAATGCCTTACTAAACCACAAGCTCTTATCCTATGTTTTGGCATTTATAACCACTATTCACCTATATCAAACCACTAAAATCATAAAATATGGAACAAATATCTAGATCTTTCTTAATTATAAGAATCTCACAAAACCAATTTACCCAAATATATAAGTAAAACAATACCCAATTCATCAAACTATATTAAAACTGTCACTACTAAAGAAAAAAACACTATAAAAAAATATGAAAAATAAAAAAAATAAGTAATAAAAATAATAAATTATGTGGTAGAAATTTAGTACTATGACTATGAGAGAACATAATTCTTTTTTAAGGTAATATAAGAAGAATTATTACAATCACTATATATAATATCATATAATTGTATATCACTTTTACACCATACATAAAGTTTATGTTCATCATAAGTAAATCTATGTTATCCACACATATATGTAACTCCATCAAAATTATATAGTGGTGCCCAACCAGTAAACTAATTCCACTAAATTTCAAGGTTTTGTGATGGTAAGACTATTTACATGTCCTCTTAAGACAACCCATTGGTACATTTAAAAAAAAAATTAAATCATGATGAATTGAAAATTTAAATCTCACATAGATAACAAATAACTCTTTTGTAACACTTTACTAAACCACTAGAAAACCATCATATAACTCTATAATTTATTCTTACTAATGTTACAATATTATATAATCCATCATATAGATAATGAAAACCTCCACTCCAAATTATATAATGTTTCATCCAGACCAACTATCCTTATACTGAACATCAGCTTCCATGACTGTTCATTGGTCTAAAACTCATATTCTAGAGTTTATCCTTCCAAATATATAGTTTTGGAACATGAACGTAGACTACACATATCTAGAAATGTTGTCACAAAAAAATGTTATTCTACATTATGACATTGTGTCATAGTGAAATAGGTTTTCTCCACTAAAAATTGAAATTAGTCATAAAACTATATTATTTTCCTAATATAGTTAAAATCTAATCAACTGTGACACTATCCTTATTCAATTTCTAAGGAGGGAAATAACTACATTGTTTGGGTGTGATAAAATTTTCAATTCATTCAATTTTTTCTATTTCTAAACAATGGCTTATATGTAATTAATTAAAGAATAAAATTATCCAAGAACATATTTCCTAAAAAAAATTACCCATAAATTTATAAAAAAATATGTAAAAATATAGAATAACATAATCGTTTAAATGGAATTTCTATTTATGTTATTTTAAATATTGTTATCATGGTTTCCACTAAAGCTTATTTGATACCAATTATAACATGGTGACTATAATAGCATGATGGTGGTGATTATTTTGATACATTGGTACTTAATATAATAGAGTTTATTATATAGGACCTATCATTTTAGTGGTCTTAGGGAACTATATATATACACGACACTTAAATTACATTCAAAAACATAAAATAAAAAATAAAATTTAGAAATATTTCATTATTCCACATTTATTATCCTTAAATTATGAAGAAGTCCTCATGGTTTCTTATGGAAAACGGAAAAAAATGGGGTGAGATTAGAAGTCTAGTAATTGTTAGTGTAAAACCAAAATGAATCATTGAATAAATACAACATATATAACTTGGAAGTAATGTTAATCAAATAATTTCATATAACTGATAACGTGACCATAATGTATATCTATGAATAACATATAATTAGAAAAACATAATCACATGGATAATAGAAAATGAGTTTATAGTGATGGAATGAATAATTGAAAACATCATAATTATTCCTTCGGGGCCTCGAGTCAATAAATAAAACATAATAGTGATCAAATATACCAAATTTTCCAAATTAGTTTGTCTCATGAGACCCACAAATTCCTTGCAGAGATATATAACATTAGGCCGACCAATAATATAATGAGTCTAGTACATCTATTTCATGACGGAATTTAGATAATAATATATATCATAATGTTCCATGGGAACCGCTTAATTTTTTTTAGTTTTTAGATAATTAATAATTATTTTTATATAATTAAGTAGTATATGGATTCTCAATGTTTACATGATTACACTACTGCCAAACCGGCCTTTAATAATACTAGATATGGCCATTATTAGTTCTAGAAGAGCACTGACTACATGAGCATGGATAAAAGCCCAAATCTTTTATTAGCACTGAAAATGAACTGATAAATGTGTCCTTTATCGACACTCAAAAATCACTGATAAAGGAACCATTTATGAGGAAATTAATTTAGCACTGCTAAGGGAACCATTTATCAGTTATTTTTGGGAACTGATAAAATAGACCGTTATCAATGATTCTATTAGTGATGATAATATATACCTTTATCTGTGCTTTTTAAAGTGCTGATAAACATGGCCTTTTTCGACTCTTTCAAAGGAACTCATAAAGGGCCACACTATAGTGTACTACAAGTGCCCACTGTAGCATCACTACAATGTGACATTATAGAACACCATAACACAAAATATACACCAAATATCAACAAAAACATGTCCGAATATGGGATATAAATGAGATTAAATTTAGAAAACAAACATAAAAACACTCTATTATATACATTTCAAAGGTTGTTTCATACAATTAAATAAAAAAAATTATTATATACATTCAAAAACATCAATGTTACATAATATTTTAATCCTAACTCGACTCATGATATTTACAAAAAAATACCCCTGATCAAGAAAAATAACTCACCTGTAGAAAAAATCAATTCTTATGTTATTAATAATTATAAAAAAATTACCAGAATGTTTTAATTTTATTAATATTAATGTCAATTAAAAATAAAAATTTTCACTTGGAGCTATACCAGTCACACCATGCATCATATTGAGGTGTACTGATTCCAACACTTCTCAAATGACTTTTGGATCATTGTCCTAAATTATTAGAACAATGTGAATATGTTCACTCGGTATTGATTACACCAATTGTCTTTTTTACTAAAATGTATTTTCAAACTAGAAACATGAACTTTTAACTCATTCTGATCACATCGTGTATCAGTTTGACATGAAAAATATTATTATACCTCCCAAATGACTTGTGATTCATTCTCCTAAATTATCATTAAAATTATATTTTGTTTGATTGGATTGCTGTTAGTGAATCATTTTGACCTAAAATATCGATTTTATACTCATAAAACACACATTGAGTCATACTGGGAACATGGTGTATCGAATTTAAGGTTCACCAGATTCCTCCACATAAAAAATGACTTATGGATCTTTTTTATAAATTTGAAAAAAAATAATAATGTGTTTTCTCTGTTTTGAGCAAGATAGTTTTCAATTTTACTAAAATTGATTGCAATTTTAAATTAAAAACTTCACATTGAGTAATACCAGTCACATTGTGCGTCTGATTGAGGTGAGTCTAATGTATACACATCCTAAATGGATTATGGATCATTTTACTAATGTATCAAAACAATATGAATGTGTTTCATAGTTTTGAGAATGTCACTTGATTTTTTTTAATAAAATGTCATTTTAAAATTCAAACATGCACTTTGACTCATACTGATCACATAGTGCATCATATTTAAGTACAGTTAATAATTACACATCACAATGAGTTATATATTATTTTCATAATGTAATTATACAATTTTAATTGGTTTTATTGGTTTTTAGTAGGTCAATAGGACTTTTTACAAAAAATTGTATTCAATTTTAATTAAAAACATCCACTTGGAGTCATATCTGTCCCAACGTGCATCAAATTGAGGTGGGGATGATAAATCCATATCCCAAATTACTCATAAATCATTATTCTTATGTATCAATTCGATCTGATTGTTTTATTGGAATTGAGTAAGTCAGTTTTTTTACTAAAATTTATGCAATGTAAATAAAGATGCATTTAGAGTCAAACTGGTCACACAGTGTATCAGATTGAGGGGAGGCTGATTACTAAATGTTCCAAATCACTTGTCGATTTTTTTCCTGAAGTTTCAATACAATCTCAATTTTTTTTGCTCAGTTTGAGATTTGACATTTCTTTTGTACTAACATTTCATTTTAAATGAGAAACATGCACTTTAACTCATACGGATCACATCGTGTATCGTTTTGATAGGAGACTGATTCATACACATCACAATTGACTTATGAATCGAATTTCTAAAATATCATAAAAATATGATATAGTATTTTCAGTTTTTAGTGAATGAAACTTTTCAAATTAAAATTTTGATTTTAAACTGATAATAGGAACATTCAGTTTGTTGAATTTTTTAGTAAAATTAATTTCAATTTAAAATATAAATAATTTCATGGAGTTATACCGATCACATATTGTGTTGGATCGAGGTATGACTAATTCCTACATGTTACAATGTATCCAAACACATCATGGGCATCTTCCAACTTCCAACACTGCATGAGAAGCTTCAAACAAACCACATAAACACAAAAAATCCTCATATATACGATTTTTTTATGATTAATACTAAAAAAATAAATTCAACACAAATATGAAACAATGAATTAATTCTATGGAAAATTATTTTACTATGATAAAATCAAGATTACCTCTATGATTTGGAAGAGAAAACATAGTTTATCTTCCTTCAAAGTCATGAATCATGGAAAAGTTTATTTGAAAATAAATAACCATTAAAAATGAATAATAAAAATTAAATCCATGTTTTATTATATAATTTTTCAGTAAAATCGAGACAATATATCTTCACATTACCATTAAATGTTTCAAAATGGTTTCTTTGGCTGTGATATAGGCTAATAAAAAAATAATTATTATTCGTGCACTTCATTATAGATTAGAAAACTATATGGATATATGGAAACCACGGGAAAATTAATTATATTGATTTCTTTTTTGATCCATTGATCAATGGATCCAAAACAAGGATTGGTTTTTCATCACTCAAACAGTTAAAGAAAAAACTATGGATTCTTTGTGAATTTTACTAATATTGGTTAACTACCTCTTAGCATAGAATCTGACCTGAAATTCCTACCCAACATCCCCATGAGGCTCTCATCCCACCCACGCTATCCAAAATCTCTGTCATGTTATCATTCATAATTCACATTTCCTTCTCTTCTTCACAATTTTATTCAATATTTAAAAAATTTGGAATTTTTTTCTTCATAGAATTTTCTGGTTCTCATGTTTCTTCTTCAATCACATGTGTTTTCCATGTAAACATTACCCATGGATATAATTTATTATAAAAAAAATTTCTCTTTATGTTCAATAATCTAGTTATTTTGTTTCCTTCTATGCGTGGGATGAGAGAATCATAGGGATTCTAGGTAAGAAGTGTAAGATTGATGAAATTCTAAGTGGTAGTTATTCAACATTAGTTAAGTTCACAGTGAATCCTTATTTTGGTTTTTAGGGTTTTGATTGATGCACAACCAATCCTTGTTTAGGATCCACTGATCAATAGATCCATGTAGATATCAATATTATTCCAAATCTTTCGGAATAATATGTGTTGAATTACAACAAATTAAACACGTACATAATATTTTTAGATGGGTCGTCTACATGACATCTTCTAAACCAGATGAACTGTTTAACTCCATCATCATATTCATCTTTCAAACTATTAGAATGGATCCATTTTTGGTTCATTAATATCCTATTGGGTTCATAAAAGACTAATTTTATACAACATGTTGATAAATACACATAAAAGATTAATTTTATAAAACATAAACTCTCATTCAATCAGCTAAAAGATATATAAATTTATTGGAACAAGTGATGTAGCAGGATAGGGAAATATAAATTTAAAATTAATATTGTATCAATATTTTTAAACATATCAAGACATTTGGGATGTCATTTCACCGCACCAACCCATCCCAATTAAATTAATGGGAATCCAAGTGGATTTAAAATTATCATTTACTAATAGATTACATGAATAAGAATTACATCAAACAAACCAATAGTTCTCTCATTCATTAATATTAATATAATGTTTGTAACAAGAACTAGGGCATGAAAAATTGCACATTGGGAATTATTTGGTCCAAAAAATATATAAATCAAGTAGAAAGAAAATTTAAATAAAAATTACCATGATGCATCCATACATTGGATTACAAAACCAACCATCATAAGTAGAAAAAATAATATATGATGTAGTATAATATAAAAGAAATCATTAACCTACCATTACCTCCATCACACAAAAAATCCCCAGTTCAATTTCTAAATTCCACACATATGGAATAAATTGATAAAATAAAGAATGAAAAATATGTATGATAACATTGGGAGATCAATATGGGAAATGTAAAAAAAATAAAAAACCAACTAAATTCCATGTGACTCCATGTTTCACCATCAAGTCCAGAAATAATAAACTCTCTATGAGTGATAAAGAGTTGAATCAAAATTTCAAAATGAGAAAATCGGATGACCTACCTCGCTGGTTTACAGTCAACATACCAAAATTAACTATAACTTCGTAGTAGAAATCAAAAAATGAAACCAAAAATAAAAAAATAAAAATCAAATGGAATAACATTATAGGTTAATGAAAATACAAGCCCCACTTTAGAAACCCTAGCTGTAATCAATCACCGGACATCAGATGAGATGTTCGAGCAATTGGATGAAGTCGAGTGGTGTGATTCAAGATTCAATTCACCGAGGAGGAGTGAAGATAATATGTGGCTTCTATAGAAAGCTTCTGATGTCATGAACTGTTTGTAATTGGTTGATGTTTTATAATTAGATTAGGAAAATTTTATCAACACTTATAGAAAAGCACTGATAAAGAGTCCTTTTATCAGTGATTGTTTCTTATGTGATGATAAAAGAACTCTTTATCCACCTTGATACATGTTGCTCTTTATTAGCACTAAAAAAGTTGATAAAACCATTCTTTATTAGCTCTAAAACTAAAGCGATGATAAATGTTTATATTTTAAACGCTTAGTTTAGCGGTGATAAATCCTCATCATTATCAGCCAATGAAAAGAATTGATAAATATGTTTCTGTCAGTGTTTATTTCTTAAGCGCAGTTAAGTGATTTATAATTATAATTATAAATAAAAATTTTTAAATGTTCAAATATTAATAATAAATAAATATAAATATAAATATATTAAAAATAATCCCTTTTGGATATATTTATTATAATTTAATAAATATTTATTTATAATAAGTGAAATATTTTTAAAAATAATATTTATATAATTATATATATTTACATCATTATATATATTTATAAAGTTATTTTTATATATTTAATTAATATATATAATTATAAATATATTATATATACTCATTATTTAATTAAATTTAATATAAATTTAATAATTATTTATTTATAAATATAAAAATACTTCGAATATTTGTATTTATTTATAATTATAAATATATAAGTTTATAATACGGTAAATATACATTTATAAATAAATTTATTTATAATTATGTTAATAGAAATATATTTTTAACACAATTAATGAATATCTAATTTTATGTGGATGCATATATGTTAAAAATGAGTGAAATTGAATAAATTATGAATAAGAATGCTTTAACAATAATGAATAAATGGATAAGTTTAATATGTGTGAATTGTATATAAAAAATTCAATTCTTTTGTATATATGAAATCAATATAACAATGATTTGATCTTTGCTAAATTAAAAAATCAAACAACATTCAATTATATTTTAAGTTTATTCAATTAGTCAATTTTTTAATTCATATTAATTTTTAATTATAATCCATTGTCCAATAAATATATGACTATTTATTGTAATGTGCATATATATGTGGTAATATATAAATCATATTTTTATAAATTAATATATATCTATATATTTATTATGTACAATTTGATAAGATTTATTATAAAAATTATCTAATTAATATTTTTTTAATATTTAATATTTTAAAATATATTTAATCATTTTTATCAATAATTATATAATTAATAAAAAATTAAATATATATTTTTAATAAAATCACTTTTTATATTTTTTTATATAGTATTATTTATTTAGACCTATATTATCGCTAAAAATAAATTTTTGATAATGGGTACCCTTTATCAGTGCTAAAATTAATGTGATGATAGATGTTACCCTTTACCGGTGCTAAAAATAAAGTGCTGATAAATGATAACCCTTTATTCGTGCAAATAATAATGCAGTATTAAAGATTCCCTTTATCAGCACAAAGAAAAGCGCTGGAAAAAAGGTAAATTAGGCAGCACATTATTTAGCCCTGATAAATATGTCATCTATCAACATATTTTTTTGGTATTAATAAATACCAGTGCTGTTAAAGGCTGGTTTTGTAGTTGTTTTAATTGAATTATATGGTAATCTTCGTGAATGTCAACAAATCTTGATGGAAGAATAGGATATTCACATTTTAGTGGAAAATATATCGAATGGTGGTGTAATAGAGTGAGATACCTTCCATGTATTAGGGAATTATTAGGAATCATTCAATGAATTCAATGGTTCGAGACCAAATTAGGGATATAAAAATAACCCCCTCTTGTAAAAATGGAGTTTATTGTGATGTTAGTATAATAAGATGAAATATAAATAAATTATTCACAATTCCATCATATATTTTTTATAATGAAACTTAACATCATTGCATACAGAAGAGTAAAATAATTTAGAGAATTTTCAAAAGGGAAATGAAGGAACATTTATAGAAAACCTAGCATTTATATTTCCCTTCCAATGGCCTAATAAATTACCTTCTTGGATCCTTATATTTTCAGATCTTTAAACTAAAATATATATAAGGTTTTATGAACCCATACCTCACCATGTATTTTGAGTTTAACTCTTAGAAGATTCTTTAATAGAAAAGTGGAGATATTGTTTGAAATTATTACCTACCAAATTCTCATAAAAAAATTATTTAAAGGGAATATAAGATTAAGAAAATTATCAATGAGTTAATTGTGGAATGAAATGAGAGTATGAGTGGGTATTTGTTATTAATGAGCTATTTCTATGTTTAGTGAATATTTTTGTTGGGGACATATTGTATTTTAACATTAGAAGTTAGTTTTGATATCTCTAGTAGGTAAGGGTGGTTAGCTATTTTGATGTTGTATTAATAGTTGATGTTTTGTGGGGTGGGTGGTATGTTTCACATTTGATATCATTGTGGACTCTAGGATGGGCTCATCCCTTGGAAGGATTCAGCTAGGGATCATTAGGAATTGGACATCCAATAGGGATTTCTTAGTCCTCAACGCTCTCTCCCTCTCTATCTCTCTATCTATTCTACTTCTCTTATATATATATATATATATGTATATTTATATATATATATATATATATATATATATTTCTTCATGTAATAATAAAGTGTAAACCAGGTTTCTCTTCCCATTCTCCCTCACACTCCAAAAACTATGGTTTTTCATTGAGATATTAGTTGTGTAGGATGTTTGAGATCTTTTCCAATTTTGTGACTGATATTCATTGAAATATAAAAAGATGTATTCATAGGGATATGATTAGTGCTAGACAGTACTTTTGAAACTAAGAGTTCCTAGGTTCTTCTGAAAGGAAATTAATATTTTTTTTGACACAATATTTTATGTTTCCTTATCTAGTAGGAAGATGAGGATTGAGAGTTATATTGAATCTCTTGAAATGGTGATGGAGATTATATAGCTTATGATATGGACAATAGGAAGAAGATCATATTTCCCTTAAAATGAGAATGATTTTGGGACATATTTTAGAGTTTTTGAAGAAGTTTTATATATGGAAATAATATTGATATGAAACAGAAAATTAAATTATAGGAGTTCCATAGATTCTATGTTGATGTTTACCATGGATTATAAAATTTGGTGGAATTATATCTACATATGTTTCCACATTTGGAGATAGACTATGGATTATAGATTTGACAGTGGAATTTCCAATATTTACTATGGTAGATGCTTTTTTTCAAATTACCATAGTATTAACCTATTTAAAACAAAATAAAAGTTCATCATAAATGAATCATCACTATAAATAGATATTAATGGACACTAAAACATTGTTTTTGTTCCCATCATTCAATAATTCTATGCTAGGATCGATACGGGATCCTCCAAAACTCATTAAGATATAGAGGTATGGGAAATTCTAGGAGGAGATATGTTTGAATGAAAAATGAATATATGGGGAACGATTCGGAATGGTGATAAAATAACGTATTGAAGTGGTAGTGTATCTCAATGAACATGATAAAAAAGTTTTAAGATTGTGGAGTATCCAGTATAGAAAAGTGAGGATCAGTGATGCTTCACATGGGTGGAAGATTGATTCAAAAGAGGATTGGTTTGAAAAGGCTATAGATATTTCATGATTGAGTATGATTATTTCTAACATAGATTTGTTAAATGAATTGGAATAGGTTATTCAAATATCTGGAGAACGAAATGAAGAAAGGACAAGGATTGAAACTCGTAATGAAAAGGGTAATTCATGCAGTGTATGTAGAAGGAGTTTGGCGGTATTAATTGGTTCTATTTAGATGAAGTAAAAAACTAGTAAAGATATAATTTTTTCTATTATGAGTGATAGAGGATATTTTTTGCTACTTAGTATATAGAAATATCCTCACCTTCTAGAAAACAATTTAGATACTAAATTGTTTTGGGAAGTAATACATTTGGATGACATTGGATGATAATTTTGTAGGAAATTAACAACATATAAGGTGGCCAAAATTCATATTAAAAAAATTTCTTTAGAATCATGTGATATATGGTATCATTCTTGTTTCATGGAATTTGTTACAGAGTGTATTTCTATAGTCTATAGTCAAACTAATGTTAAGAATGTTAACATGGATGCATTGATCATTAGCCCACATCCAAATCCATCAGCATGGGTTATCATTGTAGTATGTAATAACATGTTTTCATTCCAATGATATAATATTAAAGAAGTTGTTTTATAGGTCCACCTTAATGTAAGGGTGGGTTTTCAAGATGGGGTAATGATAGTATATATGGGCTACCCTTATGTAGTGTCTCTTATTGCAGGGGACGTATTGTACTATATTGTTTGTAGTTAGTTTTGAAAAAAGTATTGGGTAGGGGTGGTTAGCTATTTGGTTGGAATATTTAATAAGATATATAATGTTAGGTTAGGGCCATGATTCAATTTGGTTATCAGTTTAGTCTCTAGAAGGGGCTTGGTCATTAAGAGGATTCAACATGGTCTATTCTTGAAGTGGTCTACTCGATGGGTTTTCTTATTCTTCATCTCTCACTCCCTCTATATTTTACCTGTCTGTATTATATCTATTTTGAATGTTAATGTTTAATATGTATTTCTATTCCTATTATACCTCATAACCCTAACAATATTTATAGATAATGAGATGGAATTTTCTATAAATTTGATAACATAGTCCATAAACATTATGTTATGAAAATATTGAAAACCCTTATTCATACCATTGTTTTAAAAAATTATTTTACATTTATGTATAGGTTTTTGAAATTTTTATTTGTAAGTTTAATATTCCATTAAATTATATTACTTCCGACATGAAAATTTGATTATTCCTAAAGAATTGGTTTTAAAATATTAAAATATACTTTATGATTAGGAAAAATGATAATTGTTTTTAAAAATTAATTTTATTTTTTAAAATAAAAATATTTTAATTAATAAATATATGTTTTTTCAATGACCCCATTATATAATTTATTATATCATTTTAAAATCATTATTCTGTCATAATAATCACTCTATATTCCCACAATATAAGACTATTCACATAAAAATTGTGTTGTATCATGAAATTATGTGAAAATAACCATTGGGTAATTTTTACATGATGATTTCATATATAATTTTAATTTTACAGATTTTTTTTCTATTTGAAATTTATTTACTAAATAAGAACACTTGGGTTTTTAAATATCACTCATTTGGTGTAATAAATTGGAAAATATATTTATATGGAATATGTATATAGATACATTATTATTCATGAATATGAATTATTATTAATTAATTATTATCAATTTATATGTAATATTGTATTATAAACATGTATAAACAAAGGATACATCACTTATAAAATGGAAATATGAGGAAGATATTATTCATAAAATTTTATTCCCAATTATTATACTCTCACGATCCCATTACCCATCCAAAATTCATATTAATCATTATATATACACTTCATTACAATTTCGAAAATCATTCATATCCTTCTCTCAGTTTCTAGACCATGTCTATTCCATTACATATTGTTTTCCTTATAATAAAAATTAATCTTGTATATTTGACTGTATGTTTTTGTATAATTATCAAGAGTATAATATTATGGTGGTTCCCTATATTTTTATATTTTCTATCTCACTATCCAATACCATTTCTTTGAATCAAATTTTATATTATTCCATTTCACTACCATGTGTTGTAATATTATGATTAAAAAATAAAGTGTGTACTGTGAAGTAGTTTTTTTATGAAGTGTTTATTTATTATAATAAAAATATAGGTGTTACATTATTAGTTATTCCTCACATGAGAGAACATTAAATACTCATAAAACTTATTATTTCAGTACATGTGAAGGATTGGTAACTAAGACCCTCATTTGAGGTATGAAATGCAATTTTTTATTTTATATTGATGTGTGTGGATTCTTGGGTTGGAATTGAGCATTTTAGATGGGGTTTGATGGTCCAAACAGTTCATATAATGCTTATGAAATAATACATCACACCCAGGGAACCATACTTGTGGAAAATGAAGATCAAGTAGAGTTGGAATGATTAGGTTAATACTTTTGTTGAAACATATAGCCATCTCTGCATATTTAGAGAGTAAGAGGAGGCTTTGTATATAGTTCAATGCATGGTTTGACCAACTATGATACCTAAATATGAAATCATATAAAAGTGACTTTGATATTTATATTTTAAAATTATTTTTGATGGATTTATATCTTTTCTTGTCATTCATGTGTGGTTCTCTGGTTTATGTTTTTGGGAATTTTTGTGTGTGGATTTATCTTTCGAATTTATTCTCCCCCTATATCATTCAATGTTTTGATAAATATAGGGTTTGAGGATGTTATAATTTGGGGATTTTATTTCAATGTTCCAATTATGGTTAAGTAAAAGTATAATCTTGGTCTTTAAAATGTGGTTTCACTTTAGAATTTGATTACAGGTAAGTAGATTATCTTACATAATTTGGTGTGTCAAATATTTAGGGACTATACATTAGAATTTAGGTAAATAATTTTAGTATTTTTAAATTATTTATATATTATTGAATAATCTTTTCATAATATATTTTTATTTGAGAAGGTTTCTTGGGAATGGAAAGGTGCTTTTTTAGGTTCACTTGATTTTTAAAAATGGGGTTAATTAAAATGGTTGGATTTTATAATGAAATTTTTCCTAAATTATCAGGTGGATTTTCATATATTGATTGATACTATTTATTTTGGTTTCTATAATCCTATGAATGAGATCATGGAATCTATTTTATTTGTGGGGGAATAGCCATGTTAGAAAATTATTGGTATGTCATCCCACTTCAGTGTGGGAGTCATGTAAATAAGTAAATCAAGTAATTAGGTTAGTCAATCCACTCATAATTAGGAATTTCCCAAATTCAGAGAACTCATGTTATTAGGTACCCTATAGTGTTTGAAATAAAAATTATTCAGTGAATTAGTTACATTGGAAGTGATGGGTTATTTGGTTTGTTTGACTAACGAGTTGTGTAAAATATTTTTTATTTAAAACGTCTAATGATTTTTTTTATTTTAGTAAATTTCATGGGTAAGGTACTGTTTTTTGAAATTAGTTTGATGATTAAATTAATATCACATTCATGGTGAGCATGGGATGTATTTTGGATTTTCAATCAGTTTACATTACTCACCAACAACATATATACCTCATGTATATATAAACATATCTTATTATGATATTGGTAACTAAAATTCATTATATTTATATAGAGATGGGATGTATCCAAGATAATAGAGTTATAATGAAAGATGATTTTTTTGTAGAACAGTTGTTTATTATTGTTCTATGGACATGTAGATAGTATAAAGAATATTTTCATGTTTTTGGCTTATTAAAAATTTTTATAGTAACTTCCAATAACTCAAAAATGTATAAAAATATATTGGTTTGTTTTTTAGAACCATCCATATATTTAAAAAATAATAAATAATACTCAATTTAGTGATATTTTAATTCAAAACACTGGTAAATATTTTAAAAAAACTTTTACCACCCACTTATACCCCTGAAGACCCCTCCATACCCGCATTCGCCCACTCAACTCGATGTCGACACCCACCTCAACCCCCCAAAGATAACGACCATGATGTAGGACTTTCTCCTTAAACTTCATACCATCTACCCCCATTGTCACCCATGTCCCCCCTTCCCATGATATAGACCCTCAGCCCAACATTTGACAGTGGTGACCCATGAATGCAACCCCCAATGGTGTCTTCTCATTCCCATTATCCTAATGAAACTTATCGCTTGTATCCCAGAACCATGGATATGAAATCACCTTGAACCCATTCTCCACAAAACTGAGACCCACCCATTTTCTTTTCCCCTCAATCTAAACCCATATCTGTTGATCTCACATCCATCGTTGATCTAGACACCATCTAAATAACCTCCTTGATCTCGACACCATTTGTTTCCCTCTCTTAATCACGATCACATCAATGAATTATTCCATACCATCCACTACAGTGGAATGATTTGTAATATTTTTTCATTAATGTTGTATGTTTTTTCATGATGTATGTTTAATTTTTGATTGAAGCAACATTTCTTCTATTGAATTTTTGTTTTATCAAATTAATTTCCTAATCTATTCAATGAAAATTTTGGGTGATCTATACTACAGTAAATGTTCCAAAAAAATCTTTCAAACGGAATGTATTATCCTCTGATAAAGAACCAATAATATATCAGAAATTATTAAAAATTCATATTCATACATTAAAATGAGATTAATTCTTTAAAAAATCATTTTTACTGAGATTAATTATTATTAATTATATTATATTAATTATATTATTATTAATACTATATACATATATTATATTATATTTAGACTCTTTTAACTTTAAATTATTTTTTAAATAGTAATTACTAAATTATAAAGAATTTCATTATATTTTAAACATTTAAAAAAATTCTTAAAAATACATGAATATATTAGAATTAATATTACTAAAAAAATTAATATAAGTGGTTATATATTTTCTACTCATTTAACAGTGTGATATTGATATTTTTACAATATCATTCTACTTTAAATTTAAATTTTGCTTTCATTTTAGTATAATTTTTTTGAGAATTGTTTTTCTATACTAGGATGATATTAATTGATTTTAATTGGTGAATCAGACATTTATAAATTTATTTCCAAATGTATAGGGAGATCCGTGGTAATATAATACCAATCAATAATATAGGGATAAATTTTCCTTGAAACACACCTTGTTTGACAAGGGTTTGGATGAATTTCTAGATTATTGAATTGCATAAAAATAAGTGGACGGTAAAATTAAATTTCAGTTTCCCTATTATAAAGTCGTGAATTTGTTGAATAGAAAATAAGAATATTAGAAAATGATATTTAAAACTATTTAATACATTATATTTATGTTATATTTTTCATGGAGAATCAAATGTTATGGAATGTAAAAATAATGATAATCCTATCAAAGTAACTAAAAGTGGCAATCAAGAGGAGAATTCATTTTGATAACTAATAAATGAAAAATTTACATTTATAGGATCGAATATCCAAGATTTTAATAGACCAAAAAACATCAGATGATCTTGAGAGGGTTAATCTATCTCGAACTTCAATAACCAAAATACTTATTTTTATAAATTAATTAATGATGGAAATAGGAACTAGATAAAGGGTTTTACAAGTATTTGAAGTTGTATTTTATAAAAATGTTTTATCAAATCCAGTGTTTATATGGAACTAATGATAGATAAGTTTCCATCATTTTATATTTTCTTCATGACACAATTTTAGGAGCTAAGACCCTAACATCATTATATGAGATGATGAAAATCATCAGAAAACATGGACATGATTATTCAAATATACATGAATTATGTAATGATATCATTCCTTATTAATTATAAGAGTCTAATAATGAATAATGAATATGATGTCAAACAATTAGATGGAAGTCAATGGAGAACAACAAGAGTAGAAATTAAGGGAACAATAAGATGAATAATAAAAATAAACCATTTGCAAAGGTATTGCATTACAATAAAATGAAATTATGCTTGAAAATATTATCCATGTTTTACAAGTATACGTACACCATGATGTTGCATTATCAGGATAAGAAATATGATTTCATAAGGAGATATTAAAAATATTCAACAATATGGAAGGTTTTTAATTCATCATATTCATATTTTGATTTAGATCCTATGAATGTTCATATTGGATTGTCATTGGATAGTTTTACGTCATTTGGTATATTTTATACTAAATAATGATTATTTACAATTGATTTTTGTCACATATAATTTACATATTGTTATGTGTATGAATAAGACTTGTCTCATTATTTTTATGACTATTCATGAAAATAAGACCCTAAAAATAATTGGATGTATACTTCCAATCTATAATCAAATAATATCATTAATAATGGGATGATGGTGTGGAAACATATGATACATCAATGAGATAACTATGCACACCACACACTACTTTATTGTGAATAATTGGCGAGTTTCCAAGGAAATGAATCAAATCCAGTAGAAAGACTAATAATAATTTTGATTTTACAATTATTAATTTTGATTTTGAACCTCAATTATTACCTCCTAGAAGAAAATGGTGTTTTATGTGCCATCATAAATTTGGTGATGGTTCTCATAATTTCATGTTTAATAACACCCAATTCAATGTAGATATTGAATTGAGAATTTCACAGATGGTGTTATCTAATTGTAAAAACATGGAAAATTAATGAATGTCATTGTAGATTTTGTAAAATATAACCAGTTTAGAGGATGAGGAAGGGGTATGAGGTAAAATATTTGATGCAGATGGAATATAAAATCAGAATAAAATGAATTTATTTTCCAAACTTCTTTATTAGGGTTTTATGTTCATATGTCACAATCTTAACATTATGCATATTAAGAAGAACATTTTTGACAATTTAAAATTTAAATTATTTAATGACCAACATAAGTTGAAAGACCTCCATAATTCCCAAATGGTTTTAGAACCAATGAAAATATTGCATTTTTGTGGGAAATAAGAAGGTAATGTATCCTTTAGCATTTTTTAGAATAGAAAATATTAATACTGATGTATTCCATTGAAATTTAATGAATTTAAATGTTTAAGATGCATATTTACAAAATATTTAATGTTTTATAGACATTAAAAACTGACAATTACAAGGATTTAATAGTTACAACTAACATATTATAATGGAGTAGATGTTTTCATTAGCTTTGAATAATATATCAAATAAAAAAGTGACTTAAATTCAAGTTAATAAATGTACCTTTATCAGAGATAATTATTAAATAATTCTATATGAATCAAATATTTATAAACTAAAAGAGAGTATTATTTTGAATGTTTTTCATTTTTAAATGTCATTTCACACTTAATTTTTAGTAATTATGATTTGTTTGACTATTCATTTGGTTGATGAAGCTAAAAATGATAGAAAATTATACTGTTAATGGGTGTATCCAATTTAGAGGAATATTAATATTATTATTTTTCATGACCTATCTTCGGGGCCTGTGTTGTGACTACCCCAAGCCCGCCTTCCATAGGACAGGGAATGATGACTAGCACCAAAGGTGTAAATCCCTATAACTAGGAATGAATTTCCTTTATAAAATGTAAACACACACACAAACAGAGTAGAAGTGGAAGAAAACACTAAGTTAGTAGTATAACAAGTGTGCTGAAAGTACAAGGGGGCTGGAAATACAAGCCCAATAGTAAAGTACAAGGAAAATACAAACATCAGGAAGGTGTCAAGATACTCCAGGATCGTCCTCCGGAGTTCCTACCTGAAGGGTTGGTACAGATGGACACTTCAGCTCTCCATGTCCGTCCCTCACCTCCGGGTACCGTCTCATTGTGAAGTCCACCTCCGAGTACCGTCTCTTCATGAATTCCAACTTCGAGTACCATCTCTCTCTACAAGCCTTAACCATGATCAGTGTTGTCCGTCGTCTGCATCCAACACAACGAGGTGCGGGCATAGCCCATGAAGGGGTGAGTAAAAAAATACTCAGTAGGGACCCTGAGAACCTCAAGGTCTCACTAAAATCAACAAGGTTAAACAACAAACAAAGATCTCAATAGATATCATTTACTTAGGTATATGCCCATATATATACTTAAGTTATCAAGTAACCCATCTCAATCATGAGGTAAACACAAGGTCATTGACTCATCTCAAACTAGGATTTTTATTCACGATGAAGAAAACATGGATGCTAGAGAACTCCTCCTCTGTCGAGTACAGTAGATCTGTCATGACTCTGAGGTTCCACTCACTAACCTTAGACTGCTGAGGTACTCCTCCTGTCGAGTACCGCGGGTATGCCACCTCAAAAAGTAGTGCTCCTCTGCCATGGGTCTGCCACCACACAATGTAGTGTACCCCCTCACAACCTACAGAGGTAATCTTCTTGTCAAGTACCATGGGTCTGCCACCTCACAAAGTAGTGCTCCTCTTCTATGGGTCTTCCACCTCACAAATTAGTGCTCTCAACTGGGCTATACAAGTCACTCCGAATCGAATTGTACAAGCAGTCATTAGGTCTCAGCCAGCTACAAGATCACCGTACCCTATATGCTCATCTCCGAGAGGATCCACTCCACAAGCTACTGTTCGATACTTCCAAGTGTCACGTAATCTCACGTGGAAGTATCTCTAAGGACCATCTCGTCCTAGGGGTCTCAACGCAACAGACGACGCGTCAATCGAACGCCCGGCCTGTGAGTTATTAGCATTTCCGTTCCAGGGGCCCGGTTGGGTTTTAAGCTAAAACCAACCCAACCATACTCCAAAAAACATTCGAAACCCACGGGGAGTATGCCAAAAGAACCGTCACATCAAGAGGAATCCAACATAGTCGACGACACGTCAATCAGACGTCCAGTCCTCAAGTTATAAGCGTTTCCGCTCTTAGGGCCCTGTTGGATTCATGTTCGAACCAACCTGATCATACAAAAACATCACTAAAACCTTAAATGTAATATACTGAAACGACCATCTCGATATGAGGAATCCTACGCAACTGGCAGTGCATCGATCAGAGGTCCACAACTCAAGTTCTGGGAATTTAACTGAAGAAGGTCCGAAAATAGGCGTTTTGGGCCCGGTCTGACCCGGCCCCACACCCCCTGGGTCGGCCCAAACCAGGTCGACCCGACCCAGGTCTAGGTCCAGCCTAGTAGCGCACGGACCAAACCAGCTGGTGCGGCCCGACCCGGAGCTGGTGGCCCAGCCCGGCGCTGGCGGCTCGGCCCGGCCTGCGCGGTCAGGCCCACGTGGCCCACTCGGTTGGCCGTGTCGCTGGCCGACCAGGCGGGGTGGTGGTTCCCAGTGGGGCCCACCCTAGCCGTTCATTGGGGGGGTTACACCCCCCCCGGTTCTTTGAAATAGTCGGCCGTGTTGGTTGGACCTTGGGTAACTGCGAGACCCCTCGGGTCCCGCCTCTTCATGGCACCGGCGGCAGGCACATCCGGCCGCCCATCCCAATCCACTGCGGCCTTAGGTCGGGAAATTGTTCAACCGACGTGGTACGATGGCGTCGTGCCGCGCCCCTCCACTGGGGCCCACCCTGGCCGCTGCTCCTGTAGCTCTGACATGGCGCGATGGTGCCACGCCCCTCCACCTCAGCCCGTTCCGACCGCGGTCCGACTCTACTCCATGAGGCATGACGGTGCCGCGCCTTTGCGGTGACCCGACAATCATGCGCTGATGATCCGCTCATGGTCGGCCCGACGCCGGCTGGTTCTCCACAGTCTACCTCTATCATCCACAAACAAAAAATGAGAGGGGAATGGTCGGACCGTGTTCGTGTGGTTTGATCCCTTCCTTGTCAAGATGGTATCATGCAGCCAAACAGAACTCAAGAATTGAAGAACAACGATGAACTGTATTAAAACTTGAACATAACAACCCCTACCTCATAAAACGGCATTAAACAATGGAGAGTCACAGAAGACGGACGTTGCTAAAGACATGCGTCATTCCGACAACATCGGGATGGAAGGAGCCTAGGGTGGCGTCGGCGTTCTTAGTTCTTCGTTCTTCATTGGAGGAAGAGGGAAACTCTCCAAGTGCTAGGAACCATGCTTCGCTGCTAGAATTCCACGGCTTGAAGAAGCTATCGAGAACCCCTTCCCCTAGCATCCTTTATATTGGATTGGCAGGGTTCATCATTGGCACGCAAGTCATAAATTGAGGATTTATGACAGAGGGATCCACCCAATTAATCCAATGCGGTGGCGCATTAAAATGGGGAGGAAGTGAAAAAGGAGTTTAATGGCCCAGGTGGTCCCCACAGAAGAATATCCTCTAAAGGAAGGATATTTCCTGGTGGGACCCCCCATTAACTCTCAAGTGGAGATTCTAACCGCTTTATCCGCACGATATGTGTTTAACAAAATAAAATAAATTGTTCACTTATTTTATTTTTTTAACCCACGTAAAACCCCAAAAACTAACTTGCATACCCGATCATCTGCCATCGAGGTGAAAGTCTTCACAAGAGAAACCCCATGCTGTGAGTTCAACGGTGCCCTCGGATTTTAATTCTGAGCACCTGTTCAAAAGATTGAAAAAACCCGCTTGTTTGTTCATTAAATATACCCGAACTAAACTTTAGAAATTGATTCCTGGCACACCGGGCCTCAGAATCGAGTGCCGTCAGAAGCTACAGACTTGTAATATTCCAAATAAATGAAGAAAAGAAATTCCTTGAAATGTATAGGTCTTTACATTACACCCACCTCAGGGCTTTATGTCCTTGTAAATCTACCACACAAATTAGGGAAACTAAATGAGGTACTGAGCATGCATCTGAGCCTCCCGCTCCCATGTTCTCTCTTGGAGGTTCCTGTACTGCCAGTGAAAGTAGACAAGATGAATCAACCATCCCCGTAGGACCCGCTCTTGTCGATCCTCAAACTCTACGGGAACCCCGTGAAAGTCTCCCCATTATCGATGTTCAGCTCTCCATGGACGATGATGAATGATAAGTCGTGCACACATCTCCTCAGCTGAGATACATGGATGACGTCGTGCACCCGGTGCATCTGAGGTAGAAAGGCCAGGAAGTAAGCGACCTTGCCTACTCTGTTGGGGACCTAGAAAGGTCTGATGAAACACAGAGATAACTTGTCGCCTCATCGAAATCTCCGTAGTCCTCTTCATGGTGTGACTCGTGAGAAAATATGGTCGTCACCCTCAAACTCCAATGATCTCACCTCCAATTAGCATATGACTTCTGTCTGCTCTGAGCAGTCTTCATCTGCCCCTGGATGATCTACACCTTCTCCGTCGTAGGCTTAACCATCTCTATTTCTACACATGCTGATTCCATCACTATCCATAAAGGATATCTGATACGCGGCCAGCTGTTTTCTCACCACTCCAAATAGTTGAATGTCTGATCTCTTACTAAGATAATCGGCTACATCATTCTGATCCCCAGGAATATAAATTATCTCAAAGACATAGTCCTGGAGGAATTCAAGCCATCGCCTTTATCTTAGGTTCAGGTCTTTCTGAGAGAATATACACCTGAGACTGTTGAGTTGGAGAGAATCGTAAACTGTTCGCTCAACGAACAAAGGGTAAGAGTAGCCAATTCTAAGAACTCATCTCCACCTTTCTTTGTCTACGTTCTACCAAAGAGCTGCTGATATTTCTCCTCTACCGAAAATAGAAATCTGGTATCATCCCCTGGATTAACCACATTCGTTTCCTAATACATTCAATCCTGACATGAATGGTACAATTCATGTCATGAATGACATCTTAAGTCCTCAACACTACTACTAATAGATCCAACCGTTACTCTCGCCTCCAAGGGATGAGTCACACCCTCGGCATCCGTGCATGGTTATTGGGTCTCCTCCAGTAGGAATCTCGCAAGTGAGGGTCAGGTCAACAGTTTTATCCGGAACCTCTTAGAATCAACCACACAAAAGGAAGGAAGGAAAACGTCACCAGGAAACGTGTCTTTTATTACTGAATCATAAGTACAAAGACACACAACAACCACAAACAACAAAAAAAATGGAACTATAATCACCAAGAACAAAGGACTCCATGCTTAGAACTAGTCCCACACTTTTCCACCTACTTTCGGAGCTCCATAGTCCTATGCTTCAGCTGCCTGAAGTTGTGCTCTCCCATATCCACTTGTCCCCTGTGGTCGGGGTGGATCTCCTGGTGGTGGTGGTGGAAACACCTCGAAATGTCGTCCACCTCTAGCTGTACAGGCAGCTCCCCTGCCCCGGTCTCCTTCTCCTTGCAGTCCGCCTTGATCAAACCTTTTCCTGTGCTTGAGAGGTCCTTCATCGATCTGCTAATCGTCCGAGCGGTGGGTCGAACAGTCACGAGCCATGTGACGCTATCTGCCACACGTGTAACATAGCATGGCAGGTCTGGCTCTCTCTCTACCCCTGGTGCCTCGCACTATTGTTCCTATGTTTTGTGGTCGAACACCTGTAGGTATGGACCTCTTGGACCTCTGTGTCATCTGTCTACTGCAAGATGTAGAAGACTTTGTTGCATGCCGGCTAAGAGTGGGTGTCGCTGCTGGAGACTTCTTTGAAAGGAAACTCTCCACTAAGAGGTCTCTCTCCAACACCCCCGTCTGCGTCGAGATGATGTGGGAGACAACTAAAGCTCTAATCTCTCGCCTGAGCCCCTGCTCGAAGGTCTGGGCGCTGAAGAACGGGTCACGTACCTTGTCTATCGAGTAGCACGAGAGGTCTGTGAACCTCGCTGAGTACTGTGCTACTGACATGTTGCCATGCTGCAGATGCAGTAGCTTCTGTATCCGCACCGCTCGAAGGGTCGTTGGTACAATCTCCGCTCGGAACAGGCTCTCAAAGTGTTCCCAGAGGAGTGTCGCCTCGTCGTGCATTTGGAGCATCAGGCTCCACCATCTGCTTTATACTGCATGTAGGAGGCTGGTAGTAAGGATCTCCATGATGTTGGCTGGTGTCCCTACTAGTCTAAAGAGTCTCTCCACAGCCTCCAGCCAATCCTCAGCCGCCTATGGGTCTGTCTCTCCCTGGAACCTGGGTGGCCTCTGGCACTAGAACTCGTGCAGCGAACTCAAGCGGCGTGCATCGCCTGTTGCTGGGGTTGGTGGCATCGGTGGACCTACTGGTGGTAGTACTGCTGGTGCCTCCGTTGGTGCCTCAACTGGATGAGGGCCCTGTACTGAGGCCTCGTCGATCAGCATTCTGTCAGTACGTACAACTCTCGGGGCTCTAGCTGGTCATCCGTGGGGAGGCATCTTGAATGAATAGATGTGACACGTTCAAAAGACTATACCTGGTCAGCTGACTTGGTATGAGCTGATTTAAAAGAAACTTTTTAAAACACACACACAATCAGTTTTTTCATGCACTGAGTCGGAAATCAGAAGTCAGGGTCCTGGTGTATGGATACATCGTCTTCCCGCACCAACACTGGACTTCCTTAACTGAAAACCACATATAGTACCCTTAACACTATTGATTCAAAGAAAGAGAATATCAATCCTAAGTTCTGCGGTAGAACCGACTGCTTTGATATCAATTTATCTCGACCCGTCATCAGGGCCCATGCTGTGACTACCCCAAGCCCGCCTTCCATAGACCAGGGGCTGGCGACTAGCACCAAAGGCGTAAATCCCTATAACTGGGAAGACATTGCATTTAAAAAACATAAACACACACACAAACAGATTACAAGTGGAAGAAAACTTTTATTAAGAAGTATAACATGTGTGTTGAAAGTACAAGGGGGCCGGAAATACAAGCCCAACAGTAAAGTACAAGGAATAGACAAATAGCAGGAAGGTGTCAAGCTACTCCTAGATCATCCTCTGGAGTTCCTACCTGAAGGGTAGGCACAGATGGCCACTTCAGCTCTCCACGTCCGTCTGTCACCTCCAGGTACCATCTCTTCGTGAAGTCCACCTCCACATACCATCTTGTCATGAAGTCCACCTCTGAGTACCGTCTAGATCTACAAGACTCAACCACGATCAGTGTTGTATGTCATCTACATCGAACAAAATGAGGTGTGGGCATAGCCCGTACAGGGGTGAGTATAACGATAATTAGTAAGGACCCCGAGACCCTCAAGGTCTCCCTAAAACCAACAAGGATAAACCATAATGAAATATCTCAATAGATACCCATTACTTAGCTATATTCCCATACATATTCCTAAGATATCAAGTAGCCCATATCAATCATGAGGTAAACACAAAGGTCATTGAATCAGCTGAAACCAAGATTTTTATTCACGATGGTGAAAACACGGCTGCTGGAGAACTCCTCCTATGTCGACTATAGAAGTCTAGTCATGACTCTGAGGTTCCACTCACTAACCTTAGCCTGCTGAGGTAGTCCTCCTGTCGAGTACTGTGGGTCTGCAACCTCACAATGTAGTGATCCTCTCCCTTGGGTATTCCACCTCACAAAGTAGTGCTCCCCCTTATAGCCTACAGAGGTACTCCTCCTTCCAGGTACTGCAGGTCTTCCTCCTCACAATGTAGTTCTCCTGTTCTATGAGTCTTCCAATCACAAATTAGTGCTCCCCATTGGTCTATACATGTCACTCCGAATCGAATCGGACAAGCAGTCATCAGGTTTCAGCCAATTACAAGGTCACTGTACTCTGTATGCTCGTCTTCGGGAGGATCTACTCCACGAGCTACTGGTCGATACCTCAATGTGTCACATAATCTCTTATGGAAGTATCTCAAAGGACCTTCTCATCCTAGGGGTCTCAACGCAATAGACGGCACGTCAATCGGACGCCCGGTCTATGAGTTATTATTTTCTTCCATTCTAGGGGACCGGTTTGTTTTTAAGCTAGAAACAACCCGACCATACTCCAAAAAACATCTAAAACCCATGTGGAGTATGCAAAAAGAACATTCTCATCATTAGAAATCCAACATAGTTGACGACTCTTCAATCGGACGTCTGGTCTTCAAGTTATAAGCATTTCCACTCCATGAGCCCGGTTTGTTTTGGGTTCGAACCAACCCAGATGTACCTAAAATTCGCCAAAACCTTGAGTGTAATATACCGAAACGACCGTCTCGATCCAAGAAATCCTACGCAACTGACATTTTGTCAATCGGAGGTCCACAACTCATGTTATGTGCTTTTAACTGAAGAAGGTCTGAAAATAGGGGGTTTGGGCCCGGTCCGACCCGGCCCAACACCCCATGGGTCGGCCCAAACCGGGTAGACCCAGCCCGGGACCGGGTCTGGCCCGGCAGGGCGCGTCCTGGCTCAGCACCGGGGGCCCGGCCTGACCAGCGCGGTCTGGACCACGTGGCCCACGTGGTTGGCCTCGTAGCTGGCTGACCAGGCAGGGTGGCGACACCCAGTGCAGCCCGCCCTACCTGCTGATTGGGAGGGGGGGGGGGGTTACACCCCCCAGTTCTTCAAAACGACTAGCCATGTTGGTCGGAACTTGGGTAACCGTGGGACACCTCGGGTCCCACCTCTTGATTGCACCAGAGGCCGGCATAGTCTGCCGCCCTTATAGATCTATCGCGGCACGACAAAGCCGCGCCCTACCACGGCGGCTCACCCCGGTAGCTCCAGCGCGGCGTGATGGTGCCACGCCCCTCCACCGCAGCCTGCCCTAGCCGCGACTCCTATAGCATCGGCTCAGTGCGACGACGCCTCGCCCCTCCGACGCGGCCCGTTCCGGCCACGATCCAGCTCTACTTCGTGCGTCACAACGATGTCGCGCCTTTACGGCGACCCGACAATCATGCACTGACGATCCGCTCGTGGTCGGCCTGAAGCCGGATGGTTCATCGCAGTCCGCCTCGATCGTCCACAAACAACAAAACGAGAGGGGAAGGTTCAGACTGTGTTCGTGCGGTCCGAGCCCTTCTTCGTCAAGATGGTATCATGTGGCCAAACAGAACTCAAGAATTGAAGAACAATGATGAACTGTATTAAAACATGAACATAACAACCCCTAACTCATAAAGCGGCGTTAAAAAATGGCTAGTCGCGGAAGACGGGCATTGCGTAAGACAGGTGGCGTTCCGACTACATCGGGAAGGAAGGAGCTGAGGGCGGCGTCGATGTTCTTCGTTCTTCGTTCTTCGTTGGAGGAAGAGTGAAACTCTCCAAGAGATGGGTGCCATGCTCCGCTGCTAGAATTCCACCACTTGAAGAAGCAATCCAGAACTCCTTCCCCTAGCCTCCATTATATAGGAGTGGGAGGGTTCATCATTGGCACACAAGTCATAAATAGATGATTTATGACAGAGGGATCCACCCAATTAATCTGCTGCGGTGGCACATTAAAATGGGGAGGAAGTATAAAAGGGGGTTAATGGCTCGGGTGGTCCCCACAAAAGAATATCCTCCAAAGGGATGATATTTACGGGTGGGACCCACCATTAACTCCCAAGTGGAGCTTCTAACCACTTTATCTGCATGACATGTGTTTAACAAAATAAAATAAATTGTTCAATTATTTTATTTTATTAACCCACGTAAAACCCCAAAAACTAACTTTCATACTCGATTATCTACCATTGAGGTGAAAGTCTTATTAAGTGAAATCTCACGCTATAAGTTCAACGGTGCCCTCAGATTTCAATTCCGATCAACATTTCAAAATATAGAAAAA
The DNA here is from genome assembly GCA_963277665.1 of Viscum album. NCBI lineage: Eukaryota > Viridiplantae > Streptophyta > Magnoliopsida > Santalales > Viscaceae > Viscum > Viscum album. Next base: position 1,505,567,372 of record OY728137.1, on the reverse strand, counting down.
CCTGCTCGTTCGTTCACTGAACGTACCTGAGATAAACTTCGGAAGTTGATTTCGGGCACACCAGGCCTTGGAATCACGTGTCGTCAGAAGCTACATACTCGTAAAATTCCAAAGAAATTAAGAAAAAATATTCCATTAATTTTCTGAGTTTTACATTATTATTTCCATTGAATAACTAAATTTTATGAAATAATTGTATAAATTTTTTTATATGTTTCTTATTAATTCCGTAGGTACAAAGGGAAAATTAAATCACATTTGAGGAAAAATTCCAAACCATAAGGAACTATTACTGAAGGATAAATTTATGAAGACAGTTTGAACTTATGTTTTAGGTGTTTTAATTGCATTTAAAGGCGATAGAATTGATTTGGATTCACAGATGACATACCCATTAATTGTCATTCCAAAAACTAGTCATTGGTATTTTTATCTATAGGAAATCTCATTAGAAATGGGGATAAACTTATACATACTGAATTGAAGTTACTTCAAGTTCATATATATGTTCTACTCAATATTCATATTTCAAAAACATTTATTTTATAATTGAGATTGAAAATAGAGACATGATTGTGGGGTCAAGCATAATCTGAGTGTAATTTATAAAAGTTGTTAATAATGAGATTTTTGATTTGTTCACCCATCATGCATGTATATACTGATATTCAAATTATTGATGTGTTTCTATTTTTCATATATTAAAATTAACACCTTATATATTCTTATATAGATGATGAATATTAAAAATTGATCTAGAATATCAAATGATTAAATGTTTCTGGATTGAGGTCCTCTAAGTTAGTATATGTGATTCAATGCATATGATATTAATGGATTCGTGTTTCATACAATTTATCTGGAGGAATTTTTAATGAATCAAAATAGTGGTGTATGCATACTTATAGAGGTGAGATACAATGAAATCATGATTGTTATAATCAAATTAAAATATCATGGTAAATTTTTAATTGTACTACTCAAATGAATGTGTGTAGACATTGATTGTGGTATAATGAAAAATGAATTACCTTTTAATTCTGTCAAATTATTTGGATCGATCCATACCATTGATCATGCATATCATTATCCAGTTTTATTATATTTACATGTGAAGTTGGTTTATTATATGGATTATGAAATACAATAAGGATGGAGTCCTTTTGTACTTATAAATCATAGAGACTTGTATAATATGATAAATTATATTCAAATGGTACTTTGGACAGTGAATGTGGTCAACGATGAAATATACATTAGTTTTCCCTAAAAGTAGTGAAATAATAGAACTTTCATGAGAGATTGAAAATGAGGTACTAATCACAATGGATTTTAATTAATATAAAGGCAATAAATATGATGATACTTGAATGTATAAATTGATAATTAAACTGTATTTAAATTTATAGTTTATAATTGATTTGTACAAATGTGAGTTGTTATATTTTTTCATTTTTTATAAAAAAAAATTAATCAATATTTTTTTATACATAGAATATAATATGAAAAATATGAATTTTAGTAATATTGATAAAAAATTGAAATCCTATCTGATGAACATCATTGATAACACCACCACTACCATTACCTTCTATGGATATGAGTGAATCTAATGTACCAGATACTTCTATTGAGCTAGAAGTTTCCCCAAATGGGTTTGGTAGACTATCGTCTTATGTAAATATGATGATGGAGTAGTAGGGAACCATTCCATATAGGGTATATTGTATAGTTTCCATTACATGTATTTTTTTAATCGTATAAAAAGTATATATTTTGTTAATTATTTATAGAATTTTTCAAATAGATAAAGATAAAAATAGAAGATATATAAATTTGAACTTTATTGATATATGTGAAGTTGTATAAATTTGGATTATCAATCCATTTGAAGAGTTTGAGGTTCCTACTAGTGATGTTTCTAGAATATATGAACATACACTTGGAATTCTTTCTTGTGTGATTGTGAGATTTCCTGTCAATTATAATCACCAGATGGATAGTCTCATAACACAAAAAAATGAGGTGTTTGAGACCCCTGAAAATAAATTATTAATTTAGTATTCATTGATAATTAATATAAAATGAATGAGTAAATTTTTTAATATACTTATAATGTGTGATGGTTTTCCTAACATCCCTGACCCAAACATCCACCTGATTAATGCTATTGGGCCAGGTGTTATTGACCTTAGGTGGACGTCTCGGAATTCCAATGGATGATGACTCACCGTGAGGGTGTAAATAGGTATAGTGGGGACGCTATACCCTCAATAACATAGATAATATACTAGTTCGAGCATAAAAATATGTGTAGTGGAAATGAATAAATCACCATACTCAAACTAGTTCCCCAATGTGGAACCACATCCAATATCAATAACCACATAAGAAATATTAAAACAGCAACAATAGAAAATTAATAGAACAACATGCCATAAAATCACTAGTACCCACTAAAAACAAACCAAGGATGAATCCATAGAGTGTCATATATGTCAATACACAAAAAAGGCTTCCATGTATAACCACTATAGCTGCATATAAAATATGCACGATGATATAGGAGTGGAATATAAACAGAAGAAAACTATAGCTAGGGATGACCGCATGGTCCATGCGAATCACCATGCCAAATAGTACTTTGATCCATCCCATGATGCTGATATTTTACTTATACATAAATCTATATAGTCTACACATTTCCCAAATGGCCTATGTAGGGTGTGAGATGAATCTCAGTAGAATACCACCCATTAGTGAATACCTAGTATTTGTGTTTATGTGGGAAAAATTCTAATAATGGTAAATTGTAAAATGAAATAATAAATACATCCTCCAATAGTGCTCAATAGCCACCAAGCATAGTCACATGCTTCATCCAACACAAGAATCTCCAAATCAAATAGATTCCTTGGACCATGGAAAAAGGTTCTCCAATAGTCAAAAATCCCAGGTGAACCCTAAGGTTCCACCATAATCACATAGCTCGACACCACGTTCCACTTAACCCAACTCGTCTCAATGTATACACATCCCAAAGGGACACCCAAATAAAAGTATCTTGGTCCCAAGGACCCCTTCTCTTATCCTCATGTTAGGAAATGTCATGAAAACTGGAGGAAGGGTGTTGTTCCTCTTAAAATAAATATTTAAGCCCATGTGCTCAAGCATGGTGAGCCTCAACCCCCAATATGATAGCCTCATTGCTATCAGTCGAAGGCTCCACACCATCAAAGTGGATTTCTAGATAAAAAACCCCAAACCAAAATACCTAATTAATAACTATCAGAGGCCTATACCCTTAAGAGTTTTCTAAACCATATCATAACAGAGTATACCTATGTGAACAAAACTCAAATAAGCACTTTTGCCAACACTTGTGAGAGAAAATCACAACATAAAAACCCATGCCACACCATCTATGAACCTCGTTCCCCTACGACCATGTCGCTCAAATATGACTTCCATGCCATCCATGTATCAAGTGCCATGCCCAACATGACAGTTTCACTACCTCAACCTGATGTCCATGAATTGAAATCTTATGCTCGAAACCACCCATGTAGATCTAGGCCTCACCCACTCTGTGATCAACATCACTCAATCTCGATTTCTATGATATCCCAAACTCAAGTAAATCCCATCAAACCCCATGTGGGTCTCAACAGATGTAATATCAGTAATTACATATATGTGAATCCAAATAAGGCATGTTAAACAAATAATTCAATTTAAATAGATTGATTGAACTAGCTACCAGCTATAATAGAATAGCATAGAGGTCTCAAATGCCTCTAAATAGTGTAATGAAGATTTAAAAATTAAATTGAAATACTGTATATCAATACTAATAAATTATATCTATTTTTTACCCATACCAAAATTTCCATTGGAACGACGACCTCTCGCCTGACCTCAGTCATGTAATTCAGTTATAGGTCATTCCCAACGACATCACATAAGAGAAAAAATTAGTTCAATATGCAACAACATCTATAACTGTGTCTCACTCAAAATATCTGAAAATTATCCAAAGGTTGCAACAGAAAATAGTCTACAAAAACATGAAATAATGTATTCACCACCTACCTTGTACTCGTATGATGCTCTACATCATGCAGCAGCCTCAAATTTTTCCTAGACCAGTGTAATTCCATACAACAAGCTTAAACACTCAAATATTGATAACATTTTAAAAATTAGAAATCATGATGAATTTATATCAATAGGAATCACTGAAATAATGTTGGTATTCCATTTCATCTTATGATTTCTAAATCAGTGTTCATATGGATGGTCAGAAGCAACAACGATCCACAGGTTGTGCTATTTGTGAACCAAGAATGTTGGTTCTGTGCATCTGCAAAAAACGATAATGCTTTTCATTTAAAAAAACTGCACAACGTGTACTTTAGCATACATTCCATGTATATTTCATTTTTCCCCCATCAATTAATTACCTTAAACATAATTAAATTGACTTGCCGACATCAATAAAATTTTTGTTCTGGTAAGTACGCGACTTTTACATGGCTGGTTCTCTATTCCATTCTGACATCCTTACACGCCATGAATGGAGATTACAGAGACAGACCCATAGACAGAGTGTATTATAAGTACACATCATTTAACTCTACTACCTATCCCTAAACCTATATTCCTCCTTTTCTTATGTATAACCCAAAAAAGGACCCATAACTCAAAAGAAGAGCGAGGTTCTTAAATACATCCCACATTAAAGAAATTAGTCCCTAAATTTCCCTTATAAGGGTGGTGAAGGAACATTCCAGAACAATTCTGGACCAAATATCAAATCAATAAAAGGTCTCATGACCTAATTCCAGAACCATGGTCCTCCTGTGACACATCATCAGTCCTTCACCTCATCAGTTTCCCTTGGGCCACTTCCGACAAAAAATCATATGCCACACCATATCAGTACCCACCTCGATCCCATGGAACACATTGAATAATGAAGTCATGCATCCCATGTATGATCAAAATAAAACTATTCCTTTCATATCAGTAATACACTGCATCATTTATTCCCTAATTGTGAAGGAACGTCATGTAACATGCATCCCTCAGATTCCCCGATGCTGAAGCACCTCAAAACACGCATCCAACAATGCTCCTGAAGCCAATATTCTCATATATATAATCACACACCCGATATGGTTCCAACCCACTAATAATAAACTGTTTATTCATATAAATCTGATGTACATCATGCACTCAAAATAGACATGCCTTAGTAGGCCATGCCAAAACATAAGAAGAAGTAAATAATGGCCATTCCTGTGGCGTACCTCTAATTGTCGTTGGCTGATCATCTAGGCCAGCCCCTAGAAACTCCCCACCTTGCACCTAACCTGAAAAATGGATACCTGAATCCTAACCTCCCTACGGTGCTACACCACTCATCAGCCACTGAACCCGTGGATAAGTCCCACTCTCTCTGCCACAACCTCCGTGTGTAGCTGAACCTTATCTACAATCACCTGGTATTGATCCAGAACCAATATCTTGAGTCTGTTCCTGCCTCAGTCTCTATCTACTAGAAATCTAACAAGGCTTACTGCAAAACCTCCCATGATTCCAAACCTTTCCACATGCCCATAACCCCTTTGAAGGTCTATCACATAGATTCCAAACATGCCATGTCTTCCCAAATTGAAAGAAAACTGCTGCAGAACGGCCACAAGGTGGTCTAGCTAAGTCCTTGGACTTAATGGCATACGGTATGTCCTCTCGAAATCATTTACTACCATATTAACTATCACCTGAATATTCCTACAAACCAAAGTGAGATATTTCTGTTAGGTTTCCCTTGGCTATGAGCACCTGATTCACTACATCTAATAACAAGGACAACCTAAATATGTTTATGTGCTCCCATATATCATGCCAAAACCATCTTCAAATTTCCTCACCATCACGGTGTCATTACTTACCATACTTGGTGAGAAGCGGGGAATCTCAGAGAATGTAGCTTCACAGTCCATGATAGAAATGTCCCTCTTCTAAAGGATCAGGAATTCTCTTGAACTCTCTTCCCTCTACATCTATGGGAAAAATTCGATGAAGAACCTATCCTTAATGTCCTTCCATGCCAATCCCTCATTTCTGTGAGCCCGAACCAGCACATCCCCCTAGTTCATTTCCAATCCTCTGATCTTATAAGTTACCATTGTGACCCTCCACCATGGAGGTATCTTATGTTTATCAAAGATGATCTTCATGATCTCTATCTAGATTTCATCCACTTATGGACCACCCTCACCCTAAAAAAGTGGCAGCTGATGCGATTGGAACTCCGAGTCAACTCCTCCATAGATGGATCAGTTCTTTGAGAACCATTATCTATCCCCTGCAAGACACGTACCAGGATAGTTTGGAGCTGCTCGTCATGCCACGGTCTAAATGTTGTGAAACCCAGTAGCTATCCTGCCTGTACCAGATCCTAAAATGATTATGTCCCTAATATTGTACCTACAAATCATGATATGGCAGATTTTCAGGGGTAAAAAATAGATTGTTTTTCTATGGAACTATTCCATCACCCATCTAACGCTCCATCTGAGCCGTCTAAGATGATCCCACTGAATACCATAAATGGTCAAAAATACAACATATATAACAACATATATAAATAAATTGGGAATATTGTAAAGAGGATGGTCATAAAATTTTCCCTTACACTTCCTAATCACAACCATGCTCCATGGCATCCCAGAATCATGGCCTCCTAACCCCCCCCCCTCAATAAAGATAAGTATAATAAAATCTCAAGGCCACACCCATCCTGACAACCACCATTACCTCAATCTGATGACCAGATCTCCCAATCCTGATGATCAAAATCACCTCAACCATAGTACCTAACTACTCATATAAGATCCAAGCCCATTCTAATTAAACATTTAATTTCTACAATATTTAAATCATGGATCATAACATTAAATAAAAATGTAATTCTATCAGGAATTCCTCATTTTTTAATGATAATCTAATAATATTCACATAGTATTATCACTTCACAATGCATACGTGCATATACTAAATTTAAATAACCTAAAAATGTTCCAATCAAAAGTGAAACAACCACTCCTTACCTTACCAGGACAAGGTCCACTTCCCCCTTACTACATCAGGTCAAGGGTTTGAAGTCACAATAAATAACAACCAAAAAGAAAGTTATCCATCATAGTGGAAACCACAAAAACTATGATCTAAGAAAAATAAAAATATTAATTCCCACCTAGGGAAATGTGGTAAATCCCCCATACTTGGGGAAAAAAGAACCCAAACACAAGCTAGAAAACTAGTTCTAATTACAATCTATCATCAGTCTACCATATCAAAAATAGTAAACCAGTAGAAATAAAAAGGAAATATCGATTTCATTAGTATCCAGAGAAACACTAATACAAAATCCTAGTTAGGACTCGCTTAGATACCACTATTTAACACCGCTGACCTAAAAAACCACCGAAACAGTTTTATCGGGCCGGGTTTTACTGACCTTCGAGACACATTACCCAAGGGAAAAGGCTTTCAACTATTAGTGAGGGTATAAAAAGGTATAGAGATGAGGTTATACCCTCTAGGAAATAAATAAAATATTATTTCATGAATAATAATAATAACTTTAGCAGAAATAAATGACCCAAAATAATCAAACTAGATCCCCAAAGAAGAAGCATATCCAATATCAATATCATAGGAAGAAATATAGAAAAAACAACAGCGGAAAGTAAACTGAACATCATGCAACCAAATCACATGTACCCACTAAAAAAACCAAGAATGCATCCATAATAAGTCATACATGTCAACATATGAAAAGGGAGCATGTGGATAACCACTGTAGCTATATAAGAAATATTCATGCAGATAAAGGAGTGAAAGATAAACATATGAAAAACTCTAGCTAGGAACCACATCATGGTCCATGCCAAATAGAATTACAATACAGATCCTAAGGCTAATCCTTTACTAGTAAATAATTCCATAAAGTCTACATGCGTCCCGAAGGTCCCTTGTTGGGAGTGATATGAACCTCACTAGGATAACACCCAATGGTGTGTACCTAGTATAAGTTACTAAGCACAAAAAAATTCAATAAAAGGTAAACAAAATGATGTAATAATAAAAACAACCTCCACTTAGCCACCAGGGAGTGTCACATACTTCGGCCAACATAGGAATATCAGATGCATCAAGAGTCCTCAACTCATGGCCAAAGGTAGCCATGTTGAACCCTCCGCCTCCACCTCAATCACATAGATGGACACCACATGCCTCCTAACATTGTGTTTCTCTAAGTACCAATGTCCCAATGTCATAGGCAAACAAAAGTAACATGACCCCATGGACCAAGGCTCCTAAGCTCACGTCAGGCCATGAAACGACAACCATAGGAATTATGATGTCATTCCTAAAATTAATATCTAGTCCCATGGTCTTAGGTATAGAATTCCCCATCCCCCAATCTTATAGCCTCATCGTTATCAATTGATGGCTTCTCACCGTCCACGAAGGATTCTACAGCTAGCACCGCCAAACCAAAAATACCTAAACCATAATTATCGGGGGCCTCTACCCAAAATATTAGTAAAAACCACCTATTTATGGAGCCTACATATGTAAACAAGACTCAAATGGGAGCTTTGGTCATCAAAAGCGACCAGAAATCACCAAATAAGACCCTAAGCCACACCATCTCTGGAACCTCGTGCCCAAGCAACCATGTCACTCAAATCTGATGGCCATGTAATATTTGTATAACAATCTATGCCTAGCCTTCCAATTACACTACCTCAAACCAATGTCCACAATTCCCAATCCCATGGTAAAATCCACCTATGAAAACATGGGTCTCGCCCAACTTGTGATCAACATCACTCAATAATAATGGCAATTCCATCCAAACCATGGGTTAATACCATCACAACCTCGTGGGTCTCAGCATATTTAATATCATATATTACATATACATAAATCACAATAACTAACATTAATAAAATAATTCAATTTAAAAATATTAAGTTACTCTAGATACCAACTATAACACAACAACACATAGGTCTATAATTCCTATAAACAACATAATCATGATTTGAAATTTTAAACAATATATTTTAAATAAAAACAAATCAATTATAACCATTTTGGAACCCCATCCAAAATGTCGCATTGAGCGATGACCTCTCGCCTGACCTAGATCAAGAAATTCAGTTATAGGTCATTTCCAAAAACATCCCACAGGTCGAACAATCAATTCAATTTGAAATAGTAGTTATAATAGGGTCTTGCTCAAAATAACTGGAGACGCGCCAAAGGTTGTGCCACCCAAAATTCCACAACAAAATAAAACAAGTTATGAAACACCTACAACATACCTTGTACTCATATGAAAATCCTTATCTAGTGTCGGCCTCTAATTCAGATTTGGATGGTGTAAATCTACCCAACGAGAAAAAATTATCAAACCTTGATAACTCGATCAAAAGAGTAATTCATAAGGAATGGATCAAGGGAAATCAAGGAATAACTTTTGGGATATCAATGCATCAGATGGTGTTTGAATTGGACTTCTTATGTTCGGACGAGAGAAAAAACGATCCACGACCCATGATATACATGGACCCTAAATGTGGGTTCTATGCGTCTGAGAAAAATGTCGCCACTGCCCATTTTAACAAAAAAAAGTACACTCTGTGTACTTGAGAATACACAATTTTTAAATGCATGTTTTCCCCCCATCACTTACTTCCCTTCCACGCCATTAAAATTCCTTTCCAACATCAACACATAACATATACTGGTTAGTACACAATGTGTACTTGGTTGGTTCTTCTCTCTTTCTGACATCCTTACATACTACATATAGCCAATACAGGGAAAGACCCTTACATGGTGTGTACTTGGAGTACATGGTGTGTAACCCTACAACCTATCCCTCAACCTCCTTTCCTCATTTTCTAATGTACAACCCAAAAAGGACCCATAGCTCCAAAGAAGATATATGTACTTTCATTTTTTTATCTCAATATTTTTTTTCATTTTTAGGTTCCTGACTCTGTTTCATGTCTATATACTCTAATTAATAAGGTTAATAAGTGAAGATATTTTAAATTAAGATTATTGAATGAGTATAATGAAATATCTCTATGTTTTCAAAAAATGTATGCAAAAGTGCTTGATAGCGGGTCTCGTGAGAAATGTAAGAATTTTTATCAATATTACCAGAGATGCATATGATGAGGTAATTAAATTTTTTACATTACCGTAATAACATAAGAAAAATAATGATATAATTTTTATTAGTTTTTATATTTTTTTAAGAGTTATCTACGAATCATCAAAAACCATTCATTCTTCATATCATTGGGTCTCATTGATTTTCTAGAAAAAGAACCATGTTGGTGGTATTTTATACATTTTCCTTATCTTATTTTAATATAATTAATTCATGCATCATGGGATGTGTAACTCATTAACAATCATAAATAGTTTCCCTAAACTGTGCCTTTTCAATCGTCATAGTGAAGGAGCATATCAGGCATTTTTATTGGTTGGGTTATGGGTCTAATCCATTATTTTTGTCTGGTAAGGTGTTATCATCACTTACTACTATACCCAGTGAGGGTTCAATAAGTTTTGTTCATCAGGAGGTACAAGTAGAAATTTCAATGATGAAAAAAGTGTAGGAAGATGAATCTTATAGGAAAACACGGGATTTATGGCGCTCAAATATTGAATATTATTTAGTTTCTTTATTTCACAGTATTACAAGAACAAACCCTATAGAAGTTTCTAGGCTTATAGATTATCCAACATATGTCAATTCAAAAATCTATTGATGGCTCTACTAAAAATTTTAAAAGATGTTAATGTTTTTAAAAATGTGCATTAGGGGTCAAAAATAATCAAACAAGATAAGATTTTTTTGATAAGACACATATTGTTTGTCAGAATGATTTTCAATTGATTTTTATAGGTTAAAAATGAATTTTTTATTGTTTTCTTAAAGACAAAGAAATAAAACGATCTCATTTTATCATTTTTGTCTATATAAAAGGCATTTTAAACTAAAATTACTCTTATATTCAAAACACACACCTTGATTTGTACAACCCATTTCATGTGTGTGATTGATATGTGGTCGATTTCTATACACCAAATATTCTAGAACCAATGTCACATCAATCCAATTTTTGGTTTTCTTATGATGCCTATAAATGATATTTTAGTGTTTTAAAACACTAAAACATGGATTTAATTTTCAAAAAAACTGAATAGAACATCTTATTGATATGATATCATGGGAATAATATGATTAAATTAATTATTTATGTGTATGAGTAGACGATACAGAAATATAATGTGTGGTGTGATTTAAATTACTCAATATGAAATTTTAAATGATATCAATTTCTTAAACAATGTTCATCAAGGTGTTAAAAATCAATCCAAAACATCATATGGCCATTAAATCATTGGATAAATAAGATGTATTTATTTTTTAAATATATGAACTAATGCAAAAAAAATTCCTATTTAAGGTTTTCCAAGGATAACGGGAAGCATCTTTTTAGTGTTTTTAAACACAAAAACATGTGTGCAACAATCAAAACATATTAAAAGGCCTCAGATTGATGTGAAATCATGCGAAAACATGACTAAATTATTTTTAATGTGAGAGAGAGTGAAATATGATAATATGATTTGTGGTGTGCTTGAAATGTCTCTATTAGAATTTTGAAAAGATATCAAAGTCTTCAAAAACATGTGTCATGGGGTCCAAACTAAGAAAACGACATCATATTGATGTGAAACCATAGTACACTTAATATAGATTTATTTATGAAATGTAGGAACCAACATCAAATAAATCATAGTGATGGTTTACCAGAGATCCCAATAAACATGTTTTTAGTTTTTTAAATCACTAAAACATATTCATAATAGAAAAACCTTATAATACTACCACTTATTGAATTGAAATAAAGGAAAAATTATAGGTGAATAGATTTTATGTACAAGTAGATAAAATTTCAATCAGAAATGGGGTGTGATAAGAACGACCAAATAAAGAGTCTGAAAAGATATCAATTTCCCAAAAAACATGCTTTAGGTGGTAGAAACCATGAAAAAAATAGTTAGATGTTAAATCTTAGTAAAAATGCCATATATTTATTTTTGAAATGTATGAACTGATACCACATGAAAGAAATTTACATTTTTTCAAGATTCTCACAAATTATTTTTTAGTGTTTTAAAACAATAAATCATGTGTTTCATAGTCATAAAAATATTATACGAACTCATATTAACATCAAATCATGAAATAACCAATATTAAATTATATTTTATTTGTTCAAGTAGTCAACATATCTATATAACAAGAGGTGTGTTCGACATGACTCAATCAGTAGATTTGAATGAAGTAAATGTCATTAAAAACATGCATTAGGGGGACAAAAACATGAAAATGGTGATGGATGGATATGAAATCATAGTTAAATTACCATATATCATTTTTTTGAAATTTAGGAAATAAAACCACATATATCTGAGTTACGATCTATCATCGATGATCAAAATAATGTTTTTAGTGTTTTAAAATACAAAAACATGTGTGTAAAGGTAATATAAATAATACAACCCAATATTGATTTCATGTCAACAGAAAACTATGGTTGAATTATTTTTGATCTGTACGAGTTGAAAACACATCCCTATTATGTTTGGTTTAGTAAAAATTGATCAATAAGTGGTTTAAATAGTGACAGAATTTAAAAACATACATCTTGGGGTTAATGCAATTAGAACTACCTGGTATGTCCATAAAATTATAGGAAAATTATTTTGGATTTATTTTTAAATTATATGAACTGATTCCACATCTATCTAGAGTTACAGTTTTATGTTGAAGCCCATAAACATGTTTTTGTTATTTTAAAATAATAAAACATGCATTTAAATGTCAAAACCATATATTAGGAACTTAGATTGATGTTAAATCATGAAGAAATATTAATTAATTAATTTTTATGTGTATGACCAGATAAAAAAATCCATCTGATTGGTGGTTTACATGAAATGACTAAATAAAAAGTTTTATAAGATATTAATTTATTTATAATCATGATTAATGGAGTGAAAATAAAAATGACATAAAATGTACATTAAATCCTAGGAAAATGAACATTTATTTACTTTTGAAATATTGGAATTGAATCTACATCAATATAAGTTATGAATTTCATATGATGATGAAAAATAGGGTTTTAGTGTTTTAAAACACTAAAATGTGTGTGTGATTGTAAAACCCATATAATAAGTCCTCTAATTGATGTTCTATCATACGAAACCATGGTTGAATTACTTTTTATGTGTATGTGAAGACAACATGTCCATCTAATGTGTTGTGTTGTCAGAATAACTTAATATGAAATTTTTTAAGATATAAATGTCATTGAAAATATTCATCAGGGGGTCAAAACCAAAAAATAAGAATGGGATGGACATGAAATAATATTAAATTAAATTTAGATTTATTTTTTAAATGATGGAACCGATACCACACAAATCCAAGTCACACTTTTATTAGAATGCATCTTTAAGTGGTTTAAAATTTTAAAACAACTGTGTAATGGTAAATATTATAGAATATGATATCATATATATGTGGAATAATTGGATGAACTCTATTGATGTTTTTTATAATACACAAAAAACCTATCCATTCGATGGGTTGTGTTATTATAATGAACCCATATATAGTTTTAAAACATATAGAAGTCTTTTAAATATTGTGTGAGGGGGTCAAAACCAGGAAAACAATATTGAATTGTCATGGAATAATAAGTACATAATAATATAATTACTTTCTAAATGTAGGAACTGAATCCATGTCAATTCATGTCATGGTTTTTTTAGGATTCTTGTAAATACATTTTAACTATTAAAAACACTAAAATTTTCATGTAATGATCAAAACCATAGCAGTAGACCTCGCATTAACATTAATTCATAATAAAATAACGGTTGAATTATTTTTGATGTGTATGAGTAGAAAACACATCCATTGGATTTGAAGTGTGTTCGGAATGAATCAATAAGCACTTTTAGAAGATATCAAATTCTTTTAAAAAATCCATCAATAGTTCGAAATAATGATAATTTATTTAGATGGCTATTAATTCATATGGAAACCACAATAGATTAATTAGTGAAAGGTATGAATAAATTCAACGTCGTTATAAGTTATGGTCTTCTCGATATGTCGGTAAATGTGTTTTTAGGGTTTTAAAAACTAATATGTGTGGGTAATAGTAAAAAGACATTTCTAGTTACCTCATATTAAAATGAAATCAAGGGAAAAATCTTGTGAAATTATTTTTGAAGTGTAGAGAAGACAAAAAATCCATCTAAATTGATGTGTGCTCTAAATTACACTATAATATGTTTTAATAGATATCAAAGTCCTTATAGAAATGTGTTAGGGGTGAAAACCAATAAAACTACATCAGATGGTCTTGAAATAATATGACAATAAATATAGAAGGATTTTTGAAATATGGGAATTAATTCCACATAAATTTTACTTATGGTTCTCCTGAGATGAACGTAAACATGTTTTTGGTGTTCTAAAACACTAAAAAATGCACGTAACTTTTAAAACCATAGAAGAAGACATAAAATTGATCTGGAATCATGATAAAACCATTGTTGAAATATATATTAAATATAGTAAATGTTTCATATCAATGTATTTAGTTTTTTTGTTGAGTAAATTCAAGAACATAGCCCATTTGTTAAAAAATGTATTAGATTGCTATATAATTTTTCCTTTTGAGTTCCAAGTGTTAAACCCATTCTTAAATAAGTATTTTTACATTTTCTAAGTGTTATACATGATATATTTATTTGTTCTATGTTAAAATGAAATCTATTTTATTAAAATAATAATAAATTTTATGCGAAAAATTAAAACTATATTCTGTGAATATTATGATTCATATTTCTTTTGTTAAATTTTTTAGTTTCTATTATACATGGCTTGTGCCAACAACATGTAGGAGGATTATTATTCAGATCACATACACTCTTCAAAAGGAAGTACTTATGATTCATAGTTTTTATAATATGGTTAAATATTATCAATGATTATAATGTAATTTATATTTATTAGGTTATGTTCTTATTTCTGTCCTTTTTGTTATAGTTGATGCCATCACAACTAAAATGCATATAATAAATAGTAGAAGCCTTTATTAGGGATAAAAATAGATCCTAAAGTGTATACAAAATTAAAAAAATATATAATTACATATGATATATTAATATGTAAATATATTTTTAATATATAAAATATAAAGTGTTTTATTAAATATGATTATATACATCCGAAAATATAAGTTTTCACATGATAAGTGATATATCTAGTTAAAAATGTCATAAAAAAAATTATATACATATATACATATATATTTATTAAAAATTATTTTTATAATACATAAAATTTATTATAAATCATTTATATTTCTATGTCATATATATTGGGAAAATTTCTTAATTAATTATATTAAAAATATTTAATGGTAATTAAAAAAAATTATTAATTAAGGCATTTTGTTTTATTATTGTCATTTGTTTAATCAATATGACATATATATAAAATAAAAAATATTTAATTTTTAACTAAAAAAACCTACTAATTAGGTTACACTTAATATTTCATATAGTAATTTCAATCACATAAATATGTGAAATTAATTCAATTTTATAGAGGCAAACATACACAAATAATATAAATATTTAATATTATCAATTTATGTTTTTATTTTATAATATTTAATATTTCAAATTTATTATAATTTATTTTCAATTATTAAATTTTATTCACATTACATATTTCTATATAATATATTCTTTTTATAAATATTTAATATATATATATATTAAATTTATTCATTTTATTAACATTTATTTTAGTAATAATGTTTTTAGTATTTCCGAAAATGACTCATTTTAATGTATATTTTCATAAATTTTTTATAATGTTATTCATTAAAAATGTTCACTTTTTACTTTTTTTTAATTTATCAATTTTAAATATTTATTCATTTAATATTTGGTAATTTATTCATTTTTACTGTTTTTATACATATTAATTCATTAATATATTTAATATTTTAAATATATAAATATATTCATATAAATATATATATCAGTATATATGTTATTTCCTTAAATTGGATTTATATAATAAACAATATGTATATATACATTAAATATACCGTATATTTAGTGAGAAGTGATTTATAATTTAAAATAATATTAATCAAATATATTGACTCATTTTATTGATTAATGGATGTTTGATTAAGTATCGTATTTTTCAATTTAATATATATAAAAGCTTTGTTTCCCTAATTACACATATACACATACAAAATGACTACAATTTTATATACATTATCCACACAAATAATATTTATAACATTTATTCAATTTTTAATATTCATTATAGAATTATATTTATTAGCATAATATATTTAATATATATTCTATTTCTAATCATTAAACTTTATTCATTTTTTATATTTATATTCAATATACAATAATTATTACTTTTAAATATTTTTTCGATAATTTATTTATTTATAAAATTTAGTATTTTTTAAAAATGTTAAATGTTTTTTAATATATTTTTAATTTAATCAATTTGAATTTTTAATTTTTTAATATATTTTCAATTTCATACATTTCTAATATTTAGTAACAAATTTTTTTTCATAACATTTTATTATTTTTAAAATGACTGTATTTTATATTACTAATATGAATTCATTTTCATTTTATTATATTTTAAATTTTAAATTTTTTAAATTATAAATAATTAATTTCACATTTTCATTTTGTAATATTTCTGTAATCTATTGATTTTTTAATTATTAAATATGACTCTTTTTAAATTTATTTGAGTTAATAATATTTTTTTTACTATTTATTCACTCATAAAGTTGCTCATTTTTTACTTTTCATTCTAATGTAATCAATTATAATTTTTATTATTTTCATATTATTCTAGTTTATTGAATTTTAATATTTATTTCAACATATTTATACATTACTGTCAAAGGTTTTTAATATGGTTCTAATATGTATATATTATATTTATTCTTGTCATTTGAAAATATTTTCATTTTTAAAATTTTTAATAATTCATTTAACTTAGAAAAATCACTAATTTTTTGTAATATTCTTTAAGTATTTTCACCATTGGTATATAAATGTTAATGTTTTATATCATTTGTATATCTAAGGTTATATAATTATTAATAATGGAATTTAATTTTGACATTTTTATTATTTATTAATTTTTAAAATATATTCAATTAATATTTTAATTTATTTTAGATTGTTTTGCTTTTCCTAGAGCTAAAATTAAAGTAATAACAGAAATAATATTTCTGTGTGCGAATTGGTTGCACTCACACAACCTATCTTTATCTGAGATTATTGGAATGCATTGATAAGTATTAGATTTAACAATGCTATGTGTTTTCACTATTAAAGTGGGGCCTTTATTAGCTCTTTCTATTTTAGAACTCATAAATATGAGCCTTTATCATTTATTTTTTAAAAATATTGATAAACCATTTAAGAAATTTTATAATAAAAACCTAACAGGGAATCAATTCCTCATGTTATCAAGCTCTTACATAACTGAAACGTCCCCACCATTCTCCATTGAACTCCTTTGATGATCAACACTATCAATGGTCACAATATGTTACATATGGTCTTTCATTCATATTCTTTCATTATTTTTGATTTGTAGTTCTTCTTTTGGTTTATTTTAATTTTGAAAATTTATTTGAATGGCGTGAATGGTAAATTCTAACTCGGTCTACAACCCCAATTCTCCACCTAATCTCCATTGGCTCTAGCCACTTTTTCATTACCCTATCCCCGATTCATTGGGTGTTTTAAATTTTCCATAATGATTTTTTGGCATGGATGAGCGATTTAACCTTGATCTATATCTGGGATTCTCCACCCAATCTCCCACACATTGAGCCACTATTGATTCACACTCTCCATTGCACTAATTTTATTAAATATTATATTGAAATGTGGATTAGTTGTTTTTGAATTCATTATTGCAAATGTTTTTGATCTATCTAAATTTGATGTTCCTAAATCTATCATTATTTGATGTTTCGAGATGTTTTTATAAAAGTTTAAATAAATACTATATTTAGAAATTGATGCAGATGATGGTGCACACAAGCAGCAAGGAGTTGAGGGTGATCATGGCATTGATCATGGAAGGATCATTAATGGAAAAGGCCCATTGCATGGGATTGGTGGCCCAATGACAAGAGGAAGAATTAATAGGATGAGAGAGGCTTTACATGGCCTTATTTTGAAATTACAAGAGGAGGCCCAACATGCATGCATGGGAGAAGGAAATGGGCCTTTAATCACACCTATTAAAGCCCAAAAGTGAACATAAAGGACCACCCTTATGCTTCCACGAAATTCAATCCACTTACATGAAGGAAATATCCAATGTCAAAAGTGGTGGGCCCCTTTTCTCCAAATCCATGGTTGGAATCTTCAAAGTCTTTGGGGTGGTTCCTAAAAGTCTTCTTTAGAGATATCTTGTCCCCTAAAGTCATGGACATGTGTAAACAAAGTCAAATTCGTGGGATAGGCTTTAGACTTTTTTGGGATAGGTAGTTTGACATGTATTCCTATCATTTGGTATCAGAGGAAGGCAAAAGAAACCATGTTTTTTTCAATTCTATTTCTCCCATCTTTTTTTTTCTCTTCCCCTTCTTCCATTTTCTGTCATCACCAATTCTGGAGGAAATTTTCTTCCATATTTTTGTCTTCTTTTTCTTTGAGTTTCTGGGCGTATAATATATCATTTAAATAGTTCAGAATCTCATCTTTCTTCTCGATTTGGAAACACTAAAATACGACACCTATATCTGGAGATATAGCCGAATCAATTCGTTTTACAGTTTCTCCCTTGTGAAATCTAACAATCTCCAAGGCGGATTTCTATTTGAGTATGATGTTCAAGTTATCACAACCATTTACATCATTGCAATCAGATTTGTACATTTTTCATTTGTTGTACTTTGAGCATGAAAAGTGCACTCTTTGCAATTCTTGTTTGTTGAGTAGCAAAAAAAATCAAAAACAAAATCAAAAACAAAATCAAAAAAAAATCAATCAAAAAAAAATTACAAAAAAAAGGAAGTTGCTCATTTGAAACATTGCGTTTGCTCATATGTCATAAATTTGATTGCAATTTTCATATCAATAATCTTATTTCCTTCATCCATATCCAACCTTCTTCTATAACCTTTTCTCCCATTTACCCCCCATGTTTCCTGGACCTCATTGATTCAAACCCTTTTAAAATTTTTGCTTTTTAAAGATTTCCATGAATTGATTGCTTCTACTAGTTGTCTTCTTGATTCTATTTAAGAACACTTGTAGGAACCAAGTTGTTGTGCTAGAAAGTGCGAGGAACCTTTTGAGAGATAAAAAAAGAGAGAAAGAGTGTGTGAGGAATTAAAAAAAATGGCAAGTGAGGGAGAAAGAAGTGAGATCGACATTAAATTATTCATGAAAGCAGTCGCTAAGCAGTTTACAAGATTGAATGCTAGGTTGGATGATATACAAAGTTCCTCATCTTCAAAGGCTCCAAGAAGGCACAAAATTCATGAAGGTGATGATGAGTACTCTGATTTTGAAGAATCAATTCCTAGGCGAGGGCAATGTGTTGATTGGAGAGACAATGACTTAGGAAGCATCAAAGTGACACTTCCACCCTTTCAAGGGAAGAGTGACCTAGAACTTTATTTAGAGTGGGAGCGGAAGGTTGACCATGTGTTTGGAATTCACAACTACTCGGAGGAGAAGAAGGTAAAATTGGAATCCCTTGAGTTCAATGACTATGCAAGTATTTGGTGGGACCAATTACAAGTAAGTCGACGATGAAATGGTGAAAGGCCAATTCGAACATGGGAAGAAATGAAGATAGTAATGTGCAAAAGGTACATTTCTAGTCATTAATATCGAGACTTACATTTGAAGTTACAAAAACTTGTGCAAGGTTCCATGTGTGTGGAGGAATACTACAAGGAAATGGAGATATCAATGATTCGAATCAATTTGGAGGAGGATCGCAAAGCTACCATGGAAAGGTTCATCAATGGCTTGAATTCGGCAATTAGAGATGTGGTGGAACTACAGACCTACATTGACATGGAGGAGTTGCTACATAAGTCAGTGAAGGTCGAAAAACAACTACATTCTTGGAGGATTCAAGTAAGATCCCATAATTTTTGGAAGGATAACCGGAAAGATCCAAAATCAACTTCTAAGTGGAATGTAACGAAACCAAGTGATTCTAAATTTGTTCCAAAAAAAGAGAAGAGGCCAAAATTAAGTTCTTCCCCACTGATTCAAAAGGAAAAATGGACTCAAATTTCCCTTCTAAATCTTGTGATATAAAGTGTTTTAAGTGTCAAGGACATGGTCATATTGCATCTCAATGCCCAAAAAAAAGAGACATGATTTTTTTGGATAATGGAGATATCCTTAGTGAGCACTCTAGCGATGATGAAATTTCATCTTAGGAGGAGGGTTCCGATGTAGAAGTTGAAGAACCCGTACATGGAGATGCCTTGGTGGCAAGAAGAGCTTTAAACATTCAACCCAAAGATGATCATGATGAGGAGCAACGGGAACATATTTTTTATACGAGATGCCACATCAAGGAGAAGGTATGTAGTATGATCATTGATAGTGGAAGTTGTACCAATGTGGAGAGTACCTTGTTAGTGGAAAAGTTGAGTTTGCCTACTCTAAGGCATACTATACCCTATAGATTGCAATGGTTGAATGATAGTGGGGAAGTGAGGGTCACAAAACAAGCCATAGTTTCATTTTTCATTGGAAAATATCATGATGAGTTGTTGTGTGATGTTTCTCTAATGCAATCTGGACATTTTCTACTAGGGATACCATGGAAATTTTATAGGAGGGTGATGTATGATGGATATGCTAACCGCTTCTATTTTCATTTCAGCGGTCGAAAGATTGTTTTGACTCCTCTAAGTCCCATACAAGCATATGAAGATCAATTAAGGATAGATATAGAATACAATAAGAAAAATGACATGAGTGAAAAAGAAAGTGGGAAAAATAAAATTTTGAGTGATAAAAAAGCGAGTGATGAGTTGAAGAAAAAGGAAATAAATGAGAAGAGTGAAAAAATTAAGAGTGAAAAAGGAGACTCAAGTGGCATAAAAAGAAATGAGGGAAATCAAAGAGATGAAAACAAGAGTGTTGAGAGAAAGGTGAGTTTATTTTCTGGAAAAAGTGAGGTGAAAGGTGCTTTATTGAGCGGAAAAGTATTCTTACTCATTAGTAAGGATTCTTACCTTGCAACTAATGAACTTCACCATTCTTTGCCTTCTTGTGTTGTGTCTTTACTACATGAATTTGGTGATTTGTTTCCTGAAGAAACACCTGATAGACTACCCCCTTTTAGAGGCATTGAGCATAGGATTGACTTCATACCTAGTGTCGCAATTCCAAATAGGCCAGCATACAGAGATAATCTGGAAGAGACTAGAGAGATCTAGTGTCAAGTTGATGAACTCGTGAAGAAAGGATTAGTAAGGGAAAGCATGAGTCCATGTGCCATTCCGGTGATCCAAGTACCCAAGAAAGATGGAACATGGTAGATGTGTGTGGATTGTCAGGCCATCAACAAAATAACAGTTAAGTACCGTTATACCATCCCTCTACTTGATGACATGCTTGATGAATTACATGGGGCCTCTTTGTTTTCAAAAATTGATCTTAAAAGTGGATACCACCAAATTTGAATGAAATAAGGAGATGAGTGGAAAACTGCTTTTAAAACTAAGTTTGGTTTGTATGAGTGGTTAGTTATGCCGTTTGGTTTAACTAATTCACCAAGTACATTCATGAGCTTAATGAACCATGTCCTTCATTCATTAATTGGAAAATGCGTGGTTGTCTATTTTGATGATATCTTGGTGTATAGAAAATCTCTAGATAACCATGTTGAACACTTGCGTTTGGTGTATGAGACCCTTAAACAAAACCAACTTTATGCCAATCTTCAAAAATGTTCCTTTTTCATTGATTCTATTGTGTTTCTTGGATTTTTTGTAGGGGCGGAAGGGATTCGTGTGGATGATGACAAGATCAAAGCAATTCAGGAGTGGCCCACACCGAAGAGTGCACCCGAGGTTAGAAGTTTTCATGGATTGGCAAGATTCTATAAGAGGTTTGTAAAGGATTTTTCATCCATCGCTGCACCTCTTAATGAACTTGTAAAGAAACATGTGGTCTTTAAATGGGGTGAAAAATTAGAAAAATCATTTAGCACACTAAAAGAAAAATTGGTCAATGCTCCCCTTTTAAGGCTACCCGATTTCACCGAAGTCTTTGTAATTGAGTGTGATACATCGGGAGTTGGAATTGGTGCTGCTTTGACTCAAGAGTCACATCCAATTGCTTACTTTAGTGTGAAATTGAATGGGGCAGCATTAAATTATTCAAATTACGATAAATAACTTTATGCTTTCAAACGAACCCTGGAAACATGGCAACATTAGTTATGGCCTAAAGAGTTCATTATTCATTCTGACCATGAAAATCCTTAAGTATTTGAAGTCCCATGGTAAGTTGAATCGGCGACATGCATCTTGCTTGGAATTCATTGAGACTTTCCCCTACGTGATCAAGAACAAAAAATGTAAGGAAAATGTGGTTGCTGATTCTCTTTCACGAAGGTATTCACTTCTTACATCTCTTTATTCTAGATTACTTGGACTTGAGTTACTAAAGGGAATGTATGAAAATGATAGAGATTTTTCTAAAAATTGGACATCTTCTGAAAAACATGGTTTTAAAGACTATTACAAAATTGATGAGTTTCTTTTCAAAAGGGATAAATTGTGCATTCCAAATTGTTCAACTCAAGAATATCTTGTAAAAGAAACTCATGGGGGTGGTTTGATGCGAGTGCGGTATTTGTTGGAAAAAATGCAGAAACACAAGCGAAGAAAGAAGAGGGGAATGGAAATTAAAAGAAATGAAAGAGGAATAAAAGGGGAAGGGGATGATCAATTAGGACCCCAAGGAGACTTTCCCCTTTAAACTTTACTTATAAAGCGCCACAAAGGTTGATCACTCCTTTGATGAGCCTTACTTGCATTCACCTAAGAACACCAGAAACACAAGCATAATAATGCTAGAAACTCTGAAATTTGATATTATCCTTCAAGGGGGTACTAGAGGTGGCTATTTATAGCCAAATGATAGGAATACATGTCAAAATACCTATCCCACAAAAGTCTAAAGCCTATCCCACGAATTTGACTTTGTTTACACATGTCCATGACTTTAGGGAACAAGATATCTCTAAAGAAGACTTTTAGGAACCACCCCAAAGACTTTGAAGATTCCCACCATGGATTTGGAGACAAGGGGCCAACCACTTTTGACATTGGAGATTTCCTTCATGCAAGTGGATTGAATTTCGTGGAAGCATATGGGTGGTCCTTTTAGGTTCACTTTTGGGCTTTAATAAGTGTGATTAAAGGCCCATTTTCTCCTCCCATGCATGCATGTTGGGCCTCCGCTTGTAATTTCAAAATAAGGCCATGTAAAGCCTCTCTCATCCTCTTCATTCTTCCTCTTGTCATTGGGCCACCAATCCCATGCAATGGGTCTTTTCCATTAATGATCCTTCCACGATCAATTCCATGATCACCCTCAACTCCTTGCTTCTTGTGTGCACCATGATCCGCATCAGAAATGTATTTTATGTTATCTATTAAATTTGATTATTTCATAATTTTCAGTTGATCTATTTAAGTTATAGGAGAAGTGAATGATCCTTTTTTAAATTTTGGTTTCTATAAATTTAAAATGAAAACCGATAATCAATCAATTTTTCTGTGATTGTAATGGGATAAAATTTCCACTGAATGTATTTTTTAAAGATAAATTGAATTTTGTTTCATATAAATTGTTTGTTTTTCGTCAGGAAAAATTGATTGTGTTTCTTAAATATGTTTTATAAAAATATTTTTAAATTTTAATTTTACCTATTTATATATAGTCAACCTTGAAATAGGATGATGCTTGTTATTATTTTTCAATCATGTTGATTAATTCTTATGAAGTATCCATGATATTATTTTATAATTTAATTTCTTTTTAAAAACACTCCTTCCCAAAGAAGTATTTTTTTATCTTAATTTTTACTAATTTATGGGAACTCCATTTGTTAATATTTTATTATTATCTTTTTATAAGTTCCTATAAATATATTTTTATTACTTCATGTAGGGTATTTTAAAAATTGTATATCAAGTCGAAATCGCATTTTCTCCTTTATATGTGTCATTATCCTTAGGATATTATCCACGGTGCACGTCACCTCCCTTGTGCATACAAGATATTGAACCACCATCACAAAGTACATGACTATCAACTGGTTCTTTATAGGAAGTGGATAGAGAGTTAAAGTTAATGTATTTGATACTTTTCACATGTGATATTTGGCCCCTAGGAAGTGTTGGTCATAAGAGATTTCTCACTCATTCCACATCTCGAGGTCATTTTGTAGTAGGGTCATCGATCTTACTTCAAACTCGTCAGAGAATAATCTATATACCAAGTATCATTACTTATCTCATATATTAAAATCAAAATATTATTTTCCTTTTATTCCATTAAAAGGGAAATAAACCCCAATCCCTTTAATATATATATTGATATGAACATCTATGATATTCATTTTGAAATAATAACCACCAAATTCATGTTCTGATAAATAAATTACCTTATTGTATGAACCATATAAAAAAGTTAGTGTATATAAAAGAATGATTTAGATCATTATTAAAGAGGTTCATTCATATATTTCTTCATTATTAGTGCCCTAGTTATATAAATTTTCACTCATAATAATTTCTTCTCCATACTGATGCCATTCAAAACAACAATATCTTCCTCCATATTGTTTAAAACTCCATCCCAATTTCTACTCTAACATATTTCAAGAATTAATTTTCACTATTGGATCCATAGAGGTTGATTTTTTTAAAGAAAACCTAGGTATTAGTATTATACCCTATTAATTTTTTTGAGGTAAAGATTTATGTTGATCCCATTGGGACACTTCTTCAACTAGTTTTGAAGTTGATTGTTTCATCATATAATAAAAGATCATCATCATCAGTTCTGAAGAACCCTATCACTAGAACACCACTAGACAAAACAAGTACCTTGTGATGAAATGAATGAACATATACTACTCCCCTTTTTTTAATTCCCACCAAGATATGATACTAAAATCTCTGACAATTTTGACCATTTATTCCCATTGAATATCCAATAAACATCAAGATGAATAACTAGATGTTAATCATAGGTTGTTTTATTTCATGTAACCCATATAGAAAATGCTAATTTTTTTGAATCATCACCAATAACATTCATATGTTTGGTTCCCCTTTTTAAGAGTACCTATACCTTTATCCTTTGATTATTAATACCTTATGAGTATTTATTTTAATTTTTTACAAAATGAATATCTGAGGAACCTAAGAGGATAGATAGGAATTAAAAATGGAGGAGCACTGATTTTATGTCAAAAGAGTATAAATATGGATTTAATTTGTCCATAATGTTTTCAATATATCTTTCATACTACCTCCTCAACCCTTGTTTATATTTTTGTTATTTAATGAAATTTTTCCCAGAAGAGTCAGAAGGAAATTTAATTTTTCACTGAATTGATAAGATCTATACATGTTGGTCTAATGATGCGTTGAATATTAATGTTCAGACTGATTGAGTTGATACTATGATTTATGGATCATTTTTTATGAATACCAGTGTAAATGATGATTGAAGTCATATTGATGAAATTAAAGTGGAAAGTTTTGATGACCTTCAAGATTCACAATAGTTGTTTGAGATGTCAAAAATATATTCAAAGGGACAATTAAATAATTATTATACTAAATATAAATAAATTTAAGCAATATTGAAGTTATATAATTTGAAATATTGTAACAGATGGAGATAGACTAGTTTTATAGAACTACTTGTTATCCATAATGATATGCAAACAGAAGAAAATGAGCTTTATTGTTGAATATATCACTTTAAATAAATTACATGTTGATTGATAATGATCTCTAAAAAATAATTCTTGTCCAATTTATTTCATATATTTCTTCATGGACTAGGAATCACATAGAAAATGACCAAGGTGAGGTGTGAATTGATATAAGAAAGACAAATTCAGTACCTTGAAATTTGAATGGTACATTACTTTCATTAAACGGTTTAAAAGACTATATGGATTTAATGTAACCTCTATAAATTTAATATGAAACACAAATATTGGAATTGAATATGGTAATCTATGTCACCTAATAGACTACCCTCAGTTGAATAAAATTGACTATGGGTATCCAGAATTTGGAAATGAGTCAATAAACCACTTTCATTCATTATATAGAAAAATAATAAATCCTTTTAGTGTATTGAGTAGTACTCACAGTAAATTGTTAGTTATGCTGGTGAATTATACCATTCCACCATAGTTATGTATGCAGAAAAAATACACTATATTTTATCTATTTACACACTAATTTTTGTTAAAAAATTTCTCTGCTATTGTATTGTTATGAAATCATAAAATTGTACCTCAATTACATAACCGCTGATCCAGGGTGGCAACATTCGAAGGGAATATATAATAATACACAACACCATATCCACTAACTGGCGATTAACTATTCTATAATGTAAAAGATATTGACACATTTTTGGTAAACCATTTTCAAAAAAACATTACTAAATTTGGATGAAAAAAGGGATGAATTTTCATTCAATTACCGTACATGAATTGTTTGTATTTATGAAATTTCATTGATGGTATTCATATAGAAAAAAATTTATTCTATACTAGTATTGGAGTGTCACTAAATGGTTCTATTAATAAAAAAGATGGAATAATGGTTTGGTTATACCTAATGTACATGGTAATGAGGGAAGAGTTGGAACCATTGATGGGTGTAAGGTGGCCTTTTTTTTCCCAAAAACATACAATATATCCATAAAATAAATTTTTCAATATTAAAATTTCATTAATGGTGAAAACGTTCAAGGAGTTTATTCATTAAATATCAATAAATTCATTTCAATGACAAATTTTAAGTTATACTGTCTAAAATACACAAAAAAGACATATTTTGATGTAAAATATTTTTTCTTCCACATTATATTTCATTCTAACTAAAAGTATAAAATATATATATATAATCCAATGCTTTATTTTCAAATCCATATGAAGTAAATTTATAGAATTGAAGAAGCTCCCACTCAGGGATAAAGATATTGTTGTCAAATTATGTGAACTACTGACGTTCTTCCCACCACCATTATTTGATATAATGGTCCATCTAATGGATAAATTAGTTGGAGATGATTCATTATGTGGTCTTTTCCACTATTGATGGATGCCACCCATTGAAGAATATATGATGATATTGAAAGGTTATGTCAAGAATTGAACTTATCCAGAGGGTTGAATTGTAGAATGTTATATTTTTGAAAAGGATTTGGAATTCTCTACCGAATACCAATTATATATTTATAGCATTACTCTCCCTAGTTCTCTTCATAGGGGAATCCCTATGAGGAATGTTATTTTTAGAGGACTAGTATTTACAATTACCATGATAGAGCTACATAAAGATCCCCTTTACATTTATACAAAATAGTGTAGAAATGTCTCTATATGATGAGGAATATAATGTAATTATTATACATTTGAATACATCAAGGGAGATAAGATGAATATTAAATAAACATAATAAATAGTTTATCAAATGGGTCTAAGATCATATTTATAAAGAATAATATAAAAATATGAATTATATTGTTAAAGAATTTGATAGATAGTCAGGGAACCAAATGTAAATGTTATATCTTACACTGTTTTGGTAAATATTGGTCATACATTTTATACAATGAAATAAGATAAATATAGTATGAAGTAAAATAGTATAGTTACGCTTATCACTGAAGAGATGCATGTATCTAGTTTCAAGGATATAAGTCCAATTTCTGTGAATATGTAATATATTAGCATCTTTGAATAGATATATGATTCGTATTATACAATATTTCAAGTGTTATTTTTTTATAAAAATGGGATGACAATATAAGTGTTTTGAAGGTCAATGAATCGGGATTTTTTAATGGTGAATTTTAGTGTGGAAGGGTATAAGGATGAGTCATTTATGGTGGAATCATAATAATTGATGGTAATTTATGTCTCAGATCAAAAAATCATGAATTGCACAATTTTATTATTATTGAGTAAAAAAATGGTATGTTCTGATGAAGATTAAATTGATGATGACCATTTGATTGGATGAAAAAAAATCATTTCACGGGGGTCCCATTGTAGCCAATTCCTTTTACATTAAACGGGACCTTAAAGAGGTTGTTTGGATACCTAATGGAGGAGAAAAATCCATTGAACCTTTAATGAAAAAATGTATTTAATGAATAGGATATTGTGTTTTTTAATATATTATGATTTTTCTCGTTGTATTATGTATTCTCTATTAAATTTAAATAATAAACATTTAATGTTTGACTACTGATGTGGATAATGAATTCTACACATAATGATGTTATCAATCCTAATAAAGAAAAAACACTTGATATTTATTCTATGAAACTATTAAAAGATGAACAACATGATTATTAGAACAATAAGAATATGGAATCAATGTGTCAATTAAAATTATCATGTTTTAAAATAAGTGTAAAAAACATGAGGCTGGGAAGAATTAACGTGTACAAATTGTGGACCCAAAAAATTTAATGTTACTTATTTATGTTGGGGTGATAATGAGAATTCATTTTCTAATTGATATAGACACACAGTACCTTGTCCAAAGAATATTAAAAAAACCATTCTTAAGATAATAGGGAAATGTTACGACATGCTTTTTATATTTTACCAAAAAAATCATTAAGGAAACCATGATTTAACATTCATTTCCCCTTAAAGAGTTTTATTATATTATATTAATTTCCATAAGAAATATTTATTAATTTTCATTGGAAATGATCATAGTGGATTTTGGAAACTTCTTACAAAGCATCATCTCAGGTTTGTTAGGGGGAATGTAATGTAAAAGACAGTAGTGTTATATGCGCAAATTATAAAACTAGATAAATAGAATGATTTTAATAGTTTTCATAAATGGAAATAATTTTGTGTGAACTATATTTTGTAATATTATATTGTAAAGTATTTATTTCTTCTCATTGAATCAAGTTTGTTAATTGAGGAAATATAAAAGGAGTGATGAAAATAAAATATTTATAAAAAAACCAATTTACCCCTGTCATAAAGAAATAATGGGATAGTTATCACTTTAAATCAATATGGTATGTATGTTAAATCTATAATAAAATATTTATGTTATATTAAATAACATATTGTCCTTTTTTATATGTATATTGATGGGTCAAAATATAATTCCACTTCTATCCCATGTAATGTGGTTTGGAAGGAACACATAAATAAGGAGGGTAAAAAGTGTCGGAAGACACACAAACAATATGGGAATAATGTGTTAGAATGTAATAATAAAAATTCATTATAAATTATAATTTTATTACATAAAAATTTCTTTTTTATATTCTTATATTTTTTATGTAGTCTATAGAAAAGAATTAGTTTCAAACCTACTTGAACAAAAACATCTTTTTGTATCTTTGAATAGTCCAGAAAATGAGGTGTGGGTTTTGGAGTGTCACTTGATCATATTTCAATGAAAAAAGCCTCTATGAGATACACATGATATGATTAAAGGATTGTGGTTATAAATAGATAATTTTAAAGAAATTATATTCTATTCTCGATTGGTGTACCAATGTATGCGATATGATCAATGTGAACTATCTATGGAATAATGGTCAGAACAGGAAGATGTAAATGGACCCTTGTTTTGAATCTAAAAATTCCCCTCATACTCTTACCTAAACCTAGGTAATAATTTATTTCATTACACTTTCTCCTAAATTTGAATCAAACAACTAATAATAACTTCACATTACAAAAATTCTTAAGAGTAAATTTGTATGATATTTATATCTAGAAACACCCATGTGTCACCTTGTTGAGAGGGGTATGATATATAATATCCTTGGTGATATGATACACAATAATCAACTCTCCAATATCACGCGTGTGAGGGGATTAATGTACTCATGAGTTGATCGCTGATTTTCCTATTCCACTTAATGATATGGATGTTACTACTATCAATAATGCTATTAGAACATTCATATAAGGGTATTTGATGCTTATAATGATACAAGAGGTATTTCCTTAACAATTAATTTGAAATTCAAATCAATTAATAGTTGATGAAAATTGGACAAAAAATGAGTTATGGTGTTATAAATGGATAAAATGACATGGAAAGAGGACGTAAGATCAACAGAATCCGTTGGATAAAAAAGTAACCAATACAAACATCTGATAGTACCATATAACCTCCCATTCCACATCCACATATTTTATCCTTACATGTTCATCCGGAACCTAAATTCATATATGAAAATATGTCATATATTCAATATGAAGAAGAAATATTTGGAGATGTCATTACAAATACGTTTGTTCTAAAGAGTATAAATGAGTATCAATATTGTTTATATGGGAATCACATTTTATAATATATACATTAAGTACATTTTCAGAGTCTCTATTTCCAAAAAATAATATACATTGTTCATTACTATGAATAAATATTTATATTATATATAAGAATATATATTAATAATATATAAACGGAAAACCTAATGAATCAATATTTTTTATCATAAATCCTTCTATCATTTCTATGAAAAAATAAATGTTTGTAAAAAAATGAAATGAAAATAAAATAGATGCAATAAGAGAGGAATTTAAGAATAAAATATTAGATAAAAAACACATCTTAATCCCTATAATGGGCAGGTAAAACTCAATAATCTAATAATACAAAGAAAAATTTTATTTTTTCAATGATTATTTGAATTTGTTTATTAGGAATCACTGTATTCAAATATCAATCAATTAAGATGCCAAATTTTATTGGATCCAATGCAATGGTCTCCGTAAAACTAACAACACATAATTTCTATTGTGAATTTTTAGTGAAAAATGATCTACATTTTATAGCTAATCATTAAATTATGTCTTTTAGTCTGTGTTTCAATAATATTTTTACTATGATAGGTATATCTGAAAATAAATTCTTAATCATGGTATGAGGTCAGTGACCTGATGTTGGAATACTGTAGATTTTTTCAAATTCCAACACATTAATTTATACATAGTATGATTTAACAGTTAAAATATATTTCAAAAATATTTACTTATTTTGATCAATGTTACTACAATTTTGAAATAAAAATAAAAATAATGATTATGAAAATTATATTTTCAAATTTATTAATGATATCATATTCCATAAAAATACCAGGCTCCCCATACATGTAATTTCTGTAGGTAAATACAATTTAATTTAAAATATTTATTAATCACTTGTATTTCTATTCTTTCTAAGTGCTACCAAATTTTTAACAATCCACTTACTCAAAAGAGGGATTTTTTTTCAGATGAGTGGGAAGATTACATAATGCTAGAATATTTTTAACCTCAGCTTATGGGTTTTAAATATTATGTTTTGTATCTAGTATGAGCTATGAACTTAAAGATATATTTGGGATGTTGAAAATTTTTACTATAATTTATTTATATTGTTTGTGTCCTATTTATCTATGGTATGTATAATTAAGAGTAGTACTCTACAAATTATTGTATACCTAGTAACGTGACTAAAGTTGCTCATGCTTGTGAGATATTGGACTTCGAGGTTGCACCTATGATAATGGTGATTGAGAAAATTTTCAAGAATGTAGATATACATCACAAAAAGGTTTATTCGTAATACTTAATTAGATAACATTTATAGAGAAAATTCATGAAGAAGAACACTAAATTTTGTGATAGATGAGGTCTTTTACTTCTAAAAAGAATGTTCCCTTAAATTGGATCACATTCATAGTGATGTTTTCTTATCACCACTATTGCGATCCAATTCAAGAGAACACCATTTTTTGAATAATATTAAATTTTGTGACTTATAGGAATCAATAACAACTTAATTTGATACATGGTGATCTCCATATGACATGAAGTATATGTTTTTATTTTTAAAGACAAAATTAATGTCAAATCACACATCACATACTAAAAAATGTGAAAAAAAATCATAATATTTTGATAAATTATTAAAAAAATTATTATGCGATTTTTAAGGGTAAGAATGAGTCGTAGCTGAATTTAAAATATGATGTAACTGGTATGACTCAAAGTTTATGCTTTTAGAATAAAATTTAAATTTTATTTAAAATGGTTCACCACTTGCTCAAAATAAAGCAAACCAATTCATATTTTTTAACATATTAGGAAATTGATCCATAAGTCATATTTGACTTGTAGAAAACCACTACACCTCAATCTGATACACAATGTTCCCATTATTTATGGAAGTCTTCTTATTTTGTTTATAATTGGTATTATTGTTAAAATCACATATGACATACTCCATAATGATAAAACACAATAAAATTGTTTTGATACATTAGGAAAATGATCTATAATTCATTTGTGATGTTTATAGATCGACCACACATAAATTTGATACAATATTTTGTTAGTATGACTTGATGTTCTTATTGTCAATATAAAAATGTAAGATTAGTATAAAACATGGGCCATGTAGAAAAATTTGAGAACAGAAGCTTGGATTGTTTTCCAATTTTTGTAGAAATATCCAAAATTAATTTATGTTTTGAATGAATCAACAACCCATCAATTTGACATTCAATTTTTTAGGTATGACTCAAAGTGTGTGTGTTTAGTTTAGAAGTGTCATTTGAGTATTAAATGGTTTTCACTAGTCAAAAATGAGAAAATTGTATTATATTAATTTCTAATATAAGAAAATTACCCCCAATTCATTTGTTACATAGGAATTGACTACACATCAATATGACATGTGAAATGGCTGGTAGGGCTATTAGTATGAATTTTTACTATAAAAGTTCCATTTTATTTTAAAATGACCATCAAATTTTAAAAACCGATAAAATGATATCATATTGTTTTCAAAATTTAGTGTAATGACCTGTAATTAATTTATGACATGAAGAAATTAATTGTGCATCAATCTGATTCACAATGTAGCTAGTATTACACGGATTACATGTTTTCTGTGTAAAAGTATCATTTTAGTTTATAATGCATTTCCCTATGTGAAAACTAGAAGACTTCTCGGATTTTTTTAGAGATGAAGAAAATGATCCAAAATTAATGTGTGATATGTATTAATTGATCACACATAAATATGATGCATGATGTGGTTCGAATGACTCGATGTGCATGCTTTCAATATTAGTGTTTCGTTTTATTTTAAAATGTGCAACACATATCTAAAACCAAGTAAATAGGCTCATATTATTTTCAATAATTATGGAAACAATCTCTAACAACTTTTTTTATCTGTCGTAATTGAACACACCTCAATATGAAACATGATTTTGTTGATATATCTCAAAAAGGTGATAGTGTAATGTGATTTATATATTCCAATATGGATTTATATATATTTTTATTGTCGTTTATGTATTATTATGGTACTAATTTATATTCAAGACACTTTCATAAGAACTGAACAATCTCCCTTTACACCGTTCTTGCTAAAAAATTTGATATCACATTAGAATGATAATATCCCATCTTTTAAAGCTGCTGGATCAAGTATTTATGGATAATCTTCCTGTAGTTATGGTAAAATATTATTATTTCTTTTTAATTTCACTAATGAAGAATAAAAAAGGTCTTTCATTATGGGGAAAAGAGTGTTTGGAGAAGTTTACAAGGAATAATGTAAATAGATTTTTGGGACCAGGATTTAGTATTCATGCATGGATGAAATTTTGTAATATTAGTATATATTTTTTATAGAATGGCGTCATGTGTTAGTTCCAAGACCTCAACTGACATTTAAGAACTCAAATGAAAGTAACCGTATATTGTGCTAAAGAATATAATCAAACTTAATTCATTATAAAATATATTTTCACTCTATATTGATATAATGTATTTATATAGTGTATTATATATTTATATACCTAAATCATAAATACATCTAGGTTTTTATATTTATAAATATAAGGTCCATTATAATTTATATATAAATACTTTTATGTAATGTATTTATATATATTTATATTATATATTCATATATGTAAAAATTTCAGTATTATTAATATTTTTATGTAATATATATAATATAATAAATACATTTATATAAGGCATTATAATGTCATTATAAACATAAAAAATATAAATGAATTTATATATGTATAATTATACATATAGAATGCTTATTGTAATCTATATTATATTCATAAAAACATTTATAAAATGTGTTCATATATTTAAAAAGACAAATTTTTATTGATTTAAATACATACATATATATGACTATAGAAACATAGAAAAATACATACAGATGTTTATAGAATCTATTTACAAATACATTTTTATGTATTTAAACACACACACACACACATATATATATTTATATATCTATATATACGTAAATACACTTCTGTATTTGTATATATGTAAATCATAAATTCATTTTTATATGGATATATTAATGGTTATTATATATATAAAAATATATATTGTATTTATATAATGTATTAATATTGTATTTACATACTTAATTTCTTTTTTCACACACTATTTTTAATTTTATTTACTATTTTCTATTTTTTTATTATAAAATTCTCATTATTAAGAAATTTTTATTGATAATAATCAATAATTATTAAATATTATGTGTTTATTCTTGTTTTTTAATAATTAATTATCATTACAATGAGTATAGATTAAAAAAAATTAAAAATAAAGAATAATTCAGTACTTAATAATAATTTCTACAATTATTCTGGGGGAAATAATCAGAATGAAGACACTCACTCATCCATGGGGCCTAATTAGTCCATGACATCCCCCTACTAGGCTATTCCACACCCTTTGTGTCCCAACTATATGTTTGTAGTACATGAATCAACCAAAACATCTCTAAAAGATCATTGCTAAAAGACCACACATCACAATATTAAATTACTCTACAACAATGTCCAAATAATAATTTTAAAGAATAAAATATACTTTAATTCAACGATAAAAATATAGTTCCCACTATATCAATAGAATAGTAAACAAAGAAACATACACTACCAATGGTTGAATATCGGACCTCTGGGATGCGAGGAATCACCCAATACCTATAAAGAACCCCATTCTCTACAATTACCTAATAATAACAATAATAACAATTTCGTAATTATTATTTATATATTTAATTTATTAAAATAAAATGATTATCCATGTTAGGGAATGGAACCCCTAGGGGTTATTTTAATTTCTCATGGGGAGAGGTGGAGATAGACCATGTGTCTTTTTATTGACCCTTATTTTTAGTATAATGTATGTTTATCTGAGCTGGTGATGAGTTTTGGTAGAGACTAATATCAATAATCAGAAGATGTTAAGGGGATCAAAACCCTTATATTTGAATCTCATTGAAAGTTAATATGAAACTATTGACAATGATTACATAAATAAATAACATAAATCTAAAAAACATTACACTAAAAAGATGTTACATCAATCATTATTTACATTATATGATTTTGGGAGAGATAAAAAAGTTGAAATCAAAATATACTCACCTTCATAATGTATCCACATGTAGCACCTGAATTAGTCCACATTCGTTTGGGATCGACCAAACTCCACGAAATTTTAGCCTCTCATAGTGTAATAGAGAAAGATGAAAGGAGGAGACAAGACATGTAGAATCATCCAATAATGAGGATCTAACTCCACAGTCATACACACAACACACTACCATAACATGTATGTAGTTAAAATTGTATATAATGAATGTTCATTAAGTGTTTTATCATTTATTAATGCATTGAACAGATGAATAAATACCCAGGATAATTCATAAATATATAAATGCATCAGTTTAATTTACTCTAAAATTTTTCATCAAATTAAACACTACATTAAATTCCACTTTTGTGGATTATTGAATTTATAATCCATAAATATTATCACAAGTAATATAAAAAATATATCCATAATGGATGATAATATGAAAATTCACCAAAAATAATACACATCACACACATATATATATTTAAATATCGATACATATCATCATATTATGGGACATAGGGCATATATCCTCCGATATCCATCTTTATCTAAAGCCTAATAGACATTATTTCATTTCACCTTATATTGTATCATATAAAATTAAATATGAAATTTAAACAAAAAACTAATTCTGTAAATATTCCAAAAACATTTGCAATGAAATCATTATCATCACCTTGTATCACATCATATTTGATATCTTTTAAATACCAATCCAAAGAACTATTTTTTTGATTAACACTAAAAACAATTTTTTATAGCTATTTGATTTAAAATCAATCAACATTTTGTCAACCAGAAATTATTACCCTATGTTCTTTTATAGTGTTTAAAAAAATATGAATCACTCGATCAATATATGTAATAAGGGAGATGTCTCTAGAAAAGAATCAATTCTACTCAAGGAAAAAGTAGATTTTTCATGATCTCTATCAAACCCATATATCACTATACTTGTGTACATCATTTTATATCCTATCAAAATGATCATTCACATATTTTAAATATTTTACAAGACATTGGGTCACAATGGTACCTGAAACATGTCTATCTAAACTAGAAAAATAATTTTTAATAAATTATAAATGTGTTAAAAAAACCGATAAATTAATACATCAAATTCTATTCATCCTCTACGATATGTACATTCCATGTCATATATGTTCCTATCATATCATAAGAAGCATGGATTGTATGAACAATGTATATTGTAGTTTTAATTTATGTGTAATAATGTACATACAAGATCAAAATTTCATGTACAAAAAAAAATTTAATAATTTACTAGAGAGAAAATATATTACTAGAATAGGAGTAACATTACATGTAATTTATATTAAATTTACGATCAGATATATAATTACCTCAACATTTAATTCTCCATACATTTATTATATGGTTGATTATATCATGTCTAACTATCATTGATCTACATGATGCAAGTGAAGAATCCATCTAGTGGTGATCTACATTTACACCACAATTATAAAATGTCTTTGTAGAGTTACTAGGTGCTAGCATGGACAATACTAACTTTATGTGTTGTTTTTGGTTGATCACAACACAATTATTCTCAAAGGATGAAGAAATTATGATGTTATCTAAATGTATTGAGAGATGAGGATGATATAGTGTGTTCTCTGTCTCTAGATCTCGATCTATGGATTTATAGAGTCTATCACTATCTATTGAACACACCAAAAGGAATATGAAATGTGATAAAATTATAAATTTATTAATGAATTTTTAGGGATAATAAA
Organism: Viscum album; assembly: GCA_963277665.1. Lineage (NCBI taxonomy): Eukaryota > Viridiplantae > Streptophyta > Magnoliopsida > Santalales > Viscaceae > Viscum > Viscum album. Next base: position 1,505,529,617 of record OY728137.1, on the reverse strand, counting down.
TAACACACATGAACCTTGAAAATTGGAATTTTTTAGTTGAACTCAGGTCCAATAATAAAAACAATAGTTTTTAATTGATTGAAGTTTGAAACACACTAAGAATATAAATAAATATCATTTATACCATTCTCAATTGGTTTATTAAGCTCGTTCATATGTCCTTCATTAACATTTACCAATCCTTGAATAATGACAATATATTCAATTAATAAATGTCACTGTAATATTCTGTGATAAATCTAACAAATATTATATTTTACAAACCTATTAAATAAATATATAATATTATTATTAACACATTTATTATTTCTGAGTAATTGTGATTACATTATGATGATTAAAAAACATGAATTAATAATATTTATTATAACTTGTTAATTTCAATAGATGCACTTAAATGTGATTGATGATAAACTTTGTTTGTTACCCTCTAAGACTCATTTCTAGCCACATTATGAATAACTTCATAAATTCCATGGATACTATTTAGAAACACAATGATGATTCCAAAAAGAAGGAAATTAATTTTTCTGTTACATCCAACATCATATTAATTATTATTGTGAAGTACAATCCTTTTTTATAATATATATGATTAGGATAGTTTCATGGAGGTTGCATAAACCTATGCACTAAATTTCAATTTCATTGTTTTTCTTGAAATTAACTATCCCAATATGGACGTGAATTCATTTAGTAGATTCCATTCCCAATAAAGGGACTGAGATATCAAAAATCATCAATGAACATAACATATATATCCTTTTTCACATTATACATTAATATAATATGAATCATTATGTACCCAATGCATCCTATCACACCATGAGCATATGTCAACAAAATTTTCATCAATACATCAAATTAAAAGAGTCATGATATCCATTAAGAATAATATTAATGTATAAGGATCAATGCACACATCCACATATATGAAAATCCATTCAAATAATGATATGAATATTTTATATTAACGGGTATGTTCTCATAACCTCCTATCATATTTGATACCATCGGTGATCACAATGTGGAGGTGTTTTATTTTATTATAGTCCTCCAACCCCAGATATTCTATATTTTATGTGTCTCATTAGGCATTATAATACGTCCAAAGAAAAAATATTCTTGAATGATGTTGTGTCACCATCTACTTCTAATCGTTGGGTGGGAAATGGTTTGACATTTTAGATTTACATAATGTCATATGAGATTATCGTGTACTAATTTTATACAATGGAATGATCATGATGGGTTAAGAAGGAATCATTACTACTAAAAACATGTGATAAAGTACAATGATATTCAATTCATGGGAAACAAATATAACATAATTCTATAACTAACAATGACTTTTACCCCTGTAACTCAATTTATACATATTATTATATTGATATAAAGAGTTTTTAAAGGGGTTCTCCATGTTTTCCTCCATGGATACTCTTCCATCCATATCTTCACCTCATTGAGAAAAATCCATCAAGAGATAAAACATCTGATGTATTTTATTTATCTCTTTGTATGACCCTATATATTATAAGAGTTCCAGCACTATAATGTTACCATATAAATATATGATAGGGTTTTGACTTCTAGGTACGACATGAAACTCTTGGACAACTTCATGAATCCAAATGTTTCCTTGGTTCCATCAAAAGACACAATATACTCATAATCTATAGTAGAATTGGTAGAAACTAGATACTTATAACACATCTAGCCCATAGTTCCTCATTGAGATAAAATATATATCTGGACTGTGACTTTAGATCATTCTGATCCTTCCAAAAGTTGACATAGGTTTAACTTGTGATGACTAGCTCTCCATCTCCTCTATGATCCATGTACCATTTATTAGTTCAAATCATATAATTAATGATATCCTTAAAAGAATTCCAATACTATTCATCTAGATTTCACTGATATCTACCTTCCATGATCAAATCATAGGAAACATCATGCCTTGAACGTAACATGGAATACATTATAGATCCTGTCATAGAATCGTCTAACATATTACTAGTTAACTCTATTTCTTTTTATGTTTAAGGGCACATTATATTGTAGAAATGTACATGGTGTGGCACTGGAACCAATAATTTCATGGATTGTTCCATACTAAACCTATTTTGAATCTAGTCAATGTAGGTACCTTTACTCGGTTTAATATAGCTCTTGGATCTATTAGACATGATGTTGATCCCAATGATGTGGGTAACATCTCATAAGTTCATCATAAAGAAGCACTTTCTCAACTCTTCCATAACCTATTTTAAGGTTGGTATATAATTTCTAATTGGTAATATTTCATCATCATATACATCTTTGAAAACAATTGTACTCCCACAAAACTTCCTAAAAACACATGGATCATATCCATTCATAATGAATCCAAATTCAATCTTGTATTTATCGAATCAAATTTTCCAGGAATTAGATGATTTAATTAATCCATAGATGGATATCTAAATATAAAATTCCATTTTGGAATTTCCTATAGTCACAATCATTTCTTTTTGGGCCACATATACATCCTCTTGAAGTTTCTCATTAATGAAATCTGTTCTAAAATACATATTCGAAATCTGATATTCTTGGTAAGATGCAATGGAAATATAAATTATTATCCACTTAAACTTGTTATCTAGATAAAATATATCATTTTGTTTACTTCCTTAATGGTATTTAAACTATTAACATAAAATCCATGATTTATAGGTATTTAATTTACCTTCCATGTCATGTTTTCTCTTGTGTGCCCATTTACACCCAATGGGGGGTACATCAACTAGAGATTCAATCAGGACCTAAATGTGGTCTTGATATAAGGAATCCATATAAAAAATAGAGCATTATTTCTATATTATATATTTTTATCTCTCTACGAACTCCTTGTAAGAGATATGGTCATTATTTATAACCAATAATTCGTCACTATCATCAATTACTAGAATACCATATCTATATCATTCAGATACCTCTTTAGTACCCATATATAACACTTTTGTTTTAGGATCAACTTCTCACAAGAATATATATTAAATATAGTACTGTATGAAATATTTTGTATCCTAATAATCAACTTATTAAAAGTCAATATTTCTCATATTATCCTCCTTTATGATGTTATCTCTGTCCAGAAAGACAATTTATCTTGTCAATGTCAATTTCATTTCAAATGTCTTGTATAGATAGAATCAAATAGTTTCTATGGGATACCATATAAATATACTCATCATTCCTTATGTTGTTAATTTGTTTCTTGAGACCCTATTAACAAATTTCATTGAACCCCATGCATGATCACGTGACAGAAAATTTCTATTTTTACTCCATATGATGAAGGAAATACTATTTTCCAATTTAATTGGTACTAATGTTAGTAAGTATGATTCAATCTATATTTCTTTTACTAAAAAGGATAATTTATGGATGGTGTGCATAATCATCTAACATAACATGTTCAGCAGTGTAAAGTTCCACCTTCTAGTAATACTATTACATTATGGTTTAAATGGTTAAATGAGTTGATATAAAATCCCATAATCCTATAAGAATTTGATGAAACATGGGTTATGATATTCACCACCTCAATCTGATCTTATTTTCATTATATTATTACCAAAATAATTCTCAACTTCATTATTGATCACTTATAACTTCTTAATGGATTCAGAATTATAACTCATCAAGTAGATATATTCATGTTTTCTCAAGTCATCAGTATTAGTAATAATTTTTATAATTTACCTATTGCATCTTCATGAAATGGTCCATATACATCAATGTGAATCAAATATTAGGACTCCATGGACATTTCACATTGACAACTAAATGTTAGTTTGGTCATCATCCTTTATAAATAGGCATGACATATTTCAAGTAGTTTAAACATAAAAGAGACTAAGTAAATATCATAATAGATAATTTTCAAATGATTCTCCTTTATCCAAGATGATTATTCCAAAAATGGATCTCAGATAAGTCATTTTAATTTTTTTAATTATTAATTTATAATTTTTTATTTTAAAATTTTATACCTAAATAATTTTATTCAAATATTACATACCATAATATATGATATCATTATTAAATAATCAAAACTTATTTTAAAATATAATTAGAAATCCATTCATTCAAGCCATGAAATAGAAATTATTTTCTATGAAATATTTGTCTGAAAAAAATTCATCAAAAGAAAAATAAATCATGCTGACAATGTGAGAATATAGTCTCAATGGAAAAAAAATCCATCCTCACTCTATTGATAGACTTTAGATCCACCTCATCATTGGTATAGTTGAAAAATATATTTGGGTAATGTATTTGGATACAAATGTGATAACCACACATAATATCTAATACCCTAATTTTAAATTTGGAAATATTACACTCAATAACGAATGAACCTCAATATACTACTTGCTTCATTGGATGGATATAATTCCCCTTCCATATTCATTTCATAGAACATTAATAACCTACATCAACTTATTTCTTCCCTTTCCTCTGGATAATTTAATTCTTATAGTGATGGATCCTTTGATCCTTAGAAAAGGAATGATACTTATTCACCTTTAACCTATTTTACCATTTCTTATTCACTCTATATACTATGGGTATATCATGTCTAATGTATTCTTCAACTTAGAGAATAAGAGAAAAATGTTCTAAAATTATCTTCTCACTATTTTTATAATTATAATTTATAATAAAACTAGATAAGTGTTTTTATAGTGAGGAAACAGTGATATTTGTGTATAGATCCTCAAGGATATGAATCCCCAAGATGCCCTAGCATTAAATGTATCCAACCATCATGACTACATGTGTCCTAGCTAGAACCAACTCTCCAATATTTCACGTGAACAAAGCATTGGAGATCTTGTATCTCTCTTATCTCACATTCTCTTGATAGAGATACCAATGGTGGGAAATGATGCTATACACATCCATATCCTCACATTTCTTTAAAGGAATGTTGGACCTAGAAGATAACATGAAACATTGGACATCCACTACATCATCCACGTACCTTAATTTGAGAAATACTTATTCCTTAATATTCTCCTAGGAAAGTGTCTTAGGAAGTGGGTTTTCCATCATATATAATTTTCAGTTGTGGTGTATTATAATCAACATGTTCCAATACCATTCCAAGTAATTTTCATTTGTGAGAAGGTTGTAATTTTCTATTTAGGTTCACAATTATATTATTGAATTCATGGGAATTTTGATTTTTGTAATTTAGAAGAAGATAATTTTTAGTTGTTTTTATTACAAAAAAATATTATTAAATTTAAATTTAATTAAATTTCATTAATATCCCACTATCTTTTAAACCCCAATATACCTTACCACTAGTTTTAGAAGATCTTGTTTCTTAGATATAATGTTTGAAAGGATCCAAATTACCCGTCTCATAACCCATGCATTCACCAAATAAGTTATTTGAATAGTTTTAGGTTGGAATAAATTTCCTACTAACATAACTAATAGTTACATGATCTTTTGATTAGACTCCCCAATCCTAAAATTTATAAATGATATTTCCTTAACCATTAACTCTCATTTACTACCAATCATTTTTGGTCATTCCATCATTTTTTTGAAACAATTTATGTCAACCAAAATAAATATGAAAAATGTTAGACAATAATTTAAAGAAAACATGCATGGGTCGGTCATGAACATTGATATATGAGGTTGATTCAAACTTATATACTAGAAGGATATAATTATTTTATATTTTTTGGAGTAGTGTTAATCATTAAATCCCATATTATCTTATCACATTAGATGTTAATATTAAATTGATTTTATTTCATTTATTAACCATGTAGGATAAAATATTAATAAATTACTGAGCTTTATTTTATTCCATATTTACATTTTTTTTAATTCTTTTATATTGTCATTAGATAGTATTAGGAGACATAAATAATTAACCCTATAGTAGAAAAAAGTAAAACATAGGTGGATTGATCATTCATTTCTCAAAAGATTCATTTATCTAGTTGATAATTAAATAACCCTCAATCATATGAAAAAAAACATGAACCATAACTTGGTTCTTATTGCAACATTCCATCATGGATCCTATGTATCACCTCAATTGGTTTTTCCCCAAATCCTTGACAAGGACTATTTGATCTTTCCTAGGATCTCCATCCTAACATATGAATTTATTCACATGTAGTTGATGGGATATAATGGGTTGGATAAAGGAGGTTTATATAATAGAAACTATGAGAATCATGTAATTTATATGATATTGTAGAGGGGATTACAATTAGGCCAAAATGCTAACATATCCAAAATAAAATAAACGAAACTAATCACATATAGGAGGCTGATCTAATATCATGAATATACACACAATATGAAAAAAGAAGACATTCACAATCATGTTATCAAATACATAAATTTATTAATTAATTTAGATAACAGACAATGAATTAATCCAATTAATTTAATATATCTTAATTCTATCCAAGAATACTTAATTCACTATCATCAATAATTTTAAAATTAATTGATTTCATTTAAAATTAATGAAGTACATAAGTGTATTTGGAGGAATATTCATGTGCTTAGAAAAATTTTTGAGATGAAAATATATTTAATATCTAATTATCAATCTTATATCATAGAGTGTAGTATAAAATTAATGATACAGAGAACACATGTGAATATGTTTGATTATATATTTAAATATAGTCCATTAAAATCTGAGCACATAGTCCACAATAGACTACATAGAGTTTATTATGTTACATGGTTTATACTATCTTCTACCCATGTCTGCATCACATACCATGGTACTAGGTGTGTTCCCTGATTTGGATGTGTTTGAGGTGCACTATGTGTACTTAAAATACACAGTCTGTAGGCTCATAGTTTTATGACTCATTAGTCCTCATGTTTTGTATCCTATATAAGACATATTGTGAAACACATTGTTCTCATCCATGAGAAACTGGGTACTACACGTCATGTATAGTGTTTACATGGAATGTTATTCTTTAAGACATGTTCTAGTATGATCAGATCTATACGTCGATCAGATTTTTATGGATCTTACATATGATTCCATCAAATATATCTAACTTTTCCAAAGGATACATGGGATTAAACATAAATACATTGACTGTATGCATGAAGTACAGAAAGTGTATTTTTCGTTTTTCAAAGAACAACCTTTGGAAATTCTATAAAATGTTATTTATATTTTTATTTGTAATTGAATATTAACAATTTATTGTTTATGATAGCAAGAATGATAAAAAGAATATATGACAATGTCATATAGTAAAAAAAGTTATATAAGTTAAATATATTTAAAATAAATATAAATAATAAATTATTAATAAATAATTATATGTTAAACATATGATACCTTGGAAACAAATTATATGTTCTGGGAACAACATGAGCACCTTGATTAGTATAAGCAACTCAAATGTTATTCATAATTTAAATATAATCATTTATAAAAAAATTAAAATGTAATTTCCAATGAAAATGACATATTAATTTAATAGATAATGATACCAGAATCACAATGGGATGATATTCACATGTAATTTATAATTAAATTCTGAGAATATATATAATTACCTCAACTTTTAATTATATATTCATTAATGAATAGGTTGATTAGATCTTATTAAGCTATTATTTCACATCTGGATCGATGAGAAAATTCTATTTATAAGTGATATAAATGTGTACATACATCTCTAAATATGGTTAAAGAATATGTAGGTTCTATTTTAACTGGTCATAATTTCGTGAGTTGTTCATCGTGGATCAGAGGAAAATTCTTCTAGAAGGGTAAATAATTCGTGATTTTCTCAGAATGGATTGAGTGAGGGGAAAGAGAGAGTAAATTCTAGATACCTATATCACTCTCCAAATATTTAGAGAGTCTATCCATATCCACTATTCACACAAAAATCAATTATTGAAAGTGATATAATTAGATATTTATTATTTAAGGTTTTGGGTTGGTAAATCACACACAAACCCCATACAAACCTAATAATTCATAGTTGAACCCATGTCCAATAAAAATAAAAATAATAATATTATTAATAATACAACATCTGAAACATATTAATAATATAATGGAACAATATTAATTCCATTACTAATCGGACCATTAAGCTCAATCCAATTTCATTCATCGAAATTTAACAATCCATTATTAATGAAAACATATTCAATAAATTAATTTCACTCTATTATTATATGATAAATCTAATAAGTACTAAAATTTCAAAACCACCAAAAAAATATTTAATATTTTTATTTAACACACTAATTGTTCGTAATAAATTATGATTAAATTATGATAATCATCCAAAAATTAATATATATTATTTATTATAATATGTCAAATTAAATATTTGAATTTAATTAAGATTTATGATACACATATTCTGTGACCCTCTATGAATATTCATTAGTTTCAATACGAATAACAACCTAAATTACATGGTTACTGTCCAGTTACACACCATGTCTCCAATTGAGAAATAAGTCAATGTCATAGTGATATCCAACCTCCTACGAATGCATATCATGAAAATGATCCTTCATAACGATATCTAAAATCATGTAGGGTGCTTGTTGGTTCCATTAACCATTACACAAGATTTATCTTCCATTCACTTTTAAGTATAGAACTGCACCACCCCGGAAATATTTTAATTTTGGATGTTCCATTCATATAAAAGGTCATATGATATCAAATTCTGTCATGGGATAGAAGGGCTAAATCCTTTGTCAAATTATCCCATAATGAAATATCACTTGTAAAGTACGCAACACATATTATCTCACCGATAAGAAATGATATCATGTTTTTCATTAATACATCAATTTACATGGGTCATGATATCTATTAATGAATATATTAAAGACTGAGGAAAAATAAACATGTCGTAAAATAAGAAAATTAAATGACACATGGATGTTTGGATTACCAATTAATGGGCCCATTCTCATAACCACATATTTTGGAGATTGCCAAGTATGAACAACATGAGATGGTGTCTAAATGGATTATAATTCTACAAAGCCAGATATCTTGTATTTTGTATGTCTGATTAGAAAATATCATCTTATCGTTGAACAAAAATTCAGGAACAATGTAATGGAACCTTTTAATTATCATCATAGAGGATAACTCCAATGAACTTTCCGTGAAACATAAATTCTTATGAAATTATCAAATAATAATTTCTTATATAGTAATAATCATGATGTGATAATCAAACCTCATTAATGATGAAATCATGCAATCAATTACTAAGACAGTCCATTCTAGGGAACTAACACCAATATTTCCCTATTCAATATATATTTATATATATAATATCCAGGTGTTCCCACACACTCCCATAGTCTATCATATTGAATAGACTATATTTCAAACTCATTATATAAGAGAAAAATACCATCATTATTGTGATCTAAATGGTTACATTATTAGAAACATGCCCAACCACCCACCAGTTATCTAAGTCAATATGTTGACTTGCGTAAGTAGGGTATTCATATTCAATGTTTCTTATTCTACGTGTCTCTCTATACATATGTAATTTGGATTCAAATATGATCCATTCCACATAGTATACTAAATAAATATATATGAAACATCATGATGTATACTTAGTAGTTCATCCCCCACACATAATGAATATGAATCATTAGTTTGTCCCTCATGAGAACATTTTATATTTAAATAGAGGCATCCTACCGATAATATCCTTAAATTATTTTTAGAACCAACAATAGTAAATGAATAGTTTATGTTAGGTATTAAATCAATGTCATACTTTGAGATGTAAAATGTAATAGTCAAATGTTAAATGAATATCTCTATATAATTTTTCTATAGCCAAAATGAATCAATGTTAAAATTCAGGTCCATATAACACATATAATTTTAATATTCTTAAAATCCTTAAAATGTTTTAACAAACCCAACATAAACTGTATTTTATCATATCATATATGTAAAACATGCAGATTTTTCCAATATTCTCCTCAGATTGTATTTTTAGCACATTACATCATATATAATCCATGTAAAATATCTTTGTAACAATCTAATTAAACCCTACAATTAAACTCATTAATGAAAAAAACATTAATAGAATGATGTTTGAAAACATTTGAGACATAAGAATCATATTCATAGTTATTTAGTTTTTGAACATACTCAAATGTCAAAAAATTCCAATATTAAATGTTATGATGTGAAATAAATTTTTCTACATAAAAAAATTATATGTTAATCATCATTATTCATGAAACCCTATTAAAAAACATCCAAGAAATAATATAACTACATACATTATTATTTACCATCTATACTTAGAAATTTTATGAAAAATTCAAAATCATTTTAATATAGTATGTAAATGATACATTTACATTTCTTTTTACAACTATCCCCTGAACTCATCTAGGATAATTACATAACACCTTTTCATTATAACTTAAGTAACTATTTATAATTGTATTTACTTATATTATCTTATCTAATTTAGGATATCAATTATAATTCACCTAATATTGGGACAGGTATAAAATTTCATGAAATAATGTCTTTATTATAACTAATTTTAACTAATTATAATTTTTTATCTTTAAATATCCTAAAATATATTATAATATTGAGTTAAATAACACTTTATATTAAAATATTATAACACTTATATCATATTTTTAAATGGTATCTAAATGTTACAAAATACATTTTTATTTAGAATAACATATTTTAAACATTTTATAATATTAAGTGGAAAACACATTAACCTAATATTTGTGTTATCATTTATTTGTTAATTATTTTACATCTCTAAGTCCAAAAATACCTCCATTATTTTAATATTTGTTGAATTATTTTTTAAATATCTTATCAAGAATCAACAACAAAAATTGTTTGAAAATAGCATATATTTCCTTTTAGTAAGTATATTAAAAAATGATGTTTTTTCATGTCATAAGACACTTTCAATGTGTTTGTAAATTTTTATTTAAAATATGACATTTTTAACATTTACCATCAATGGTTGGTTGGAGAAAAATACAATATATTTTAACAAATACTTGGATAAATATGTTATCACAAATAAAACACATTTACCAATATCTTCTTGTAAAAAACTATCTTAGAATATAAGGAATCATAATCCATGGGAAAATAATTAATCATCTCATAAATATTAATATCATCTATTTGTAATAAAATACTTCTCTTATCATATAATAGAAGTGATTTTAAGATACATATATTTTTTCTAGGAATTTTATAAGGTAGATAAGATCCTTTACATTTAAATTCTTGGTGTAGTAACAATTTAATTATTCACAGTAATATTATGTAAAATAACTATAAATTATTCATCTTATTTTGAACATATATATACTTACAAAACTTTATAAAATATAAATTTATTATCACATACCTTTCAAAATTAAAAAATTTGTTTCTATAACATCTATTCCAGACAAGGGTATTCTATTAAGTATCAAAAACTCCTTTGGTAATATCTTCGATAATCTAAACATATTTAATTATTACTCTTCCTTTATGACAACCCTATATTTCAGTGACATTTATTAGATTTGTGAAAAAACATTGATAAACATTTTTTTAAAAATTATTCCTATGGTTTTATTTTTTTATACGGCTTCTATCTATATAACACTTTAGAATAAATACATCATATGACTAGTTAACATTTATATTCCAAAAATATTTAATATTTTGGGTAAAAAATTATTTAATTTAATAATACTATCAGGAAATTTATATACATGAAAATAAGATAAATTCCAAAACCAGAACAAGAAATTTTTACTCTCTCCATGAAAGAATATTATAAAAATAAAAAAATCATAAAACATGTGTATGAAATCACCCATATCATTTCATTTTAAAAAATATTTTTTAAAATCACTTATTAAAGGCTAAATGAGATATAAATATTCACTTTTGGACAAGCTTTTCTATGCTTGAAGAATTCAAGTTATCAATACATTAATAACCTTGCTCCATTACATGAAGAAATCCATCAAGATCAGGCCTTAAATTTTTCCTCATCTTCTAACTATTCTCCATTTTCTAAATTTTATAAAACACAATGTTGATATTATATATCTTTAAGAATAATATAATTGTATTATATAACCAAAACAATTTCAGGAAAACATTTGTCACATAAAGTCATTCAATTCTATTGAAATTCATTTGATGGACCCAATCATATTTGGTATACAAGCCGAAAATTATTTAAATCAATTATTTATCCAATCACATTGACTGCATGAGTAAATAATAAGATTAATTTATTTATTTAGAATTTAATACCTTTGAGACCTTAAATAAATAACTATATTCTTCGATAAAAATCTTAGATTACATGTTGAATATCTTTAACATTTTATAACTGAAGATGTAACTTCTATGACACAAAATATTATCAATTAGAAAATTTCATAAACCAATAATGTTTGTTAAGAAATTTTCTTAAATTACCAGTCATAAGAGTATCTTACAATAAGTTTATATATTCAATTAACTATATCAAATTTGTATGATGATGATTATATTTTTCTATAAAATAATCATCTATGAGATGAGTATCAATTTTTATTTCCACATAACAAGGTATTTTATGAAATGGTATCCAGCTAAAGATGATGATCCATTTAAAATTTATCATATCCATTAGTGAGACAATATCATTATTTCACTATGAAATTATTCCTCTCTTGTATTAATATAACCACATAGCTATTTCTTTTGGGAATCTTCCCAATAATATTATATATGATTCATGTATTGTTGAGTTGAAGACCCTTTGTCTAATCTATTATATATACAATCTCAATATCTTTAACTTGGTATCCTACCTAAGGGTTTCCTAGATATGTGTAACCTAACGCAAGTGAAAAAAACATATTATTAAAAAGAAACCCATGGGAACCTTTCTATGATGAAAATGAACTATGTATGATCTGGAGTTAACCATTACATTCATCCTCACACAAGATAATCCACGAGACTTTCCTATCAATGAACCAACCCAGTTGGATGATCATGGACTTAATATTGGACTCATTCGATTCAATATTACACTAATTATGTTAAGAGTATTTTTAATCTCACTATATTATCTCATGTTATTCCCTTTTACATATGCATGATTATAGTGTTTTGGTTTGGAATCTTATTCCCTCTACTAAACCAATATGTTCAAAACATTTTGATGTGTATCCCTTTATAGAACCCCAAAATTGCGTTACTTACCTATGAATAGATGTATAAATTGTTAACACATATCTAGATGCATCATATAAATAAGGTACAAGAACTCTTCATAAAATTTAATAGATCTATCCACTTGTGTTAGACTAGAAGAATAGATGGACAACTCTATCCACCATACTTGACAAAAAATAAGCATCCCGGTTGGTAGATAGTCTAACCCCAAGTCCCAATACCCACAGATTCTTTACTCATGATAGAATTAAATTCATCATAACTCTAACAAAATAATATGTCCAACTATAATCGAAAGTAAATTCAACTAAATATCTTCAATTAAAAACAAAGGTAAATGAAGATAAAAAAATCATTATCATTACATAACATGTAATAAAAGTCTCAATCTAGATGAATCTCTACCTTTTAAACTACAATATACAAAATATTAACATTTTCAATCATTTTTATAACTAATAATATAACTGGGAATAAAATATAAATAACTAAAATTTTAAAATATTTATTCATGGGGTGACCATTTATGTGATCTTCCTAAATAAAATAAAATTATAATCTTTTTACAATTTTAGATCTAATATTATGGAATTTTCATAATTTTGAATGTTACAATTTATATTCATGATCTCTTACATATATATCATTTTATAGAAATTTTCATTTTAAATATATGATATTATTTGAATTATAAACTATTCGAAATCTAAATTCAATTATGAAAACATTTTACTTAATCTAAATATCATATAATTAATTTCATTAAACATTGATCATAATAGTCATAAATGAACATTATAATGTGGATTAAATAATACCCAAATAATTAACCCTTTTATTTTTAACAATTCAAAATAATTAATTATTAAAAATTAGTAATTTAAATATAAAAATTTCATACTTTGGATTTATTTCAAAATTTATAACCCTTTAAAAATTATTACTTAAGATTTCTAAATAAACGCTTTTATTTTAATATCAAATGACATTCCATGTAATTTGGTTAGAAGTTGATTCAAATATTAAAATTTAATATTTAGCAATACAATGTCCTATAAATATTTAGTTAAATATTAATAGTTTTTATTTAAATAATTTATATACCACATGTAAATTAAAATATCCTAAAATAACTTTTTTAATTATTTACAAACATTTTATAAACCATTAAAATAATTTAATAATTTAAAAATATTTTTAAAAATATTTTTTATTTTCCCTTACATGGGACCAATATTTTATGTAAGGGTGTACACCCTAAACCCTTTCATAGACACTACATATATGGGTAATACCCTTATGTAAACACATTATATTTTGGTATATCATTATATACATTTTCATGATCTTTAAGAAAAATTGCATAAAAGTATGAAAATGTCTTACTGTTATGCTACTTCAAGAAACCTTGCTTCGTAAGTTTATAAAATATATATACCCATGTTTTATATAATGGTATGTGGCTTTTTACCTTTATGAAAATTTAAGAAAAAAATGATTACCCATTCATACGAGTTTATCGCATAAGGATATATAATATCATACCCTTATGTATACATTTAATCATAATAGTTAGATGATGTGACCCTTACATTCGATGATCTATGTAAGGGTAAGGTGATATTACCCTTACACAGAACACTCTATGTAAGGTTATGACCTTGATTACCATTACACATATTAGTTATTTAAGTATAAGATACTAGTTACCTTTATGAAGCCTAGTTGTGTAAGGGTAAACCATTAAACACCAACATTCCAAAATAAAAAATGGAGGTCTATTTTCAGTTTTATATTCATTTCTAGTCATGATTTGATAAATTAAATCATATTTCTAATTTATTCCACTAATGTGATGTTATGTTCTAATAACTATTATTATTCGAAGTGTAACCAATTAAAAACATTGTATAAGGTTCTCCATAAAAGATAAAATGAATCTATGTAAAATAATAAAATGATGAAATACTATAAATATAGAATAGAAAACAAAAAATTCCTCCTGAATAAATATTTATTTCCATCATATGTGTTTGGGAGAGATAAAAAATTGGGAAAAAAATCCCAACTCTATATTGTACCCACGACATGTGCCTAAATCACTAAACATTCAAGAGGGATTGACTATCCACTGAAACATACTAGTATCTCATAGTATTGTGGAGTATGTTGAAAAAATGAAATTGTATATGGAGTATTATCCAAGCATAAGTATCTAAATCCAACGAAAAACACATATCACCCTTCCATCACACAATAGAATATGAAATAGATAATTAATGATTCCCATTAATTAATGTATCATTTATTAATGAGTTGAAAAACAAGATTAAATACCAAATATAGTTTATAGATATATAAATGAATCATATTCTGTTACTCTCAAATGATTCAATAAATCATTTTTAGTATCAACTGATAGTCATGTTGATCATGGAATTACAAAATAATAACTTTTATCAAAGACAATATAAATGATATACCTATAGCAAATGAAAATATAAATTGGATTAAAATTGATACTCCTCCTATATAAATATACATAAATACATATTCATGTATTTTTTTAATACACTTTTAGTAGGTTCTTTAATAGAGCGATTTATGATAACATTATGTCTACTATTAAATATTCATGGAATTAACTTGTTCCAACACATCTCATGTATGATAATGAAATAATTCTTCTACGTGAGGCTGAAAATTCAACTACAATAGCAGTGAAGGAAACTCACAAACATTATAAAGGGTTTTTTAGTTAGTTTGTGAGTTTAATAAAATATTTCATTATTTTTAGAAAGGGATACAAAACTAGAAGAAGAATTCATAATACTCACCTTTTAAAAGATAATAATGTATCACCTCCCATTAAATATCGTGGAATGAATATTTTCAAAGGGGGTTTAAAGCATCATATCTAGATAAAATTACCAAAAATTGTTTCTAATCAACCATATAGTTGAATATTAAATCATTATATCATGCATGTAGAGTTTATATAATAAATTAATAAATTAATTATCCATTTATTTATATTGAATATATTTAAAAATGTTGTGGATTCCTTTCATGAATATGGGAGCCGTAATTAGGAATTTTTTTATGGTCTGAAAAGACATATAAAAGGATGATCACAACCGTTTCATAGAATAATTTCATCCAACCAGTTGACAATGGGGGTATTGATGTTAAAAACCTATAATTCTTCAATTTCACCAATATTAATAAGTATTTATATATTTTATTTTATAATGGTAATGATCATAATGAATTCCTCAGTTGTTGATTCATTTAATGATTATAAAGGAGAAACAAATTTCATATGACTCTCTCTCTCTAGAAAGCTTTTCGAAGAACATTTTCATGATTTTTAACCTTATACAAAATGGTTTGATTCTAAAATCTCTACCCTAAATACATAGTATGTTTCTATTATTGACCCTCTTATCAATGAAAAATCACAGATTCTAGAAGAATTTACCAATATTATTAGTTTATAATTTATTTTATAAAAAAAGATATTTATATTTATCTTTATGTAGATATCATTGCATATACATGGAACTATAAATTTTTTTTGTTGTAACCCACAAAATTCCATTAGTGGTATAATATAGGGTGTTTCCCAATTAAAGTTTTTTATTCACTTGATTTACTATTTATTAGATCAGGTCCATGGGTTAATAGGAACTACTGTCAAGACTATTATTAATCTTAACCATGTCGAAGAATAATGTGTATATTGAATTTCAAATAAATGGTGTACAAATTGGATTTCATTAGCTCATCCACTCTAGGATAAATATAAGGAACATACATTGGAAATGAATTTATATACCAATAATCCACTTTATCACTTATCTTGTGAAAAAATTGGTCTTTTCTACTCTACACCATTATTCAATCCATTAAAAAATGATTTGGTTATGTCACTGCCACTCTGGGGTCACTCCCTACACCTCCATTCAACAATCCACTAATTGAAAATTGTTTATAATATTGTGGGTGGATTCTTAGTTTATCAACATAATGTAACTCTATGATCATCACGTTGATATGCGTTAATCTATATTAAAATTTAATTTTAGACGCTCCAATTTATACCATATTCTGCCCCAAATTCCATGAACTCATATTATAGACATCTTTATGAGAAGATTTTAATATCTTATCTTCAAAAAACATTATAGAATTAAAATAATCTTCATAAACATAATTAAAAATCATCAATTACCTTATTAAACATTATCCTTTTCAACCATTAAATTAGATGATTCTCACATAAATTTTTTAATTCTCTTCACATTTTCACTTATATTACATAAGACACTTGGTCAGAAAAATTTTGATCTTAAATTAAATTAAATTCGTCAACTCAATCTCTAAAATTGAGATATTAAATAATTCCCTTTTTTGAATACCTTGTTTCTTTTTTACTTAACCCTTATGTAAATATATCAATTATTTTTTCTACATATTCTGTAATTATTGTTATTTTAATAACATTACTATTTTTATCGTTTCATTGTTTTCTCTATAAATTTAGTGAAGGGATTTTAAATTAAAATACAAATTCAATAAATTTTCTACATTGAACTTCCTCTACCTTAAATTCAACCCTGATATTATCATCCATTAAATATACACTATTGAACTACATTTGGTTGGATAATGTTTAGTACATATCTACCAAATAATTAAATGAGTCCCAAGTTATATAATCTTATCACAACCTATATTTTTTCATAATCCATATCATAAGGTTTACAATAAATTCCTATTTGATGATCCACATGAGACTATGAATAGTGAAGTACTCCAATTAACATGGATTATATAATGTCCTAAAAATCATTTAAATTTTCTTTCTCTAGGTTTTCCTTCCAATTTTCACTTAATATATAGAAAAAATGATTATCAAAATGTATTCATCCAATACATACTTCTTCTATATGCACTCTATTTGAAAACAATTATGCGAGTCCTCTGTAGTTTAACTTATTCTTATGTATATACCATTTAATCTAATGTGTGGTGTAATTATAATAATGTGATGTCCAATTTAGTTAATGTAGGAGTCATTTCATGATATTTTATTTTAAAAAAGAATTTTTCATTTAAAATAACCATGCTCTTAAATATGTAATGAATAGGCTCCAAATTTGTATTGATTATTTGACCACTGAGAACTATAAAATATAATTTAAACTGAGAGTAAGATCCATTAATTAAAATTTGGGTCTCAATAATTTTCCCAGTTTCTAAAATAAATTATTAAATTGAAACACCTTTGACCACATCATGTGTATCATAGAATTTTCATACTAAATTTATGTAGATTGAAATTTCATATAAAAGTACCAAATATTCTCAATAAATTCCATTTCCCAATCCACTAAACATTAATAGTCTGATCATGGCATGAAGAGTTATTTATTTAAAAAAATTAATGTAACTAAAAATTTCAAAAGTGTTATTGAACATAATTCATTAATTAAAATATTACATTGATCATTTCCTCAGGACCCTTTTAGGATTACTATCTTTGAATATCAGAACATAATACTAGGTATTATTCATGTATCACACAATACAATATAAAATATTTCTATATATGTTAACATAATTATTTATTATCCAATCCAAGATCAACAAACTATATAATATTTCCTAGGAACTTTTTTCAAGAAAAAGTAGTGAGCATAAAACCCATTAGAGGATAAAAATTGATAATAGAGCATAAATTAACATTATGGGTATGCCATGTTGTGAAATATAAGAAGATGAAAATAAGGAAAACATGCATAAAATTAACATAAAAAGTGGAAGAATAACATGATAATTGGTACATGAGACGTAACATGATCATTATTACATGAAGAATGACATAATTTTAAGCACATTATAGAAAATATCTTCATGAGTATAAGAGTTATAACATTGAAATGTGGCTACACCATAATCCTTAGACATTCATAATCATATAAAAAAATATCATCACCATTGTGTCTTAAATTCAAATTATTAAGGTTATTCACTAGGGTATCGACAAAATTACATTGCATACGACCATATTATCATGGACATATCAACTAGTGATATTAATTCCTTACACGATGAATTGGTGAAAATTCTGGGAAATGCATCATATTAACTTGTTTTATCAATATGGTATTATAAAAAACAATAGAGGAATACATCCATTGTGTCATGACCATATCATTTCTCGATAATAAATCCTTTCCCAATCCACTAGAGAGATATCATAGAATTCCATTTACATGTCAATTATTATTTGTTCAACCTCAATCAAAGATCATAAGAACATATCTTTTTGACCCACGATTAGGGAATGTGGGTTGCAAAAATGGATATATCTGGTCAATAAAAGAAATGTAAATGAGATATAAAATTGTATGTCATCAGTAGATATTTATTTAGATAGTAAGGGGGTTCACTAAAAAATGGAATCATAATTAAATTTAATTTAAAAAGTAATAAAAAATGAAGGTTTTAAATATTAAAGAGGAGTGAGATTGTCAAGAAGCGATTTAGATAGTGTGAAGAATATATAAAAGGTAATATAAAGTGGGATTTATGTGAGTTAAGGGTAGTATCTCATAATAAATTTATAATATTTATTTTACATAATTTTAATTTAAAAAACTGAATCATAATCATATATAATTAAAATTCCCCAATAACAAAAGAAGCACATGAATTAAAAGCAGTAGGAGGATAACCCTTACCTAACTAATTAGCTTCATAAAGCCCAAGAGGAATCCTTATAGGCATAAAATATTTTTTAATTACTTTAGAGAGGTAGAGGGAAGGGAAATGTGTAATTTATGTCTTTATGGTATGGATTTATGAAAGAATTCATGGGAGTGAGATCCTAGAATAGGTAAAATGAGGGGCTTTTCTAGGGAAACACATGTTATGTGATGAATATAAATAGTATAACATAAGGGTTGGGTGGGTTTTCTGAAATAGGTGAATCGGTATTTCAATTTTTGGTGAGACATATAGGAATTAATTTCCAACCTAAAAAAGCTATTATATAAGGAATTAGTGTCAAATTAATTTCACAAAATTTGATCCAAATTATAATACCCATTTTAACACTTATTATTCTCAATTAAACATTATCATCGTTATAATTTTAAAAAATATACGATGAAACTTCATAAATTTTTTGACATATTTAATATAAATTTGGGATCCATTTACACTAATTCTATTTATATATATTTTAAAATTAGTTTTTAAATTAAAATATTTAATTCCTAGAATTAATATTTGTAAAAAGATAATGGTTAAATTGTTATAAATTTATAAAATTATTTTACATTATTTTTCAATTAAATGGGAGTTAATTTATTTTTACATATCTATAAACAAAATATTATATTATTATTCTAAGATATATCAATTTAATTTCAAAAATATAATCAATATTTTTAAAAGAATCATTTATTGAAAAAAAGTATTTTAATGTGGTAATTAAAATTTACCTTGGAAACTAATTTTTTTTCCAAAAAATTAAATTTATCAATTTTAATAATTTATAAATTATAACTTAGAATATGAAAATATTTTATTTTTAGTTATTCTATAAAATATATACAAATTAATTTTTATATAAATCTATATAACACATAAAACACATTTTAAGAAAAAATTGCATATGCATTAAATAAATTTATTAATTTCCTAGTAACAACTATTGGATTTTTTATATATTTATAATATATATATTATCAATAAATTTCATTAGAATCATTATTTAATAATGATATAATATAATTAATATATTTTAACCAGTAAAATTTTTCATGGAAAATATATTTTGGTTCATAAAATAATTTATCAGTTATTTAACTCTAGAAATTGATTTTTATTAATGAACATAGATTATTTTTTTCTATATCAATTTCTTAATTTCGTTAACCCTTTTTTTACATACCAATCATAAAAAAACTTTTAAAATTTTTATATTAATTTTAATAAAAGGTTTTGCGATTGATTTTCATTCAATGATGAATGTGTAATAAGCTATCATGAACATTGGATTCATTTAAATGAAAGATAAGTATTAATTTATTAGGTAATTACAATCTCTCTCCCTTAAAAAACATCCCACAAAATTTCAATCTTGTATCAAATTAAAAAAGGATATATTTTATTCTTTGATTTTTTAGGCTATGAAGTAAGATCCTCAATATTTAGATTTTCCCATATGCCTTTAACAAACCAGGTTATCATTTTCCTTGACACATATACCATTTTAATGAGAATTTGGTAGGGTTTTTCTTCATAGTAATGGACATGTTACAATTTTACAACATTAATTTCAAGTATATGTGATGATTTTGATATATATATATATATATATATATATTAAAAGGTCACATGGAAGTCATCACAGAAACATGAATGATTTGAGTGTAGTGATAACTAATATGAAACATATCAAACACTCCCCATAATCTCAAAATATCAAATGTAACATAAACTAATCATAACCTTTATTCCAAATGTCATGACTCCATTTCATAGTGATAATTTGAGGAATAAATTATCTTTAATATGGAATTTGAATTCATTTCATTATTTTTTTTGTATAAAACTTTTGATGACTCTTAGTATCCTGGATATATCTCTGGATTAATTTTAACTTTTTTGTGGATTTATTCACAAGGCCTAGTACCCTTTTTTTTCCATCTCCATAATCATTAAAACCTATTTTATTTCTACACTTTTTTCAGTAAATTACCTTATATTGAGATATTTGAATACTTATGTTGAATAGGTTTTGTGGGATAATTGAATAAGTGTATGATTTCAGTCCCAAATCTATTAAAAAAACAAGTGATCTATCCCTTAATATGTCCTTCAATGTTTTATTATTCCTCCATGATTAAACATTGGTCTGAGGATGATAATTTGTTTTTAGTTTATCTTCTATAGTCATCTCCTTTTTTTGAGTCCTCTAGAACTATGAATTAAATCATGGATTTCTGTTAGAGGAAATAAAAAATGGAAGTCAATGAAATCTCACCAAATAATGAATTTATCAATGTCAAATGCACTAAAGGGAAAAATACTCATGTATGTTAACTATATTAATAGAGTTAGTATATATATAATTTATTAGACATATGACATTTGTACCTTTTCACATTTTAGGAAGAACAAAAACATAGTCCACAGTGATGTTGTCCCACACCCATAAATCATTAGGTATTTGTTTCCACACATTCTTATGAAGTTGGATTTTTACAGTCACGTTCTAACATAAATTTATTATCCATATAATAAATAATTTACTTTTTCATGTTATCCATCAAATAATGTTTGCATATATTTCAATAAAAAACCTTGGCTTCCAAGACATATAAAGAAGATAGAGCTAGGTGCTTTATTGAATATTTCTTTATAAAATTCACGAATTTATGGGATACATAGCCTTATTAAACCCCATATTTTTCCCTTTTGATGAAGAAAATATTCAAAAAAACCCCATTTATTTTTATTTCTACCTTACAAAGTATGATAAGATAATATATTTCTAAATTCACCATTTTTATGGTAATGATTATTGGGAAATAATTTATGATATGATTGAGGATGTCCCTTACCTTCCAACATCAATTTTAACAATTATCATTTCATCGACCAATGGATACCCTTAAATTTTCCTCATTTCAAGAACTTTGGGGTGATTCCTACATAGTTTAGTAGTGAACTTGTTTTCTTATCATGGGTGATAATGAATTGTACCTTCACTGTCCTTAAAAATCTCTAACCATCTTCTTTGTTTCATGTTTTTTAATTTTTATTTGAATATTTTCATCATAATTTGTCGGTCTATGATTATGTTACAATTATCCCCAAAAGCATGAATCTCAGTGTCTTTAATACAAAAATATATATCTTACTCCAAATCAGGGGAAAGATAATTCTTCTCATAAGGGTTTAATTTTCTAGATAGATAATAAATAACATTTTAATTTTTTATGAACACACATCCAAGTCCTTTCAATTATATATCAATATAAATTATAAATCCTTCTCTATTAGAGTGAAATTTTTTCATATGTGAACCAAAAAACCAATTATTTAGTTCCAATAATATTTTTTTTCACTCCATTTACTTGTTGAGAATATATATCATTCTTTTCATCATGCCTAGTAAATTATAAAGTCATGATTGGTTAAAATCGTTCATCAGGTTTTCTACTGGAAAGGAAAATATGAATCACCGTTACAATATTTAGATGATTCCCCCCACATAATGCCCTATTCTTTCTAGGATCCATATAGATTCATTTGAAAGTCACAATGTTTCGAAATAATTCCAATTTTTATAACCAGAGAATGCATTTACCAAAATTTATAAAAATCCTTTCTTTTTCTTAGGTTCATAATAAAACCATTAGTTGTTCATCATGCTCCCAATGAAATTTTGAATATATAAGAATATCATCAATAAATACCACCATAAATATTTCATGGTGTCCCTGAAAAACTCTATTAATATAGTCTATAAATACAACATGATAGTTTTCCCAACCATAGGATATGAAACATAAATCATAGTGTAAATACCTTGATTAGAACATTCAATGTTGGATATCATACTTCCTTACACTTAGATAATGATACCTTGATATGAGTTCCATCTTATAAGATAATTGAGCACCATGAAGATGGTTGAATAAATCGCCAATTCTTGGAAGAGGGTATTTGTTATTTATTATGATTCCATTGAGTTATCAATAATATATTCAGAGCCAAATTTGAATAGTCATTCATCTTTACTAAGAGAAGAGGATCTACCTAATGAGACATACTTGTTAAATTGAATCCATTTTCAAAATAGACTTGTAGATGTTTCCTCAATCCCACTAACTCTATGAATTTTCTTCTACATAGTTTATTTCGTATAGATTTTGATTCGGGTAAATGTTCAATTTAGAATTATTCCTCTCTTTCTAGAGGATGTCCAAAAAATTAATTAATATGTATATCCATGTTATCCTAAAAATGGATAAAAATTATATTTTTTTACACTTAATATCATCACTTTCTTCAAAATAAATTTCCATAAAAGGATGAGTTGTTATTTTTTTACAAAAAAGAGGATAAGATATCCCTCCTTAAAAAATAATTTTAGTTTTTTTCTCCTAGTCCACTTAAATTACAATACTTCTACAATTAATCTTGAAATTATACATGGAGATCAAATCCATACATAAAATTATTGAAATTTACACCATAATAATGACTACTAGGATAATTATGACCTTGTACTCATAAAAGTTTATAGGTTAATCATTACATACCATTGAATCTTGAACATTAACTGCATAAGTTGTAATTTATAAATATAATTCTAAAAACATAGGGTTTAATTTGATGTTTTTTCAAAAATAAATGAAATAAATCTAATGAAATAAACCAAAATAAAAGAGTGTAATGGAAATAATTTATTGAAAAATATGTTTAAATAACATAAACTGGAGAATCCACTTCTTACTTCACGACATAAAAACATTACCTTGTTCTCATAGCTCATACTGGGGTTGATGTTTTTACCTATGTATCATTATCATATTCAAACACTGGATAGAAAAGTATTAATGATTTATATTCTTGAGTCATTTCACATCTTGATGTTCTTACACTATCATTGAATTTTCACTATCATTAATTTGTTTTCACATTACAACTCCATGATTGTTTTGAGAAATGTGGGCTTCACTTATAAATTTTTAACACCTCCCACTTCCATTAAGTTAATTATCCATGTGTTTCTATACACACATGTTTCACATTATTGATTTTGTTTCATCCCTTTCCTTTTACGATTAAAACTATTCCCAAAATTTTTCTCTTTATATATATTTGTATCATTCTCACTATGAGACCACAATGCATCTCCTTATAATGTTTTAAATTTTAGAGTAGAATATAATATCTCTTCATATTAATCGAATTATCTGGATTCTAGTGATTTCCATATACAAGGGGTCTTAGTTCTCAAAAAAATCCAATTATCTTGCCATATTTATTAATGATAAATCTTGAATCAAATCACATTATCCTTGTAAAGATCATATCATAACTCCAAAATATTTTATTATCATTTTAAATAAGTCCATAGAACTCCCAATTTAGTATCATTTGGAGGGTTGGAGGAAAATAATTTAGGAAAATCATTAATTTGAACTCTTCCTAATCTATAGCATTGACTTTTTCCTTTGGATACATGTTGTTGATCATTACCCACCACTAATATGATTCCCTATCTTGATGATATATAGTCAAAGTTACATTATTTTTCTAAAAAATATTATGTACAATAAATAATTTATCAATATCAGAAAATCATTGTACTGCGATCAATGGGTTAAATGTTCCATTGAAAAATGTTTTCATTTGCGCATGAAGGGATCAAAACTAGTTTTTAGTCATTAGATAAGTTGGATTCTTTATGCAGTTGTAGTCATTTTTATTATAACATTATATAGATGATATAACACCATATCCATTTTTTAGATCCATATTACATAATATTTTTAATGTTATTATTTTATTTTCCATTGCATCTATTATTTTCATTTTCCCTTTAATTTACCACCATTTATCTCAAATAAGATCAATTAAAATGAGAAAATTGCTACTAAATTATAAAGTGGAGTTCAATATTAATGTTTTTTCAAATATTGAGCCTCCAGTATAGTGTAATTTCATATTTTATTTTAGAATAAATAATGAGATTAGTTATGCTTCATCTATAAAGGTTCGTAAAAAACATATGATAACCACAACATGTCCCCTGATAGTGTTCAGTCTAAAGTCTTAGGTTCGCTCATCATGAAAAAATGAGATTGTTGAGTCAACAGACAATCAAAATTTATTATGGTGACTACACTTAGGGGAATTTTTTATAAAACTACATCCACTTTCCAGTATACTGACAAGAACATATTTTCTATGAGACCACATACTATATTAATAACAAAAAAGTTTGAATATTTTCATATACTTAGAATTATCACTTAGGATTTTCCCTATGATATAATCTATAGTTATTTAGTCCTAATTTTCAAAATTAGAGAAACCATACTCTAATAAAATTTTAATGAAGCATAATTTCATATGTTATTTGATACATAATTCCTTAATAGAATAGTGAAATTAATGTTTTTCATAGTAACTTTGAACATTTATTGACTTGGAAACCAGGAAAATAATAAATTTTATAAACCATAATGAATTTTAACTCACTAAAATTAATTATTTATTATCACATTCAAGATCGCCTAAATGATTAATATTTCTTGAGGAAATATGTCAAAAGAAAAGGGTGAGTAGAAATACCTATAAAAGAAAAATAATGAAAATAAAGCTTAAATGAAAATTATGGGTAAACCATGAGGCATAATATAAGAACCCCAGTTGAAGGAAAATATGAAAAATATTAACTTAATAGTAGGATTCATGACATGATCATAAGTACATAACGTGATCATAATTACATGAGGTGTAACAAAACTATCAATGCTTAAGGAATTAGATGATCACAATTATATGATCCAATTAAATGGAAATGTGGATACAACGTAATCTTGAGGAATTCATAATCATTTCAATAAATTTGATCCTGATGGTTCTTTTGAATAAAATTAACATGTTTAATTCACTAAGGTATAATAAAACCTTATGAAGACAAACTACCATGGTATCATGAACACATTATCTCAAGAGATACATTTTTTACCCAATGAATTTGAGGGATATCAGGATGAACCATTCATATTACCTAGGATTTGTTCAAGGGTATGATAAAATATTACCATGGTATACTTCCAATGTATCATAAATATTCATCTATACATATTAATTCTTTAACCAATACATATGAGCATTATCAAGGAACATCATATATATATCTATAATTATGGGTAACACATAAGTCAAAGATAAAAAACATATAATTTTTACCCATGATATAATATTTTTGGATTTAGAAATAAAATATAACAACTAATAAAATAATTTTACATATATATGGGTTCACATGAATGATATTGCATTGGGGTATTCATAACACAAAAATACAACATGAAAAATCAAATTATATGTTCAGAAACATGATAGATGTATGAAAGGGATTATGGAATGGGATACATGAGAGATAAATATAGTCTCCCATCAATTGGGATTAATTTCGAATATAAATGGTTTGATTATGAATAAATTTCAGAATAATCTAATGGAATTTGAAAATATTACTATAAAGGAAGAAATTGAATTGAAAAATGGTTGGAGAGGTACATGGTGTTATTTAGAAATAATATGTTTATACAAATGTAATATGAAAAGGGTTTAATAAGTGATAAGGGTCATAAATCATAAATAGTTAATCATTTAGATAACAAATGATTGAATTTAAACAAAGTGACACATAATCATGTTGACATAAAAATTATATATCTCAAAAGAAATATTTGAATCAATGGGAGAAGAGTGAGAACCATAACCTATCTGTGTACCTTCTTAATGATTTTTAGGTCTACATATAACATATGAAAATTATTTTTTGGTATTTTAAGTTATACAAGGATGGGAAATTCATGATCAATTCCATTGGTTTGGAGAGGTATGTTATAATTGGTGGGATTGAGCTCCATTTATAGCTGGAAAACAGGGCCTTCATAATGGAATCTAAAGACTGGAAAGGGGTATGAACGGTATGATATGAGGGATTAGTGGCTATGGTCTTGTAGGTGAATTAGGCATCGAAATATAGGAGATAAATGTACATTTATCTTTCCAACACAATTAATTAATTCTATAAGGTCTATGTGTTGAATTGATTTATTTAAATTTAAATTACATTAGATTACTCATTTTAACTCTTTTTAATCATGATTAAATGTTAATTATGATACTTATTTAACCAAAAATAATATAACATGATCCATTATGCCAAATTTATGTTTATTGAATTATAATTTGCACTCCATTTGTCCTAATTCAATTTTAAAATATTGGAAAACTAAATTTTATATCCAACTATATTACATGTAGGAAACCTTTTTTTTGTAAAAAGTTGATTGTTTAATAATTTGGTAATCTTGAAATTATATATCATCAATTAAAACATAATGAGTAATATATTATTTTTATTTAGGTATAATATTAAATTTAGATTATTAGTTAAAATAATATCATATTAATATCTAAAAAGTACAAAATATTTTCAAATGTGTCATTCCTTATAAAAAAATTGTTTTACAATGATAATTAATTTCTACCGTTGTATTATAAATTTTTTCCATAAAATAATATTTCATCTATGTAATAATTTCATTATTCATACTAAAAAGATGAAAATTATTTTATTTTATTCTATTTTTAAATATGAGAATAATACATTTCAATATAAATTCATTGAAGTCATTAAAAGAATTTTAAGGAAAAACACATCGATTAATTTAAAAATAAATTTAATAATTTAATTTTAAAAACTATTTTATGATTATTAACTGATTTCATTATATATATTATGAATATATTTCATTAAAATAATTATTTAATCATAATATTACAAAATTCAATGCATTGAAAAGTGATTGTTTTTGGAGAAAATAAATGTCTATACATAAAATGGATTTATTAGTTATTTAGATCTATCAATTGACCTTTATATATGCCTTCCCATTATTATTATTTATATATCATTTTTATAATGTGATTAATAATTTTTATAACTTCAAATTATTTGGCTACTTTTGAAATGTTAATATTTATTTCAATAAAAGGTATCAAAAGTTTTTTCATTCAATAATACATGTGGATCAAGGTATCATAAAAATTAGATTCATTTAATGGAAATATAAGTTGTAAAATATTAGGGATTTAACAAATTCATTCCATTAATCTCTAGTTAATTACTTATTAGTTCCAAAACTTTGAAATTTTATAACATGCTTTGATAAGAACATGAAACACTATCAAAGATCTATTTTATCCAGATTTGACATTGCACATCAATCTCAATCTTCTATATTAAGATCCTTGATTTCTAGAGATATCCATTTGTCTCTTTACAAATATCCTCAAGTGTTTCTATTTTAAAATATTCTCAAGCATTCCCATTAACATCCTAAAACTCTAATCCCATATATTCCTATATCAATAATTTTCTAAATATCACCATATATGAATCGCTTCAATTTTTAACTTCATACCATACACACATATTAATCAAATTTAACCATTACTGATTGAAAATAAATAATTCTATCAACATATTATTAAAATATAATGATGTATTTAATAAATCCTAAATTAGTGATTGTCATAAAATCATTGTCATAAATTATTAGGAATATAAAACCATTTAAACCATCCATCAACATCAACCATTAGTGATTATAAAAGAAATACAACACAAAATATCCTGGTTAAAACAATATTCATTTTCCACATTTTAGAAAATAAATCCATAAAATCCATGAATCATCATGATATGGAGATTTACTCCCACAATTTCCCTTTCAATCAAATAATTATACATTATATGGATTTAATGTAATTATTCCCCCATTTAAATAAGATGATGTGGGTTTAACATTATCGGATAATTTATTCCTTATCTCTCCCTTTTCTGTAAAAGTTACTATGGTATCTTTATCATACTTACTCCAAATATGTCAATATACTTATTGGTCATGATTTAGAAGAGAGATTATATTCTCCTTATTACTCCAAGAACCTCTAGATTTTTATAGATTAAGAATCAATTTTCATACCAATTAAATAAACCTCATACTCATTTGACAAAATTAATATAAAATAATGATTTTTATAGTTATAACTCTTCTATTTGTTAAATTATTCCTAAAAAACATTCATCCACCGGCATTAACCATAGGAAATTTAGCACCTTTCAACAACTTTTTTATTATCATTAAAACCATTGTTCTTTATCCAATCATCCTTCATTATAATTTCGAATTCATCCCACATTCTCTTTCATCTACATACATCTAAAGAAATTGAAATAAGATAAAAAACACATGCAAATGAGACCACAATAAATCTTACAGGGTTATAGTTATAATTCTATTGTTTTGGGATAAAATTCTACAAGAATTTGTTTCTTTAATAAAATTACTAATTCAAATATTTAATCAAAGATATTTAAATGAATGATAATTTTAAATTAATTTTTATAGATTGAACGTCATTGATATTCTCTAAATATTACAAAATTAAATAAATAGAATAAATTAATTAACAAAACTAACATTATGTCTAGTTATCCCAATATATATATATATTTCCATATTTCACTCATTGGATTGAGTTTTTTTAAACAGATATTTTCTTCAGAATATTTTTTCAGTCCTTGATTAAACATTTTGAACTCCTATAATCTCTATTTTTTATTTCACTATTTTTTTCATTATTTTTTTGATAATAATGTATAAAATAAAAAACCATTTTTTCCCAAAATAGATGGCCTTTGAGATTTAGGACTCACTCGAAGATTTCATGGTGAATTCAAATATATAAATGGAATTTCCTTAATTTTCAATAATGTTTTTAGAAAATTTGATTTCACCTTCCAACTAAAAACCTTAATGTGAGAAAATATCATTAATCTATCTGATATTTTAAATTTTCATCACATTTTATTTTTCTCCATTTATATGGATCTTCATTTATTTTTCGAAAAAATGAATAAGTAAAATTAAATATCTTTGATCCATTTAACATTTTTATATAATTGATAACTCTTAATTAGAATTCCATATTTTCCTTTCATTCTATCACATTAATTTTTTTATCAAGAATATTGATCTAAAATTTATCACAAACTGTATTATCCTATATAAATAACTGATCAATAAAACAAATTATTTGAACTACTTTATAAATATTACATCTAGAATGTTTTTTTACAATAAAAACATACTTGATTAACAATTTCTCAACTTTTTTTTCTTTTTAATGATCTTTTACTTATTTCCATTTATTGAAAATATTTTAGTCTTTATCCATAAGAACTCTTATCATACATATGTGAATCATTTTCATCACTAATTCTTCCAATAACATTCCATTCAAATGAATCATATTTTGAGGAATAATCGAAATGAAACCTTTTAAAAACAATAATTTATAACTCTAGAGAATCAATTCTCTCACATCATTATTCAATAGAAGCACTCAAATTATTTATTTCGAAATTATGTTTTAAAATCATTTGAATGAAATAAATAACCAGTTTAGATTATTTATGGACAATGACATGGATTTAAATTTCCAATTCAATCTATAAATGTTCAGAGTCATGTTTTTCAACTTACTCGAAGAATTATTTAAAAAATAAGCTAATATTAATATTCTTGTATCATTGAATATCAAATTCATCAAGAGTTACCTCATGATATACTTCAAGATCAATCACACCCTATGTTGTACTCATATCATGATCCCTTATGATTTTCTCTTGAGATATGGGATCCCTATAAATTTAATAAAAAATATTTATAATTAAACTACAAAGAACCATTGATATCTAATATGCCTTTTCATAAACTAATAGACACCCTAAAAGGTTTAGTGAATTAGGAAACCACTCAATTCACCTTTTTTCACTTAATTTCCTAATTATTGAATATTGTCCTCTGGTTATTATTAACTAGTATTCCAACTATCAATAATTTTTAAAATTCATAAGAATAATGTCTATAACGAAATTAAAACAAGTTATGGACATAGATGATTTACTTGGATCAGTATTATTGAGCTATATCCATGTACTACAAATCCTCATTGAACATATGAACCAATAACACACTATCCCAATGATTGTGTATAGAAACTTATTTCATTTTCACTACATTATAAGGGTCACCCCCCTTAAAAATGTTTAGGGTAGTACACAACCACCCATTTATAACTACCATCATGTCCTCCACACACTAAAATATAAGAAATAAGTTTAAAAAATAATAGGTGAATTCTCATATTATCAACAACATGCTATCTAAATTTTGAGTATATAGGATTACTTTAATAGATATAATATTTATATTTTTATATTGAAATGTCTATAATTTTAAATTCCCAAATCTATGAACAAATATTAACAACTAATTGTAAGAAAATAATCATCCAACCTCAATCAAACTCTACACAATACCATGATTACATATAACGATAATTATAGGTTAGGAATTATATTTTTTAAATTTAACCTTATAAACCATTAAATTAAATGTGATTAATTGAAATTATAAAATTCTCTTCAAATACTTCTCTTATTTTATGAAAAACAATTTATCCCTTAAAATATGATCATTTATAAAATCATGTTCTATAATAACTTGTTCCCTCTAATTTAGATATTCAACAAATCCAATGTTTTGACCAACATCCTTTTTTCCGTTATTCCATATCTAAACACTCTATTATTTTTTTCATCTCCATAAACAATATTCAAAATTATATTATGAACTTCACAGTTTTTATCATTCTATCCCCACAAACTAAATTAAGACAATATATTTGAAATTAAATCTAAAATTCAGGAAATTAACTACCTTGAACATAGAATATATAATAATCATCACATGGATCATATTCAAGTAAATATCTTCCAATAGAAACTATTTAGTGTCATCAATTTTATTGGATAAATTTATTTCAATATTATTCCCACAATATTTGAATATATATAAATTTATATCCATTTAACATGAGTGATATATACAATATATATTAATATTTCAGGTATATATTATAATTCCACCCACCACTCTTTTAAAAATGGAATCCACTCTCATATCTTATACAAAAAAATTGATCCACATAACTCATCAAAGATATTCCAAAATACATTATCATATTCCATAACCACATCTTATAGTTTATTGTATTCCCCTATGAGTATCTCAATAAGGCTTAATTTGTAAGATAAAAGAGGATTTCCACAAAAGAGGTATAACTAATTACCGAGTACTTCAATTTTATTTCTTCTTATACCACATTAAACTAAATCCTAAAAATTGTTGTATAATAACATTTTTATACTAAAGATAATAATATTTTATGATTTCTGAGACAGAACCCATTTTCATCTTAGTTTACATGTTTTGAGAATTGAAAATGTTACCCATGCAAAAGTGTGGACTTACACATTCACAAAGCGATGCATTTCTTTGTTCATAATAACACCTCACGATTGGTTATTATGATGGATTTAATTTTTATGTGTGATATTAATTATATAATTTTTCTTCAACAATGATAATATTTTTCCCACTTTCTTACTCTTCCTTCTTATGGAAAATTATATTCTTGTATGGGCATACCTTTGGACTACCAGCTCTATGGAGCGACCTGATTCATTTTTCAAGTCA
This sequence comes from Viscum album, assembly GCA_963277665.1. NCBI lineage: Eukaryota > Viridiplantae > Streptophyta > Magnoliopsida > Santalales > Viscaceae > Viscum > Viscum album. The sequence goes on along the minus strand of OY728137.1, from coordinate 1,505,495,867 downwards.
TCCATTCATGGATGATTCTAAATAAATAACTGATCTATAAAAATGATATCTATTTAATGATAAATATTTTATAGATTATTAAATGATGGCCAACATGTAGGTGATGAAACTAATAATCAAAAACATACATGAAAAATGAAATACTTAAAACACCATATATTTATGTGGATAATGAATTTCTTATAAATTTGTGATAAAATATGATAATTGTAACATCACACCCCTACTCATTGGCTTGATACGAGGAGTAATTTCTACTTGGACATTTGAGACATACTCAAGATGTAAAAGGCTATAAATATATGCTTAGGGATTCAATACTATTGTGGGATGATTTCCCTTTGAATTTAAAATAACCACAACCAAACAAACCATAACCTAAAAATATATATTATTATTCATAAGAGTGTGTAACCCCAATTTAATACCCAATGACAACAAATAAAAAATAAAACATAACAAAAATAAGAGAACCGAAGTGGGAGACTAACAACATCAAAGTGCACAAACTCTAAAACATAACTCCACAACTCCCATCATGATCCATCCTCTAACTCCACAATATACCACAAAGTATCATGATGCATCACTTATAAAATGAGATTCCTTTCCTTTACATGTTTCCTGAAAAAATGTATCTAAAAACAACCATCATTCAAAATATGTGGTGAGCAATGAAACATAGTATATTTCCCCCAAATTACATCCCTACACATTCCATTAGGATAGAAAATGTTAGAAAAATTATATAAAATAATTTATATAATACAATTTAAAACATATCAAAATATAATAAAATTTCTAAACAAAAATAAATTCATGGAATACAGACAAACAAATCTTGAAAACAATTTCTCAAACATCCTTTTTAGAAAACCCCATTTCACTCAATGTATCAACATATCCAGAAATTCACAAGAAGGTTAATGTTATAGACTCATGAGTAGTCTCTCAATGATATTAAAATTTATCACAATGTAACCGTATACTATTTCCTTGATAGAACACTCGCCTTCCATAGGGTCATATCAATCTAAAAGAACACACACCCATGAATTATACCAAAAAAATTTCAATAAAAATATTTTTATTGAGAATATTTAAACAAAAAGTTTTACAAGAATACAACCAAAAATATATTTCAATATACACATTTAAAAATCATTCAACTAACCAATTATCACAACAATTATTGAATTTCACTAATTCAACAAACCATCACTAAATAAGGTTTCTACCATATTTTTCACATCAATTTATCAATAAATTATATTAAATTAAACAAATATGAAACTAATAATTCATGTTATAATAGGATGAGTTGTGATTGAAGCCACTTACCTTGAAAACTAGGGTGACAACAAAGAACATCCTGAATTATTCGAAAAAACAGGGTTGAATCTCCAAAAACTATCCCTTCATATTGTTCCAAAACCATAAAACATATATATATCATCATGATTTACAAACAATATCTTTTATATATCCAAAATAGACTAGATATGTGAATTTAAGATATGGATGATTAATAGATCTAAAGAAAACCACCATGAATGGGGACTTACCAAGAAAATTGACCTTCAACACACTGAGATTTTCCATCAGATCAGTCCTGGTACAAAGGGGAAAGAATTTATATCCTTTAGGAGGATGAAATACAATTTTAGGGGATTAAACGATGAATAAAGAGTGGTGTATAAGTGAATTTGAGTGAGGTCTAGTATTTTAGATTCTAAAAATTAGCCGTTATAGAATGGATCACATGGTTAGGCAACCTGTGCACTAACCATGCACCTACCACTGCCTAAAAACACCCATTGAATGGTTGTTCAACATGGATAGACAAATGATCAACCACCCATGTTTTCCCTTTATTCCACTTTTCACTATTACTCATAAGTGGCTATAGAGTTTTGTAAAACAATGCACCTAACAATGTGCCTACCCTAAATCATTTTTTCCACTTTGTACTATTTCCAAATATGAGTTTCCTAGTTTCTACTAACGATTCTCAAACCACACACCTCAAAAAAATTCCTAAAAACTTTTCAAAATTCTGTCAATCCCTCTAAAACTTCACCAAAACAAACAATATACTTAAAAAACATATATAATGTGTTACTTAATTGAAATAGGTGGAATTACATTATGGACTCTATTGTTCTTTCTATATAAGTAATGTTGAAGACCATCACCATCCAAAACGTATTTCATGAATTTCTTGGCCATTTATTCCTCATGTTCCCGTGATTATTCATGAATCTAACCATGTTTCCACAAAACCTCAATGAACTAATTCTTTTCCCACACAATAATTTCACATTCCAAATCCACACCGGCACATGCACCAATAAAGCATCCAGATCTAGGTCAAACTAATCCCATTGAATCATACGATTAGGATCAGGGTGATAAATTTTTAAATGAGATACAAGAATTACATTATGCACCAAAATGAACCATTTTGGTAATGAAAACTGATTTGCCACTTCACCAACCTATTCAAGTGTATCAAAAGGGAAAATGTATCTAGTATATAAAATAACCTAAATTCCAAAATGATGATTCCAAATTATTCTACATATTTTCATGAACACAATATCACTAAAATTTATTGAAAAAGGTTGTCAATGATGATATTAATATGATTTTTGATGACTATGTGATGTCTCCATAATCTTCCTAATCAAAATGATTCTTCTCCTTTGTTTCTTGGAGAAGGATCATGCCAACTATTGAAGTCTCAAATATTTTCACCCAACAATGTAGAGAATGAAATTGTATCCCATAAAATGATTTCAAATGAGGCATATATATTGAAGTATAATAAATGTTGTTATAAGATAACTCAAATAATATTATGTGCTCCTCCCATGAGCCAAAAAATCCATTACATAAACCCACAACATGTATTCTATCATTTGTATCATCCTTTCATATTGTCCATCTGTCAGAGGGTGATATTTCATACACATGGTTAATTGAGACAAAATGGAATGTAGTAAGGATTTATAGAAATGATAGAAAACATCAGATCTTATTTATCTAATATTTGAACTAGAATTTCATGCCTCTTTACCACTTATCAGATGTAGATTTTTCACATTTCCTAAATCATATGATATTCATTAATAAGGTTCAAATGGGATGAATTTTTGATCCAATCCATTATCACACATGTGGAATCTTGTATCCAAACATTTCTTCACATAACTATTACAAAATCCTTGGATATTTTCCCCATTATAAAACAGGAATTGATAATCATATCAATATACATTCTAGTAGTATATTCTATTCATTAACCTGCAAACAATTTAATCATCTCAAATATAACTCATCCACCATTATATTCTTACCAACCCACCAAAATTGTGATGTCAATGCCTTATACATCTTTTTTATTCCAGGATTAATAGACCAATATGAATGACGGAAATCATGAAATAATTTTTTTTAAATCCAATGGTACCACCATCTGATTTCATAACTAGAAAAATTAACACCTATCCGACTATTATACCTCAATGGTGTCCCAATTATTTAGTTTTTACCTCATTACAAAACATTTTAAATCTTATTTTTTTATTTAATAATTTTCCCAAAATAATGAAAAAAAATAATATTGAAATAAAAAACTACACTACCTTAGTATTAGCATTCAATGTGAATGTCAGTTGTGACCAAAATTAACTACCATGGATCTGAATCCCCCTTATCAAACAGAGCATATGAAATTATTCATAGTTAAAATTTCACGAAATATCCATTTTTTAATGTATACATGAAGTGAAATTCAAACATTTGGACATCCCAAAACCATGTCATTTGTCTCTGATTCAAATCACATTGAAAAAAATATGGTTCATGCTCTTATGATTTGTAAACGTAGTGAATTTATAACCAAAGAAGTAATAACACCATGTCATAAAACATTATAGTGGGGAAGCTTTCAAAAAAATATTATTTTGTGAATTTATTATAATGAAACCAAAACTTCCGATGGCCATAATAAACCACATGATCTCCCTATATGAGAATAAATCCCAACACAGATCCAACAAATCACCATACAACTTGAACCCATATGTTGATTCATGAAAACTCAAGATTTGTGGTTATGTAAGGTATAATTTATGCTCTTGAAAAGACTTCTAAAATTTATCATTCTATTTAAATGTAAAATTTTCCTTGTCAATGATATAATAGGTGAATCTATTATTGAGAATTCATGAACAGATCCTTGGTAATAACCAGGTTGGCTAAGGATATTGTGTATCTTGAAGAAATTATTCTGCGGTTTCCATTTGATAACATCCTATATCTTTTTTATATCCACATAAACACCATTTTTAGAGAATAAATTTCCAATTAAATGTCCCAATAGTATCAAAAAATCATAATTTTATAATTTGGAATACAACTGATGATCCTATAAGATCCCCAACACTATCACCAAGTGTTTATGATGATCAAAAATTGTCATTGAAAACCCCAATATGTAATAAAAAAACACCACCAAAATAAAATCAAGATATATTTTAAGTATCTAATTAATCAATTCCATGAATATTGTTAGTGAATTCATAAGACTGAAAGGCATAACAATGTACTCAAAATGGCTACATCTACTACTGAATGTTGTCTCTGTGATATCCTCTTTCAGAATTGTAATTACATGATATACTGATCCCAATCCAATTTTAGATAATCGTTGGTCTCCTCATAGAGGATCGAACAAATCACCAATACATTGAAGGGAATAATGTTTTTTTATCATAACATGATTAGGAATATGATAATCCACATGAAACTGAAGAGTTCCACCATCCATTATCACTAACATGACCAGTTCTACCAGAAGAGACTTGCTAGGATGAATGGAACCCTTTCCTTCCAACTCTTTCAGATTGACATTAAATTACATTAATTAAAAGGGTTGCTTTAAATAATACATAAGAAAAATAGATACTCGACCCCATCCGCATAATCACCTTGCACTTTCCTTTACATTCCTTTCCCTCTTAAATACCTAGTCGACACAGTCCTCAGTAGTAAAACTAACAGTTCATATAGAACATTTGATATGATTCCTGATCATTGTAAATCAATCCATACCCAACATTATTTCAAATAAATACATATCGAGCACATAGATATCCTATATTATCTCAACAACATTAAAATTAATAAAAAAAATTTACATAGAAGGGATCTATATTCCCTTTGACTAAGAGGAGTTTGATGACTCGATATAGAATGCATCACCTCAACATTTTACCCTATAAGATCAACAACATATGATGTAGTAGATGAATGATATTTACTCATATCAATAAAACATACATAAAGAAATAATCAAAATGAATCATACTTCTCACCATAGATGGTCTGGACTAATCATCCACAACAACTTCCTTAGCTCCATATAAATTATTTCTCATTACTCTATGTTCTTTATTTAAATATTGAGATTTCAATTACTGATGAGTCATGATATTACTTTCGTCACCATGTCTATATCTCTTCTCTAGATTATAACTACTATAATGTACTCATCATGCTAAAATCATAGGATTCCCGAGACACCGGATATGTGTCCAGAACAGCTGACTTAATAGAACTGTGATAGTAACAATGAAAATTAACAATCTAATTAAAATATTGGAATTATATATATGGTGTTATGCAACATATCTTCTTGTGATTAGAAGACACACATTCAAAACATCCAACATTACCCCTGGGTTATGGAGAATGATTTAATGATCTAACAATTTAATTACATTTCATTCTACAGCCTTTGAAATAGGTATCATTGTTCATTTTGTTATCATCATTAGTGTTCCCACTATTTACCATTGGTATCAACATGCTTCCTCCACTAGTACCTCATGATATATCCCTTTATGATATCATATATCTATTGAAAATATCTATTGAATAAATTATACATAGAAAACATTCTTCAAGAGAACGTATTGCCTCAACATTATTTAAACAATTTGTGCCATCAAGGATGCAATTGTGAAAAACTCAGGTAAAAAGAAGACTAAATTCATTAATTTATTCACATACTATTTCACTGATATTTTCACCTTCTTCAAAATGAAAAGTCTATTTTTCAAAAAATCCAAAATGAATGAGTATACTAATATTTAGTTTAAAATTCATCAAAATACTCAAATGTAAGGTCATGGCCTTAATAATATGGATTGAAAAATCATATCCTTGGTGTACAAGATAATAAAACTTATATATAACCAACAAGACATTTAGCTCTACTGGAGGGACATGGAAATAGATTTTTTGATTCATCATGTTCAACCACACATTTTCACTCTTATTTTGAATCACCCCAAAACATGGGTGGATTATAATTCTTAATAAAATGGAATGATCCACTTTCCTTGGATCATCCCTTCAGTTCACTATACCCACAACTTGAAAAGATTAGAAAATACTTAGAAACAAATGTTGGTTCAAATTTTATCATCGGAAACCACATTCCCAGCAGCCTCTTCTAGTTGATTTCTATGATGCTTATTAGGAGAAATTTTTAATAAACACAACAAAACTCCATATGTGTCACACTGTAGAAAATTAATGTGTTACAATGTATCATTTACCATATCACAACTATCAAAACAATGCTTCCGAAAATTAAAAATTTTCCATGCTTAGGAATTAGTTGAAAATTTGACTACGCTTTTGAAAATCCATCCATTTTCAAACTGCTACTATCCTTCATTTTCAAAATCACATATTTGAAATCAATATCATATTTTTTGAAAATGAAAAAAATTGCACAAAATCATTATTCATTACAAGAAATGTAATATGCACTCTTAGTGGGAATTCATTTCTATAATTAATATAATTCCCTTATCACTGGATAAACCAATGACAATGTGGTTTAAACTATTATAAGTGTCTCTGAATCACTTATGTACCCAATTCCACAGTAACCTGATTTACAATATAAATACGTTAGAAGAACCTTTTTATGATATACATTTCATGTTCCGACAATCATACTCATATCTTCCATAAAAAACAATGACTAAACCAGAATGATTTTTATCTACAAGACTAATAATGGAATACCATTTTACCAAATTGAAATAAGGAATGTACAAGAATGATAACACTTTTAACATCCCACCCCTCCTTATTCGATCTATTAAATTAATAATTACTACTTAGCCTTATGCGACATACACAATATTCCAATGGCTGGAAATAAATATTGATGTCTTTAAAATAATTGTGGGATGATTTTACCTTTGAATGTAAAACATCCACAACCACATGAACCATAATAAAGAACCACTATACGAAGAATTTTAAAAATTTAACAAATCAATGTGATACGAAAATAAAACAAATCCCAACTACACCAAAAGTGAAATCAGAGTACCAAAGAAGAAGACTACCAATATCAAAGTATAAAGACTCCAAAGAATTTCACCATAGGTACCAATAGTATCCCCAATCCATGTCCACAATACAACCCAATTCATCATGATGTATCCATAAATAATGAGATACTTCATATTTACCTATATATCAATAAACAATATCTAAAAAGCACCAATGTTCCAAAGAAGGGATGATTATTCAAGCATAGTAGGTTTTCAACAAATAAAATCCCAACGCATTCCACTATTACAAACCAATTTATCACATTTATATAAGAAGATATGTAACACACAGTAAAATTATTTATTATAAAATATAAATCAGTTTAAAAAAATAGATTTCATGGAAAACAAACACACCACTCACGAAAACAATTTCTCAAAAATATTTTTTGGTATAACCCGTTTCATTCCACATATCAACATATCAAAACATATATTCCTAGGTTATAGTTCAATAATAATTTTTTGTATCTCATAGATCTACCATGACCTTATATGCTAACCGTATTGTTGTGACCCAATAGTACACACCCCTTCCATAGTGTCACATAAATGGAAGTAAACTCATGACAACCAATTATTCCAAAATCGTGTAATAAACATTTTTTTGAAAACCATATAAATAAAACAATATTTTTATTTCAACCCATTCCAATTTTTTTTCTATGAATCAAAACCCAAAACAATTAAAAAATCATCATTTTAAAAGCATTTAATGAATCACTTAGCACAATAATTACACAATTTAAAAAATTCCACAAACCAAAACATTGGAAGGTTTATACCATGATTGACACTTCAATTTCAAAACTAATTTCATGTAGTTAAATAAATATGAAACTGATACTTCATTTACAAATAATAGGAGTCAAGTGTGAAGACACCTACCCTAGAAACTATGGAAAAAATTAAAAACTGCATGAATTCATCGAAAAAACAAGGTTGAATCTCCAAAAACCTGTTTTAGTTCTTGTTCGCTAACATAAAAATAACCATATATCATCATGATTAGGAAACAAATATCATTGATCTATCACAAATAGACTAGATATATGAATCTATGATGGGGAATATGAATAGATCTAAGGAAATCACATTGAATGGTGCCTTAGAATGAAACAGGTCCTTCAATGCACCATGATTTTACAATGGATCACTCCCATATTGAAGGGGAATGTATACACATTTTTTTCAAGGAAGAATAACCATGATAGGGTTTAATATGAGTAAAATAGTGATTTCGTGGTGAATCTGAGTGAGAAAAACATTCTTATGATCTATGAATTAACAGGGCATGGTAGGCTTGAATGGTTAGGAAAACCATGTGACAACCATACACTAGCCACTTCATCCAAATACAATATACATTGTTTTTATAAATGGTTATACAAATATTGTTATGAATGTGTTAATTACTAAATACAACAATTCATTGTAACTCCTAGGTGGCCGCACAGTTCGGGAAAACCAAGCACCTAACCATGTGCCTAACCTGAAGCGTCTGATGAAATTTTCATGATTCCTTATAGGTGTTTCATAGTTTCCTCATACCATTATGAAACCTTAAAACACTATAAAATCCACAAAAACATTTGAAAATTACCTTGACCCCTCCCTACTATCACTCAATAAATTTACATAAAAAACATAATTAAATGGTTACTTACTTGAATCTAGAGGTCCAAAATTAATTGAATCATATATGGTATGATAATTGTGAATATAGTTATATTGTACATTTATTATCAATTAAAATTTATTTTTAGGTAGTTTGAGACCACATATGAATCATTTGGGACTTGAGATATGTGTGATTTATTCTCATTTCTACTTCAACTATACATTTTTAACATTATTCTCATAATTTATTTCACGTGATTTATATACTAACACTTTGAAATTTTATATCATGAATTTCTATATAATCATGAAAATAAATTTTTTTTTATTTTTTTATTCTCTTTAATGGGCAATGATTCAAAAGTTATTAAAACATGATGTATTTATTTTGCAGTCTCATTTTTAATTGAGATTGTTAATTTTTAATTATTTTAAATAATTTAATTCTCTTCTCTCTTTGAAATATATATATTTTCATATTTTCTTCTTATATATGAGGTTTCCATGTTTTCATAAAAAAATTATTCTATTTGCTGCTTAAAATGATTAACACAATGTTTTTATGAAAGCCCAAACTTATGTCGTCTCTCGTCAATAAACTTTTTCATCAATTTATATGTTCTTTAAATTGATTTTGAGAATGTTATTTTCTATGATCAAATGGATATATAAATATTTTTTCAACCATATTTGACTTAATTTAGACTTTTTTACATGATATCAATTAGCAAGTTTGGAACAAGATATTGAAATTTTTACTGAAAGTGACAAAGGAATATTTTTATAAATATATTGAATAAATGGATTTTCCTACCATTATAACCATAATTTATTTTAACATTAAATTACAATTTTCCATGGTAATTTTCAAATAAATGTTTTTCCTAAAGATTTTGAATTATTTTAATGATATAGAAGTAGAAGATAATTTATAAACTTTGAAAGAGATGTTTGAATATTAATTTTAAAAAATTTAATATCTATGTCATCATCATTATATATATATATATATTATAATTAAATATACATAAGATATAATTAGAAAATCAAGGTTCATTTTGTAGATTAATTATGATTGTGAAATGTTGAAATCCTTATGAAAATTTTCCTTTTCCACAAGTCATGTTTGGAAGAAGTGATGGTCATCTTTCATTATATACAAATTCAGAATTTTGTGGTCATTAAAATTCTAATGATAACAATCCTTATCAATATCCTTCATATTAAAGAACAATATTTTCTCCACCATGTCTATATTTTTACTGTGATTGATTTATATGGTATCATTTCCACTACTTTGAGGGTTCCTTTTTCAAATAACATTTCTTTATATAGTATCAGTTGAAGGAATATTATATATTTCAATTACTGGGTAATTATTTATGTTTCAAATTATTAATTCCATACAGATATAAATTGATCAGTATGGTATACAGATTATATATTATATTTTTTATGTAACATTTGAGGTATGAATTATGCATATGTAGGTGATTGGTGGGGCTTGTTTGTAGATAGCTGATCAAAGCATCGATAGATCTCGTGTGATAGAACAATTTGGAAAGATATATATGATGAGGCTATAAGATCATGTAATATAATTTTAGTATTTGGTGTATGCCTTACCTATTTATGTAAGATATATTGGTTTATAGACCTTATTTGAATGATTTCCCATTCAGCGCATTTATGGTAAGATAATGAATGTTCATAATTAATCATTTTATTTTTCTGGAATTAAGATTCTATTATCAAGGTGATTGTCTTAGATGTTACCCTTGGATTTACTCTAAACGTAGTGGTTGAATTACTGAATGTTTTTATTATTAATTATGTAATTATACTTTATTTACTCATGATAGCTTCCACTATACATAACCCTTAATGAGTAGATAACCCCCCCCCCCCCCATTATTAGTTTTATTTTCCGTTCTATATGAAGAAGGAATTAATTATGAAAATTCATGGATGTAATTTTTTTTCATGTTGTGTTTTGTTTTTTTCCAATTTAATACATGAAACATGTATGTGTTTAATTTTAATGACTCATAAAATGATCAATCTTGGTGATGATATCCCTTGTATCTTGTACCAATGTAAAATTTAGGCATTGTATCTTGGGTTATAGATTCAACAATGTATAAGGGATGTCCCCTAAAACACTTTTCATAATGTCCAAGAATTCTTTCCCATGCATCAAGGACTAGATTATTTTCCCATCTTCTAAAAAAAATATTTAATTGAAGTGAATTTAACCATGACATTGGAATCCTAGTCATTTCATTCGAAAATATCTAGAAATTGATTTGGATTCCAAATTTATAACTACTACTCCATATGTTCCATTTCCCAATACAACACAAACTAACCAGTCTCAACACAACATGGTGAATTCATTCCTTAACAAACCTCATTCATTCATATCCATATAATTATTTTTATGATCTAACTCAATCAAAAGATATAATATGGTTTAATAATCAGAATAAACATCATCAACCATCTAGCTAAGGTATATTTAACATTGCATGTCATTCATAATCATACAAATCCATGTCTTTTATATATATATATATCAAGGCATCTCTTCACTAGTGATTCAATGTGAATCTCCTCTCCAAATATTCAATGAATTTCTTGAAAATATAATCTCATATATTTTAATGTTAATAATTATTTTATCACCACCACCATATATGATTACATTTCTTGTTCAACTTCATCACATCACCATGTATTTAATATTTGTAACCAATAGTGAATTATAAAAAACCCATTTCAAAATCTATATAGAACAGAAAACTGTGTCATAAAAAATACAAACTTTAGTAACTGTAAAAAAATCCTTCTCACGACCTATTGGGAACACAAAAAAATCACTATTATCGATAAATTCCAACTATCACTAATTGAAAAAAAATAAAAAACACAATATCTTAGTTGACATATTTGATCAGAATTCGATTTTTTAAAATATATATAATATAGGATAACCCACAATGAATATGACAACCCTGATTTTATTACAAACTTAAACCTGACTGATTACATAAACTATTCACTTGATACAACATGGATGATAGAGAGGTATAGTGTATTTGGGGATTAGGATCATTACAAAACAACTTAAAACATGAAATACAACATCTTTATTGAAAAATTACTTTACATGACCACTACATTCTTTTATACTTAGCATTGCATCGGATAACCAGAGGACATGCATAAGAAAAAGGGTGAGATATAAAGCCCGGTAAGAGAATAAACATAGAATACATGAGGAGTAAAATACGTTTTAGACAATAGGAAAATCAATAGAGCACAAGAGAAACATGATAATAAAGGAATGATAAAGCATTATAACCATAACATGGAAATGTGGAAACAACACTTAACATGGAATTAGCATGAGCCAAGGCTCATTGTACATGGAGAATGAGTAAATCCTCATTGCACATGAAGCTCGAGTAAACCCTCATTCCACTTCAATTAGCATGATTCAATACTCATTGCACATTACGTATCATGATATTATACTTTACCCAATGCATTGGAGCACTATAAGGGTGCACCCTTCTTAAACATTTCATTTCATGAATAAGTGTGGCAGATGGATCATAAAACATGGATTCATAAAACATAATAATTTATTATACGATAAAGGAATGTGGAATTAATACATGAAACTTTATAATCAATAAGTTAATGTGCATAAAGTTGAATACCCTTGATGGAGAAATGGGCATGGTATTCACTACACAATGGCATTGGCTTAGAAAATTGGTGCGATTTTAGTAGCGTAACGGCGTGACATAAGAATTCATAAAAATGGTTGATGAGAGATAAACGAGTTCCTCATCATATTTACATGTAATGGAAAGTAAGGAGGTCATATAGATACATGTCCCAACAATTGTAATGTAATTCAGATTCATGATACAAAAGTATTGATTGAATGTAAATGAGGTGAGAGAACTTCCTTTCGGAATTTCGGCATAGTAACAGGTGTACATGGGAGGCATTTAATGAGAGAAAAAGGGGTCTCCCATCATTATGAAATAAATAGGGAATAATTTAGGAGGTTTTAAACCATACCCCAACATTCATAATTGAAATTAAATGGGTAAAACAACATAAAGAAAATTGGACAAAAATGAGAAAGGAAGAAAAAACCCTTACTTGGTAGTGTGGTTCCAAAGGCCTGAGAGAGGCTTGAGAGAGGATTCTTGGGAGATTGGTGCTCCTTGGGAGGATTCTAGAAATATTATGGAAGATTTTGGAGGAACTCCAAAGGCTTTGAGTGAGGAGGAAGTGGGAGCTTGGGAGGGTTTATATAGGAAAGGTGAGTGAATTCTTTATTATTTATGTTTGGCACCCCTTACATTATTCTTATCCAAACCACAAATCAGATAATGGTTTTTGCCCATGGTTTTTGGAAAAGGGAAGAGGAAAAAGCAATATTTTATATGTCCAAAGTCCTAAATTCTTAAAATAATGGGGTTGCTTATGTGGAGGTGAGTCACGCTCCCATGGAAAATAATTTAAAAAGACAATATGTTTAACAAGTCTCGAGGAGTCCATTAATGCTTTGAAATATAAGTCAAACAAACCCAAAATCACATTATTTTAATGGTAAAACATATCCTGGACGAACATAAAGCTTATAGTATTTTATTACATCACTATTGGGTCATTATGATGTCATAAAAATTATTATATATTTAAACGGTATTTAATTTTTACCCAAAAATTTGACTGTCTAAGAAATTTATGAAAAATTCCCCGTTGGATATTTTCATCATCGTGATTCCAGAAATATCATTTAGTTTATCTAAATAATTTTCTAAATATGAAAATTTTCAATTTTAAAATAAAAACTGACATTTATAAAAAATTCATGGGTTTTGACAGAAATCACTTTCAAACCTTAATAAAAAATTATAGTTGCATTCATAAATCTATATGATCATTTATATATAATAAAATTAAATTAATAATAATAATAATAATATTTTAATATAATATTATTTAATTCAAATATCCCTTAAAATAGATTTATTAATTAAATAATAACTAAAAATACTATTTGTACTTTAAAAACTATTTAATATGTATCAATAATGACAAGAAGGTATATTCATTATTATATACAAAAAATATAAACATGAACATATTTCTAGCGATTTGTTACATAACCCCTTAAAACAGTCGCATAAGACCTAAGGGTAAGGTGTGCGATGGGGACATACTCTTGGGGTGGCTCAGATAACATCGCTCGAGTGGTAATCTCTAGCAACTTCAACTTTTCCCGTAGACAATCCCGTTCAAACTTGACATGATGAAGCTCAGATTGAGCTTGGTCAAGAGCGAAGCCCAAGGATGCCAACTCTTTTCCGAGTTCTGAGAAATGGGCTTCGTATGGAGGAATTATACTGGATGAGGCCATCGCTTCTTTTGTCTGAGTAAATTGTATTTGTAAAAGCCCTATCACTACTACAACCTACGCCTTTATCAGCGCTAAAAACCATCATTAACAGCGCTAGAAAAGCGCTGTTAATTCAGGCGTAGATAAAGGGTGGTTCCCCTATATCAGCACTTCTAGGAGCACTGATAAAGGGGTCCTTTATCAGCGCGCAGTGGAGCGCTGATAAAGGTGAACTATATCAGCGCTTCTCGGAGCACTGATACAGGATCCTTTATCAGCGCTCCTTTAGCGCTGTTAAAGGTTCCCTTTATCAGCGCTATAAAAGCGCTGATAAAGGGCCTAGTGCCTGCACCTAATAAACAGTACCTGCACACCTGCACACCAGAATACCTGCACAAAGTAGCACATGCACACCTGCACACCAAAGCACCCACACCCAATATTTTGACTGACAACGGTATATACATTGACTTAACATCATGAATACAAAAAAAACACATTGCTATATACATTTCAAAAATTGTTTTACATGGTTACATTTAAAATTATTCAACAACAATTATAAACATTCATGTTTCATTCTTTGATATCCGTGATCCGCTCTCGATGGTATTTGTTTCCAAAAAAAGCATCCGAACTCAAGGAAAAAAAATCACCTATATAAGAAAACAAATATTATGTTAGTAATGCAATAATGAAAGAAATTAAAACAGAATATGAAAGAATACATTAATATGGAAATGTGAAACTAAAATATTAAATTTTAAACTCAAAAGATTTCATTTTCATAATAATGAAAGGGAATAATGTAAAATCAATATGTTTTTGATTGATTTATCTCATTTAATAAATACTGATTCTTTATCTAATGAAAAGCTTTACCGGTCACACCGTGCATCGAATTGAGGTGCGGTCGATTTGTACGCGTCACAAATGACTAGTGGATCGTTTTCCTAAAGTATCAAAACAATCTGAAGGCGTTTGCTCAGTTTGGCGTATGTCATTGGTGTTGTTTTCCAAAGTTTATCTCCTTTTCAAACTGATATCAGACCCTTTTGGCCATACCGGTCACACCGTGCGTCGGTTTGAGGTGCGGTCGATTTGTACGCATCACAAATGACTCGTGCATCGTTTTCCTAAAGTATGAAAACAATCTGAACGCATTTGCTCGGTTTTGCGTATGTCATTGGTGTTGTTTTCCAAAGTTCATGTCATTTTCAAACAGATATCAGACAATTTTAGCCATACCGGTCACACTGTGTGTCGGATTGAGGTGAATTTGATTCGTACGCGTCACAAATGACTCGTGGATCGTTGTCCTAATGTATCAAAACAATCCGAAGGCGTTTGCTCAGTTTGGCGTATGTCATTGGTGTTGTTTTCCAAAGTTCATGTCATTTTCAAACTGATATCAGACAATTTTAGTCATACTGGTCACACCGTGCGTCGGATTGAGGTTCGGTCAATTCGTACGCATCACAAATGACTTGTGCATCATTTTCCTAAAGTATCAAAACAATCCGAATGCGTTTGATCAGTTTGGCGTATGTCATTTGTGTTGTTTTCCAAAGTTTATCTCATTTTCAAACTGATATCATACACTTTTAGCCATACCGGTCACACCGTGCACCGGATTGAGGTGTGGTCGATTCGTACGCGTCACAAATGACTCGTGGATCGTTGTCCTAAAGTATAAAAACAATCCGAACGTGTTTTCTCGGTTTGGTGTATGTCATTGGTGTTGTTTTCCAAAGTTCATGTCATTTTCAAACTGATATCAGACAATTTTAGCCATATCGGTCACACCATGCGTCGGATTGAGGTGCGGTCGATTCTTACGCGTCAAAAATGACTCGTGGATCGTTGTCCTAAAGTATCAAAACAATCCGAACGTGTTTGGTCAGTTTGGCGTATGTCATTGGTGTTGTTTTCCAAAGTTCATGTCATTTTCAAACTAATATCAGACAATTGTAGCCATACTGGTCACACCGTGCGTCGGATTGAGGTGCGGTCAATTCGTAAGCGTCACAAATGACTCGTGGATCATT
This sequence comes from Viscum album, assembly GCA_963277665.1. Classification (NCBI taxonomy): domain Eukaryota; kingdom Viridiplantae; phylum Streptophyta; class Magnoliopsida; order Santalales; family Viscaceae; genus Viscum; species Viscum album. Next base: position 1,505,479,350 of record OY728137.1, on the reverse strand, counting down.
TTCCTAAAGTATCAAAACAATCCGAAGGCGTTTTCTCGTTTTGGCGTATGTCATTGGTGTTGTTTTCCAAAGTTGATCTCAATTTGAAACTGATATCAGACACTTTTAGCCATACCGGTCACACCGTGCGTCGGATTGAGGTGTGGTTGATTCATACGCGTCACAAATGACTCGTGGATCGTTTTCCTAAAGTATCAAAACAATTTGAATGTGTTTTCTCGGTTTGGCGTATGTCATTGGTGTTGTTTTCCAATGTTCATCTCATTTTCAAACTGATATCAGACAGTTTTAGCCATACTGGTCACACCGTGCGTCGAATTGAGGTCCGGTCAATTTGTACGCGCCAAAAATGACTCGTGGATCGTTGTCCTAAATTATCAAAATAATCCTAACACGTTTGCTCGGTTTTGCGTATGTCATTAGTGTTGTTTTCCAAAGTTCATGTCATTTTCAAACTGATATCAGACAATTTTTGCTATACCAGCCACACCGTGCGTCAGATTGAGGTGCGGTCAATTCGTACGCATCACAAATGACTCGTGGATCGTTTTCATAAAGTATCAAATCAATCTGAACGTGTTTGCTCGGTTTGGCGTATGTCATTGGTGTTGTTTTCCAAAGTTCATGTCATTTTCAAACTGATATCAGACAATTTTAGCCATACCGGTCACACCGTTCGTCGGATTGAGGTGCGGTCAATTCGTACGCGTCAAAAATGACTCGTGGAGATTTGTCCTAAAGTATCAAAACAATCCGAAGGCATTTTATCAGTTTGCCGTATGTCATTGGTGTTGTTTTCCAAAAGTTAATCTCAATTTGAAACTGATATCAGACACTTTTAGCCATACCGGTCACACCGTGCATCGGATTGAGGTGCGATCAATTCGTACGCGTCACAAATGACTCGTGGATCGTTTTCCTAAAGTATCAAAACAATCATAAGGCGTTTGCTCGGTTTGGTGTATGTCATTGGTGTTTTTTTCCAAAGTTTATCTCATTTTCAAACTGATATCAGACACTTTTAGCCATACTGGTCACCCCGTGCGTCGGATTGAGATGCGGTCGATTCGTACGCATCACAAATGACTCGTGGATAATTGTCCTAAAGTATCAAAACAATCCAAAGGCATTTTCTCGGTTTGGCGTATGTCATTGGTGTTGTTTTCCAAAGTTCATGTCATTTTCAAACTGATATTAGACAATTTTAGCCATACCGGTCACACTGTGCGTCGGATTGAGGTGCGGTCAATTCGTACACGTCACAAATGACTCGTGGATCGTTTTCCTAAATTATCAAAACAATCCGAAGGCGTTTGCTCGGTTTGGCGTATGTCATTGTTGTTGTTTTCCAAAGTTTATCTCAATTTGAAACTAATATCAGACAATTTTAGCCATACCGGTCACACCGTGCGTCGGATTGAGGTGCGCTCGATTCGTACGCGTCAAAAATGACTCGTGGATCATTGTCCTAAAGTATCAAAACAATCCGAAGGCATTTTCTTGGTTTGGCGTATGTCATTGGTGTTGTTTTCCAAAGTTTATCTCAATTTGAAACTGATATCAGACACTTTTAGCCATAATGGTCACATCATGCATCTGATTGAGGTGCGGTCGATTCATACGCATCACAAATGACTCGTGGATCGTTGTTCTAAAGTATCAAAACAATCCGAACGCATTTGCTCGGTTTGGTGTATGTCATTGGTGTTGTTTCCAAAGTTCATGTCATTTTCAAACTGATATCAGACACTTTTAGCCATACTAATCACACCGTGCGTCGGATTGAGGTGTGGTCGATTCGTAGGCATCAAAAATGACTCATGGATAGTTTTCCTAAAGTATCAAAACAATCCAAAGGCATTTGCTCGGTTTGGCGTATGTCATTGGTGTTGTTTTCCAAAGTTTATCTCATTTTCAAACTGATATCAGACACTTTTAGCCATACCGGTCACACCGTGCACTGGATTGAGGTGTGGTCGATTCGTACGCGTCAAAAATGAGTCGTGGATCGTTGTCCTAAAGTATAAAAATAATCTGAACGTGTTTTCTCGGTTTGGCGTATGTCATTGGTGTTGTTTTCCAAAGTTCATGTCATTTTCAAACTGATATCAGACAATTTTAGCCATACCGGTCACACCGTGCGTCGGATTGAGGTGTGTTCGATTCTTCCGCGTCACAAATGACTCGTGGATCATTGTACTAAAGCATAAAAACAATCCGAACACATTTGCACGGTTTGGCGTATGTCATTGGTGTTGTTTTCCAAAGTTCATGTCCTTTTCAAACTGATATCAGACAATTGTAGCCATACCGGTCACACCGTGCGTCGGATTGAGGTGCGGTCGATTCGTACGCGTTACAAATGACTCGTGGATCATTTTCCTAAAGTACGAAAACAATCCGAAGGCGTTTGCTCGGTTTGGCGTATGTCATTGGTGTTGTTTTGCAAAGTTGATCTCAATTTGAAACTGATATCAGACACTTTTAGCCATACCGGTCACACCATGCGTCGGATTGAGGTGCGGTTGATTTGTACGCGTCAAAAATGACTCGTGGATCGTTTTCCTAAAGTATCAAAACAATCCGAAGGCATTTTCTCGGTTTGGTGTATGTCATTGGTGTTGTTTTCCAAAGTTCATCTCATTTTCAAACTGATATCAGACACTTTTAGCCATACCGGTCACACCGTGTGTCGGATTGAGGTGTGGTCGATTCGTACGCGTCACAAATGACTCGTGTATCGTTTTCCTAAAGTATAAAAATAATCCGAACGCATTTTCTTGGTTTGGAGTATGTCATTGGTGTTGTTTTCCACTGTTCATGTCATTTTCAAACTGATATCAGACAATTTTAGCCATACCGTCCACACCGTGTGTCGGATTGAGGTGCGGTCGATTCGTACGCATCAAAAATGACTCGTGGATCGTTGTCCTAAAGTATCAAAACAATCCGAACGCGTTTTATTGGTTTGGAGTATGTCATTGGTGTTGTTTTCCAAAGTTCATGTCATTTTCAAACAGATATTAGACAATTTTATCCATACCGGTCACACCGTGCGTCGGATTGAGGTGCGGTCGATTCATACTCGTCACAAATGACTCGTGGATCATTGTCCTAATGTATCAAAACAATCCGATGGTGTTTTCTTAGTTTGGCGTATGTCATTGGTGTTGTTTTCCAAAGTTTATCTCAATTTGAAACTGATATCAGACACTTTTAGCCATACCGGTCACACCGTGCGTCAGATTGAGGTGCGGTCAATTCGTACGCATCAAAAATGACTCTTGGATCGTTGTCCTAAAGTATCAAAACAATCCGAAGGCGTTTGCTCGGTTTGGTGTATGTCATTGGTGTTGTTTTCCAAAGTTTATCTCATTTTCAAACTGAAATCAGACACTTTTAGCCATACCGGTCACACCGTGCATCGGATTGAGATGCGGTCGATTCATACGCGTTACAAATGACTCATGGATCATTGTCCTAAAGTATCAAAACAATCAAAAGGCGTTTTCTCGGTTTGGCGTATGTCATTGTTGCTGTTTTCCAAAGTTCATGTCATTTTCAAACTGATATCAGACAATTTTAGCCATACCGGTCACACCGTGCGTCGGATTGAGGTGCAGTCGATTCGTACAAGTCACAAATGACTCTTGGATTGTTTTCCTAAAGTATCAAAACAATCCTAAGGCATTTTCTCGGTTTGGAATATGTCATTGGTGTTGTTTTCCAAAGTTTATCTCAATTTGAAACTGATATCAGAAAATTTTAGCCATACCGGTCACACCGTGCGTCGGATTGAGGTGCGGTCGATTCGTACGCGTCACAAATGACTCGTGGATCGTTGTACTAAAGTATCAAAACAATCTGAAGGCGTTTTCTTAGTTTGGCGTATGTAATTGGTGTTGTTTTCGAAAGTTTATCTCAATTTGAAACTGATATCAGACACTTTTAGCCATAACGGTCACACCGTGAGTCAGATTGAGGTGCGGTTGATTTGTACGCGTCACAAATGACTCGTGGATCGTTTTCCTAAAGTATCAAAACAATCCGAATGCGTTTTGTCGGTTTGGCGTATGTCATTGGTGTTGTTTTCCAAAGTTCATGTCATTTTCAAATTGATATCAGACACTTTTATCCATACCGGTCACACCGTGCTTCTGTATTGAGGTGAGGTCGATTTTTACGCATCAAAAATGACTCGTGGATCGTTGTCCTAAAGTATCAAAACAATCTGTACGTGTTTGGTCGGTTTGGCGTATGTCATTGGTGTTGTTTTCCAAAGTTCATGTCATTTTCAAACTGATATCAGACAATTTTAGCCATACCGGTCACACCGTGCGTCGGATTGAGGTGTGGTCGATTCGTACGCGTCTAAAATGACTTGTGGATTGTTTTCCTAAAGTATCAAAACAATCCGAACGCGTTTGCTCGGTTTGGCGTATGTCATTGGTGTTGTTTTCCAAAGTTTATCTCATTTTCAAACTACGTATTAGGAATTCACTAATCTAAGGATATGAAACATAATAAAGGGAGATCATAGATGCTCAATAAGTGTAAAGGGAGATATCAATGACCATATAAAGATAACATAATTATTAGGAATTCACCTTCATTGTCCTATTTGTTTACATTCTTCGATCAGGTACGCTGCCCATTCGTTTCTAAAGACATTTATTTCATCTTCTGAATAGGAGTTTTTGCGACAGTCATAGTTGTACTAAAAAAATATAAATACACAAGGGATTAATAATTATTTTAAATAAATTAGTAATTATTTTCAAAAATACCTCTTCAGGGATGCTAGTTTGTCCATGAAATACGATCTCTTTCATAAATTTACAAACATAATAACCGCAGTCCTTGTCATTTGTTTGTTTCGGACACTGCAGAAACATCGAGAAAAATAAGTAATTTGTTTTGATATGTATTTTTATAGTGAAATATAATTATATATACCCAGATACTTCTCCATTTGTAGATCTTGTGGGCATTGTCGTCCTTACGCCCTGGATTCATTCCAGTCTTTAGACGATATTCATACACCGCCCTATCATAACAAAATCCTCATTAAAAGATAATATAAATTATATAACTAGATATTTAGTTCTAAAATGTTAGATCTAGTGTATTACAAATTGACAATCGCCATCATGTGTGGCCGGTTAGTTGGATATCCATGCAGTGAATCCAGAAAATAAATCTTTAGAGTATCCAAATTGACTGCAATGAGCATCCAATGTTCCCTAAAAACACAAAAATAAATAAGTACTAATAGAAATGAAAAAATAATTTATATGATTAAAATGTAGAGTTTTACCCTTGCATCGTTGGTATTAAAAAGAGCCTGTCAGTCGTAATTCTTTTTTGAAACGTTCTGAGCAGATTTGACATCAATCCAGCCTGAAAATTAGAATCTATTTCTGTTCGTTGTGTAGAAATGGTGTGAGTACTAACGAGTCCAAATTTGTATTCATGGGAAAATCCCTTCAACTGTTTTTCATATATACGCCTGTGAAAAATATGAGATGTATTTATCCATAATTATCAAAGTATATCAGCTTCTGTAAAATCAAATCATGAAAACATACCTCATGTATACATTTATAACTGAGGCGCCTAGCCAGTCGTATATGATGATCTCAGAAACAGCGTCTGCACTAACCAAATCCATCGTTTCCTCTCCGTACATATCTTTTTCACAAACAATTGTATGATTCTTTCCGTCTTTCATTTTCCTATCCACATGAGCTCGCAATGATATTAAATGTGGATATAGAACGGGCGGGGTGAACGTGCTCTCAGTATATCGTTTTGATCGGTTGGATGATCCAATCTTGGAGCCGCTCTTTCGTTTTAGCTTCTCCATTTTATCCTTCTGTAATAACATTCATCGGTTTAGCCATTTTCTAATTTAATGTTAAAGGTTCTGCTTGAAAAATGAACTGGAAATGAATACCTCCTGCTCGACGTGTTTTTTTACAAGATTCAACGGCTATGCAACAAATGTTCCAATAGCTTTTTCCACCGTATGAATGTCGTCATCATCATTTGGCACGGGTAGCTCGGCGCTCGGCTCATTAGCTACGTTAATCGACACTTTGACATGACCGGTTAGAAGTGGTCTGGAGTGTAGCATGTCATTCTGCATATTGAACACCGCATCCCTCGCTACGAGGCGATGGGTGGGAGTTGATAGATATAAATCACAATCATTTTCACCCTGCAGAATATCATTAAATGAAAGGTATCAGTGTCTATGTGATTCACATCTCACAAAAACGAATATTATAACATTGATTACCTGGGTTAAGTCTGGTCTTTGAGGGGAATGGCTCGCCTCAAAGCTGGTGAGGGGTGGATCTTCTCGCGGGGGTTGTTCTTGAGTTGTTTGTTCTCTTCGCCTCTCCTCCATCAAACTCATTAGCATCTCTCCCTGAGTTTGGATTAGTTCTTCAAGGGTAGCTACTCTATCTCTCATTACATGCAATTCTTTAGTTTCTTCATCCTCTTGTTTTTTTTTTCTTAAAATATGTGTTGGGTGACACCCCAAAACCCACACCTCTGACGCGGCCATACTGTTCTGGATGTTTCAAGGCCGTTGAAAGTATGTCTGCATCCGGTGCGGGTGTTGATGTTTCCTGTGACTATGTCAAATAGAAAATGTGAAAAAATAAGTAAGCATCGTTATGTAATAGTGATTTAAAGCAAAACAAGTTTATATTATGTCATACTTACACATGTTTCCCACACGTTTTGTGTGTTTTCATCTATCAGTTTCCCCTCTTTATTAACACGAGCCTCCGTCCATAGCACATGGCGTGGAATGGAAGTGACTTGAGATTTTGCTTCATCAATCTTCTTATAAACAGAGAAACATGGTTACAGTGTTGTTTTATGTCACATAAAATTATTACAGTACTTTTAAAACACATACCAATTGTTTTTTAATTGAAGCGTACCCCAACCTTGCTTTACGGTAGGGGTACACTGGTTTTGCTGCCCGTTCTTTATTTCCAGCACTCAGTTGCTGTTTCATAAATAAAAACCTATCAATCAATGTGATGAATACAAGCAACGTTACACAACGTGTAACCAAACACAATGTAACTGAAAATTATTTTCTGCACGATGGTTGTAAAACGCATCCCACGTTCCTTGGGATATCAAGTGTGCATAAAGAGGAGGCGGGTGAGGCTTGATTTTCCCTTCGGCATCTTTCAGATGATTTTTCGTTAAAATGGTGTGAAAGCCTCTATGAATCCTTCCTGCCAGTCTGAAAACATATTCTTTCTGCGAAACATCTACTATAAATGCACTCTGTAAGAGATAATGAAGGGTAAGTCAATATTTCAATATTTTATTTTATTTTAATAAATTAAATAGATGATATCGTAATGTTACCGTAATCTCTTCCCACATTAATGTTTTCAACCTGCTGACAACATGGTGCCACGAATCTACATCAATCGGCACGCGTTGTCGAGTGACGATTCCAATGTAGCTACTAAACATGGCTTTGTTTGGGTTTACATGCTGGCCTAGCTTATTCCATCCCACCTCCAATTTGATGCCTTTTGCTTTTGCCTTAAGGATTTTTGCTAAAACTGTCAAACTACGGTGCACCAATTTTTTTTTGTCGCTGGGGTTTCATCGCCTACCATTTCCTCAGTTTCTGCATCATCATTATGTTTCTCCGAAACACTAGCTTCGACACTGACACCAGCTGCAACAGGTTGAGAGACCTGTTGTACGCCAGTAGTGGGACCAGTTGCAACAGGTTGAGAGACCTGTTGTCTCTCAGCAGTGGGACCAGCTGCAACAGGTTGAGAGACCTGTTGTACGTCAGCAGTGGGACCATCTGCAACAGGTTGAGAGACCTGTTGTCTCTCAGCAATGGGACCAGCTGCAACAGGTTGAGAGACGTGTTGTGTCTCGGGATTGGGTGCATCAGCAGGTGAAGAAGTCATTATCTATAGAACTGGTTTAAAATTTATGTTAGATCACATAAAAGCAGCAGCGAATAGATAATAACATAATGTAACACAATCTATATTACAATAAAAATCAATAACTTGATTATTGAACTCCCTTTTTTTTAAAAGGTTGAAGGGATTTGACCCCTCTATCAACTATCCATATCGCTTCATTGTGGTCTCCTCTGACATACAAAACGTCGTCTAGATTGAGACCACTGTGAAATGATTGCGAAATACCAATGAAAGGATCATCTTCCGTTGAATTTTCATCTGACCCTTCAGCTGTTTTGGTCGATAACAGAACAATTGACCAGTTTCGGTTTGCGGGATCGGGAACATAAAATACTTGCACTGCCTGTGATGCCATTATAAATGGTTCATCTTTCTCCCCTTCCTTACTGAAATCAACTTTGACAAATCCCAAATCATCTATTTTAACAGCACTCCTGTTATCAACCCACTTTCATTGAAATATCGGAACTTGAAATTCCGTATAATCCAACTCCCATATTTGTTTGATGATGCCAAAGTATGACATATTCGCATAAATTGGATTTCTGTCCTTAGCACCGGAAACATGCATCGCTTCAGCCACAAGTGTACCCCCACTATTCTGCATGGTACTGTCTTCATCATGTTCATTAGTATAATATGTATAACCATTAACTACATAAGCATTGTAAGATAATGCATCCACACTTGGTCCTCCGGCTAGCCATCGAAGTCGTTCCGAAATAGACTTTGGATTTTCATTTGACTTCATAAAAATATGATCTCGAAACCATCCTATAAACTGTCGATTATGTGTATATGATATCTATTTTTCAGCCCTTGATGGATTCAATTGCCTAAGAATTTCTTTGTGGATTTCAACATATGGGTCAACGTCCAAACTGTTATGCAAAACATAATGGTGGGCCTCCTCCCGATCTGTAATATGGATTGTGACAACCTTTCTTCCAGAAATTCCTTCACCCTCTAACTGGCCAGTGTGACGAGATTTCGGTAAGCCAATGCTCTCCACACCAGACAAGTATTCGGTACAGAATTCAATGACTTCCTCAACAATATATCGCTCTGCAATACAACCCTCTGGCCGACTTTGATTTTTGACATACCCTTTCAAAATCTTCATATACCGTTTAATGGGGTACATCCATCTGTAATGTACAGGACCACATAGCCGAATCTCTCTCACCATGTGGACCATCAAATGAACCATCATATCAAAAAATGAAGGCGGGAAGAACATTTATAATTCACATAATATGACGGCAATTTATTTTTCCATAGCTGGAAATTTCGTCGGGTCTATAACTTTGCTGCATATAGCTTTGAAGGAGAAACACAGTTTCGTTAATGTATGGCGGACATTCTTGTGCAAAATGCAACGTAAAGCAATTGGAATGAGATTTTTCATCAAAACATGACAGTCAAGTGATTTCAGACCTTTTAACTTCAAGTCGCTCATTGACACAAGGTTACTGATATTTGACGAATACCCCTCTGGAACTTTTACATCATTCAAGAAGTTGCAAAACTGATATCCCTCCTGCTTGGAATGAGTGTAAGCATCTGGAGGAAGAAATGTTTGTTTTTCACCCTTTACTGGTGCCAACTCTTCTCGTATTCCCATCTCAACCATGTCCAACCTAGCCTTAATTCCATCTTTTGTTTTGCCAGATGTATTTAGCAACCTGCTGATAACACTGTCAAATACATTTTTTTCTACATGCATAACATCAATAAAATGTCTTACATACAGAAAATTCCAGTATTGTAATTCAAAAAAAAATTGATCTCTTTTTCAAACCGATTTTTGTAAGGTTTTTCGAAGCCAGTTTACCAAAAGTAGTGTCCAAATTTTTAACATTCTCAAACAATTGAACGCCTGTTAGTGGAGATGGTGTTGTACGTTCTTCTGAACTTCCATCGAATGATGTCTTCCAATAACGGTACTTATGTCGTCGCGGTAGAAATCTGTGATGTCCTAGAAACACAGTTTTCAATGAATGTTTCAACCTAATTGATTGTGTACCTTCTTTGCAAACGGGACATCCTTGAGTTCCTTTAATGCTATATCCTGACAAATTTCCATATGCTGGGAAGTCATTTATCGTCCCACACAACATGACTCTCAAAGTGAAATATTCCTTTCTGTAAGCATCATACAATGTAACACCTGAATCCCACAATAATCTCAAATCTTCGATCAATGGAGCTAAATAAACATCAATATCATTACCCGGTTGTTTTGGTCCTGATATAAGCATAGATAACATGATGTATTTTCATTTCATGCATAAGCACGGTGGTAAGTTATAATTTATCAACATAACCGGCCATGTACTGTGACTGCTGCTTTGAAAACCAAAAGGATTCACTCCATCTGTAGATAACGCAAGATGAAGGTTTCTCGACTCGTTTCCAAATTCAGGATACTCATGATCAATTCTCTTCCACTGAGGAGAGTCTGTCGGGTGACGTAGTATCCGATCTTTAATTCTTGTATCTTCATGCCATGTTAATTGTTCTGCAGTCTCCTCACTTCCATATAGGCGTCTAAACCTTGGAATGATTGGAAAGTACCATACAACTTTAGTAGGACTGGATTCATCTTTCTTGTATCTAGAAGAACCACACTTTGGGCATTCTTTAAGTGATTTGTGGTCCTTGCGAAACAGTATACAGTCATTTGGGCAGGCGTGTATTCTTTCATAGATCATACCCATAGAGCGTAGCATTCGTTTGGCATCGTATGTTCGGCTCGGGAGCTCATTGTCTTCTGGGAGCATGTCATTCAAGAGGGAAAGTAGTTTCGTAAAACTGTCGTCACTCCACCCGTTATCTGCTTTCAAATTATACAGCTTCAGTATGGCTGACAATACTGTATATTTAGTGCAACCAGCATACAATGGCGTCTTTGCACAACTTTTTAACTTCTCAAACAATTTTGGGCAATCACGAAGTTCATCTTCAAAGGTCCTTGTCATTTTCTCAATACAATCTTCATCATCATTCACATCTATAATCACATCCTCCATACGGTCATCTTCATTTTTCATGTTTGTAATCATATCAGATGATCCATAAAACGCAGTGTCACCCCAGTCACTACCTACATTCATTGTTTCCCCATGTTTATTCCAACATATATAACTTTGATCTATTCCATGACAGATCATGTGTTCTTCCAACTCATCTGGACTAATTTTTTTTGAATAACAACAGCGTAAACACGGAAAAAGGATTTGAGATGAGTCACATGCATGATCTATTGCAAACTTGATAAATTCTTTCACGCCTTCTTCATACTCTTTTGTCAACCGATTGGCATTCATCCATTCTTTATTTATATTCATCCTATTTAAAATCCATAGGATAAGTATATAGGTTAAAGGAGAAGGAATATGAGTATAATTTAGATAAAAAACAAGATACTTCAAGGAAATAAAGGAATAAATAAATACCAAAATAAAAAATATATTGGGAACCACTACAATCCCCAAGCCTCACATCAATATGATACCACCGTGCGCCAGTTGAATCACCCATAAAACCTAATCTAGATAAATCAAAAATCAATAGAAACTAAATATAAAGAATAAAATGGTATGTAAGATGGTTAAATCACTTGAGGCACCTCTCAAACCGCGGTGGAGGAGGAGGCAGCGGAGTAGGCAGAGGAGGAGGAGGAGGAGGCGCCAGTGGAGGAGGAGGATGAGGCAGCGGACTAGGAGGAGGAGGAGGAAGCGCCGGTGGAGGAGGAGGAGGATGAGGCTGTGGTGGAGGAGGAGGAGGAGGAGGAGGAGGAGGAGGAGTAGGAGGAGGAGGAGAGGGGGAGGAGGAGGCGGAGGCAGCGGAGGAGGAGGAGGATGAGGTCGGTGGAGGGGAGGAGGAGCAGAAGCAGAGGAGGAGGCGACGGCCGCGGCGGAGGAGGAGGCAGCGGAGGCAGTGAAGGAGGAGGAGGAGGCCGCGGTGGAGGAGGAGGAGGCCGCGGTGGAGGAGGAGGCACCGGCCTGACCGCGGCGTGACTGCAGCGTGACCGCGGCGTGACCGCGGCGTGGCCGCGGTGTGACGGCGGCGTGACTGCGGCGTGACCGCATCGTGACCACAGCGCGCGGAGGAGGAGACGTGGAGGCACAGGCGGCACCAGCGGAGGAGGAGGATGCATCGGCGGAGGAGGAGGAGGCCGCGGTGGAGGAGGAAGCACCGGAGGCACCGGCGGCAGCGCGGAGGCAGGGCGGAGGAAGCGAAGGCAGCGGAGGAGGAGGAGGATGAGGCCGGTGGAGGGGAGGAGGAGCAAGAGCAGAGGAGGAGGAGGCGGCCGCAGAGGCACTGGTGTGAACGCGGAGTGACTGCGGCATGACCGCAGAGGAGGAGGTGGCCGCGGAGGCACCGGCGGCACCGGCGGAGGAGGAGGAGGCATCGGCGGAGGAGGAAGAGGCACCAGCGGCAGCCTAGAGGCAGGGCGGAGGCAGGGCGGAGGCAGAGGAGGCAGCGGAGGAGGAGGAGGATGAGGCCGGTGGTGGAGGAGGAGGAGGAGCAGGAGCAGAGGAGGAGTAGGCGGCCGCGGCGTAATAGGAGGAGGCGGTTTCCGCGGAGGCACCGGCGTGACCATGGCGTGACCGCGGCGTGACCGCGGCGTGACCGCGGCGTGACCGCGGCGTGACCGCAGCGCGTGGAGGAGGAGGAGACGTGGAGGCACTGGTGGCACCGGCGGAGGAGGAGGAGGCATCAACGGAGGAGGAGGAGGCCGCGGTGGAGGAGGCACCCGAGGCACCGGCGGCAGCGCCGAGGCAGGGCGGAGGCAGGGCGGAGGCATGGAGGAGGCAACGAAGGCATCGGAGGAAGAGGAGGATGAGGCCGGTGGAGGGGAGGAGGAGCAGGAGCAGAGGAGGAGGCAGCGGCCGTGGCGGAGGAGGAGGAGGCAGCGGAGGCAACAGAGGAGGAGGAGGAGGCCGCACTGGAGGAGGAAGAGGCCGCGGTAGAGGAGGAGGCACCAACGGCAACGCGAAGGCAGGGAAGAGGCAGGGCAGAGGAAGCGGAGGCAGTGGAGGAAGCGGAGGTAGCGGAGGAGGAGGAGGATGAGGTCAGTGGTGGAGGAGGAGGAGGAGCAGGAGCATAGGAGGAGGAGGCGGCCGCGGCGGAGGGGGAGGAGGCGGCGGCCGCGGAGGCATCGGCGTGACCGCGGCGTGACAGCGGCGTGACCGCGGCGTGACCGCGGCGTGACCGCGGCGTGACCGCGGCAGGACCGCGGCGTGACCGCGGCGTGACCGCGGCGTGACCGCAGCTTGACCGCGGCATGACGGCGGAGGAGGAGGAGGCCGCGGAGGCACCCGCGGAGGAGGGGGAGGCCGCGGAGGCACCGATGGCACCAGCAGAGGAGGAGGAGGCATCGGCGGAGGCAGCAGAGGAGGAGGAGGATGAGGCCGGTGGAGGAGGAGGAGGAGGAGCAGGAGCAGAGGAGGAGGCGGCGGTGTTTTACTACTCGCTTATTATATTTTTAAGAACTCATGCATAATGTGTTATTTTATAGGTAATGGTACTGGATATGATAGTGTTGGATGAGAAAAGAGAAAACGGGCGAATGCTATGTTTTATGGACAGTGAAATAAAATGGTATTAAAAAAGATCGCACCTTTTAGGATGAGGAAGATACGGTATTTGGACCCCCCATTATACGCCCCACCTACATGTTCACCCACTAAACATCTCCCAAACCTAAACACCCCCACCTAAACACCCCCCCACCCACTACACCCGAAGCACCTGCACCCCCCACTTCAAATAAAATTGATTCACACAAATCATGACTGTTGAAATATAGATCAAAAACAAAAAACAAATCAAATTACAGGCATATCATACCGCACAATGGAGGAGGAGGAGGCCGCAGAGGAGGAGGAGGCCGCGGAGGCACCGGCGGAGGAGGAGGAGGAGGAGGAGGAGGAGGAGGAGCAGAGGAGGAGGCGGCGGCCGCAGCGGAGGAGAAGGAGGCGGCGGCAGCGGCACAGACGAGGGCTTCCGCGAGAGCTTCTACGACCACAATATCGCGAGGTTATCTCGCAAACACGCTGCAATAAACGTACGAAAACTGAAATTACACTAACAAAGCCTTAAAACAACCCAAACGAGCAACAACGTGAAAGAACCACCTCGATACATCTTCAAAACATCACTTTCACCATCGACATTATTTACAAAACCACTTTTAAGACTAAACACACTTTTGACACTAACAAAAATTCAACTGCACCACGACACTTTCAAAAACACAACTGCACAAACTATCGATGCTAATAAACAGCCCAAAGTGAGTTTTCAAAAAGAAAACGTACACTAACATCACCTAAACATAACACTAACAAATCAAACGCCCAAATAACCAAATCAAAACTAATTTCGCATCTTGAAAAACAATACACATTTGTTCCAAATTAATTTAATAAGAATGATTGGCACATAAACAAGAATATTGGCGCAGATGCAAGAAGACGTAAACTAGGGACTCATAAACAGAATAAAATATTGACCTAAAATTATACAAACAAAAAAATAATGCAAACCTAACCTCGGCACAGAGGTATTCTCAACCAGCAGGGTCTGGGCGGGGTTCACCGGGGCTGCGGGACTCGCAACGGGAGGCCAGGACAACGCCGGCAAGGCGTGGGCTGGCCGGAATGACGCCAGCAGGCCGCGCGGTGGCCAGAACGGTACCAACAGGGCGCACAAAATCCGAAACGATGCCAACAGGGTGTGGAAAGTCTGGGATGATGCACGAAAGGGTGGCGCGACACCGGCAGGGGCGGCGCTGGCAAGTGCGGCACCGACAAGGGTGGCGGTCGGGCTATGTAGGGAGAAGGAGGAGGTGCAGCAGCCGGAATCCGGTGGGAGGGCAGCGACGGAGGCGGCGTCGCGCGATGGAGGGAACAAGCTGGGAGGGCGTCTGTTGGGCCGGGGAGCGACAGAGGGCACAGTGATCGCTGAGGGAGCCGCGCAGGGACCGATGTCATGGTGAAGGGGATGCGGGAGCAGCGGGGTCCGGAGGAGGTCACGCGAGGGAGCGGCGCCGCAGGGGGAGCGGTGCCTGAGGGGTAGCGCGCCGGAGGGGCAGTGCGCCGGAGGGGGAGCGCTTCGGCTGGGCTGCAACGCAGAGGAGGGGGGCCGCATGGAGAGAGAAGGAGAGAAGGGGGAGGGGTTTCGGCGGCTGCGGTGGAGGAGAAGGAGGCGGCGGCAGCAGATCAGACGAGGGCTTCTGCGAGAGCTTGATTGTGTGCGGGGAGGAGGAAGAGGACCCACGGGTTTTTAATAAATCCGCAGGACCCTTTATCAGCGCTAGTAAAAAGCGCTGATAAAGGGTGTATTTATCAGCGCTAAAATGAAAAGCGCTAATAAATATAGCCTTTATCAGCGCTTTTCTAGCGCTGATATAGTGGAAGGCCTTTATCAGCGCTTTTGTTAGCGCTGATAAAGGTCCGGCCCTTTATCAGCGCTTTTCCGTTAGCGCTGATAAAGGCAGGCGCATGCCTTGCCCAGTTTTGTGGTAGTGTATATTTATACTAATTATGTGATCACTGTTCAACGGTTATAAAAGTAACGGTCCAAATTTATAACATAAAACCAAATAAGTTGAAATTTTATATAAATGATTTACATAAAGAGACATTTAACTAGATCAAGGGGGATTTCCATTAATGAATATTTGGGTCGTTACAATATTCCCCCCTTAAAAAATTTCACCCTAAAAATTTCCTTTTTCCCACACTAAAACAGATGTGGGTAACTCATCTTCATCATTTCCTCTGATTCCCAAGTTGCTTCTTCGAATATGTGGTTTCGCCACAACACCTTGACAAGGGGAATTGTCTTATTTCGTAGAACTTTTTCTCTATGATCTACGATCTTCACTAGTTGCTCCTCATAAGAAAGATCATCCTCTAACAGTACCACCTCAGAAAAGAGTTCATGTTAAGGGTTAGGTATGTACTTCCATATGAGGGATACATGAAATCAATCATGTAATTTGGCCATGGTAGGTGGAAGTGCTAGTCGATAGGCCACATCCCCGACACGATCAAGAATCTTGAAGGGGATGATGTACCTTGGACTTAACTTCCCTCTCTTTCCAAACCTCATGACCTTCTTCCACGAAGATTTGCATAGAAAAACTATGTCTCCAACTTTAAACTCAAGGTCTCGTCGACAATTATCTGCATAACTCATCTGTCGACTCTAGGCTTCCTTGATATGCTGATGAATGGTTTTCACCTTCTCCACCATTTCCTTGACCATTTCCGGTCCAACCAGCTTAGGTTCGCCAACCTCATCCCAACACGCATGTGTTCTTCACCTTTTCCCATAAAGGGATTCATATGGTTCCATTTGGATACCCATGTGTAAACTATTATTATAAGATAACTCAACCAGAAGAAGATGTTTATCACATCCTCTTATAATGTCCATTGAGCATGCTCTCAACATGTCCTCAAGTGTTTGGATAGCCCACTAGGATTGGCCATCAGTTTGAGGTTGATAGGTCGTACTGAAGTTCAGTTCAGTATTCAGAGCATGTCGAAGACTCTTCCAAAACATAGAGGTGAATCTTGGATCTCGGTCAGACACAATAGATAGTGGCACTCCATGCAGCCTTACCACTTCCCTGATATATATCTGTGCCAGTTGATCCAATGAGAAATCCTCCCGAATAGTAATGAAGTGTGCAGTCTTTGTAAGAGGATCACCAACAACCCAGATTGCATTATTGCCTTTAGATGTCCTCGGAAGTCCAGTGACAAAGTCCATGGTGATGTTCTCCCATTTCCATTCTAGTATGGGCAATGGTTGCAACATCCCCTTAGACATATGCCTCTCTGCCTTCACTTACTGGCACACCAGGCACTTTGATGTATATTCAACGATCTTCTTTTTCATATTATCCCACCAAACGTTTTCTCAGAGATCTCGATACATCTTTGTGCTCTCTAGGTGAATAGATAAATTTGAACTATGTGCATCATCCAAAAGTTCCTTTTTCTACTCCGGACTTGATGGAACACATAGTCTTTACCCAAATCGCAAAATTCCTTCTTCATTAAAATTAAACTCCGAGGATTTCCCCTTTTTGATAGCTTCCACTTTTTCTTGAATTCCCACATCATCCTTTTGAGCATCATTTAACCTTTCCAAAAGAGGAGGTTGAGCAATAATTTGTGAAAGGATTAATGATGTTACCTTATTTATGATTCCCATGTCCATCTTCATCAAGTCTAAGAAGATTGGATCCCTCTAAATTCTCATGATTGATATAATCGCTGGGTCCTTTCTATTTAGGGAATCTCCAACCTTGTTCGCTTTCCTAGGGTTGTAATGTATTGAACAGTCATAATCCTTGATGAGCTCTATCCATATTCTCTGGCGCATATTAATCTCTTTCTGTGTGAATATATATCTAAGAATCTTGTGGTCAGTATATATCTCACATTTCTCCGCATAGAGATAATTCCACCATATTTTCAAGGAAAAGATTACCGCCGCCAACTCCAGATCATGTGTTGATAGTTTCTCTCATGGACTTTCAACTGCCTTGAGGCATAGGATATCACATTATCATCCTTCATCAGCACACAACCTAAGCCCTTCTTCGAAGCATCACTGAATACCACAAAAATTTCCCCACTTGTGGGTAAAGTGAGCACGAGCGCAGTGATAAGCCTCTTTTTCAACTCCTCAAAACTTTCTTTGCATTCATCACTCCAAGAGAAATTTACTCCCTTTAGAGTTAGCTTGGTATGAGGTTTGGACAATCATGGAAAATTTCTCCCAAATCATCGATAATATCTAGCTATCCCCAAGAATCTATGGATATCCTTTAGCGATGTTGGCCTCATCCATCCCTCAATTGCATCTATTTTAGAGGGATCCACAGATATCCCATTACTTGTGATGATATGTCCCAAGAATGAGGCCTCCTTCAACCTGAACTCAATCACACTTGATGTACTTTTCATAGAGCTTCTCCTTGAGAAAAGTATCTAGTATAGTTCTTAAATGCTCCTCATGATCCTCCTTGGTTTTGGAGTATATTATAATATCATATATAGAGACTACCACAAATTTGTCATGGTAATCTCTAAATACTCTATTCATCAAGTCCATGAAGATTGTTGGAGCATTAGTGAGTCCTAAAGGCATTACTATGAATTCATAGTGCCCGTATCTTGTAAGAAAACTATTCTTGGGGACATCTTCCTTCTTCACCCTTACTTGATAATATCCCGACCGCAAATCTACCATGGAGAAGTATTGGGCTCCACGTAGCTGATCAAACTAGTCATCGATCCATGGAAGAGGACACTTGTTCTTTATCGTGATTTTGTTAAGTTCACGATAATCGATGCAAATACGCATTGACCCATCCTTCTTCTGACCAAGAGGACTGGTGCACCCCATGGTGAAGCACTTGGGTGTGTAAACCCTTTATCCATATTCTCCTGTAGTTGATTATTCAGCTCCACAAGCTCCACAACATCCATTCTATATGGTGTCTTGGAAATTGGTAGCACCCCTGGTATAAGTTCAATTGAGAATTCAACATCTCTTCTAGGAGGAAGACCAGGATGTTCCTCGGGAAACACTTCAGTGAATTACCTCACAATATGAATTTCTTCAAGGATGGTTTCATCCTTGGACTCAATCATCTTAGCCAGATACGCGTGCTCATAGGGCAGTAATATCCATACTTGAGATGATGGAGATAATGGAATTCATCTTCCTCCTTACACATGTAATGAATCGGGGGTCGATTCTCCATATGGAGTGTGATTTACCACCCCCGACAATTTATGTGGGATCTATATAAGGAAATCCAATTCACGCCAAGAATTGCATCGAATTCCACCAGAGGGAGTATGGCGAGGTTCTCCGAGAAATTAAATCCAGAAATTATAGCAGGGGAGGACTTATATTCATGGGATGCAATGATTTCCCCATTTTCCGTACTCACCGATATCATCACTTCCATGATTTGTGGTGGTGATGGGATTATTCTACTAAACTTTAGAGATATAAAAGAATGCGTAGAAACTAAATCAAAATGTATGTTCACTGTTCTTGAATAAATAACTAGCGTACCTATCACCACATCATTTTCGGGGTTCTCTTCGGCAGAAGTGATGGAAAAGGCCCTTCCTTGCTGCCTTGGAGGTTGTTGGTTGCCTCCGAAAACCCGTGGTTTAGGGAACTGATTTGAAAAATGCCATGATTCTTTGCAGTTGTAGCAATGAACAACGAGTTGAGGTTTGAACAGATAGTTCCTCTCCTCTATCATAGCAGTGGGAATTTCTTACCAATAGTTAAAATCTAGGTGCCCTTCTCTTCCACACCTAAAGCATTTCCTCATCCCCTTGAGGAAATTTCCAGGGTGCTTCTTTCCGCACATTTGGCAAGTGGAGTGCTAGATCTTCTTAGCACCATTGGATTTATCTATCAGACCACTAGCATTGATGTCCACCTTACGCTTCTTGTCCCATTGATACCCATGTGATTCCCCGATCTCCATTTTTACCTTGAGGGAACATCAGACGATTTCCTCATAGCTGTCGAAGTCACAGATCACTAATGCTTTCCATAGGCTAGGCATCATCCCACCAAAGAAGATGTCAACCTTGCATTCGGGGGTAACAACAAAGCCAGAAGCGTATCGTGCAAGCCTTGTGAAGTTTTCCTCGTATGCTCCAATAGATTCGTTGTCTTTTTGTTTGAGGGAAAGGAAGACCCTTTCAATCTTAAGCCGGAGGGTGCGCGGAAAATATTTATCGAAAAACATTTTCCGGAAATCCATCAATTCCAATGCCTCCATCTCCCCCTCAGGCTTCATATTTTTTATCAACGTCTTGATCATCCTCACCCTCCATACGATAAGCTTCCAGGAGAACCTTCTCTTATTCAGAACACTGAGGTATGGAGAATATCTTTTCAATGGAGTTGATCCATTGTTCAGCGATTATGGGATCAGATGATCCCCTAAAAGTATGAGGTATTCGTCTCATAAACCTCTCGACATCGACTTGTTCTTTCTTAGGGAGGGTTGAACATTCCTCCTAACCGATTTTTCTATTCAAATCATGAGATATCTAAGAGATAAGACTGACAAATTTCGTGATTCCCACTCCCATTGGATTAGGCGTCTCATTAGTACAGTCTTCAGACTGATCTTCACATCGGTTGTTAGCCCGAGTCCTCCTATTACCAGCCATTGCCCGGAATAAAAGGAAAGTTAGGGGGTAACACATAAAGGGTAATCCAAAGAAAAATTTTATGACTTATAAATAAACTTTTATTTCCTTAACTCATGAGTCTATAGGCTTTAATCTAAGCTTTTCATGATCTACTTTCTAACATATATTTTTTGGGGCCTTTTTTTAATTCCCTTAATAAGGGTTCATACTAAGCTTGTTAATATATCAAAACATATCCCCTAGGAGTGTTGTAACCAAGAGTGCAGCAAGGCCCGTTGTCGTGCACCAGTTCCCATTCGAGTCTAGCTCAAAGCGATGTTTTCGGGTTTCACCCCTATGATACATCTGTGCCAGAGCCGCCTCTACTTTCTCATATCCAGACAGGGATGTATTTTCTTGATAAACCACTTACTCAGTACTTACCAAATCATAGGGATGTTTTTATTATACTTTGTATTTTCTATAAGGCTTTACTAGGGATTTCTAATCCTAATCCCAAAAATAACTAAACCTATCCTCGGATACCAACTATGACAACCCTGCTTTTATTACAAACATAAACATGATTTATTGCATAAACTATTCACTTAATACAACATGGATGATCGATAGGTCTAGTGTCTTTGGGGCTTAGGATCATTACATATCAATTTAAAACATGAAATACAACATCTTTATTGAAAAATTCCTTTACATGACCACTGCATTCCCTCGTACCTAGCATTGCATGGGATAACCTGAGGAGTTGCATAAGAAAAGGGGTGAGCTATAAAGCCCAGTAAAGGAATAAACATGGAATAAATGAGGAGTAAAATACATGTTATAAAATAGTCAAATCAATAGAGAACAAGAGAAACATGAACATAAAGGCATGATAAAGCATGATAATCATAACATGGAAATGTGGCAACAACACTTAACATGGAATTAGCATGATCCAAGGCTCATTGCACATGGAGCATGAGTAAATCCTCTTTACACATGAAGCACAAGTAAAACCTCATTGCACATGACTTAGCATGATTCAATACACATTGCACATGACGTATCATGATACTATACTTTACCCAATGCATTGCAGCGCTATAAGGGCACACCATTCTTAAGCATTTCATTTCATGCATATGTGGGCCACATGGATCATAAAACATGGATTCATAAAACATAATCATTTATTCCAAGATAAAGGAATGTGGAATTCATACATGATACATTATAATCAATATGTAAATGTTCATGAAGGTTAATAACCTTGATGGAGAAATGGGAATGGTATTCACTAAACAATGGCACTGGCTTAGAAAATCGGTGCGATTTCGGCAGCGTAACAGCGTGACATAAGAATTCATAAAACGGTTGATGAGAGAGAAAGGGGTTACTTATCATATTTACATGTAATGGACAGTAAGGAGGTCATATATATACATGTACCTACAATTGTAATGGAATTTATGTTCATGATACAAAAGTATTACTTGAATATAAATGAGGAGAGAGAAGTTCCATTCGGAATTTCGGCATAGTAACGAGTCTACATGGGAGGAATTTAATGATAGAGAAAGGGGTCTCCCATCATTCAGAAATAAAGAGGGAAGTATGAGAGAGGTGGAAAACAATATCCCAACATTCATAATTGAAATTAAATGGGAAAAATATCTTAAAGAAAATTGGACAAAAATGAGAATGGAAGAAAAAACCCTTACTTGGAAGTGTGCTTCCAAAGGCTTTAGAGAGGATTAAGAGAGGCTTCATGGGAGCATGGGGAACCTTGGGAGGATTCTAGAGAGAGTACGGCAGAGTTTGGATGAACTCCATAGGCTTTTAGAAAAGAGGAAGTGGGAGCTTGTGTGGGATTATATAGGAAAGGTGAGTGAATTATTTATTATTTAGGTTTGGGACCCCTTACATTAAACTTATCCAAACCACAAATCATCTCATGGTTTTTGCACATGTTTTTTGAAAAAAGGAAGAGGAAAACAATATTTTATAATTCCAAAGTCCGAACATCTTAAAATAATGGGTTTACTTATGCGGAGATGAGTCACACTCCCATGGAAAATAATTTAGAAAGACAAGATATTTAATAAGTCTTTAGGGGTCCATTAAGGATTTGAAAATTTAGTCAAACAAACCCAAATTCACATTATTTTAATGGTAAATTATATATTGACTGAACATAAAGCTTATAGTATTTTATTACATCACTATTGGATCATTATGATGTCATAAAACACATTATATATTTAAACGGTATTTTATTTTTACCCAAAAATATGACTGTCTCAAGAAATTATGAAAAATTCACCGTTGGATAATTTCGACGTCCTGATTCCAGAAATATCATTCATTTTATCTAAATAATTTTCTAAATATGTTGATTTTAACTTTAAAAATAAAAACTGACATTTATAGAAAATTAACATGTTTTGACAGAAATGGATTTCAAACCATAAAAAAAATTATAATTTTATTCATAAAATTATATGATAAGTTATATATAATAAAATTAATTTAATAATACTAATAATATTTTATTAAAATATTATTTAATTCCAAAATACCTTAATATAGATTTCTTAATTAAATAATAACTAAAAATACTATTTGTACTTTAAAAATTATTTACAATGTATCAATAATGACAAGAAGGTATATTAATTATTATATACAAAACAATATATGTGAACATATTTATAGAGATTTGTTACATAAACCCTTAAAACAGCCGCATAAGACCTAAGGGTACGGTGTGTGATGGTGAC
This sequence comes from Viscum album, assembly GCA_963277665.1. Lineage (NCBI taxonomy): Eukaryota > Viridiplantae > Streptophyta > Magnoliopsida > Santalales > Viscaceae > Viscum > Viscum album. Next base: position 1,505,456,373 of record OY728137.1, on the reverse strand, counting down.
AGACTCATGGGGTGGCTCTGATAACATTGCTCGAGTGGTAATCTCAATAAACATTCACTTTTCCCATAGACGATCCCATTCAAGATTGAAATGATGAAGCTCAGCTTGGGATTGGTCAAGAGCGAAGCCCAAGGATGCCACCTCTTTTCCAAACTCCGAAAAATGGGCTTCGTATGGAGCAATTTTACTGGATGAGGCCATCGCTTCTTTTTTCTGAGTAAATTTGATTTGTTAAAGCCCTATATTTATACTAATCATGTGATCACTATTCAATGGATATAAAAGTAACGGTCACAATTCATAACATAAAACCAAAGAAGTTGACATTTTATATAACATTTTTTCATAAAGAGACATTTAACTAGATCAAGAGGGATTTCCATTTATGAAACATTGGGTCGTTACAATGAAGATCTTATTAATATCTATGATTCAACGTATTGAATACATGCACAAGTGGTTGAATTTTGCTTCAATTGTAACTTTTTACCCTAGCCCCTTTTCATCTAATCTAGACAATTTAGCGGAAAGTACTCCTGACATAGTTCTATTAGCCAATATAGGCTTATAACTTCCTAGAATGTTTTTTTATTCATGAAAAACTCTAAATATGTGTGAACTTTATTCTTGAGCTATTACTTCACAACGAACATATAGGGAGTTATAACTGAATTCTATAAATTTGATTTTCTACAGATAATTCAAATGAATTCACGTGTTTCATTAGTGATCACTCTATTATTTAATAGATTCAAAATTCTCTTGTTATTTATATGATGTCGGGGATATGTTATATTTGGATGGAGATACAATCATTGATATTTTAATGAAATACATACCCACTTAAGTTATAACTTTATTATTTTTATATGGAAATTTTAATTATAGCACGACTGAAAAAATGTTTGAAAAAATATTTGGGAGATGTATTAATGGTGAGATATATTTGATTATATAGAATAATAAGAACATGTATTTCGTATTAGTATATTCATAGTTTTTTCCCATAACATGTTGGCTTAAGATATATTCATATAGAGTGACTAGAATAGATCTATGAAATTATTCTTATGGTTGTATTTTCTATAATTTTATATTCATTATTATAAGCTTCTTCTCGTGAACTCATGGCATTATGATTTACCTAGAACCAATTATTTTAGATTTTATTAATCAAAAGTTATACAAAAATTTGTATATTTATCAAAATCTATTCTACTCTCAGTTTTTATATTGTTAGTAGGTGATTGTATATATTACTATAGGGATTTTATAGTGAATGGATTGAGTGTTTTGGAATTCGTTGATAATATGGATTTAAATATATATAACATGTATCATAATATATATGAGGTTTTAAAGGATTTAGAAAAGTGGTCACCTCTCCACATGAGATAGGGAGGATTTTTAACCATCATGAATAACTTGTGGGTAGTTATTTCTTAAATATTAAAGGAATGATTTATACTCATCTTTGTAATATCTTCCTGTCAAATCCATAATATTAATTTTTTATAACATTTTCTAGTACTAGTTTTTTACTCATTAAATGGGCCTTACTTTATTATTACTATTATAATTATTAATAAATTAATTCATTTATTTTAAAAAAATTATTTTATTTGGGGATTTAAACTACCATTAAAATAACTAAATACCATTTCATAAAAACATTTCTATTATTTATAAATAGAATAATAAATTATTAAACATTTAGTGATGGATCTTTATAATATTTTGGATATTAGTATTAAGTAGTATCTTTTGAGGAACTATCACAATATTATGTATAAAAATAATTAGAAAGGTATTTACTATTATTCTAAAAGATGAAAGTTTTATTGTATATGTTATAATTTGGTGTTATGTAATATTAGAAAAAAATGACAGGAAAAATGTTTTTTGAGGATTATTCTGAAGATACTTTAAAAATAATCCATAAAATGTAGTTTATTTTCTAGTGGATTATTTTTCTCGAACGATGTGGAATCACAAGATTGATCATTGTCAGATACATAAATTAAAAAATATTTGTATTCCTATTAATTCTATTGATTATTATATTTTTTTAACAATTATGTTGGTATTTTTTTATCCCAATTAGTATTCTAGGATACCCACCACTAGGGATACATTAAGGGCTTTCATGCATGATTGTCTTCTTCTATTTTTGAACAATATTTTGAGGATAATAATGAATTGAGATTTTTCAATATTGTTTTATATGTATTCTATAGATTATCATCCTAACCACATCTTCTCTTATATGTTGTATGTGTACCATTGGATATATTTTATAAAATTGGAATGATACATTGAATATAAACATGCACCATTCACAAATATAACTTATAAAAAATGATAAATTGTCATTTTCATGGTAGAATATAGCCACCTACTACATAGAATATAATTTTAAAATGAGATCACATATATATAGACAGGATCAAGCTTGGAAAGGTATCACTCATAATGGTGGGAGTCTTACTTTTAATTAGTATCAATATTCAATGGATTGATTTTTTTTATTTTACCTAATGATATATAAGTATAGTTAATATAGAATAGATATTTACGTTATTAATAAAATAAGGATAGTTTTGTTACCATGATTTATGTGTACAAGAAGATGTGTATCAATCATACTAATAAATAGATCACGAGTGAGTAAAAACATTTGGCTGTGGTTCAAATATCATTTCATTTTTTTAAATTAAAATGATATATATATATATATATATAATTTTAATTTTTTTTATTAATAAAAGATAATAAAATAATTTACAAATTATTATCTAAAACAAAAGATTTTATAAAAACATAATATATAACTATATTTTATTTATTTTGATCTAATATTTTCATTGACTTACACATTAAATATGAAATAATTTAATAATTCCCCTACAGTTGCCTATTTTACTCGTAATAAAATTCAAAAGTCAAATATACAATAATTCCTCAAATTCCCAAAAAAATATATTCTTTACATACTCATAATATAATTTTTCATTGTTCAAGATGATGATTAACAAGAAAATGAGTAGTTTATAAAACTTATTTATTTAATTATATTCGATAAGAAAAAATATTTTATCATACTCTCAAACGATTGGTTTCGTAGAGATCTAGTTTCTTATTTGAAATTATGTTCAAATAAATATATTTTCAAATGGAATAGATAATAATTGATCTTAATATCACTAGTTCTTCAAAAACAAACCTTTTTTGAAATGTTAGATAACACACAATCACAATAACATAGTCTTAAATAATTACAAAAATATATTAATTTATTTGAAAAATAAGTTTTATAATTGAGAATGTAACAAAAATAAGGATTTATTTACTGAAAAGATTGTCCCATTAATATCCATAATAAAGAAAATAGATAACACAATGATCCCAACATGTTATTGGATTATTTATTTAAAACACCCAATAATAAACAAAAAATATGATTCCATTTTTTACTTGAGATCTAATAAAAATTATAAATTAAAAAATTAATTCAAAAAGTATTTTCTTCTATACGAGAGATATCAAAAAGTTTCACTTTGAAGATCCTATCGAGAAAATGATAAACTATTTGACCACTGATAAATTTGAAAAATCAGTTTTGATTTCCAACAAAAACTCATATTTTAATTGATATTTCAACCCATATTTGAATAATCATATTAGATAATAAAAATGAACACTTACCATGATCTTATTTTCAATATTATAAATAATTTTAAGAATTAAAATTTACTATGTATATAGAAGTAATAGTTTAAATAGATTTTAAATTTCATCCTTAAACATTCAATATATGTTTTCATAATTACTTTCAATTAAAAAAGATAATTAGTTAAAATTATAAATAATGTAGTTTTCATATAGATGATTTCATTTTCTATACACATGATTTTAGGTTCATATCATTATAATGATCAATATCACACAATAAATTATATAAATAACCAAAATTCTGAAAGTTATTTTTAGATTCAAAGCTTATTAAAAACCACATAATAATTCGTTATAATTGTTTATGGGAATTATTAGAGTAATTAATATTGTTTTTATCATTCATGGATTGTGAATCTAGCCATCCTAATAATATGATTCACTTGGTCCTAGCTTTATGGTCATCTCTAATTTGAAAATAAATTAATTTTATGTTAACAATGATTATTGATACTTCTATGTGGACAATGGTTAATGGGAAAATATTTACCTTAATGAAACATTTAGAGGGTACACCCTGTTCTTTTTATGTTTTCACGTCTTATAAATAGAACATCTATTTTCATAGATCCCTTATCCTATACTCATAACATTTCTTAGTGGGAAATATAAAAAAGTTTTAGAGGAAATATCCTTCTTTGCATGCAATTATTGATGGGGATTTAGATAACATTATAGTGGTAATTTCCCCACATTAATTATATTAAGGTAAAAAATATACTCCCTGACCAGTGAACAAATGGGCAGATATTATCTAGAATGTCACCATTTTAAAAAATATTTTCTTTCTTTTTTGGAATATATATATATATACATATATATTCTTTAACCATGGAATATAATATTCAGTGGTGGGGATTTCCACTTTCAGTCAAATATTAGTGCATATGTAGTCCAAATTTGGAAGCTAATACCCATTTGTTCATGTATATCATTATAAAAATAAATTTTTGGATTTGTTATGGTTACATAACACAAATTGTATTGGGATTCAAAAACATGATTCATTAGAAGAAAATTTCAAAAAACGCCATGAATGTAATAAATATACATAAAATTCAAAATTAGAATTAAAATATTTCCTTGATATAAAATAAATTATAAGAATATCATAAACTATGTATCCACACCAGAACAACCCATATACACACACTCATGAATTAATCACTTTCAAAAAATTACATATTGAAAATAAATAAAACAATAAAAAGAAAATAAAATTAATGTGATTCCTAATTTAGTCATATATACATGAGATTACACTAATTATTCTTTTGATTTCATGGAAGATAAGATGAATATTAACTACATGATTTAATCACCTTAAACATTAGTAGTAAACAAATATGTACATGTTTTACCATCCAAGATTAATAGTTGGTCAGAGATGATAAACTTGTTTTTAACTCCTTATGATATTTTTAGGGAACCCACAATTCTCTTTGGAATCCCTTTATTATCCGTTGGTAATGATACATGAACCACTATCTTTCGTTAATTTGACAAAATTCATTCTCAAAAAGTTAAATTAAAACCCTTATGTAAACCTTTATTGAACCATTAGTAACCCTTATTTATCCATTTTTTAACCTCAAGAAGCCCTAACATAACCCTTTTTAGAACTTCTAATAACCCTAACATCTTACCATCAGTGATCTATACATGAGTTTGATCATACACCCATCCATTATCCAAACAATAATAATTGATACTACTATTTCTAGAAATGTCATCTCGACAACCTTACCTCTCTTGGAACATTTTATTTCATGATTTTTCATTTTTTAGAGACATATGTTCTTGAATATATCCTTCTTGATTTAGAAAATCATTACATAAAAATTATGACAACCATGTTCTTTATTAAACTTTATTTCATGAATTATTACATAGGATAACTCATAATACAACCCAGAGGATCAAGAAGTATATTGTATTTGGGAATGACTTATATTAAATAACAATTTATAATAGAAAATATATCATCTTTATTGAAAAAATGATTGACACAATCATAGTTAAAAATATTTGGGATAACATGGGGAGATACATACCAAAGGGGTGAGAAATAAATAATAGTAAGGGAATACACATTGAATAACAATGTAAAATTAATACATGTTATAAAATTTGGATATTAATGTGGAATTAAAGGAGTGAGAATCATAAACATGAACAATGAGAAATGATATATCCTGATAATACAAAAGGAAACATGGGAAATGTGGAAGCTACTTAAAAACACTACATAGTAAACATTGGTCAAGGATAACTTCCATGAAATCATGATGGAAATAGTCCCATAAATGAATCAGGTTTACACCTTATCCCAACATGATGTATCATGAGAGTAAACATTACCAAATTCATTGGAGTGCTATATAATTCGTGGTGCACCCATTTCGTTCATTTCATTCATGTGATAATGTGTTCCACATGGATCAGACAACATGGAATCACTATTCATAAAATATTATTCCAATATAATGGACTATATAATACATATTTTTACGTCTAAAATAATATAAGTTTACATTCTTAAATGTGAATACCCTTGATAAGAATTGGGTATGGGTAGTATTCACGGAATTTTGTTTGGCATGGAATCCCATGGTCAAATTCTAAAAGTATAACAATGTCACATAACTGTTCATAAGAGGTATTACTGAGAGTTAAAGGTTTATCTCATCATTTTGATATCATAAGGGAATTATATAGGATATCAAAAAACTCACACAAACATTATTAATTGGAAATAAAAGGTCATAAAATGAAGAATATTCTTGAATAACGGGGAGAAGAAAAGGAAAACATACTTTACTGTGTATCTCCAAATGCTTGGTAGGATATTCTTGTGAAATTGGGGGTGAATTCCATGATCTCTAGGGGGAGGGGATATTAAGGCTGTGGTTGGATTTTTTGTGAAGATAAATGGGAGCATTCATGGGTTTATAATGGAAATGAGTGGGAATCTCTTTATTATTTGTCGAAATTTGGGTTTTGACACTATATAATAACATAAACAAAACATCAATCCTAACCATGTTTTTTCACAATGGATTATACCAAAGGGGGTTGATATTATTTAATTTATAATAATTAGGTCGAAAATTAAGGAAATAATTCCCTTTCTTATATTTATGTGAATCATAATCTTAAAGAATTGATTTTAAAACCATAAAATATATTAATGGTTTTGTAGGATTCAAAAAATATTTATAAAATTAATATAATAAACAAAAAATCATGTTATTTTAAATGTAAGTCTTATATTTGGTCTTGGGTTCCATTTATAGCATTTATTAAATAAATTATGGTCGATTATGATGTAATAATACATACCAAGTTTTTATATGGTATTTCATTATTTATCAGAAAAATTGATTATTTTTAATAATTAAGGACAATTCATTGTTGGATAATTTTTATGTTATGATTCCAAAAATAATATTCAATTTATCAACATTGTTTAAATTAAGGGTATTTTAACTTTAAAAATAAGAATCATCAATCATTGGGAAATGTAGGGTTTTTTTTTACAATAACTGTTTTCAAACCGTTTTAAAATTTACTTTTGACTTCATAAAATTTATATGATCATTTATATCTGAAAAAAATTATTTAATAATAATAATTTATTAAAATAATTTTTATTTCAAAAATACATTAATCCATAAAAATAAATTCCTTAACTAAATAATAATATTTCGCAAAAATTTAATTTATGTTTCATTTTATCAAATGAAAAAGATTTTATCATGTAACAATAACAGAATGAAAATATATTCCTTTTTCTGAGGGAAATAATATATATACTCATATTTATATGTTCTTGATACATAAAACTGTAATACACCATCAAACACCCTATTTTTGTGGTGAACAATGGTGATACTATCATGGGGTGGTTTGACATGCATGGTTTGGATCATGATCTCTATGAGCATGAAATTATCTGATAAATGGTTTCCCTCATGCTTATGTTGTTGGATCTCAACAAGGTATTATTCAAGCTAAAATCATAGCGATTTTATCTCCCTGGGAAGCTTCAATAATTGGGCTTCAAAGGGTATGATCAAACTAGTTGAGGGAGTAACATCCTTTTTCTAAGTTAATTGGATTTGTTAAAACACAATAATTATACTATTCATGTGATAATTTTTATATATCTATATTATCAATGATAATGATTCTTAATGGTCATTTAATTATTATAGAATATACTCAAATGGAAAACGTGCATTTTTTCTCCAATGATAAATTTTAATGATAAATTTAAGTAAATCACAAGGGGAAGTTTATTTACAATAGTTTGGGTCATTATAATATCCCCCTTAAGAAAATTTCCCTCAAAATTTCAATTTCACATACTAAAACAGATGAATATAACATTGTTTCATCACCTCCTGTAGCTCCCAGAATGATTCTTTATAATTTTGGTTTCTTGATTTCACTTTCACTAGGTGCACTGTCATATTCTGTAGATAATTGTCTATATGATCTATGGAATTCCTCTCTTTCTCCCCATAAGAGAGATAATTCTATAATGTAACCCCCTCTAGATTAAGAACACATGAGGGTTATGATATGTAATTCATCAATATTGAGACAAAAAATACACCATGTAGTTAAGATAGGATAGGTTGGAGTGGCAGTCGATAGTCCGCCACTCTGATGTGATCAAGGGTTTCAATGGAGACTAGGTATATTGGACTAGGATTTCCCTTATTCCCACATTTTATCACATTATTACTTGGATATATATAGAGGAATACCATATCTCCAACATCAGAATCTAGGTATCATCTATGATTGTCATCATAACTCTTTTCTCCACTATGATCATCCTTAATGTTATTCTGAATGGTCTTGACAATTTACACAATTTCTTAAACCATTTATGGACCTAGAAGTTTGTGTTCACCAATATTATACCATCATCTAGTTGTTCTACACAACCTCCCACAAAGGGATTCATAGGGAGACAGTTGGATACTAGAGTAGAATAATTTTTTATATGAGTTCTCAAATAGTGGAAAATTTTGGCCCCATCATCCGTTGTTTTAAATTGATATTTCTCTAAACATGTACACACGTGTCTAGTCAGTTTGATCGGATTGACCATCAATTTCAAGGTGATAGGTCGTGATGAATTTCAACTATGTATTTAGAGAATTTTGGTGACTCTTTTTGTACATGGAGGAAAATCTTGGATCAAAAATGGATACATTCAGTAGTGGAGTCCCATGTAGCCACACCACTTTTCAAATGTATATCCATTCAATATAATTGAATTATTAATCCTCTCGAATTGAAATGATTTTTTCATTATTTGTAAGGCAATCCAACACAAACCCCTATTGCGTTATTATCATTTGATTTCATTGGAAGACTAGTGAAAAATTCTATGGAGATGATTTCCAATTTTGATTATAGGCATGGGTAGTGGTTACATCATCCCCTTGTATTCCTTTCTACCTTCTATTACTAAAATAGAATACATCATGATGTTTATTTCAAGATATCCTTCTTCACATTGCGCCAAAAATAGTGATATCAAAGATCTAGATACTTATTTCTACTCCTTGGATGGATAGAGAATGTTGACCTAGTTTATTGTCCAGAAACTATTTCTTCAACTCAAGATTTGAGGGAGCATAAATCCTTAAACCAAATATCACAACTCCATCTTCATTAACACTAAACTCTAGAGATTTCCCTTTTCAAATTGCTTTCACTTTCTTATTAATCCCATAAAATCTATTTAAGAATCCATTTTATTTCTCACAAGGGATGTTTTAGAAATCATTTTTGAAAAGATTGATGATTATCTTCCTTTATGATTCCCATTTACTTCCTTTCTAGATATAAGAATATCAGATCCCTATCAATTCTCATCAATGGTAGAATGTTTGGATCCATTATAAATAAAGTATCTGTTAAATTAATAACTTTACCATGATGGTATTTAAATGAGAAGTCATAGTATTTTGTCATCTCTAACCATATTCTTTGGCTCATATTCAACTTTTTCTTTGTGAATATAAACTTGAGGCTTTTGTGATTCATATAGATATCATACTTGTCCCCAGTGAGATAATTCCACCATATTTTATAATCTATGATCACTAAATCCAACTCTAGATCATCTGTTGGGTTGTTCTTTTCATGAATATTCAACTTAATTGAATAATAGGCTATTCCATAGTCATTATACATTAACAAAAAACCCAAGACCTTCTTCAATTCATTAATAAATACCACAAAAAGATCTCCACTAGTGAGTAGTTTGGGAACATGTACTCTGATAATCCTACTTTTCAACTCTATGAATATCTCTTCATTTTCATCAGTCCAATAATACATTAATACCTTCTCAGTTATATTGGTGATATGGTTTGAAAATCATGAAGAAATTTCTCACAAATCAAGGATAGTACACAGATAATCCATGGAAACTACATATATCAATCAAAACTGCAAGACTCAGTCATCCATCAATTGATTATATTTTTGAAATTTCCATTGAGATCATATTTATTAGGATGATATACACAAATAATGAAACTTACTTCAATCGAAGCTCATATTATTTACTTTACATAATGTTTCCCCTATAGGAAGGTCATTATCATAGTGCTTAGATTTTCCTCATGCTACACCTTTGTTTTGGAGACTAATATAATATCATCTAAAAATGCTACCAAAATTTTTAAGGTAATTCATAAATATTCTATTAATCATGTATATATATTATTAGAGAATTAGTGAGTCTTAATGGAATTATAATGAACTCATAGTGTCAGTAGCCTATACAAAAATTTGTTTTGGGGACATCGTCCTTCTTCACTTTTACATGATAATATCTCAATCGCAGATCCACCTTGGGAAAGAATTTATCATTTTGGATGGATTAGGACACTCGTGATGGGGGTGGGGAGGGGGTTAATTGAGTTCCCATAAGTTTATTGTCTAAAAACCTTATATAAAATTTCCTCAATTTGAAATAAAAATTGGCCTGATTAACTAAATTACTAGATTTATATCTTTTTAGATTATTTGGATGATTCCTCAAAGAGGGATTAGTTATTAGTTAATGTAACATAGATTATTAATTTATCTTCTAAAATAAATCAAATAAATCAAATAATTATATAAACCTAGTATAAGACTCACTATCAATGTGAAGTATATTTTTCTAAAAAAACATAGAAAAATAAACAATAGATTACATAGATGAATTTAAAACAACAATTTTATTATAAAGAATAGAATTATTCCTCTCCAATTAGTAATAACCTAACACCATGTAGATTATATAAATAAACAAGGATCAATTACACTTATTGGGGTAAAATGAATTATACAGAGTGTACTAGTAAACTAAACCTCTTTCATAGTTTTTGTGGGAGTGATAAAAACAAACATTCCATACATAGACCTCTTCCACTATTATATGTGGGAGTGTATATTTCAAAATATGGTTTTTGAATATATTAGTGTTTCTTCCAGTTTTTTGAAAGTGTTATTTTGGGTTTTTAGAATATAGATACAAATAATAATCATAATGTAAAAACTATACAGATGTAGAGAAAAATATATATAATAGGGTTTAGAAGGCTCTGTGTGATAAGAAATAATGATTTTCACTCCTGAACGATGTGTGTAAATGCAGCTTGAGTCGACTTCTAGAAATTGACAGAATAATAGAGTTACATGTGATAATGTCACTGCTATTTCTAGTGAGGTAATTGATGTGCATGATGAGATGTTTTCATCTCTTTGAATGTTTCTTCAGTAGGATCATCTATTCAGTTTCTCAACAATATCTTCGTTCTTTTACCACTATACAACAGTAATATTTATCTAGGGTGCACAAACTATTTCTGACTAAAATCTTTTCCAATCCTTCAAAAATTATTTTAGATATTCATTTCTATATTATAGTAGGAATGAAGCATGTTATCTGGAACCTCATACCTCATTCTGGTCTCTGACATTGTTATTGATATATTCTACCAAATATAGATATGGATAATAATATAAATAATTGCTCTAAGTTTGACAAATATGAGTATTTGAATAATTTTGAATCTAAATGAGAATTTTAAAATGACTATGTTTTAGGATTGATAGTTTAGGTAGCTGTGTCTTAGAACCGATTTATTATACATATAGCATTCTGAAATCTGGAATGGTGAGACAAGTGTTGATGACTTAAGAATGGTTGGTCACTCGGACAGAATATCCTCTTGATAGTAACTCACGCAATCAGTTGCTTATTCTATTGGTAGGATGTTGAAATGATGAATCAAATATCAGTATGTTATTTTGACGAGATTATCAAAATTAAAATAAAAGAGAAATAAATAAATAAATAGGGATGAAAAGAGATAATGTATTTCATGGTAAAAATATAGTATAATGGATGTAAAATATTCAAAATTATATCCATATCAATGATCAAACCAATGTTAATTCTTCTCCCAAGAAGGTTTTATGACTAATTTTCTTTTATAATCACTAATAGGTGGAGGAATAGAAGGTTTAGAAGGGGATGATGTATAGAGTTTATGAATGGGAACTACAGAGGGTACTAGAGGTGTAAGACCTTGAGTTGAAGAATTAGGAGTTGTAAGTTACCTATATATCACAAGACATAGATGACTGAGATCCTATTTTTTAGACATGGGAAATGGTTTAAGGGATATATAAAGAGGATAAAAATTATTTATAGTCACACTAGCCTCGAAATTTTGGATCCATAGATTGGTATAATGAGTCTAAAGGAAAATTCTGAATCACTAGATGAATAGAAAATTCATTTGGTGCTACAATAGCAGTATTATGATGATGCATGTATGCTAACAAAAGGTTTTTAAAGTCCCTGTTTATATGACCCCCTTTCTCCATATCCTTTTTGAAATCATCCTTATTTTCCATAATCATTTGAAGAGCAGGGGTTAACTACTTGAGTTGTTTCACATGTTCCTTAAATGATTCAGTATCTTGGGGATTTATATTATTTCCAACCATATACATGAAATTATTGTCTAACTGATGTTCGGTAAAGATATTTTAATGTTGAAATAAAATTTATTTGTAATTTATTCCCTATTTTTAGTGTCCCCTTTCATATAAAATCATTACATATCACGAACATAGTTACCATTTGGATTTATTTTTCTTAGTATCTCCTAATCACCACTACCCAAAAAGTCTGATGCTCTTTTACAATCACTATTATGATCATCTCAAAATCAGGAATCTGAATAGAAGGGGATGTTTAGGTTGAGGATTCATTGACTGAATCTTTAACTACTAATTTCAGAATTTCCAAATTAAGAGTTAGATGAAAAGTAGTAATATCCTCCTTAGATAAAGTATCATCAATAATATTTTATCTTTTTTACAGGATGGTACAAACTCAAATGACATACCATTCAAAGACTGGAATGAGTACATCTAACTCATCACTAAATATTTTATTTTACCTCCTCACATCTTCATGTAATGAAACTATATGAGGTTGAATCAAGGGGATGAATCTCTCTCTGTAAGCATATCAGCATGTATTTCACTAAGACATTCCACTGGTGTAGGTTTTCATTGGAGAATAAATCTAACCACTACACACTAATATTATTTAAAATATTGAAATCATGATGAGCCAAATATTTTGTATGCATAGATGCAACTAGAGTAGAAACAAAAATAGGAGCAGGAGCTACTGCTGGAGTTGTTTCAATTTTCAGATTTGTTTCAAATATGAATTCTTTGAACATTTCAGACATATCAATCAAATGATCTCTTTGGATGACATTCCTCATAAACTGATATAGGAAACTCTAATACAAGAGTGAGCTATCCGGGTTATTGTTCCCATTCCTCAGTTGTGACATCATAGGGAATGAGAGTTTCTTCTCTAACTCTTCAAGACTTTTCCCCCTTCAATTGACGCTAACCTCTTAAATGGTTTTTCCATTTCAATAGCTTCTTCCTTCCTAATAGCTATTTCTTTCTCAATCAGTGATTTATTCTTGGATTAAAGAAGTTCTTGTACTCGAGAAACTTGAGATTCTTCTTCAATTAAAATTCACTCTATAAAATTTTGAGGTTAAATGGAGGGTCAACTAAAACACCAAATTCATTAACAATTTTAGCAATTAATTATTTTTCTTCTTATTTATTTGGGACACTATCACTACCACTTTCTCTATAAGACCCTACATATTCCTCTTAAACTTCTGTTTTCTTCCTATTCATCACCATTTTATTCTTCCTATTCACTTATATTTTTTCTAAAAAACTCAACATCCTCATAATATTCAATAATTTCATCATAATCACTTATTAGTGGTTTATTGGTACAAAGTATTTTTTGGGGGAAATGAGATCCAAAGTAAATTATTTTAGGGATTTATGCAATATTAGGATCACTACAGTCATCCTTATGTGATATTGTTTCTTTCTTTGTCTAATTTATTTCTTCTTCGTTATCAGAATATTCTTCCACATCATCTATTCCTTGACCGGGGTCAACCATATCCATCAACCGAGAATGATTTTAAATAGGATTTATATATTCATAAATATTTTCATTATCCTCCACCCAATACTTCTTTCATGCATTCTAGATAATCTACATCTTTTTTCATATGGATTTGGTGATGCAAAAACCATCACAATCAGTCACAGATTCTCATCCTTCATTCACCACTCTCCTTTGGATTTTAGCATTATAGAAACCATCTTGGAATAAAACAAGGAATGTGATTTAGACTAAGGATTTATCATATCCCTCATGTGGACCACGAGCTATATTCCCAAATTGATCTTTTGTCCCTCTTTCATTATATATATCAAATAAATATCTTGGAATTTTTACGAGGAAATATACCTTTTCCTGGGACAATTATGATACAGAATAAACATAAATAACAACCTGCATTCACACTCTAGCTTAGTTGATATAGGACTTTATGTGATTTTATTACTGGTCATTTCTGTTAGGGATATTTCATAACATAAAATATCACTATTAAGAGGAGAAAATCTAGGGTAATCATCAAAAAGTCCTTCAGGAGTCACCATCAAACATTCATCCCACTACTTATGAAGAAAAGGTAATCATTTTTCCATTTATTTGAGACTTAATCCAAAATAATTTAGTTCCCTAAAAAATGAACTCAAAATATATATAATATCCATGAATGTTTTTTGGATTTGGAGGACGTGTGTTTTGGTAGAACCAATACAACTATCCATGTTGTTCTAGAACACTCAAAGAAAGTGAATTACTAGATAAAAACAAATCTACATTAAATTCTTTCTCTTGTATTACTATTCTATTAGGAAGATATGGGTTAATATATTTGTTCTTTAGATCACTTGATTCACCATCTTTCTTCTTTGATGGATGATACTCGTTGGGATACTTCTTAGAGACACGCTTCACTCAAGCCATTGAGAAGCATTCAGAAGGTTCTGTTTTGGGAGAGTGAGATTGTATGAAATGATTTTTGGTTGGTTTGATATTTATAATTTTGGTATTTTAAATACATATATCACAAATTCAGAATAAAATAAACCAAAATAATTAAAATGTAGAATTCCGGTTCGATTTAGAAAAATAAAAAAATAATGATAAATGGTATGACTCAATAGTGAGTTCGAATGGTGAATTATCATCGTTAATTCTTCAAAAATATATCCTCATCGGTGTGACATCAATAGTGTGTGGTCAATGTTGATTCATCAACAGAGAGCAACCAGTATGTGTTTTTTCAAAATAACGTCATCAATGATGAGTCCTCATTAGGGAGAAATGAACTAGTGAGTTATCAATAGTGAGCCATCAACTAGTGTGTCATTAATATTTAGTCACTCAAAATTGATAATCCCCAATTCATGTTTGATGTATCTCTTATCTTAGAATTTAATGGATGAGTAAAAATATCAGAAATATGATGCTCAATTCTAATGAATTCAAGAGTTATATCACCTTTTAGATAAGGATCTCTCAAATTTCGATGTGCTACATCAATATGATTTTTCCTTGATTGCGAAACTAGATTCATATAAATGTTAATAGAAATTTAGTTGTCAAATATTATAATGATTTTTCTAGATTAACATTCGTAGTCTAGTAATGTGTGTTTCATCCACAAAAATTGAGCACAACAACTACCAACGTCTATGTACTAAGATTCAATATAATCTAATGAAAAAGAATTTTGATTATTACTACACCATGAATCAAGAGTCTTTACCAAAAAATTAAATGATCCCAAGGTGTTTCTTCTATATTATTTGAAACCTCCAAAATCACCATTAGAATAGCAATCTAAGTCAAATGGTTTTCCTCTAGGATAGAATAGTCCGATGTTGGTAGTATATTTTATGTATTTTAAAATACTATTAACACCATGAAAATGTAACTATTTAATATTTTAATGAAAATGAGCAAACACACACACTAAACACAATATCTAGCCAAATATAAGTTATGTAAAGAATTCATCCATTCATACCTCAGTAATTGGTTTGATCCACATATTTTCCATCTTCATCGAGATCTATTTTATAGGCGGTACTCATATGATAATCACTACTTTTAGTGATTTCATGTTAAATAGTTTTAAATTATTGTTAGTATGTATTTTTTATTTAAAATAATACCGTCCTTATTTTGAAAATTTTTAAATCCAAGAGTGAACTTGAGTTAAACCATCAAACTAATATCAATATCATTTTGCATAATTTTTTAAAAATGAGCACATAAATTATTTTTTAAATATCCAAAAAATGAGATCATTAACATACATTTGATCATTCAAAACATCATTAGAAATTATTTTTATAAAAATTGTAGGATGAGATACACATTTTGAAAAACCTCTAGAAATAAGAAAATTGTTGGACCAATCATACTCAACTCTAGAATCCTATTTTAAACCTTAAAATGATTTTAAAAATGTAAAAAATGCTTTTGAAAATGAGGATTTGTAAAACTAGGGTTTTGATTAAGAATAACATTATCATTTATATAACCATTCAAGAATTCACTTTTGAGAACCATTTTATAATGTATGAAATTAATATGTGCTGTATAATATAAAATAATTATAATTTATTATTGTTAAGAAATTGGTGAAAATGTTTCTTTGTATTTTATTCCTTCCTCTTGAATATATCCTTGTGCAACTAGGCTGGATTTATTTCTTACCATTATACCAGCTTCATCCACTTTGTTTCTAAATACAAAATTAGTTCCTATTGTTATGGTGTATTTTTATTCTATAAACTAGTTTTCATACATTGAATATTTAAAAATAGTTTAATTCTTCATGAAAAACCATATCCATAATTCATCATTGATTGAATAATTGATATTCATAGGTTCATGTTGTGACTGAAATACTAGATGTCTAACATGGTAACTTAGAGAAGCTCGATTCTTTGTTTTTTCACTATATCTCCAACAATGGCTTCTCAAATATTCATAAGGGTTGTAAAATATCTAGAAAAAAGGTTTTGTTTGTACGATTTCATCTATATGTTCGGGTTCCCTTTGGTTTGAATATGTGGATTTTCTAGAACTTTATTTTTCTGCTTCATTAATAGCAGGATCCAAAATTTTAGAATCTAAGTCTATACTGGACAGGTTATCATTAAGATTTTATAGGGAATGTTTCGGACACATGTGGTTCTATTTCATGAAACATTATATACACATATTCTTCCATACATTTGGTTCTCTTATTGAAGACTCTGTAGGCTTTACTAGAAATTTAATAACATAGTAAAATCCATTCATCACTATTGGATTTAAATTTTTATTTCATATCTTTTTTATTGAAAATAAAAACATTGAAACCAAAAACATTGAAGTAGTTATCCTTAGGTTTTAGGTTATTCCATAGCTCATAGGGGTATTTCATTAGGATAGGTCAAATTAAAACTCTATTGATTATATTAAAAAATTATTCACAACTTCAGCAAAAAATTAAATAGGTAGATGATATACATTAAGCATAGTCTCAACTATTTTTTCTAAGGTTCTATTTCTTCTCTCTACAACTCCATTATTCTAGGGTTCCCATGGAGTACATAAATTTTCTCTATATCCATTATGAGATAAAAAATATTCATATTTCTGATTTTCGAACGCATGGACATGGTCACTACTAAAGGTATTGATCCCAAGGCCACTTAAGTTTTCTACTGACCTATAATTCATGTTGAAATAGAAACATACCTCACCTTTGAGAGATAAAATGAAGGTCCATGTATTCTATGAAATTTTATCTAATAGAAAATAGACATATTAAATCCCATTTAAACATGATCCTCTAGAATTTCTAAAAAAAATCTATGTGAACCAACTCAAGAGGTTGAGAAGTAGAAACTTCGTTCATTGGTTTGAATGTTATTTTCTGTTGTTTATCTTTTTCTTATGGATTATAAACACTGTAATTTGGAAAATCTAGTTTAGTTTGATCCTTGACTAATCTCTTTCTAGTAGGATATCTATGTGAGTTAATATTACAGTGTCCTATTCTTTTATTCAATAGAAAATACTCTTTATGATAGATACTGTATAAATAAATATTATGTGAGGCTAAAGAATCTAGATTAATAGCATATAAATTTTAATTTCTAAAGGCAGTAAATACTAACTCATTCATAGATAAGAAAACATTACGAACATCATTTTAATATCTAACATGAAATCCATTGTGACATAATTCTAAAATGCAAAGAAGATTGTACTTAATACCGTCAAGATAATGAAATTTTAAAATTAAATCTAAATGAGTGTTATCGAATTGGCCAAGGACAATGATTTTTCCTTTTGCATTGTCAATAAAGGTGACAAGTACACCATAAATGTTTATGAGGTTCTTGAATCAATATTATTCCCCTACCATGTGTCATTAACATAGACTATTTATGTATCATAATCTGTTACAAAAACTAATCAAATAGATTTCCTTCAAAACTATTTTAACGATGAAAAGTCTTTGGTACCCATATTTTCATAGGTCTAGTAATATTAGTGGTTAAATCCTTAGGAACCCAGATTTTCTTTATAGGCTTACTATGAATAGTCTGTATGTTTTCATAAAAATAATCTTTGTTAGGTACTGAAGAACTAGATAAAGAGAAATAATATCAAGTGTTGGAACTTGCAGAAAATTTTCCAAGACTACGCATAAATCCTGATATTCCAAATTTAGATGCAAATTTAGGTTTAAAATGTTTTATTTTACTACATTGATAACTAATTAAAGTAATATATTTAGGAAAAAATAGTTTTCTATGAATATTAAATAAGGTATCATTACCATTTGTAAATACCTCTAAATCCTTCATTAATTTATCATTATAAAGTTTATGTTCTATATTCACATTGAGTAGTTGAGCATTATTCGCATTTTCTATAGTGATTTTTGAATTAATAGTATCAGAAAGAGAATTATATTTTTGAGAGTTTTATATTTACCTTCCAACTCATTTCAAGTATCCATAAGAATTTTTTAGTATTCAAACATGTATTCATCAGTAATTTTTTTAGAATTTTCATATTCATATTAATCTATATAATTATATGGACTATAAGTATCATATACTTGGGTTACCTTTGATGTATTTTTCATGAAAAACATGTTGGATTTTTTATTGTTTTTATCATGAGATGATTTTGATTCACATGAGCTATCCTCATATTCACTTCAGTTATCCCTCATTTACATATTGCACTTTTTATCATTATCCTTATATTTACTCTTATACATAATATTTAGACAATCAGACTTCACATGTCCGTTTCATTTACATTCTTGTAAATCTATCTCACATTCATTATCACCTATTTTGCTATCTATTTTAGAAGGACCATTTTTTTCACACATCCCACTATAGATAGACTTTCTAAATAATTTATTATTTTTATAAAAATTATTAAATATTATGGCTAGTTAAGACATTTACTCATAATAATCACATTATGTATCTTAAATGCTGTAACATTCCTCATGAACTTGAATTTCATCCTTTTGTTTGGATGTAGTGGTTTTGAAAGCCACTGACACCATTTTAGGTTCATCATCATCTTATTTGGTGACCTTTATGTATTCCTCAAACACTATCAGCTTACCTATAATCTCATTTACAATTACTGAACTGATATCACAATATTATACAATTGATATTGATGTCCCTCTCCATCTCCTTTGATGAAATAACAAAATTTGCATGAAAGTTCCTTTATAATGATTATCTCATAGTGATATTGTTGTATTGAAAATATCATTGAACCTGAGATACATGTAAGAAATAAGTTTATCTGGCTTCATTTTAATGTTATCATATTTAATGGTAAAGTGTTAATCTTCATTTCCATAACATTAGTGGTTCATTCATTTGAAATTCCTTGTGTATCCCAAATTTCAAAGGTTATTTTCCATGAAAAAATCCTATTGAATTCATTATAACCTAAAGAATAGTATAATTCATTTATATCAATGAAATTATTTTTATAGGATTCCCTAGTGGAGTTATTCCAATTGTTTCTAGTAGTATATCAGATCTTATATTCATCAACTATAAAATATGATATTTCATAATGCATTCTTTCTAAATTCATTTTTATTTTTATTTTCCAATGAGTATAGTTTTTTGCAATTAAAATAGGGAGGTCTGTTGGTAGAAAAACCTTCATTTCTTTTTTCCTTGGTATATAATAAAAAAGTTTTTTTCCAGAACAAAAAAATTTGAACTGACTATAAATTTGTGATATTTAAAACAAAACAAAAATCAAAATTTTAAATTTTTAAAAATTAAAAACTAAGAAAGTAATAAACTTATTATACAAAATTTTGGTTTGAGTATGACACTCAAGAGGGTTGTTAATTGAGTTCCAATAAATATTTTCATCAAAAACACTTATTTAAAAGTTCCCCAATTTGAAATAAAAAACAACCCAGTTAACCAATGTTGTAGATTTATTAACGTTTTATTTGTATAAAAGAATCCTCAAATTGTGATTAGTTATACATTAAATTAATATGGATTATTAATTTAATATATAAATTAAATATAATAAATCATATTATAATGTAAGAACTATCTATGATTACATATCACAGTGGAGTAGAGTTTTCTAATAATTAAAATAGAGAAAACTAAAATTAATATTACAAAGATGAATTTAAAACAAGAGGTTAAGTCTCAAGAAGTGACTTAATCCTATCCACATGGTGATCACTTGGAACAAAGTCATCTATATATAGTAATAAGGATCCACACCCTATATCGGGGTAAACAACAATATATAAACTATCAAGGTCAACTAGACCTCTTCCACAGTTTTCTTGGGATTTCTAACAACAAACAAGCCAGACATGGTCCACTTCCTCTATTATCCGTGCGAGTTAGAGGATTAAAATATGTCTTGGGAAGATATTAGTGTATCTTCTAGTTTTTCACTCGAGTCAGTGTGTGTGTATAAAACATAGATACACAAACTTCTCAAAAAGTAAAAAAATACACATGTAGATGAAAATATTGAAAACAGGGTTTTGGAGGTTATGTCTGATTGGAAATGTAGCATGAGACTCTTGGAAGATGCATTGAAAAAGAGCATGAGTCGACTTCTGAAAACATACAACAAAATAGACTGTCATTTGATCTTATGTGTACTTTTCTAGTGAGGTAGTTGATGTATAATATGTGATTTATCTTCTCTTAGAATGATTCAACAATATGTTCTTTTATTCAAGTTATCAGTAATTTCTTCATGTTTTCAAAACTCACATAGGATTAGGTATTTCTCAGGTGCACTCATTATTTCTACCTACTATATTTTTTCACTCCTTCAACATTTAGATCAGATATTCCTCTATAATCTTCAATAGAAATGATGCATGTTCTCTAGTACCTCGTACTGGTCATGTACATTGATTTTAATATTCTCAATAAAATAGAGACAAGGTTATTTAAATAAATAACTGCACTAAGTTTCATCAATATGACCATGGTATTAATTTTCAATTAAATGAAAAATTTAAAAATGATGGTGTTTTAGGATTGTTAGTTTGGGTAATAGTTTCAGAGAACCAGTGTCTCAGATTTATTTCATTCTGTAATCATGAATGATGAGACAAGTGTCAGTGCGTTAGGATTGGTCAGTCACTCTGACAGTAGGTCCACCTGAGGTTGAATCATTCCATATGTTTGTTATTCTGTCAGTAGGTTGATGCAATGGTAACTCAGATATTAGTAGCTTAATGTGACAGTGTCCTGTCCTTTGTGAAAATTATGATTTGATCGATCCTTAGGTTGATTAATGGTGACTCTGTTAATCAGTAGCTTGAGCGACGCTATCTTGTCATCTCTCCGAATTTAGTGTTTATGATGACGGTGAGACAATTGATAGTGAGATATTACATTGGTAGTTACATGTAAATGGTATATCATAATTACCCATTTTTCTTCCAACGGTGAGATATCCAATTATGATTCCATTAGAACGGTTGCTAAACATTAACTGTGACCTATACATAGTCATATTCTATCAATCTGACTTATGATATGCAACAGTAACAGAATGGAGTTAGATAATAAGTAAACATGATTAAACAAAATTAAGAACAGTGAAACCAGATGTAACATAATTATGAATGATTTGTGAGCATTAAAACAAGGCGAGACCAATAGTTCTACGCATAACCGATCAAAAAAGTATTCGATCTATAGAGAAATATATATGTTCTTTATAATTATAACGTTAATATCAAGATAATCAATTAGAGGTCACATTGAACCATCCTTCCTCTTGAAGAAGAGGACTGGTGAACCCCTTTATGAAACACTTGGGCGTATGAAACCACTATCCAGATTCTCTTGTTTTTTTCTATTTCTCTTCATGTTCCATAGTAGAAATTATATATATAGTATTTTTTTATTTAAACACCTCAGGTATAATTGTGACTGTAAATTCAACCTCTAAGCTAAGAGGAAGACCATGATATTCCCCATGAAATACATCAGTGTATTCCTTGACATTGGTTAAGCAGTCAAGGATGACATTTTCTATAGAGTAAATCTGTTGTTCAAGATATGATTTCTCATAGGGAAATAATATTAATTTTGTAGATTTTGGTGATAAAGAAGATTCCTCCAACTCCTATAACCTATATAGAATCAAACTATGGTTCACAATATGGAGAGTAATTTCCTTGTCACATCAATTTATTTTGGATCTATATTTGTAAAGACAATACATACCCTAAATTGCATAAAATTCCACCTAAGGGAGTATGAATATCTTCACTGGGAAGTTAAGCCCACAAATTTTAATAGGGGAGGAGTTGCGTAATTGGGATGAAATAATTTACCCATTTT
Organism: Viscum album; assembly: GCA_963277665.1. NCBI lineage: Eukaryota > Viridiplantae > Streptophyta > Magnoliopsida > Santalales > Viscaceae > Viscum > Viscum album. The sequence continues at coordinate 1,505,433,231 of OY728137.1, read as the reverse complement.
TAATTTTCACTGACATCTTCTTTATTTATATGCTTAGTGGTGGTGTTTTAATAGCTCTACCAAACATTCTTGAAATGATGAAATGCATTGATCTAGACTCAAAAAGTATGTTCACATTTTTTGATTCAATAAATAGAATACATGTCACCACTTATTTTTCGAGATCAACCTCAGAGCTTGTGAGGGGGAATTAATGCTCTTTCTACCATGGAGGTTGTTGGTTGTCTGCAATAACACTTATATTACATTAGTGGTTGGAAAAGTTAAATTATTCCTTGCATTTTATGTATTGAACAATGTGCCTAGGGTTGAATAGATAATTCCTTTCCCTTAGCGCATTAGTGGGTTTATCCTATCAGAAATCGCCTGCTTGGTGTCCTTAATTCTTTTCCCAAAATAATTTCCTCACCAAACATAGCTAATTCTAATGGTTATTATTTAATCACATTTGACATGTGGGATTTTGAAAATTATTAGTATCCTTAGAGTTATTCATGAGACCACCAAAAATAACCCCGACATTCCAATTCTTATCCCCACGATACACTTGAGGTTAGTTGATCTCCATTTCAACATTGAGGGAACATTAGAAAATTTTATTATAGATATCATAGTATAGTATTGATAATGATTTTCATAGACTATATTTAATACAACCAAATAATCAGTCAACTATTTGTTTAGGGGTAATGAAGAATCCAGAGGCGTATCATGCATGTATTATGATGCTTCCCTCATACTCCATAATAGTTTAATTATCTTTTTTCTTGAGGGAATGGAAACCCCATTCAATATTTAAGTGGAGAGTACGAGGGAAATATTTATAAAAACATATTTTCTAGAATTCCTTTCAACCAAAATATTTTTTTTATTATATAGGTTTAGTACTTTTGATTAATTTACACCAATAATCTCTTTAACCAACCTTATGATAAATAGATAGTAGAACCTTCTATTTCTCAGATAAATGAAGGATGGTTAAGATCTTCCCAATGGTGATGATACATTTTTCATTGATTAAAGGATCAAATGATCCATTGAATGTCAAAATCTGTTGTCATTTAAATGTATCAATTGTCGCAGGTTCTCTCTTAGGTGGATTTGGATGATTCTACTCATCCAAATTTTTATACAGAACCTGATTCATCTATGAGTGTATCTTCATAAAGTGCATGATTCCCTCTCCTATTGTTTTGTGATTCATATTGGATAAATCTTCACATTGACCTTAATAATGGGTTTTAACTAGATTCATCATATTTCCTTCCATTAGATATATTAAATGGAAATTTAAGGATGAGTGTTTTTGAACTATAAAATAGATAAATGATAATCCTAATACATTAAATGGATATCTTATAAAGTAAAATTATTTCTTTAATATATGAATTTCTAGGATTCAATCTATATTATCAATGATCTATTGTCTAACATATAATATTAAGGTTATTTTTCCTATAATTATTTTTGATTATGATATTATGAATTTTCAAAAAAAAATATCCCTTGGGAGTGTCAAACACTTGTCCAGAAAACGTTTTGAACGTCGGTTATTCTTCATTTTTACGTTGGTTTTTAGCTGACCTTAATACGAACAACATTATAGATATTGTTTGTTATGTCGGTTACTTACAAACCGACGGTAAAAACATAACATCGTGGTGTTTATAAAGTTGGTTATTAATTAACTGATATGAAAAGACTAGGGGGGTAAGGGTTTATCACGTCAGTGATTATATAATCGACGTGATAAAATAGTGCGTGGGTCTTTATCACGTCGGTTATATAATAACCGATGTTATAAACTGGCAGGGGGGGAGTTTATCACCTCGGTTATTCGATAACTGACATGATAAAAGGCCCGAGAAATGGTTTATCAGGTCAGTTATTATATAACCGACATGATAAACCAGTCCTGGGGCCTTTTATCAGGTCGGTTATTCAAATAACCGATGTGATAAACCCGTCCCAATTTTTTTCACATCGGTAATAAAATAACTGACGTGAAAGACCATTTTTTTAAATGGAATGAGGTCCTCTGCTCTCCCCAAGAAACAACCAGAAACCAAATCAAGAATTCGTACCACAAAAACAGAAGTAGAAAAAAACAAGAACCAAAGAAAGAATAATCATTTACCCCACTAGAAAGCCCCCACCACACCCCTAGACTGCCCCCCGACCCCCTGGACAGCCCCAAACACCCCGAGACAACCACCCCCCCCCCCCACACTCATGTATACCCCCCCACACCCTGGACAGCTCTACCACACCCCTGGACAGCCCCCACACCCCTGGACACCCCCACCCCACCAGATAGCCCCCACACCCCTGGACACCCCCACACCCCTGGACAGCCCCCCACACCCTTGGATAGCCCCCCACCCCTTGGACAGCCCACCATACCCCGGGACAACCCCCACCCTCCTGGACACTCCCCCACACCCCTTGACACCCCCACCCTCCTGGAAACCCCCACCCCACCGTAAATCCCTCCCACACCCCTAGACACCCCCACCCAACTGAACACCCCCCACACCCTTGGAACCCCTACCCCCAAGACCAGAATCCATACCAAAATAACCATCATAAATAGACCCAAAAAATATTAGATAAAAATTAATCATTCACATATATAACATTCAAAACATACATTGTCAACATAAAAAAAAACTAAATCCAACCTAAATGACTACCAAATACGCAATTACAATGACAATATTGAAAATTTCATTTTACACTACAGACAACTAAAATTCAATCAAACCTGTAAAATAATTTGACCACTCCACTTGTAAGTGTTTGATGTCTGGAGCAGTATAGGGTTGAGGGTCATAAAATAGCTAAAAATTAAAAGGATAGTAGTTAGCATGTATAATTAATAAATAAAATTGATATATTATGGAAATTTTTAAAAGGAAATCTTACTAGGTCAAAGTTCAAAATTCTCCCAGTTGTTATTATTTCATTCATAAATCTTAATATATAATATCCGCATTCAATGACGCCTTGTGGTTCATGAAAATTCTGAGTGAATGAGTGTAAAATAAACATATTATATTTATGTAAGAAAACAAAAAGTACAACTTATAACTGGATATTTACCTTTGAATTTACATATTTGATCTTTGCACCCCTTTTCTTTGTGTTTTTTCGAAAGTAGACCCATGCCCTGTTTGAAAATAATATGAATGGGGTAAATTTAAAATTTAATATAATATATAAAACTGTTGAGAAATTGAAACTTAATTTTCCAATATATTCATAAAACATTTCCGAAACATCATCATGGACAGAGAATATCTAATAAAGTGTTTCTTCCCTTGGGAAAACCCCCTAACATCAAATGATATTTGATAAAACAAAATTTATGGTTAGTGGTTTTTTATATTAAAAAATAATGAACTCTTTGAGAGAGATGTGTTTCATACCTCTCACAAAAAGGCATCATCCAACATTGTGTGACTGTAGTCTGTTCAAGTCTTTCAGAAATATAAAGCATTCTTTGTTCCTCATCCAATTCACATGGTTCAGGGGAAATCAATTGTGGGTCCATGAATCCATATACATATGTCAGCTCATTCCACTCAAAAATTTTATAAATATACCTAATAAAAAATAGACATAAGTATACATTTTTAATAAATAAAATGTATGGAAAAGGTGTTAAGACTTACATGGAAAAAAATTTCACTATGTTGATGCCCAACTTATATCTAGTAACAAGCTCAATGATATCAGTTTTCATAATCCCCACAGTTATTGCATGTCCACAAAAATGAGATTCCATTAGAAAATCATAATGACCCGCCAACAAATTTGATTATCTTGACAATCTGTCAAGACTACTCGAATCTGTATCTGATGTCTTATCCATTTGTCTTTATTGTTGTCTATACAATATTTCATTACCATTGAAGTATTCCCTTAAAAATAAATTAAAAATATATTAGTTTTAAAATGATAAAACAACTTTAATAAAAAAATGAAATAAAAGATATAACATTCATACCTCCATGGGAATGAGTCGAAGATGTCTGGATGGAAAAATTAAAAAATGGATGATACAATGTCCACCTATCGTCACCTAATCTGTAGGTAATGGTACTCGAGCTGATCTATATATAATATCTTGTACAGTGACCCTCTGATTCTCTAGCTCTAATTGTTGATGATGAACTATATCTCCTATAAAATATACCAACCCATATGAAACTATATGATGTTGAGGATCATCAACATACAACACTCAATAAGTAGGAAGTTGCAGCGGAGGAGTAGGATAAAAATTTGGTCCGCAGGCTGAGGTGGGGGAGTGGGAGCTACTGGCGGAGGTGGCAGATAAATAATGGGGTCTGGAAGGGGAGGTGGAAGAGTGGGAGTTGCAGTCTGAAATTGACTTTGCATGTCTGCAAACATAGACTGTACTCATTCTCTAATATTTTCCTCCATCGTCCCATTAATATTATGAAGTTCAGCCTCCATGGATTCTATTTTTTTATAAACACCCTCAACATTAGAAGTTGAAGAACTTGGAAACACTTTTCGTACTGATACACCTGCCAGATATCCTCTTACATGACCAGGATGCTCGGGCTTTCCCAATGCTACAGATAAAATATCTTGCCTTCTAGTAGCTATAAATTCCCCATGTGATCTCTGCTCCTCAAGAGAGTCCTGTATTAATTAATTGAACATTTCACTGATGATTGAAATTATATAATAGAAATAGTTAACTTAAATAAATAAAATATATATCTTACAATCCTCTAAGCTACGATTCTCGATTCTTCTGAATGATATTTCCTTTTTTTCCCATCCAAGATCTCTTCCATTTTTCATTTCTAGATAAAGGGGATGGAGGGGACACTTCTCCAGAGTTTTAAGTCACTCCTCTTAGTTTTTGAAATTTTTCCGCCATCATTTTTTCTTCCAAAAATGCATACCCTCCTCAAGATAAACTATGAGGGTATACATTTTTAGATTGGATCTCCTGATGAGCTTTCATTTTTTGTTGTAATTTAAGAATAATAAATCATTATGAAAACATTAATAAGATGATTTATATAAGAATTATTATAAAATTTTACATTTCCCTTACCAAAAAAGACTATTTTCTTCTACTTTCAACAAACTATCTCCATGTGTCTTCATCTATATAAGGATATATACGACATGGATTTTCATGACTACTATGACCAAAAATGAAATCAGATGAGAGGGTTGATTTGAAATCCCTCCATCTCCTGGAAGCCATCGATAAGAATTTCTTCCTGACTCCTCCAGTGTCAGGAATATCAAATGTCATCTGATGAAGAAGAGGTTAAACATATTATATATACTAGAAACATTTACAGAATAGTCAAAAAATAGAAAATATCTTACCAAAATCGTCTCCCACAACTGAGATATTATCTCTTTATCAACACTTCTACAGTCATCATACAAAATGATTATTTTGCTCATATCCTGAGTTGACAGAAAACTCTTTAAATATTTTTTATTTGGACCTCTAGGAATATTATCATCATCAAACTCAACGAGTATCCTCTAATACTGCATATGGGAAATTGAAAATTTTGGTAAACATGTGCACCCACGTTTACCAACTCTTGAACTCTTTGTCGTAATAGTAGAACACGAGGAAGATTGGGGAACATTTAGAGGAGCATGTTAATGTCCCTCCCCAGAGGTATGACCAATATGCTCATCTCCAGAATCATGTGGCTGATCAACTGAATGATCTATCATTATCCTTCAAATCAAAAAAACAAACATTAGTTCACAAATATACAAATTCAAATATTATAATAATACTGTAATCAAAAAATAGAAAATTTCACTAATTTACATAATGGTAAACATTGTTAATATGGTAAGCATGTTAAACAATAGTAAAGATGGTCAAGATGGTCAAGATGGTAGACATGGTAAACATGGTAAACCTGGTAAACCTAGTAAACATGGTAAAGTAATTGTCACTGAACAAAAAAAAATAGAAATATAATTCATGTAATGGTAAACATGATAAAGTAAACTAAACAAACTTAAAACAAACAAAAACTTATACTTATTTTGTTTTCATAAATGTTTTAATAAAGAAAAAACATACAATATCTAACATTTTATGAAAAAAATAAATGAGAACAAGAAATAGACATATGTTAACTGTAATTTTTGGAATGTAAAAATGGATTATTTTCCCAAATTTCTTCATCGTGATCATTCCTTATAGAACAAACCATGTCTTCAACATGATCTTCATTATGTTCTGTTAATCTCTTCATGGAAGTAGGGATCTCACATAAATCAACATCTTCATTAAGTTCATCCTCACCAACATATTGTTTTTTCTTGTGTAAAACAATAGCCCACTGCATATCTGATTGACCTACTATATAGAAATTTGTTTTTCATGTGTTTCTATTATAAAACAATCAGTTGTGTCTTCTAATATATTCAGATTATCAAGTGTCATTCCAAATTCATCGTGTCTGACACTGTTGTTACCGATAAACCATTTACAGTTATAACAGGAACTTTAATTTTAATGTAATCAACCTCTCATATGTCTTCAATCACTCTATAATATGCACTTGATGCAGAAATTGGGTTTTTATCCTTTGCACTCGAAAAATGAATTACTTCTGCAAACACCAATACACCATTATTTTGAACTACACATCTGTTGTCCGGAGCAATCATATGAAATGTATAGCTATTAATTTCATAACCAGACCAAGTTATCAGATTTAAACATGGACCACCCACTATACATTTTAATGTCTCTGATACATCTAATCTACCACAAAAGGTCTTTTTAAACCATGAAACAAATGCTTTGTTGTGCTCATTCAAAATCCACATTTCTTTCTTCTTTGGATGACATTGTTTCAACTCATTAATATGCAATGCGATATATGGTTGAGCATCGGATATGTTATTCAAGATGTATGATTCTAACTTCTTCATCTATTTAGCAGAATATTTTTTGACATTCATGTCACGAATCCCCTTTCTCTCATTATTAACTTGTTCATGGAGAGATGGAGGAAAACCTATGTGCTACGCCGTAGCCAAGTACCTCGTACAAAAATATGGAACCTCCTCAGAAATATACTTTTCAATAATGGAGGCTTCTGGTCGATATGGATTCTTAACATACCCCTTAAATATTTTCATATACATTTCATAATGATACATCCAATGAAGATATACAGGTCCACAAAGCATTATTTCTCGAACCAAATGAATCATTAAATGCACCATTATATCAACAAAAAGTTTGTGGAAAATACATTTCCAATTGACAAAGTATAAAAATTGCATCCTTTTCCAAAATGTTCAAAGCATTCACATCAATCTCCTTAATAAAAATGGAATTGAAAAAATAACACAACTTCATTATAGTCTTTCTGACACGGATGGGCAATATTCTACGGAATAAAACTAGTAGAATTTGTTGCATCATGACTTCACAATCCTGTGATTTAAAACCTATCAACATAAAGTCCTTCCAGGAGACAAAAATTTTTACATTTGAAGAATAAACTTGAGGCACTTTGATATCATGAAGACACTGACAGAAGCTAATTTTCTACCTCTTCGATAATGTATGAGATGCCGGGGGAAGAAATGCTTCTCTTCCTTTAGGAGTGGTAACTAGCTCCAAACATATTCCCATTGATAGTAAGTCTAATCTTGCATTCAACCAATCTTTTGTCTTTTTTTTATATCTAACAATGATCCAATCAAACAATCACATATATTCTTCTCTACGTGCATGACATCAATATTATGTTTAACATCATGATATCTCCTATATGGTAGATCAAACTATATTGAAATTTTTTCCAAATATGTCTATCATTACCAGATTTCTGTGTCTTTCCCAATGTCACATCAAGGTTTTTCACCCTCTCAAAATACATATTAAGGGATAAAGGTTTCTGAGTAATATCAAATTTTTGTGAACTATTGAATTCCTTTTTTATTCTTTTATAAGGGTGATCCATAGGCAAAACAATTTGATGAACCATGTACACTATTTTCCTCCCATGATGAAATTGACAATATGACATCTGTTGTTCACAAATTGGACATTATTTATTCCATTTAACACTGTATCCAGACAAATTTCAAAATACTGAGAATTCATTTATAGTGAACAAAAGCACTGCATGTAGTTGAAAATATTCCATTTTATAATAATCAGACACCCTAATACCATCAACGCAGAAAAGATTCATATCATCAATCAACAGTGACATGTAATCATCAATATCATTTCCGGGTTTCTTCATACCAGATATTATTATACTCAACATGACATATTTTCACTTCATACAAACTTCAGGAGAGAGGTTGTAAATTACCAATAAAATAGGCCATGAACTATGTCTGCTACTGAGGGTTCAGTATGGATTCATTCTATTTGTGCACAACCGTAGTATGAGATTTCTAATTTCATTTCCAATTGTAGAATACTGCTTAACAATTTTCTTCCATTGTGGACAATCAGCTAGATGATGTATTTTTCCATCAGATAACTGCTCATTTTCTTCCCATATTAACCTATTTGAATCATGTGAATTAGAAAATAAACGTTTGAAATGATGATTTATAGGATGATACCAAAATAACTTTGAAGGTATCTTTGTAATCTCTACATCAGCCTGTGCTTTTTCTTTCACCTTATACAGTGATGTCCCACATTTAGGACACTCTCACAGAAATTAATATTCCTTCCTATATATAATATAGGCATTCAGACATGAATGTATTTTTTTTACCCCAATCCCATCGGGAATAATATTTTCTTGGCCTTATAATGTGAATCTGGAAGATTGTTATCTTTTGGAAGAATGACTTTCATCAATTGTAGCACCTCTGTGAAACTTTTGTCACTCCATCCATGTTTCACCTTCAGGTTAATCAATCTTAACACCTCTGACAAAATTGTAAAATCATTAAAACCAGGATATAATGGTTTTTCACAATCACCATATAGACGTGCAACTGTCAGTTCTATCTCAATTTGTTCTGCTGCCATATCGCGGATCATTTCTTCAATTCCATCGGAGTTACCATCTTGTGAATAATCATCATCAATGAGATTCCATCCAGTTTCACCATGCGAAATCCAAGGGTTGTAACTCAGATTAAAACCATGACAAATCAGATGATCTTTTATCTCACTACTTTTAATCTTCTTCATATTCAAACATTTCAGGCATGTACAGAAAAAATGTCACTACTTGGAACATTTCATTTAGAAAATACCAAAAATTCATCAACACCTTCCTCATATTCATTGCTCATTCGATGTTTCGTAATCCAATTTCGACTCATTATTACCTTTAACAAATATCAAAATTATACATCTATTTATGATAAGACAAATATATGTTTATATGAAAAGAATCATAATTTGAATGTAAAACAATTTTGAAATATAAAAAAAATCTATGTGTATTTAAAAAAATATGCTTGAAAATTATTCTAAAAAGAAAATACAATTATATATAACAGTTTTAAATTCCATTGAATAAAAGAAACCCATGGGGCCTCTAATGGACACCCTGGACACCCCCAACCCTTTGGACAGCCCCACGAACCCTCAAAACACCACCCCCACCCCATTGGACACCCCCTGGACACCACCACCCCCTTGGACAGCCCCCTCCCCTCTGGACAGCTCCCCTACCTGGACAACCCCCACCGCTCTAGACAGCACCCCCACCCCTCTAGACTGCACCCCCACCCCTCCTGAACACCACCCCCACCCCTACCCCCTTGGACACCCCCTGGACAACCCACAACCCTCTGGACATCCCCCACCCCTGGACATCCCCCACCCCTCTAGACAACACCCCCACCCCTCCTGGACAGCACCCCCACCCCCTACCCCCTTGGAAACCCCTGGACAACCCCGAAACATCTGGACATCCCCCTCCCCTCTAGACAGCACCATCCACCCCTCCTGGACACCACCCCACCCCTACCCCCATGGACAACCCCCTGGAAAAACCCAAACCCTCTTGACAGCCCCCAACCCTCTGGACGTCCCCCACCCTCTGGACAGCCCCCACCCCTCTAGACAGCACCCCCACCCTGATCCCTACCACCTTGGACACCCCCTGGATAACCCCCAACCCTCTGGATAGCCCCCCCCCCCCCAGGACAGCCCCCACCCCTCCTGGACACCACCCCCGACCCCCTTAGACACCCCCAGGACACCCCCAACCCTCTGGACTACCCCCACCCCTCAGACAACCCCCCAAACCAACTGGATAGGCCCCACTCCCCTGTACATCCCCTCAACCACCCACCCCCTTGAACATACCCCCACCTGTTTCTAAACCCCAACCCCCTTGGACCCCCCCCCCACACACCCCCCTGCACTGCCCCCCCCCCCCCCCACCTCCATGGACACCCTGGACACCCCGAACCCTCTAGACAGCCCCCCAAACCCTCTGAACACCGCCCCACCCCCTTGGACACCCCCTGGATACCACCACCCCCTGTACAGCCCCCCACCCCTCTGGACAACCCCGACCCCCTGGACAACCCCCACCCCTCTAGACAGAACCCCCACCCCTCCTAGACACCACCCCCACCCCTACACCCTTGGACACCCCCCCTAGACACCCCTAACACTCTGGATAGCCCCCCACCCCCGGACACCCCCCCAATCCCTCTGAACAGGCCCCCACCCCTTGGATAGCACCCCCACCCACCCACCTCCTTGGACAACCCCCCACGCCCTTCAACACCCCACCCCCTTGGACCCCCCCCCCCCACACACTCACACCCCCGGACTCCCCCCCCCCATACCTCCATGGATACCGTAGAAAGACCCCAACCATTTGGACATCCCCCTACCACTTGGACAGCCACCAACCCTCTTGACAGCACCCAGAACCATTGGATTTTAACCTCAAGCTACTAGTTTTGGCATATCTAGGGTTTTTAACCACATGATACTAGTTTTGGTATTATGCCATTATTCAAAATGAGAACCATGAACTGTATCTCCTACTAGTCTAAAATGCTCTATAATGCAATGAATCGGGTTTTAATATCATATGAAGAATTATAATAGTCCATGAAAACATGCGACGTAAATAGATTATTGAACTACAAATAGTGATACCCAGAATAGAAATAACCAAGGATCCAATACAAACATTCCACCATGAAAAACTATATATACATATAAAATAAATCACATGGGTACATAGAATGGGTGTATCACAATGATTTACATATAAATTAAAGTAATATAGGTGAACGAGATCATTAGTTGTTAATGACAACAAAAATTACCATCAATGTCGGGCATCCGCGAAACAAAAACAAACGAAATAGAAGTAGGTGAGGCTTACGTGAATATTGTGAGTCGATCTAATAGATATGGTTATAATAAATAAGATGATGATGGAAAAACGAGGTAATAGGGTTTGAAATCGAAGAATATTACCTAGTTTAAACAAAAAAAATCGCAAAACGTAAATATAGACTATCTGGGAAAAAACGAACGAAATAAAGTCACGGGAGGCTTACTTGAGTGTTGCGAGTGGAGATGATAGATACGAGGATAGTAAAGATGATAAACGATGATGACAAAACATGTTTAATGAAATAAGATCGGAGATTCAATTAGGGTTTTCTGCGCGAGAGAGACAAGTCAATGGGCTGTCGATCGAAAAATCAAAAATAGAAAGCCACGGGGAATGTTAATTTTTTAAATGTTTTATAACATTGATTATTTAATAAACGAAGTTATAGACTATTTTTATTACATTTATAACATCATATATTATAATAACCATCCTTATAAATGTATCAGATAACACATTTTTTACGTCAATTATTTTATAACCGACGTAAAAAATTCCATGTGTTGGTTTTTACGTCGGTTATTATATAACCAACGTAAAAAACAAATAAAAAACAATAGTTTTTACATAATTTATTTTATAACCAATACAAAATATACTAGGTTTTGGTTTTTTACATCAGTTATAATATAACCGACGTAAAAAACTCAGCAGGTTGGGTTTTTACATCGGTTATTTGGTAACTGACATCACAAAGGCCTCAGATGCTGCCATTTTTACGTCTGTTATTTTATAAATGACGTAAAAAATGGTTATGTAAAAAATGTTTTCTGCAGTAGTTAAAACAGGTGTGTAGTAGGCATGTTGTCATGAACTAATTCTCAAATGATTCTAGGTCAATGTGGTGTTGTCGGGTTTTACCCCTATGTACATCTATATAATATCCACATCCAATTGTAGTATCAAGACGTGCATTTATTTTATTGATATGGAACTTACTATATACTTAAAAATATTCTTCATAATTTTTTATAATATTTCCTCTAAAATAGACATGTAATAGTGTCTTCAAATCCCAATGCAAAAAATAACTAAACCCACCTTTCATACCAAATACTAAAAACCTACTCTTTATTAGACTTTATTACATGATTAATTACATACTATTGAACACAATAAAAATAGTATGATCAATATATATTTTCAATGGGAATTAGGTATATTACATAACAATATAAAATAATAAATATATCATCTTTATTGAAAACTTAATTGACATGCTGGTAATTTAAAATGCATGGGATAACCAAGGAATATACACAAGAAACGACTGATCTATAAACCATAATAAGAGAATAAACAAGGAATAACACGAAGAAAGTAATATATGATTTAAAATTGGAATATTAAAGGGGGGTTAATGGAGTTTTAATCATAAGCATGAATAATCAGACATAATATTGTACGATAATCATAAAGGTGACATGTGAACTATGACATCAAATTAAGACCCTTTATAATAAACATAGGTAGAGCTAAATACCAATACATCATAATGTTAAAATTACCATAATGGAATCGGTTTTAATGCCTATCCAAATATGTTGTCTCCGGATCTAAAATATTACCCAACACATTGGTGTTCTATATATCTATGGGTTCACCGATAACTTTCATTTGTTCTGATACATAAGTGTTCTAGATCGATCATATCCAATGGAATAATTTTTCATAAAATTTTATTCAGTGATTGTGGAATGTGTAATAAATATATGTATGTACCCCATAAAATAAGTGTAAGTGCATAAAGCCGGTGACCCTTGATAGAAATTGGGTATAGTTTTTCAGTATACATTTTTTTTCAGTGGAATTACGACTTGAAATTTAAGAAGTATAATGAGGGAAAATAAATGATTATGTGTTGGATTAATGACAGTTAAATGGGTACCTAATCTATTATAAATAATACGGTATGTATGTGGTATGTTTAAAAACACTTCTAAATATTAGTAATTGAAAATTAAAGCGTATAAAATCAATAATATTCTTGAATAAAGGGAGAATGAAACGAACACTTATATGAGTGTGTCACTCAATATGATTTGGAGGAGCTTCATGAGAGAATTTGTGTCCCGTTGTATGAATCTAGAGAGGGTATATAACACTATGTAAATTAGATATATAATCTGAGAGGTGAGGAATATGATTGTTGGTGGGTTTTTATACGAAATGAGTTGGGTTTTCATTATTAATTCTCAAACATTGGTTTTGGATTATATATAAATAAATGACATTAACCACAAACAATACCATGGTTTTTTCCAAAGGGTTTTCCAAAATAAGATTATTTTTTACTATTTTATAAGGCCAATAGACGCAATTAATAAAAATATCCTTTCTTGTGTGGAAAATATTCATACTCTTAAAGAAAATATTTTAAAAGCATAAAATATATTAATGGTTTGGGAGGATTCATAGAAGATTTATTAAATTAATAAAATAAACATAAAATAACATTATTCTATTTTTGAAAAATATATTTGGTCATTTGTTCCTTTGTAGTATTTATGAAATCACTTTTGGGTCATTATGATGTCCTAATATACCTTGTATATTTATATGGTATTTAATTTTTTACATGAAAATTAGACTATCTAAAAAATAATAAAAAATTCATTGTTGGGTAATTTCAATGATCTGAATAAAAAATATTCATTTTCTCAAAATAAATTTCTATATGTTTTTTTTCATTGTTGAAATCAAAATCAAAATTTATTGAGTAATGTTTTCTTTTTTTATAATAATTGTTTTCAACCCCTTTTAACAATTAAATTCAACTTCATAAAAATTAAATGATCATTTATATATAATGAACATTATTTAACAACAATACATTATTCAATTATTATTTATTTGAAAATTACATGAATTTATCAAAATAAATTCCATAATTTATTTTTAATATTAGAAAAAAATAAATTTTTGATTTAATTGTATCAAAATAAAAAATCATTTATAATTTATGAATAATATGATGAAAATATATTCATTATTCTATAGAAAATAATTTAAATACTCATATTTTGGGTCATTGATAAATATACAATTAATAAACAAAAAAACTCTGTAAGGGTATGGTGTTCAATTGGTAGACATTCATGGGGTGGTTTGGCAAACATGGTTTGGGATGTGATCTAGATGAGTTTGATCTTCTCCCATAAATTGTTTTGTTCATGCATAAGTTGTTTTTATCAACTTTGGATTGGTCAAGGGATAATTCCAGTGATGCTAAGTCCCTCAAAATATCCTATAAATGGGCTTCATGTGGTATAATCATAGAGGTTGAGGCCATCACATCCTTTGTCTATGTCAATTGGATTTTTTAATACCATATTTTTTCTCTAATAATATAATAATTGTTCAACGATTATATTTTCAATTTTAATGATGACTTATATTGATTAAATATTATATAATATAATAAACCCAATAAATTTCACTTGTTTCATATAAACATAATAAATAGTAATAAATTTAATTATGTCATATGGGTATTTCTATTTATAACAATTCAGGTCATTATAAAAATAAATGTAATTTCCCAAGTGTTTGTGATATATTTCTTATTGAAAAAAAATTCATTGGTAGATTTCTTTATAAGAAACAATGTGTTATAATGAACTGAGATAGAATACTTAAATATTATTATATGAATATTATTAAATTTTTAATTCAGCGTGTCATTATTTTCATCAGATGATAATTTTGGATATATCTGAAAAGATTGCTTCTTTATTGAATAGTGGAAATACCAATTTTTTTAAAACATTCATTTAATTAATTGAAAATTACCAATAAATTTTATAATTTACATATAACTTTAATAATAATAATTTAGTAAAAATAATATAATTAATTACATTATTATCATAATTATACTCGACTTTGTTATTAGTTTATATTTGTACATTGAAATTCATTTTTCTATAAAATGTTTTTCATTGCATTTTTCTTTTTTATCTCAAATTAATTTATTTCTCATTAGAGAATTGAATATAAAAAAATTGATACCATATTTCAAATTATTATTATAAATTTTTGAAAATATATACATTTTTTTTGTTTATTAATAATAGTATACTTGGTGGAAATTTGTCACCTCAATAAGGGAAAAAGAGGTAAAACAGGGTAAAAAATTTAAGAGAAGTTTTTACTTTTTCTATAAAACATGTTGTTATCCTATTATATGCATGGATGTTTGAAAATTTTCCAAATAAATATGAAAAAATTCCACTTGGTTCTATTTTTAATTTCATATTGACCTTTATATTTTATTAAGAAAAGAATAAAAAAGAAATGTCACACTCTTAACATTAATCACTCTAACAATTTTTCCTAAAAATAAAGAGATGTACCATCAAAAATAATAGTTTACTTGAAAGGTGAATTATTCGTTTACATTTTTTATTGATTAATTAAATTAAATATGTGTGCAATGATGATGCAATATTTATTCAATTAATAGATAAAAAAATTAATGAATTTAATCATTTATATGTAAATTAATTTTGATAAAATATTGTGATCTGTGATTTTTATATAAAAATATATCATATTAGGTGTTTTATAAATTATTATATTCGAATTAAATCATTCTTTTGTGTCTTTAATGTCAAATTAAATGACTAGTTTAAAAAATAAAATTTATGATATTTTACAAAAATACTAATTTATTAAATAGTTTAAAATCCTATTAATATTGATAGAGGAAAAAAGGGGATACCATATGTTTTAAAAATGATCTTTATGAAAATTTATGAGAAAAGTTTCACCTTATATGTAAAATTATAACCCATTAATATTTAAAATTTCATTACCATGGTTAAGGTTAAAATTGGTTAACCAAGGGGTTAATATAATTGATATGGATTAAGTAATATATAAACCTATCCAAATTTTATTGGATGATTTTATTATTCTATATCCTATTTACCTTATAAAATATTCTATTGTGGAATCATTTATAATGGATAGACTCATATTATATTATAATATTTAATGAATATCCAAAAGATCCCCTCCCCTAACTTATAAAAGGATACCCAACTCCCTTTCCCTTACACCACATTTAGCAATATCACTCAAAAAACACCTAAATAATTCTCTTCTCTAATAACATATATAGTAATATGATATTTGGGTATTCATAATATTCCACTATAGGGTATTTACGACAGTATCTAAAGGAAGTCTACCATAGAATGGGTAATCGTCTTTACCAACACTTTCATGTTTATTTCCTCTTATAATTACTATAAATCAATAGTAACCTTCATAAAATAATAATTCCAGTAACCTAAATAAATTGAAATTTTATTATTATTATGATAAAACTATTTTCAATATCTTTTCCACCATACAAAAAGATAAAACATAACTTGTTCGTACACACGACTCACTATCTCCACATAGCGATGTAATTTATTTTTCATCACCATATTTCATGGATATTTATAAATATAGAAAAATAATATATATTGTATTAAGGAAATATTAATTTTTCTTGAATAATAATATCATATATACCTTCTTACCTTAAAATTTGTTAAAAATTGATAACATTGCTCATGCGTTTATGTGGGATACCACTACAACAAAGCAATGCAATTCATTTTTCATTTATACATTACATGGATGGTAATAATAATATATTTAATTAATATATAATATATTTATAATATAGAAATGATATTTTATATGGGACTTATTATTTACCTTTCCTCCCTTCCATCCTTTTAAATGTGAAAAAAGTTATCATATTTTCGTACGATATAACGTCTCCATGAAAGATGTAAATCATTTCAAATATCTACCTTTCAAGGATGAATATAAAAATAAATATGTTGAATATACAGATTCTATTTATTTCATGAATAAATGTTTTTATTTTATTGAACCATGACTAATATCAAAGGACCAAATCAACTAAATGAAAACATATATGAAAAAAGGAGTTAAAAACAAAAACAATGATAATAAAAAACATTATCCATCAAATGCGATATAATATATTATAAATGGATAATGTATGTTATAATTTATGTTCATATGATTTTGGTATAAAATTATAACAAATATAAATATATTATACTGGAATTTAAAATCTTTTAGGTGGAAACTCAAACTTGAGGTAATATATTTTCTGACAGTTCCCACTACATTGAAAAATATTTAGTGTTATGAACCTATTTATTTCATTATGTATTGTATATAAAAAAACATTTTTGTATTTAAAATAAAAATATAATTCTTAATTATTATTAGTTTTACAATTCAATTTTACACTTTCAAGGGTATATAATTTAAACCGTAACAAATATGTTATAATATATTTTATAATTCCTCTTTTTTGGGATTGATATTATTTTCATTAATGGAGTATTATAAAATATCCATCATAAAAAAGATCTATTTACAAATAAAATTAATATTTAATTATTTATCAATTTTTATTATAAATTTTACTTTCTTAGTAACACAAATCAATAAAATAAACTTTTAAAAGAAAAGATGATATTTTTTCTCTTCTTTAATCATGCATAATTTTATTTAAGCCAATATTATTCAAACTTGTTTTTTATGAGTTTTTATTATTTAATCAAATTATTTAATAATGAATTTTTATTTTCTTCTTTTATTTTTAAAAAATATTAATAACATATTTCTATTTTGTTTTAAAATTTTTATTTTTATATATCTAATAAAAAGTCAGAAATAATTTTTTATAAAATATGACATTAGTTGATTTTCCTACAAAAAACATGGTTTTTGATCTTTTACCTTCTTATAGAAAAGTTAAATGGTTTAAAAAAATCAATGAAATATTATATTGTTATTTTTATCTCATTTTCAATTTTTTCTCAAAATGATATGATATTATTAAAAAAACTATATTTATATTGAATTGGTGGTCATATTTAATATATTTTTTAACTTTTTTTCACCATTAAATTTAACTTAATAGACTCAATTTCCTATGATGATTTTTAATTTGAAACTGCATTACTTATAAATGTACATATTCTTCTAATCGTGAAGATAAATATTCCATATACTAAATATCATCACTACATATGAGGTTTTACTATGAAATCTATTTAATTGATTGGAGAAATATTAATATTTAGTATTCTATAATAAATATAGATATTAATTTATAATGAATATTGTTTATGGATTAAATTTCTCATCAAATATATGAAAAAATTATTGGGCATGCAGTGATATGAAGGGGATCAATTTTAAAGATCCTATAAAAGCATCAACTTGTCCCATGAGACAAATTAGTGGTAGAAAATTACAAAATGGTGTTTTGGTTTATACCTAATGGTCAATTAAATTGTCTTAGAAAATGATTTAATGGTAAATATATCATGATTTTTGAGATCATGATGTCAAATATTAATCATTTTATTAGTAGATAATTCAACTATTTTATCAATGATATTAGTAAATTGATTTTATCCATGGATTTATTTCATGCATATGTTTTTGAATAAATGTATTGTGCTTTTAGTTTTTTACCTTTCTATATTGATTATGGCTTATTTACTCATGACAGTTTATGTTTTATGTAACTATTATAGAGAATCTATGCCATGATTCATCTTCTCCAAGATAAGGGAAGGGACATAAAAGTGCCCTGCCCTTCCTTTCGCTATATGAAGGAGAGATAATGACCTCTATGTCCCGCATTCAATAAGCAGTATAGTGGAGACTAGCGAAAATGGTATATAATCTCAAATAAATGGAAGGCATTACCCTTTTTATGGAACAAGATTGGGAGATAACATGGTAACTCCCAGCAAGACTAAATACTAAAGGTAAAAGTAATGCCAAAAATCCATTCCCACATGCATGATCAAAAGTAAAACTGAAAAAACATAAGAAACAACCCAAAAATTATGTACCAAGGAAAAAAACTAAGCAGCAATGGAAACTATACCAATTCCTGAGCTAGTAATGTCTGGATCGGTCCTCAAAGTCCTCCTGGAAACCTGAAAACAATTTAATATATGTAGGGTGTGATTATAATTATACTCCTTAGGGAAACTAATGCTACTCATTCATAAGTGATGGGACATACTAATTCCTATATGATAATATAGTATAACCTCACACACATTCAAAGGAATACTAACCAGCCCAAACTCACCAACGAACACTCACCAAAGTAACATAAGTAGAGTAATGTAATAATATAAACACATAGACATTTGGGTACCACGCACTACATTCCCATTGGAAAAATTCTCATTCCTAACGATATAAAATCTTGAAACTACCTCTATTTCCACACAAAATCCCACGGTTTCAACCCACCCACACACAAATACTCCTCAAAGCACACAAAACCATACCCACAAACACATGGGCCTCAAGAACCACACTTCTTGATCGAAGAGACCTAGAACTCATACCAAAGACACTTGTGGAAGCAAACCTATCCCGCAAACACCTATTCCCCTTGTCCAAAACAATCAATTTCTTGAATAATCGGGGACTATGGTATGCCTCAAGCCATTATAGCCTATCTGGGTTTTCCTTAGATGCAAGATCCCAGAAGAGGGTGTGAGGAAGAAAGTGGGTAACCATCCATCCATCCTCCCATCAGGTTATGGGGAATGACACCCCCCATTAAACGGAGGTGTTCATAACACAGTACTCAACAAGGGTGGAGTGAGTATATAAATCACTAGGAACAATAATCAATATATATAGGTAATCAAACCTTCATCCCCCAACCAATTGCTTTCCCATGAACAGACATCAAGTCAACTCTAACACTACTTATGATGCTACCCCTATATGAAAAACCATTCAAAAACCAATACCAATAATAAAATGTACCCCCATGTTCAATTTATATTTATTTATTTAAGGGGATTAAATTTAATTTATTTTAACACCACTGGGAAACTAACAATTGTTACCGTACTAAGGAATGAACAAAACCAAAATGCAGTCCCAGAGCACAACAACAAAATACTACACTTACAGTCCTCCTAAACATCCTTGTTAATCTAATACCAACTATCAATCATCAAAGTCATACCACCCACTCCTTATCTCACAACCCATCCCTGTATCCCCATTGACCAATCGTTTCCCCATTGTAGTCTCACTGCATTATGAGTTCGTAACCACATCACAGTCCCACAACATGATGTCTCATCATGACCAAAACACAAAAAATGATATTTTGTTTCCTACAAGTCCATCCATTCCACAATTAATCAATATCTCACAATAAGACACCAACACACCCCATGAACCACCCCACATACCAAGCCCACATAACCTATACTAGAACATAAAACACATTACCACAACCATCAAACCAAGAGTATTAAAATTTGACCGAAAAGGGTTCTTTAATTTCTAATTTAATATAACTGATTTGATCCTAGAATAGGTTTGATCAAGGGGAATCCATTTATATAACCATTTGTAGGTGATTAATCATATTTCATGTTACATCTATACATAAAAATGTCAGAATGAAACCAAACACTAGCTCATAAGAAAATACCACCAACGGTCGTCATTTTAAGAAGGAATACAACCACAATATCCAAAATAGAATTAATGATGAAAATATAAAAAAATAACCAACATCAAACCAAACCCTTCACATTATTTTATTTACATATGGTCTCTTTTAATCGTATTAAATTCTTGTTTAATTCTAGTTTTATGAAGAGTATCCAGTTGTTCCTTACAAGGAACCATTAATATACCAACCCTGTATGATACAAAATTAAGTGAAGCAATATAAAATCACTGCATAGATGGTCAAAGAAAAATGTTCCTTCTCGCTCCAAGAACATGGGATGGTACGACTTGCCAGAAGAACTCCAAGGGTGAGAGAAAAGGGCTCCAGCACAGGCATAAGACTCATCTCATGAGGAAGTCTCTAGGTTCACCAAGAGAGATGAGAAGGAAGAATAAATAGAGGATCTCTAATTAAAAAGGGGTCATATCCCAAAATTTTATAGACCATTTCAATGTACATAAAATTTAGATCATGGTTTGACCACATGGATTGGAGGTTTCAAACCTTTGAATTAATTGAGACTTAATACTTCCCCTCAGAAACAGTGGAGATAGACTAGTGGATAGATATCAGTTTATAGATTAACAATAGATGGAGAAAAACATGTATGAGGGGAAAACTATGAAAAGTATAAAAACTATAAATGAGTCACCCATGGGTCGGTCACTGATGGGTGAGATACCGATGCTAAGCTACCAACACTGAGCTACTGATGCTGAGCTGCCGATGATGAGCTACTGATGCTAAGCTACTAATTACACAGCCTACAGATGCAATGAACTACCGACACCGTGATCAACATATTCCATTTCCAACAGACACCCTCACCTACCAATGCCGACGACCCATGGCTCACTGGTGTCAACGCCCCGAACTGACCGATGCCGATGCCCCTTGACTCACCTATGCCAATGCCACTTGACTCACTGATGCTAACACCCCTTGTGTAAAGACCCGTAAATTTCAAGGAAATTTTTTTCTTATTTTTCTTTGGAATTTTACAAGAACGCAGTTTCTGGCGGCACATGATTCTGAGGCCCGGTGTGCCCGGAATCATTTTCCAAAGTTTGGCTCAGGTACGTTCAGTGAACGAACGAGCGGGTTTTTCTAACTTTTGAACCGGTGCTCGGAATCGAATTCCAAGGACATCGATGGAATCGCAACGCCAGTATTTGCTTAGAAACACCTCTTCCGGAGTTGCATTTTCTCGGGTGTGGTTTTTAATTTTTGGGCTTAATGTTAAGAAATAAAATAATTGGTACGACAAACTTTATTTTATTTCACTTAAAGCAACATAAAAACCACATTAAGATGTTTAAGCTGAGTTGAAGCGGATAGGGTAGAACCCGGAATATCCTACCCTCCTGGTAGGAAATCTGTGAGGTGGGGCCCGCATGAGCACCACCGTTTCTTTTTCGCTAAGTAACGCACCCGCGAAAACCCGTCATTATGAAAATCAACTAACCCATTTTCTTAAATTCTTAACGCACCAATTAATTGGGCGGTTAACATTGTTAAATTAATTCTATGAATTAATTTAATCATTTCTTAACCTGTTTACAATCCGTTGGCGTAATAATAAAATAAGTCCAACGCACGACTTCTTGAGGATTGCTCGTTGAAAGGTTTTTGACAAATTTTTGTGCCTTCATCCTCCTTCATGACGAATGCGAAGAACTCCATCACCCTTGGTGATTGACGACGCTTTTTCTGAGACGTTCTTCCCCGCAACGATCTCCGATCACTAACTTCTTGAGGTAGGAGATTTCGGGTTTCTTCATTTAAATCTTCTTTGTGGTTTATAACAACATGATTTATTTAATTAATATAATTAAATTTGCATGTTCTTGAACCTCGGAGTTCGACGACGCGAAGCCCTTCTGGGACGTGACAGTCCCCTCCTTCCGTGGCGATCAATTCCACAAATAACGCGCGTGCGACAACTTGACGAGGTAGGGGTTTTGTTTGTGAAATGAATTTATTTCCATGGTTGTTTCCTCCTAAAAATAAACAACCTGAATCAAGAGCAATTTTAATTTATTAAAATTGTATAATGTTTTGTTTTCCATGTGTGGATTATTTTTTCTTCTCGATTGTTATCACCTAACGCGGAGGGTGCAGGCCAAACAAACACTGCCCGACAACCCTCCACAGTTCTTCGTTGATGCGCGGATTGGCGGGCGACGACAAAACATGCCGCAGGGGTGATTCGTTGATTCCACAGTGAAGAATGGGACCCGAGAGGAGCTGCGGCGTAGACGGGAGTGGAATCGGACCAATAGAGCAACTCTGGTGGCCCGCGGAAACCACTAGCGGCGCGGCGGCACCGGCATCCAGAGGTGACAGTGCCCCGGTGCGCCGCCGGACAGAGCCGTCGCGGCTTGAGCCGCGGCGGTAGCGGCCCCAGGGGACCCGCGACCGCGCGGGTCCGGCTCACACGGGACGCGGAAATGCCGTGTCCGCTGACCAAGGGGGGCCCCCGCGGGGGGGGGGGGGGGGGGGGTGGGGGTGCGGTGTTCACACGCGGGGGCAGCACAGCTCAGCCCCCGGACTTCGATCGCTCGGTCGCTCAGCCGAGCCGAGCCGGGCCGAGCCGACCCGCCAACCAGGTCGCGCCCTGGCCGGCCCGGGTCTCGCCCAACTGGTTCGGACCCGGACCCGGGTCGGGTCGACCCAGTTCGGGCCTACCCAGGGGGGGTCGGGCCGGGTCTGTCCGGTCCCAGACCCCCCATCTTCCGACCGTTTTCGGTCTTTTGTCTGTATCTTGAGCTACGACCCTCCGAACGATGCGCCGTCAGCGGAGATGCGATCCTTGGATCGAGACGGTCATTTCGGTATATCACACTCAAGGTTTTCGAACACTTTGGGTTTGGCCGGGTTTGTTCGTCCACGAAACCAACCGGGCCCTCGGAGCGGAAACACTCATAACTTGAGCTTCAGACGTCCGATTGACGTGCCATCGACTTTGTTGAATTCCTCTATGTGAGACGGATCTTTTGGCTTACTCCGCCCGAGGTTTGGATGCAGGTGGTGTATGTTCGGGTTGGTTTTTCCTTAAAAACCAACTGGGCCCCTGGGACGAAAAAGCCAATAACTGTCAGACCGGACGTCCGATTGACGCGCCGTCTGTGACGTTGAGTTCCTGTTGACGATATAGAACTTTTGGATAAATCAACTCTGGACTATGTGTCAGTTGATTTATCAGCCTCTCGGCTCGTGGGGCGGACCCTCCCGAACGAGCTTGCTGTGTGCGGGAACCCTAGTGTTGGATGTGACTGCTACTGTGACTGCTACTGTGACGGCGAAAATTGTACAGAGATCCTCAGTGGATTCGACGACGATGACTACAACACTCAGCGATCATACGTGGATCAGTGCTACAGATCCTATGTAGATCTGATCCTGTGTGGGTCAGCGCTCAGCGGTTCTGTGTGAGCCAGCGCTTACAGATCCTATGTGGGTATGATCCTGTGTGGGTCGTTGCGGGGGTTAGTTACCTTTTCGCTCCTGTGTGGGTCCGATCCTGTGTGGGTCATTGCGGGGGTTAGTACCTTTTGATCCTTTGTGGGTCCGACGACTTAGATGGATCAGTGATGATCTCTATCGTCATTCGAAGAAGTATAACAGTGTGAGCTGAATACTATTCTACTTTTCTTTGTGGATTGTGTTGTGCTATCCTGTGTGGATTTACGTTTTTCTTTCCTTTGTGGATTGTGTTGTGCTATCCTGTGTGGATTTACTTTTTGCTTTCCTATATGGACTGGGTTGTACTTGAGCTCGGATGTTAGAGCCGAGTGAGAATTGATGACTTAGGTATATGTATGGGCATATACCTAAGCAGTGTCGGATGTTACTTCGTGATTGTATCTTTCCTTTGTGGTTTATCCTTTGTGAATTTTCGGAGACCTTCAGGGGTCTCGAGGTCCCTACTGAGTATCTTATACTCACCCATGCACGGGCTATGCCCGCACTACATTGTGTTGGTTGCAGACGACAGACAGCGCTGATCGTGGTGGAGGGTTGCAGAGCAGGACGGTACATGGAGGTGGACCACTGGGCGGGGTGTACTCGGAGCGGTAGGCTGGACCTGAGGAGCAGTGGAGGCTTTCTATAATCACCCTTCAGGTGGGACTTCCAGAGGATGGCTCGACGCTATGGCTTTTCCTTTCAGTTGTTGTTTTTCCCCTTTCAGTTGTACTTTACAGTTGGGCTTGTATTTTCGGCCCCTTTACTTTCAGCACAGCTTGTTCCAGTTTTTGCTTAGTGTTTACTTTTACGCTTGATTACTCTATGGTTCTTGTATACTTTACAAAGGAAATTCCTTCCCTTTAATGGAATTTATTCCTTGGTGCTAGTCGCCATCCCCTGGCCTATGGAAGGCGGGCTTGGGGTAGTCACGGCACGGGCCCGGAGGACGGGTCGTGACAAATTGGTATCAGTGGTGGATGGTTCTACCGCAAACTCTGATCTTTCATCTATGTGAAGCAATAGTTTTTAGCGTATTGGGTGTGGTTATCAGTCCAGGGAGTCCAGTGTTGGTGCGATGGCTGACGTATCCGTACACCAGGACCCTGACGTCTGATTTCCGACTTAATGCACGAAAACATTGATTGCATGTGTTTCAGGTTTTCTAAGTGAATTCTTATATCAGCTCACCAGGTATACTATTCTGACTGTGGTTCACCTGTTTCTTTTCAGGATGGCTCCATGACGACATCCAGCTAGGGTTCCGAGAGTTGTACGTGACGATAGCCCGCCGAGCGACGAGGCCTCGGTACAGGGCCCTTTGACAGCAGAGGCACCGGCGGTACGTCTACCCGCCGAGCCACCGATGCTTCCAGCCTCCGCCGTTGACGATGCACGTCGCCTTGGAGCTCTGCACGAGTTTCAGCACCAGTGACCGCCTAGGTTCCATGGGGAGACGGACCCCCAGGCAGCCGAGGACTGGCTGGAGGCAGTCGTATGAGTTTTCAGGCTAGTGAGGACACTAGAAGACCTCAAGGTGATCCTCGCTACGAGCCTACTGCACGTGGCACAGACCGAGGGTGGAGCTTAATGCTCCAGGTGCACGATGAGGCATCTCTTCTCTGGAAAAACATTGAGAGCCTCTTCCGCTCAGAGTTCATCCCGGCCACCCTCCGTGCGGTGCGCATCCAGGAGCTTCTTCAGCTGCGGCAGGGCAGCATGAGGGTCGCCTAGTACTCGGCGAGATTTACTGATCTCTCGCGCTACTCGACCGACATGGTACGAGACCCATTCTTCCGAGCCCAAACCTTTGAGTAGGGATTGAGACACGAGATCAGGGCATCACTGATCTCCCTCACCATTCTGACTGAGGCAGGAGTACTAGAGCGATCCCTTCTGATCGAGAGCTTTTTTGCTGAGTCCACAGCGAGACCTACCGCAGGACAGCAGGTAGCGGAGTCTTCGGCAGCAGGTAGCTGACGAATGACTCATGGGTCTAGGCAGACCAAACCTTCTGGCAGACGACCTCAGGACATTGGCTTAGCAGTGCGGGGCACACTGTGCGGAGCCAGTCTTTCGAGAGGCAGGCAGTGCTATGCCTGCGGCGGGCAGGGCCACATGGCTCGTGACTACTCGAACCGCCATGCCGAGGAGCAGCAGACGGTGGAGGGGCCACCCAGGTAGAGGAAGAGGGTCGACCGTGGTGGTCTGTAGGGAGAAGGCGGACGAGACAGGGGAGCTGGCCGAGCAGCAGGTGGGGGGAGACGCTTTGAGGCTCTGCCACCACCACCACCAAGAGGTCCACATCGACCACATGGAGCTAGCGTCCAGAGATAGGCACAGCTCCAGGCAGCGGAAGCCTATGACCACGGCGCGCCCGAGATGATTTGAGGTACGATTTGTGTCTATTCCACCCTTTATTCAGTTCTTATAGACACAGGAGTGAGTCACTCTTTCATAGCCGCTGCCCTTGTTCGGAGCTCAGATATTCCGACAGAGCCGTTGGCTCGATCCTTACGGCTAGAGACTCCTACAGGAGCAGACTCGATGATTACACACTTGTGTCGGCAGTGTGAACTTAATCTAGGAGGCGAGAGCTTTAGATGGGATCTTCTTGTAGCGACGTCGAGGCCTTACGATGTCATCTTGGGCATGGATTGGTTATCTACAGTTCATGATCATATCGACTGTATTAGGCGCAAGGTGCGATGTGTACGCACCGACGGGAGCAGGTTCACCTTCACCGTCGAGAAGGGAGCCTTCACAGCACAGTATGGACTTCCGAAGAGGAGAGGACAGCCCATCACTCATCAGTTGGCCAGCCTCATCCTAGTAGCAGTTGACGTGCGGGGTCCTAGTTTTCCTGTAGTGGTGGATCAGTACGCGGACGTCTTTCCCGACGACTTTCCAGGGATACCTCCTCGCAGAGAGGTAGACTTTCATATTGGCCTATACACCGGGACAACCCCGATATCGACTCTAGTATATCAGACGGCCCCCACTGAGCTTCGAGAGCTATGGGTACGGTTGGAGGACTTGTAGGGTAAGGGATTCATCTGACCCAGTGTTTCACCCTGGGCTTCCCCGATTTTGTTCGCCAAGAAGGTGGACGGGATCTTGAGACTTTGTGCTGACTATCGTCGGCTGAAGCAGGTGACAGTTAGGAACAATTATCCGCTACCGAGGATTGATGACCTCTTCGATCTGCTCAAGGGAGCACGATGGTTCTCTAAGGTAGACCTCAGGTTAGGATATTATCAGCTCAGAGTTCGGGATGAGGACGTGCAGAAGACGGCCTTCAGATGTCGGTATGCCCACTATGTGTTCTTGGTTATGCCATTCGGCGTAACCAATGCTCCAGCAGTGTTCATGGGCCTCATGAACAGGATCTTTCAGCCATACCTCGATCGATTTGTCGTATTTTTCATTGACGACATTTTGATTTACTCAGCGACTGAGGAGGAGCACGCCTACCACTTACGGGTTGTACTAGACACCCTCCGAGGGCACCAGCTTTATGGAAAGCTCTTGAAGTGTCAGTTCTGGATATGTGAGGTCCACTTCTTGGGGCACGTCATTTCTGAGGCGGGAGTTGTGGTGGATACCGCGAAGATCGAGGAAGTGCTAGCTTGGGAGCCACCCCGGAGCGTGACGGAGGTGCGGAGTTTCTTGGGACTAGCTGGATACTATCAAAGATTTGTTCCAGACTTCTCCAGAGTTGCGGCACCACTCTAAGCTTTGACGAAGAAGGGGAAACCATTCGTTTGGTCAGACAGATGTCAGCAGAGCTTCCAGAAGCTGAGACAGAGATTGACCAGCGCCCCTATCTTGAGGTTTCCTGAGGAGGGAGTAGGGTACATAGTCTACTGTGATGCATCAGGGACCGGACTCGGATGTGTCCTGATGTAGGAGAGGGCAGTGATCGCCAATGGATCACGTTAGTTGAGGCCGCATGAGCAGAACTACGATACCCATGACCTGGAGTTAGCAGCAGTGGTCTTCGCTCTGAAGACATGGCGACACTATCTGATGGGTGAGCGTTTTACAGTCTTTTCTGACCACCAGAGTCTCAGGTACATCTTCTCGCAGAAGGACCTGAACCTGAGACAGTGGTGTTGGCTCGATTTCATCCAGGACTATGACTTTGAGATAGTCTATACTCCTGGGAAGGGGAACGTGGCAGCCGATGCTCTCAGTAGGAGGATGGGCATTAAGCTACTTGAGGAGGCGACAGAGCAGCTAGTCGCTTTGCAGATATCCTTTGTGGATAGAGATGGAGCAGCCTTCCTTTAGTCTCTCACATTCACTCCTCCACTGCTACAGTGGGTCAGAGAGGCACAACGTGGGGATGCCGACTGTGAGACGTGGCATGCACAGATATCCTCAGGACAGGCACCTGATGGCTTCACCCTTGAGGCAGAGCACAACATCTTTTTCAGAGGACGTACCTTTGTACCAGTCGCTTTACGAGAGGAGGTGCTGAGAGAGTTTCACACTTCTCCTTTGGCGGTACATCCTTGAGTGGCGAAGATGTACCAGGACCTCAGAAGACAACACTGGTGGCCGGGCATGAAGAAGGATGTGGAAGAGTTTGTTTCACGATGCCTCACCTGCCAGCAGGTGAAGTCAGAGCATCAGGTACCAGCAGGCTTGGTACAATCCTTGGAGGTCCCGGAGTGGAAGTGGGACGGGATATCAATGGACTTCGTGACTGGACTTCCACGCACTTCCAGATGTCACGACTCCATCTGGGTGATTGTCGACCGACTCACCAAGTCGGCTCACTTCTTACCCATCAGAGAGCAGGGCTCAGTGGAGAGCTTGGGGCGTATCTACATTCAGGATATTGTACGGCTTCACGGTGTGCCATAATATATCATCTCCGATCGATATTCTTGCTTTACTTCGCGGATTTGGAAGGGGTTGTAGGAGCCATTCGAAACGCAGCTTCGTCTGAGCACCGCCTTTCACCCTCGGACGGATGGACAGACGGAGAGGACCATTCAGACTCTCGAGGACATGCTCCGTGCATGTGTCCTCGACTTTGGTCGCAGCTGGGAGGACCACCTACCCCTGGTGGAGTTTGCGTACAACAACATATACCACACCACCATCGGGATGACACCATACGAGGCATTTTACGGCAGACCTTGCAGATCTCCTTTGTGCTGGACAGACCCAGGGGAGTCAGAACTTGTGGGACCAGAGATGGTCCGGGCCACGACAGAGAAGGTCCAGGTCATCCAGGAGTGGATGAGGACAGCTCAGAGTCGGAAGAAGTCTTACGCTGACAGGAGGCGGAGGCTACTACAATTCGAGGATGGCGACCACGTCTTCTTGCGTGTCTCACCTCGACGTGGATTACGGAGATTTGGCCGAGGCGACAAGTTGTCTCCATGATTCATCGGGCCATTCCAGGTCTAAAAGCAGGATCGGCGAGGTGGCTTATCGCCTGGCTCTACCACCTCAGTTGCACCGGGTGCACGATGTCTTCCACGTATCTCAGCTGATGAGATACATGCACGACCCGACGCACATCATTGACCATGGGGAGCTAGACGTTGATGATGGGGAGACTTTTGTGGAGGTCCTGGTGGAGATCGAGGATCGACAAGATCAGGTCCTACATGGATAGTCGATTCCTCTAGTGCGCATTAGATGGCAGCACGGGAACCTCTAGGAGAGCACTTGGGAGCGGGAGGCTCAGATGCGTGCTCAGTACCCACTTTTGTTTCCCTAGTTTATGATGTATCTTTACGGGGACGTAAAGACCTGAGGTGGGAGTGATGTAAAGACCCGTAAATTTCAAGGAATTTTTTTTCTTATTTTTCTTTGTAATTTTACATGAACGCAGTTTCTGACGGCATGTGATTCCGAGGCCCGGTTTGCCCGAAATCATTTTCCGAAGTTTGTCTTGGGTACGTTGAGTGAACGAACGAGCGGGTTTTTCTAACTTTTGAACCGGTGCTCGGAATCGAATTTCGAGGACACCGATGGAATCGCAGCGCCGGTATTTGCTTAGAAAAGCCTCTTCCGGAGTTGCGTTTGCTCGGGTGTGGTTTTTAATTTTTGGGCTTAATGTTAAGAAATAAAATAATTGGTATGACAAACTTTATTTTATTTCACTTAAAGCCACTTAAAATCCACTTTAGTCTTCTTAGGCTGAGTTGAAGTGGATAGGGTAGAACCCGAAATATCCTACCCTCCTGGTAGGATATTTGTGAGGTGGGGCTAGCACGAGACCCACCGTTTCTTTTCCACTACGTAACACACCCGCGAAAACCCTTCATTATGAAAGTCAAGTAACGCGTTTTCTTAAATTATTAACGCACCAATTAATTGGGCAGTTTACTTCTTTAAATTAATTATATGAATTAATTTAATCATTTCTTAACCTGTTTAAAATCCGTTGCAATAATAATAAAATATGACCAACACACGACTTCTTGGGGATTGCTTGTTGAGAGGTTTTTGGAAAATTTTTGTGCCTTCATCCTCCTTCGTGAAGAACGTGAAGAACGCGAATAACGCGAAGAACGCCGCCACCCTCGGAGAATGACGACGCTTCTTCTGAGACGTTCTTCCCCGCAACGATCTCCGATCACCAACTACTTGAGGAAAGAGATTTCAGGTTTCTTCTTTTAAATCTTCATTGTGGTTTATAACAACATCATGGATTCAATTAATATAATTAAATCTGCATGTTCTTGAAACTCGGAGTTCAACGACACGACGCCCTTCCGCGACACGACGGTCCCCTCCTTCCACGGTGATCAATTCCGCGAAGAACACGCGTGCGACGACTTGACGAGGTAGGGGTTTTGTTTGTGAAATGAATTTATTTTCGTGGTTGTTTCCTCTTAAAAACAAAGAACCTGAATCAAGAGCAATTTTAATTTATTAAAATTGTATATTGTTTTGTTTTCCATGTGTGGATTATTTTTTCTTCCCGATTGTTATCACATAACGCGGAGGGTGCGGGCCAAACACACACGGCCCGACAAACCTCCACAGTTCTTCATTGATGCGCGGATTGGCGGGTGACGACAAAACATGCCGCATGGGTGATTCGTTGATTTCGCAGTGAAGAACGGGACCCGGGAGGAGCTACGACGCAAACAGGAGGGGAATCGGACCACCGGAGCAACTCCGGTGGCCTGCGGAAACCACCGGCGGTGCCGGCGGCACCAGCGGACCCGCGACCGCGCAGGTATGGCGCACATGGGACCAAGGGCAGCCCCCGCGGGGGGGGGGGGGGTGTTCACACACTGGGGCAGCGCGCCCCCGCCCCCGGACATCGCTCGCTCGCCCGCTCGGCCAACCCGAGCCGGGCCGAGCCAACCCGCCGGCCGGGTCGCGCCCAGCCGGGTCGGACCCGGGTCGGCTCGACCCCGTTCGGGCCGACCGAGGGCGGTTGGGCCGGGTCGGTTAGGGCCCAGACCCCCCGTCTTCGGACCATTTTCGGTCTTTTACCCGTATCTTGAGCTACGGGCCTCCGAACGACGCGCTGTCAGCGGCGATGTGATCCGTGGATCGAGACGGTCGTTTTGGTATATCACACTCAAGGTTTCGGAATACTTTGGGTTCGTCCAGGTTGGTTCGTCCACGAAACCAACTGGGCACTCGGAGTGGAAACGCTCATAATGTGAGCTACGAACGTCCAATTGACGTGCCGTCGACTTTTTTGAATTCCTCTAAGTGAGATGGATCTTTTGACTTACTCCACCCGAGGTTGGGACGCAACTGGAGTACGGACGAGTTGGTTTTTCCTTAAAAACCAATGGGGCCCCTAGGACAAAAAAGACAATAACTCTCAGACCGGGCGTCCGATTGATGCGCCGTCTGCGACGTTGAGTTCCTGTTGACGATACATAAATTTTGGATACATAAACTCTGGACTATGTGTCAATTGATGTATCAGCCTCTCATCTCGTGGAGCGGACCCTCCCGAACGAGCTTGCTGTGTGCGGGAACCCTAGTGCTGGATGCGGCTGCTACTGTGACGGCGACGACTGTACATAGATCCTCAGTGTATTCGACGGTGACGACTTCAACACTCAGCGATCCTACGTGGATCAGTGCTACAGATCTTGTGTGGATCTGATCCTCTGTGGGTCAGTGCTTAGTGGTTCTGTGTGAGCCAGTGCCTACAGATCCTGTGTGGGTCCGATCCTATGTGGTTCTTTGCGGGGGTTAGTTACCTATCGATCCTATGTGGGTCCGATACTGTGTGGGTCATTGTGTGGGTTAGTACCTTTTGATCCTTTTTGGGTCCGACGGCTTAGATGGATCAGTGATCATCTCTATCGTCATTTTAAGAAGTATACCTCTGTGAGCTGAATCTTGTTCTACTTTCCTTTGTGGATTGTGTAGTGCTATCCTGTGTGGATTTACGTTTTGCATTCCTTTGTGGATTGTGTTGTGCTATCCTGTGTGGATTTATGTTTTGCTTTCCTATGTGGACTGGGTTGTACTTGAGCTCGGATGTTGGAGCCGAGCGAGAATTGATGTCTTAGGTATATATATGGGCATATACCTAAGTATTGTCAGATGTTACTTCGTGATTGTATCTTTCTTTTGTGGTTTATCCTTTGTGGATTTTCGGAGACCTTCGGGGGTCTCGGGGTCCCAACTGAGTAGCTTATACTCACCCTTGCATGGGCTATGCCCGCACTACGTTGTGTTGGTTGCAGACGACGGACATCGCTGATCGTGGTGGAGGCTTGCGGAGCAAGACGGTACCTAGATGTGGACCACTGGGTGCGGTGTACTCAGAGCGGTAGGATGGACCCGAGGAGCAGTGGAGGCTTTCTGTACTCACCCTTCAGGTGGGACTTTTAGAGGACGGCTCGACGCTGCGGCTTTTCCTTTTAGTTGCTATTTTTCCCATTTCTGTTGTACTTTACAGTTGGGCTTGTATTTCCAGCCCCTTTACTTTCAGCACATCTTGTTCCAGTTTTTTATTAGTGTTTACTTTTCCACTTTCTTACTCTGTGGTGCTTTTTGACTTTACAAAGGCAATGCCTTCCCTTTATCGGAATTTATGCCTTGGTGCTAGTCGCCAGCCCCTGGCCTATGGAAGGCGGGCTTGGGGTAGTCATGACACGGGTGCGGAGGACGGTTCGTGACACCTTGATACACTAATGTCGTGACATGCCGACACACTGATATCCCGACGCACTGGCATACTGATGCACTGACATGCCGACACACTTACATGTCGACCTACTGACATGCGGACGTACTGACATCCCAATTAAAAAATTTAAAATTTTGGAAAACTCTTGAAGTGAACCTAAATTTCTTCCCATAACCCATAAACACTAGTTTTTTAAATAGGATGAGCCTTGTTAACATTCAGGTTATTACATTAGACACCTCTTAAACTATTCTAATCCCCAAGAATTTAAAAACTACCCTTGAAGGAGAGAGGTCTGAACCACTATCCCTTACGATACCGCTCAGGAGTAAACCACCATATGTTGTTATAAATATTGAGTGAAAACCTCAAAATCCATTGGAAACCCCTCGAAATATATCTCTTGAATATCTTGGGAGACACTAAGGCTTCACTTCCCCAAACAATCAAAAAAACACTAAAGGTCACATTGTCCAGACATATGGATTGGGGAGCTCCTTCCCCTCCTTTAAGTTACTATCTGCTTTGGGTGGCCCTAACTCTCTAGCATGGGTTTAGTATCATTTTCATTAATGTTTCTTGATTTAGTATTAGTTCCTCCCTTCCCACAAATGAATACATTTCACAAAAACTATGAGAATAAGGGAAATGTCCCATCTTATAACAGACAAAGTCATGAATTCATAATAAGAAAGGCACAAAAGAAAAACATAAGAGAAAAACTCAAAACAATTCTAGATAATGGGAACACATCTATGGTTTTGGCTCCCACGTACTCTCCTCGAAGACACTAGGCATCCAAAGCACACAAACCCATGGAATGGTCTATCCACAAATCACCTTCTCACCATGATCCTTGATTCTCACCAGTCTATCCATGAACATCGAATCATCCCCAATATCCAACAATCTACAGTCTAGGATGTTGGAGTCAACATGTATATACCAATAGAGATGATAGACATGAATGAAATTGTAGATCCCCTCTAACAGTGATGGCAATGCTAGATGACACTCCACCTTACCAACTCATCCCATCACCTCGAAAGGACTGAAGAACATGGGAGAAATATTTCTCCCCATGGAAAAACTCTATTATCCACGCCATGGGGTGACCTATAAGAACATGTGGTCCCCAACCTCCAAATCAAATGGTATCCTCCTATAATTGCAATATGACTTCAGTCGGTCCTGAGCTACCTTTATCCTTTCACACAGAAGATAAACCTTCTCTGCCATGCACTCCACCACCTCTGGGCCTAGAACATCTTCCTACTCAACCTCTGACCATCACATGGGTAAACGACACAGTCTTCTGTACAATGATTTGAATGGTGTGAGGAAAATGGTAGAGTGATAACTATTATTGTAGGAGTACTCCACCAGGGGAAAGTGTGATACCCATGATCCTCATATTTATAGAACACGTGATCTTAGCATATCTGCCAATGTTGGGATGGTCCACTCTGTCTGACCAACTGTTTGAGTGTAGAAAGGAGTGATAAGTTGTAACAGGGTAATAAAAGCATGATTTAATCCCTTCTATACTTGTGAATTAAAGCTTTTATCCATATCCAAAATGATGGATCCTGGAAATCCATACATCCCCAACACTTCACCCACATACCTCTGTACTAAGACATCCACTACACTCGACTTATTAATCGCTAATAAATGAGGTGATTTCATCAATTGGTCCACCACTACCCAGATTTCATATGAACCCCCCCTCAACCCTGGGTAGTCCTATAAAAAAATATATCGAGATGCCATCCCACTTCCACCTGTGGTACTGAGAAATACTTCACTATCATCTGAAATAGACAACCTCTACTATCCTCCAGTCTCTTTCCAAGATGTAATGAATCCAACTCCTACACTGCCTTGATATAATATATGGACTTTCGAACTACATCCTTCTGTGACTTCTTAGTCATGTAATATGCCACCACATTCCCCTTTCTTGAGGTGTAGAAGATCTCAAAGTCATAGTCCTGAATAAACTTCATCCATATCTACTGCCGAAAGTTTAGGTCACACTGGTATAAGATACACCTCAAGATCATGTGATATGTGAAGACCACGAAGAATTTTCCGATGAGGTAATACCGCCAAAACATGAGGGAGAACATGACCACTGGATGTTCCAGGTCATGGTTGGCATAGTTAAATTCATGGGAATGAAACTCCCAATACCCATAATATATTACACCTTGATGATGCACCAACACACACCCCAAGACTAGACGGGAAGCATAAAAAAACACCTCAAACATTAAACATTCCGCTAAAAGCCCCAGCACTGGGTAACTGAACAGAATCTCTTTTTTATAACTGAGGTTTCCCATGAACTTCTCACTCCATACGAATGCTTGGTTTATATTGGTCAAATATGTCAAAGGAATTGAAAATCGGGAGAAGTTGGGTACAAACCTCTGGTAATAGAATGTCAGTCCCAGGAAACTACTTACCTCCACTATATTCTTCAGTACTTCCCATGAAACAACTTCATTGACCTTAAACTGGTCAACTTCTATTCCCTACTAGGACACCATGTGTCTAAGGAAGTGAACATACTGTTTCCATAACATTCACATGAATAACTTACCATAGAGATGGCAGTGTCGAGGGATATCTCAAACTATTGTAAGATGGTCAACATGATCCTCCAATGATCATTAGTAAATCAGGATGTAGTTGATGAACTCAACCATGAATCTGTGTAAATACTCATAAAAACAGAGTTCATCAGTCCGATGAACATAGCAGGTTCATTCGTAACACCGGATGACATGACCAAAAACTCAAAGTGCCTATACCTACACCTGAAACATTCATCCGGATGGGATCCTCTATCAACCAAAACTAGTGATATCCAAACCATAAGTCAGTATTAGATAAAAAACCTTTTTCCATTCAACAAGTTAAAAGTTTCTTCGATCCTCATGATAAGGTAACTAATCATGAAAATAACATGATTCAGCCTCCAGTAGTCTATGCACTTCTTGAGACCAACATTTTCCTTCATCACAAACATGGTTGGAGCATCCCATGGGGACACACATGGATAGATAAAACCCTTCATCATCAGGTCATCCACCCAAATCAACAGCTCCCACAAGTCAGAAGGTTCCATCTGATATAGATCCATCGAAATCATACGCTCACCTATTTGTATGTCTATCTCGAACTCAACATCACGTCGAGGGGGTAGAGTCCCATCTTCTTTGGGGACGACATCTAGGAAGTCACTAACAATCCACGAAACAGCCACCATCATTGAGTATTTTTATTCCATTGAAAGCTAGGCTAAAAAAGAAATAATGGGTTGACATAGAGTTTTCCCTCCTAGAAAATCTTCTTCCAAATGAATGCTACATGATGGCTACACATATCTGAGAACAAGACCCTTCTACGAAACAAGTAGATATTATAGTGCATGGAAGAAATCCATTAAATTCTATGGCTGACATTATATGGCTACATTTGTAGTATAAGTAGATCCCCAGTTGACTTATGTGGCCCCATCACCTGTCTACATCCTCGACAGACAACAAACTTGATGGTGTGAATTCTAACTGGCGTACTCAAAACCTAGTGCATGGAATGTCTATCTACGTCTAGACCCAAGGCATGAAATACATTGGGTATATCAAAGGAGTGAAAATATCCTAAATCACACAAGGAATAGATAATATTACAAAACAGACTAATCATATCTTGAACAACTTCTGGCCCTGCTGAAACTACTACCTCTACGGTGTGAAACTGCCCAGTCACAGCCTCTTTTCACCTCAGCTATCGGTCGACTCCCTGACCCCCCCTAGTCAAGGTCATAGAGGTGATCCCTATGGTTTTCCTCCTCCGGTGCCATCCTCCCTCGGTGGAGCAAGGGCTCACTACCTCTACTGCTTGAAAGTCCTAGCTGGAAAATACTATTGCTAAGGTGGGTGAAGAACCTACCCACCCCCTCTATAATGCACTTAAAAAATACATTTATTCTAAATATTCCCACCACAGAAATAGAAAAGGAACCATGGTTCTAGTCCCATGGTGAAAGGGTGAGGACCGGGAGATCAAAACTAGTACTACTAAGCCTCCTCCCTGCTGGCCAAAACCTAGAAGGCCCTGACACTGACGACATTTTGTTGATGATCTTCCACTTTGAAGAACGTGGTTGGCTCCCCTCTCATGCACACCTCCCTTCGTGTGAATCCTCTCCAATAATTCAGCATTATTCTAGGCATATATGTATATTGGTTGAGTTATGGGAGTAAAATCATAATGAAGAGAAGTTTGGAGGGATACTTCCAAGCATCTTGCCCATGACTAATCATCTGAAAAGCGGTATGGAGAAAGAATAAGGTGACCCTTGAACTAGATCCCCAATTCCATCACCAACATACTCCCTTGCTGGTGGGAGAGAATCTGCTACCTCTTATTGGCCTTCATTGTACAAGAATTTTTTTTCTCATAAGTCCTTCTCAAAGTCAACCTAAGAGATATCAGTCTCCTTTTTCTCCCCAAGAAATAGCTTCCACCACAGACACAATGCTCCTTGCATCTGTATCACTACATGAGGAACCCAACACTCTATTGGAGCTCGGATCAAGCTGAAAAAAATCAACAGCTCCTTGATCCAACTCTCTATCTCCATGTCCTTGAGGCTACCCTCATACTTTCCCAGAGTCTAACTCTAGAAATAACGAAGTGTCTTTAACCATTGTGCATCCTCCTCATCTCGATCAGCCTTCCTCTGATCAACTAGATCATCTTGTTAGGCATCTATTACTCATACCACTCATGGGAAATGTCCAAGTAAAATAGAAGACAAGAGAAACGATGAACTCCTATGCCCGAGTTGTGTGGTAAAAAAATTCATTTAATTTTTTTGTTTAAATATTTATTAATTTTAAATTCCCAAAAAACCCAAGACACACAAAAATCCATGATTTACTAACACTGTTTCATCAGATCATGGGGGGGGGGGGGGTAAAATCCCATCTTTTATCTGGTCTTCCCTGGTGTACGTCATTCACCATGATTTCCTAACACTATTTCCCTACCATCACATGAAATACTCATTGTGCCTAACCTCGAAATCGATCCTTTCTCTCAAACATCATCCTTTGATACCATTCTATCATGACTCACCTTCTCCAATATGAGGTAAGTGATGGAAAAGTGCCACACCCTTCCTTCAACAATATAATGGAGAGATAATGACCCATGTGTCCCACCTTTAGTTGGACCCAGAGTAGAGAATAGCACCAAGGGTATAGAATCTCACATATATGGAAGTTATTACCATTTTTATAGAAAATATCCAAATATAAGATTTTAAATCCCCAGAACACCAAAGACTAATGGAAAAAGTAATGCCAATAATCCATTCCCACATGAATGTTCAAAAGTAAAACTGATACACGATAGAAAAAAACATCAAAATAATGTACCAAGGAATGAAAAATAAGAAACATCAATAACTATCCTGACACCTAAACTAGTAATGTATAGCACTATCCTAGAATTATTCTAAGAAGCCTAAAATAATTTTATATACATAGGGTGAGAATATAAGTATAGTTAATCGAAATCCTAAAGTGACTTGTGAAAAAGTGAGGGGACATAATAAAAGCCTTGTGTGAAAATAGTATAACCTAATGCACCTACCAAGGAATAATAAACAGTAAAAACTAACCATGGCATGCTCACCGAAGTAATGCAAGTAAAATAATAAAAAATCACATCAACATTTGAGTACCCTGCATTATTTCCTGACTGGTTAATTTTCCATTCCTAATGTTTTCACATCTGGAAAATGGCACTCTTCCCCCACAATGTCCTAATACCGCAACCCACCTACACACACTTGGGCCTCAAACTACACACAACCACAAACGTAGAAACCTAGGCCTCAACAACCACACTGCTCGATTGAAGACACATGTTCCTTATCCCGAAGAAACTTGGGGAAGAAAACCTAGACATAAACACTTAATCCCCTCATCCAAGACAAACCTTTCCCAGAATAATCTCGGACAATGGAAAGCCTTAATCTTTTCCAGCCTACCCTATTATGCCCAATCTTCAAGATCCTAGAAGAGGGTGTGGGGAATAAAGTCAGTAACCAGCTATCTATCCACCCACCAGGATGTTGGGAAAGACACCCTCCCTAATGAAACAGAGGTGTTTGGCACAATGTTCTCAAGAATGGTGTGGTGTATATTGAAATAAAAAGGAACTACAATCAACATATATATAGTTAATCATACACTCATCCCAAAACCTATGGGCTTCACATGAACAGACAACAAGCCTCCACCAACACAACTTTTTATGCTACACCTATATGCACAACCATACAACAAGCCCTTACAAACATAAACCAAAAACCCTTTTTGTTCAATAACAATTTATTTATTTTAGGGTAATAACATTTATATTTTCAAACAACACTGGGAAACTAACAACTATAACCATAAAAATCAAGGAATAAAACCAAACTACAGCCCCACTACAAAAAAAACACAAAACTAGACTTTCAATCCCACTGCACATCCCCATTCGACTACTACAACTAACATTCTTCAATGTGATTCCTACCAATACTTCTCTCACAACCAAGTCCTATAGCTGTGAAGCCCAAACTATTCACCATTGTAGTCCCAATTCATAACGAGTTCGTAACCACAACGTAGTCCCACTTCTCGATGTCACTTCACCACCAAAACACAATAGAAAGGCAGTTCATCTACCTACAAGTTCCCCAATTCCAAAATTAATCAATCTCGCAGGATGAGATAGCAACACACCCCCTATACCACCTCACATACCAAGCCCACAAAACCCAGACTAGAATAAAAAATACAAAACCAAAACCATCAAACCAAGCATATTAAAATTTAACAAAAAAAGGTTATTTAATTTAAACTTTATTATAATTTGGGTGATCGCAGAACTGGTTCGGTACTAGATCATCCCTTGACTTTACTAAACATAAATCATTCATCAGTAAATAACCTATGGAATAAAATGTGGTTCTTAAACATCATTCCATCATAACGTAATCCATCAAAAATAAAATGGATTTCATTAAAAAAATTCCATCATAATAAACAACATGATTAATAGGGAAATTATACTTAAAAATTATCCTTATTATACTATAAAATCATATATAGAAAATAATTTTGATAAAAAAATTGAAATTTGTTCTTGAGGAAAATACCCTTTCTTCTTCAAAAAAATTTTCTTTTATGAAAATGAAACAATGGTTTTAAAAAAAATAAATTATTTTATAATAAAATTGAAATCGTGTAATGTAATATTCAATGAAATAAGGTGTTATAAAATTTTAAAAATCCATTCTGGCTATATAAGTAATAAAGAATACATTATTCTCGTACTTTTATCAGAATATCAAAAATTACCTCGTATAAAAAATGAAAAAACATTCCGTTGACGCTATTTAATAAAAATTCAACAACTGGTAAAACATACATTAAAAAATTATATAAGTAATGAAATATTGTTTTGGAATACATATTTAGAAACACATGTACATGGATGATAAATATACCATAGTAAATACTTACACATAAACAATATCAGATAATAATGAGATTGTAAAATTATCCTTTACCTTAGGTCCAATATCCTTTGTATGAATCCAAAAATACTGCATAATGATTTAAATGATTTTATTGTAACATTATAGATTCATAATAATTTTTATTATATCATATATGATCATATTATCTTCTATTTGTTAGTAACATTTTATTATTACTCGTTATTTGGATATTAATGGCCTTCTTTCCTTATGCATGTTTGGTCGAAAAATATCTGATTGTTCATCTTAGGTTATATTTGGATAATTTATATAATTATATATATAATATATATAATATTTATTAATTATATAAATTTATATAATCATTATTTAATGGATATGTTATAGAATGAATCACTTCACATCGTTGAAATGGTAGGTCATATGTACGTACGAGCGACGATATCATTCATTTAACTGTGAAATGGTATGGAATGGGATGGTATATATATCATTACAAAATAAGAATATTTTTATAATAATAATAATATATAGTTATTACTTCAATCGTTATACCGATCCACGTAAAGAAGTGGTGAACAAAATATGGCACTATGGCGTGGAGACGGTAAGTCGTACAAACCCACATGTGGTGATTTTGTTTTTTATTGGATGGATTGAAGCTTGAATATGATTGTTACGTAATAATAATAACATATAATTACATAGGTGATACTATAGTTATTACTTTATAGTGAAACAACTCATTAATAATAAGTATAAGATGAAATAATTTTGAAGGAATCGGAAGAGGAAATAGCATGTTCTTAGATGAACACCCTCTAGATCACCCATTAAAGTATTTGGGTTGGTATTTGGAGAATACCAGAACCTCTATAATGATTATAGGGATGTTTATAATGTAAATGGGTAGGGTATGATCAATATTTGTCTTTAAAAATGAAGTGAATAAGTGAGAGATGAGTTTCCTTTTATAATTGATGTGAGGACCGGCTATAGAATCTCCATATATATTAATTTAATATAAAAAAATTGTTTACTCAAAATGACTCCAAATTGTGTTATGTAAAATATAAGATGGGGGTGGTTTAAAATAATCTCATAAAATTATATTTACACATGTTTTGATTTAAATTTATAACATATATTTCTGATTTACCATTAATGGATCTATTTAATTTTAATAATGGTATGAATTTTTTTGATATTTAGAGGATATAAATTTTACTTATATTGAGTAAATTACTCATAACTGGAAACATTTTTTACTTTTAGACCTTATTAAAGTCATAATTTATTTATTAGATGTTTTTATTATTTTTAAATAAATTAATAATATAATAATTTTATAAAATATAAAAAGTGACAATTTTTAGAAGATTCATTTAATTGAATTTAAATAAAATCCAAACAGAGAGATAACTTAAATAAAACCACTTAATAGACTTATAATATGTCATAGTAACCTATAAATATCTTGGATTACCATAATTAATGAAAAATATATTTATTTTAATATGATTAATGTCATTTATTTTATATTTATATTAATAAAATAATTACTTTATCACTGTTTTGTTAGTATTTATTTTAATTATTTAATCTCTCGAAATTTTAAATAAATAACCATGATGTAGATAGTCTTAATATATTTCTCGATACAATTTATTACTGAAGCAATATCATATTTTTCACGATATTAAAACTGTTATAATTATAAGAAATAAGAGAGTGACATTTTGTCACTTTCAGGTAACTATCTTTTAAAAAAATATATCATTTTTATGGGAGAGTCCATTAAATAATTAAATTTATAACCTTAGGTGTTAAGGGTCGATATTTACTCTCCCAATAGGATTTTGGCTGGTGTCTGGGTAATTTTAATGTCTTTGTGATATTATTTGGTAACCTAAATTATCTGATTTACCTCCAACCACGTTAAATAAAAATTATCGTAGTTACTATTCATAATATAAAAAAATAAAAGTAACCTATTAACTTAATTTAGATCCACGATTTTCAATTTCTGAATTTAATTTTCAAAATTTTAAAATATAGATGTGGTAAAAATTAAATTAAAATTAATCCTGTTGAGGTAATGAGAAAACTGGTTTTTTGAAAAGTATTAACAATAAAAAGATATTCAGGTGTATATATCAAATTTAAATGTGAATTTTCTTCCAATGACCATAATTGGAATAAAAAGAAAAAAATAATATCATTATAATTTAAAACTAATTAAAACTACATCTAAAAATATAAATAAATCATATGAAAAAAAAGTTTTGAATTAAAATTCAGTATTTTTCACTATTCAAAAAAATTAGAAATGTGTTGGAAAAATTCAAAAAATTCAATCAAAGAAATCTTTAATTTCCCGATTCCAAATAAGAAGTTTATTTTTTCATATAAAAATTAATAACTTGTCAAAATTTTAATTTAAAATGGGTTCTCCATTAAAACGCAGTAAAATTTCCCTTTTGAAAAATAATTGTTTTTATAAATAAAATAGGGTTTATTCATACCCTATGAATAAAATATATTTTTTATTAATATAAAATATATTTTATTTAGTATATAAAATATATATTTCATTAAATTATTTATTAATATTAATTCACTTATTTTATTAATAGAAAAATAAAAATATATAATTGATTTATATTTTCCATAACTAATTATAAGCCAATGAATTTACCATGCATTTTAATAAGTTAGTTATATTTATTTATGATAACCTAATTAAAAGATTAAAATGGTAAATTTATACTAATGGCCTCTCACATTTAATTTAAACTCATGATTTCAGGCAATTCATGATATTAATGAAAATCTATTTAAATAAAATATTAAAAAAAACATATGTTTGTTAAATCATTCAAAAAACGAAATTCAAAAACGTTACCAGTAAGGTAACTAATTTTCTAAAAAATAGAATTACATTGATCCCATGTATATCTTAATGTAGTTCTTATTTATCACATTCCAAACATGTGAATTACTTCATCATGTATTCTCTTCAAACATGGTAATTACCATAATAACTTATATAAAACATGAATTAGTTAACATTACAATGATTATTAGATGTATTCAGTATGTCAAAAACTCACATAAAATCAATCCCTAATAGTATAAACAACTTTTAAAACAAATCCTTTATTATTTACATCGTAAATTTTAATGGACAATTTACCTAATCTTATCCAAACATATCATTATCGAAACATCATTATCTCAATATTAGGAACATATTATGGGTTCTATATCCCTTAAACATGTGTTTATCAGGATTATAACATTTCCAATAAATCACATTTATAAATCTTCAGCACCATTCAGCATATACTTTTCAATACATAATGAAAAACCTATATGCAAAATACTATTATATTTCATGATTTTTATGACATAATATTTTAAATCAAAAACATATAGACTTCAATCATCCAAAATTATTCATTAACAATTACTCAAGATTCATCAACATATTCATTCATATAATATTAAATATGAATAACGTATTAAGGATTATCGATGTCAATCAAATAATGCTTTTTATGTTCAATGTTAGAATTACAGTTAGAATATCCCATACATTAAACATATCATTTTTGGTATCTTTATCATCAATTGTATAACCAACACTTGTACCACTATCCAAATTATATTCATTAGATTTCCACTTAGGAAATAAATTTTAATAATGTGCATTCTTTCCATATCTGAAACATTAAATTTTAACCAATTTCCATACAGTTCTCGATATTGAATAAGGATAGAATTAATAATGTGTGAAAGACTTATCATCATAGAAAAACAAAAATACCAT
The DNA here is from genome assembly GCA_963277665.1 of Viscum album. Lineage (NCBI taxonomy): Eukaryota > Viridiplantae > Streptophyta > Magnoliopsida > Santalales > Viscaceae > Viscum > Viscum album. The sequence continues at coordinate 1,505,388,264 of OY728137.1, read as the reverse complement.
TAAAAATTATTTATTTTATGTCTAGATCAAGAAACATCATTTTAAATATATGACACCACATGATTATCCGTGGAGACATCCCTAGTCATATCCTTAGAAATAACCCTAATGATCTTACCAATGTTTTATTATCCGCGTTTCTAAAGGGTGACTGAACATTTTCACTGATACCAATTATAACAGAAATGGATTTTCATAGATAGAAATGATATATTTTTTTTGTGTAACATTTGACACATTACACAAACAGACACCGAAATACCATATCAGTCTAATTCCGTTGAAGACATAGAATCATAAAACACTGGTTCCCAAAAAATCTATATATTATCCCATCGATTTATTCATAACTAGAACTCTTTTGGAAATATCATACATAATACATCCCTTCATATCATATGGAATGTAAACATAAAGAAGGGTGTGCTCATATGCTCATCAAGGGTGAAGAAGGTAGATATATAAGCATAACATGAACGTTAGGGTATGAAAACAAAAGGAAAACATTTTAATACCACACATTGCATTTCAAATATAATATACGAGAGTGATGTAATAATGAATGGATGTTCTTAAGACACTAATCAAAAGAGAGTGAAAGAACATGATCCATGAAATTATAAGAGTTGCATAAAACATGGAATTTTTTCAATACACATAAGAGTTGAATATCTTATGTTAATTATACCAACCAATAAATTCACAATATGTTAGTATTAAGATAATCACACTTGTACCTATATCTATTTTGGGATGACCTCCCATGTACCTTCTAGTTTTAGGGTTTGGATGACCTCCTAGGAACTATCTTATTACAATATTAGAAAGGGACACTTATTTACCCTCTTGTTGTGGTCATAGGATGCCCTAACATGTACCCTCTAATTGTGGGAATAGTATAAACTCCTATTTACCCTTTTTTGGGCTTAGGATGACCTCCCATGTAGCCTTTGAACTCATTGAGAAATTATCATTGCCTAATTTACACTTTACTATGTTGAAAAAAATTATCAATGTCACTCTTCTAATTTTCCAAAACATAAAAGGGACCTATTGGATAAATTTGGACCTTATGATTCCAAATATGGAATCCATTTTCTAAAATTAAAAACATATCAGTGGTACAGTTGGATTAAAATTTATCCCATAAGTGGTGAGAGAAAATAATTATTTAATGAGAAAGATTAAAAATATTGAATTGATTTTACATCCAAATTCAATATGAAATTTACTAAAATTAAATAAATTGAACTAAATATAATAAAAATTATCTAATTATACTTTAAAAGTAATCAAAAATAAAATTTCACTGTATATATTATTTATAAAATGATGTTTTCTTGCAATTAAAATTAAGTATTTTTTACTACTCATCAACACATTAAACATCTTAGAATAAAAAAAATTAAAGCAAAGTAAATATTAATATTTTTATTAAAAAATTAATATTATATATATATAAATTATAAAATTTTGAAATATTTTATTTAAAATGGGTTCTCCATTAAAAAGAAAAAATATCTCATTTGAAAAATACATATTTTTTACTAATAAAAATGGATATATTCTTTTCTTATTCCAATAAAATAAAATGGGTGGGTCTCAAAAAATTTCAGTGAATATTTAATATATAAATTTTAATAAAAAAAATTATCAATTGCGGTTTCTTAAATTTATGGAGATAAAATGGTGTTTGATCATAGAAAAATAGTTTCTTATAAAAGGAATATCATGATTTTCAATATATCATACATTCATTTCTAGATAATTATTTACAAAATGATTCATTTTATAGAGATGTTTAAATCGAATTTTCATAATTTAATTAATATTATTTATAATTTGTCATTCAAACAGTTATACAGTAACTATAATAATAATTTAATAAGAGTAAGTATATTATATTTTAGCTTTTTTAAACTCATTCTTCTGTGTAACACAAGCTATAAATGAAGACATCATTGGGTGTAAAAAAGAAAAAACATAGTGTTACATATAATGAAATTTGATCTAGGTGTTGTGTTTAGCACAAGATTAACATGGTTTTGCATATAAATCAAGAAAAACTTACTTATTTAATTTCTAAAAAGCTATATTCTATGTTGTGTAAAGTGAAAATATCAAAATAATTATATTAATTCTAAAAAAATAAAAAAATGAGGTTGTGAAATTCTACAACCATAAAAATTAATTTTTCCCTCAAAATTGATCTGGTGTATCAATGGTTTAATACTCAAATGTTCCATTTATTGGGACCCATATTGTAAATATGAAAACTAAAACATCTTTTAAATAAGAAATTTAAAAACATAATAGTTACCTATAGTAATTCATAAATATGTTTCCTCAAATGAGAACACAGGTGGAAAGTGAAAACATGGACATGAATGGGAAATATAACTATCACGATTTGATGAATAGTGATAGAGAACATGATTAAGAGAAATTTAATTATCATAAATAAATAACACATAGTTTTTGGAAATGTTGAGTGATATTATAAAAATTATGATAACATGGAAGTATTTTATTTCAAGTCCCTTTAACATAATGTTTATGAATTTTCATGAGAATATATACATACCTAATTTTAGAGAAATATCACCATTTCTTGTGCCTTTATCAATTTCGAATTCATCTCATATTCTAGTAAATAAGAAATAATTTTTCATTCTAAAAGCATTTGTAGATCATGAGATCCATAAATATAATGATAGGTCATTCTATCAATATTTTTCATTACCAAAAGGTAAACAGATGTTATCCAATATTTATAAATACTCATAAAGAATGAAAATATGTTAATCTCTAACAATTCATCTAAATTATAACATAAATTGTTCCATAGAAGTTAAAATTATAAAACTTCTAAATGATGAATTTACAAAACATTAGAAAAAATGTATCTAAATTTCTCAATAACTTCATATCATTGGTCCCTGATACATACTAATGTAGTTATTGTTTTTCACATGCATAATATGTGAATACCTTTATCATGTACTCTCTTGAAATTTTGAAATTACTATAAATAATTATATATTACAATCATTATTTCAAATTCCAATGATTTTTGGATATATTATTTATGTCCAAAAATGATGTAAACTACATCTATGATAGCGTAATCAACATTTTTATCAAATCCATAATTAGTTCCCAAGAAAATCAATACCATCAAATTTACCTAATAATTTCCATATATCATTATCCAAATAATGTTATCTTGTCATTTGGATCATTTTAAGGGTTATATTTCATTTAATATTGTGTTTCATATGAATATCACCTTTATAATAAATCACTTTTCAATGTCTTCAAAAAAATTCTACAAATCCATTCCAGTCACCAATGAAAAACTTATACTAAAAATACTTATATATTATGGATTATTATAACATAATAATTTAATTACAATACATATAAACTTCAATCATCCATATTTATTCATCAACTATTATAGAGGTTTCATCATCTTATTATTTCGTAGAATGTGAAATATGAATTTTGTATTAATGATCCTCAAAATCAATCTAATAATTCTTACTAATTTTAATGTAAATAATACTATTAGAACATACCATACCTTTCACATTTCATTTGTGGTCTATTTATCCTCACCAGTTTAACAAATACTCGTACTACCTACCTGATTATATTCTTTACATTTCAACTCAAGACATATATATTAATAATTCCCATAAATTACATATCTAAAATATTCAATTTTTACTAAGTTCATTATAGTTAATACTATTGAATTAAACAAGGAAGCATAGTGTGGGAAACACTTATCATCTCAAAACGCACATAATCCTAAACAGTTACTTATAGGATGCATACATCATGAAACCTACTTTAAAATCACTAAAATGATAGGATTATCTATAGAGACATCCAAGACATATCCTTGAAAATACCCCTAGGTATCTCTTAACATTTTCTCATCTATGAATTCAAATTCTGACTAAAAATGTTCTCTAATACTTTTTATAATGACCATGTATTTTTATAAATAGACATTACGTCATTTTTGTGGAACATTTCATATATTATGAATCACCTTCCCAATGACAAAATTAGTTTACTTCCATTGAAATCAAGGAATCCTAAACAACAGGATCATAATAAAACTAATTTTTCTCCCACATATTTCTTCATAATTATAAATATTTCAGATATATCAATTAATACCATTATTCTTATCCTAGGGAAAAGAGACATTAGAAAGGGTGAACTCATATTCTCAGTAAGGGTAAACAAGAGAGATACATAATTATAACATGAAAATAAGTGTAGATGAACAAAATGAAAAAATTGGAAGATCAGACCCTACATGTCAAAGATCATATATAAGAGTCCTGGAATAATGACAGATAGTTATTAAGACATAAATCATAATGAAATAAATGAACATGATCCATGAGAGAATAAAAATGGCATAAAAAATGGAATTTTTGGAATTCACATTACCTTAAAATATCTTATATCAAGGATACCTGTAAATAAATTATTAGTATGTTCTTCTTTTTATAATCACACATGTACCTATATCAGGGTTGGGATGATCTCTAATGTAACATCTAGTTTAGGTGTCTAAATGACCTCCCATGTAACCTCTTGTTTTGAGATTAGGACAACCTACCATTTACCATGTTGTTAGAGGATAAGGATGACCTCCCAAGTACCCTATTATTGCGGGATTTGAATGAACTTCCTTATAACCTCTTTTGTGGGGTTTTTATAACCTTTCATGTACCCTTTAATCTTATTTAACATATATCATTACCCAATTTACCCATTACATGGGTCATTTTTTTAACAATGTTACTATTAATATTTTCAAAAAATAAAATGGACCTATTCAGAAAATATGGGCATTCTATTTCCATATATGGAATATATATTTTAAAATTCTAAACATATAATTGAAAAAATTAATTTTAAATTAATCCCATAATTGGTGTGCGAAAATGGATATTTAGATTGAAAAGATTCAAAAGATTGTAATATTTTTATATCCAAATTCATGTTGAAAATGATTCTAATGACATAAATTTAATTAATTTACATAAATTATTCTACTTATACATTAAAACCAATCAAAATTATTATCTAACACTATAAATTATTTAGTGGAAAAAACTACTTTCAATTAAGAATGATTATTTTTCTCTATTCATAAAAAAATGAAACTTCTCAGATAAATACCAAAATTACCCCCAATGAAAATGTTGATATTTGTCATTAAACTCTAATATTATTTTTGTAATATAAAAATTATAAAATATAAAGAAATTATATTTAACATAGATTCTATATTAAAAGGACGTAAAGTTACCCTTTTGAAACATGCATCTTTTTATTCATAAAATTGGATATTTATTATCTTATGCCTAGAAAATCTATTGGATGAGTGTAGAAAATTTATGTGAATACTTATTATAAATTTTTTATTAAAAACATTCATCAATAGTTATTTGTTTAATTTATTAATATAAAGGGGATTTATACAATTAAAAATAGGTTTATTATAATTGTAAAATATTTATTTTTATGTAATTATTACTTTCATTTCTAGATAATTGATAACCAAATGATTAATTTTATTTAAAAGTTTAAATTATATTATCATAATTTAGTAAATATTATTTTAATTTCTATTCCACCACCTATGTTGTAACTATTATAATATTTTAATAAAAGTATCAATAGTATATTTTTATTCGATAAAAAATAGTCTCGGGTGTAACACAAACTATCCAAATAGCTCAACATTGGGTGTAACACAAGACAAACATATTTATGTGTGTACCAAAAGCTAATATGAGTTTTTTGTTTTGTGAAATATTACCATTGTGGTGCGTATAAAGCAATAAAAAATTTGTTCCTTTATATAAAAATCATTATTCAGTGTTTTGTGATGTGAAAAATATTTAAAAGACTAAATTTACTTGATAATAAAAATCAAAAAATCTTGTGGTGTTATAATATATCATAGTAATAAAATATCCCTCCAATTTACTTTTAGAAGAATGGCTAGATGGTCTACCATCCTGAGGTGGACTTCCCCCATGGTTATTATCATCACCATCAGACTTAGAATTTTCTAGACCCGATAATACAAAACCTAAGGACTTAACCCCTTTAAAAGGTGCATTTGGTATTCTCTGAATCCGCGTGCTTCCAATTTTAGGGTGTATAGGTGAATTCTTATTAAAACATTGTCCATACACTTTAGAGACACAGGAAATATCACATCCAATAAAACAAAACTAATCACAGACATACAATCCTATGTAACTATGGTCCTTATATTGCATCTCTTACTCAAAATATGTTAATGGTAGAGGAGTGTCTGGTTTTCCAAAATAAATAAGAAGAGAATTTCCCAGTTAATCATCATATGATTCCCTAGGTTGATCATCAATATCATTTATCTCAATTATTAATTCCAAACATTACCTTCTTCAATATCAAAAGAACTTTACTCATCATAATTTTTCTAAAAAACTTATCTATCTCAATAAGTATGTACATGAGATCCCATTTAATAACAGGATACTTCATATGATGAAACATCTCATTTTATATCTCATAATCTTTCACCCCTTAACATTACTAGGGGTTTCAATTAAATTTTTAGTGCCTACAAATTTTATGAGTTACACATAATAAATCTGAAGAAGTTATGTTTACCCCCCCCCACAAAACAATATTAAACCATCATATTCCATGTTTGATGATATGAAAATAGGTTATGGAAGAGAATTGAACATTAAATAGGGTTTAAAAATTCATTTAAATGTTTTATAATTTATATTAAAAAATCAATTAGAAAACCTCTTCATCATGAACATTTTAAGAAGATCACCGTTCTTTATAAAACTAATTCCCCACCTACCGATATATTTCAAATACTAAATTAATTTGGCTAAACGCCTATATTCATCATCGTGTTACATAGCTAATGGTCTTCCTAGTGATCCATTTCTTGTTAGTTCTTCAAGGTTATTATGAAATTAAATGTGGGAATGGTTTATTTGGTATAATTTTTCCTAATATTCAATCTCATCATTCTGTGGAATAAATAATATTTTACATATTGTTAATAAAAACATGAAAACCTCTTGATTTACAGTTATCTAAATTTTTTCTCATTTGTCTCTAGGGAAAAATTACAAATGATTTTAGAATTTCCTAACAAACGATAGGTACATCCCCTTTCTAATATCATTAAAATAAATCCATTCCATAATTCAGAATTAAATTACAAAATATCAATTATCTCAACAATATCCACCTATTATCAACATCATTTTATTCACAGATGGAAAATTCATTCAAATTCTGGTTACAAGGCTTTACTATAGAACTCACGAAACTAGATTGTTTTTAATTTCATTGTATGAGTCACATTGATTAGATGTGCATCATCAAGAGATATTTTTAACCTTGGTTCACATAAATTTGATTACCATAAAGGTTCATGTTTGAAAGAGAGTTTCAATATAGGAGGGTTTTGAAAGAGATGTTTTTGGGTGAAAATGTTTTGTACGTAGGTAAGGCTTCTAAGAGAAGAATGAGATTTTAAAGAAAATATACACCAAATATTTTATTCTAATTTACGTTTTAGTTCAATTAGATAAATATTTAAAATAATAATATATTTATACAGATTTTTCCAAAAATAATAAAAGAAAAAAATTTAAATATTATAAATAGCCATAATAGGGATTGTGATTATGTGTTTTTAGTAAATAAAGAAAAATAAGTCTACTAACCCTAATCTCATAGTAGACATACGAGACATGTGAGAAATACATTATTGAATCCATACATACAATGTTAGTAAAGAGTAATGTAAATTATAATGACTATATGAGTGGGTGTTCATTCATGAGAGGTATAATGACCACGCGAGTAAGAGTATATGATAGTTATAGTGACCCCATGAACAATAGGTCACAATTACATTAATAATATTATATAAAATATGATGGACATTTAAATAAAATTATGAACATTAAATTTTGTATAAATTAATATTAACCCCCAAAACAAATCATTATAATGAAAAAAATATTCAAATATAAGGGTTGGAACTAAGTTAAATGATTAAAAATAGTTTCTCATTCCAGATTCAGGTCAGATAAAATTCATTAGCATAATATTCAGTTTATATATATATATATGTCATCCGGATGATGTTTAGTACCAATGGATAACAATTTAAGATCCACATGTTTAAAATAGTCTCCCAAAAGCTGAAATCTTATCTCAATATGTTTTGTCCTTAAATGTGAAACATGATTCATAGAAATATTTATTAAACATGTACTATCATAGTTTATTGGGATATGTGTTAATTGTTATCCATCAACTAGTAATGTATTTTTTATTCATATAATCAACGAAAAATAATAACTATTAACTATGACATAAGTTTTGTTAGTATATAGTGAAATATACTTCTTCTATTTAATACTATAAGATACTAGAGACTTTCCTATAAAGTGAAGTTTTCCAAAAGAAATATTTATGTCTAACTTGCAGCCACCAAAATGGTTTTGAATAATTAACTAATTTTTTCCACTACTGAAAAAGATTCCTAAATTGAAAATATTTTTTTATTAATTTAAAAATTCATTAGAAAAAATATAAATGTTATTTATAGATATTTGCATCAAAACATTAAAATATTCACACACAATAAAAAATATCGGGTCTTATAGATAATGATTATAATAAAATTATATTCATACCAATTTAAGTAGTATGATCAAAGGGATTCCACATCTGGTCAATATATATTTTAGATCTTATACTCCTGGGAGTATGAGTAAAATTAGTTCTTTCTATATAGAAATATTATAAAATGTGTTTAATATATGTGGTATAATACCAAAAGGTTCCTAAAATTATAAAATTTGAAAATTAAGTAAATTTTTTAACTAACCAAATAATCTTATTTCAAATACATTTTTCATTATTTTTTTTAATTTAGTACACATATATTTTTAAAAAGATACAAAAAAATATCATCAAAATATATTTTATATAGTAAAATACCATTTCGAAAAATTCATAATAAATAATGTGGGATCAACGATTCATTTTGAAAAAAAATTAGAAATAAAAAATGAGTTGAGAATATTATACTAAGATCTATGATATTAATTTAAACAATATAATGTATTTTATCATTTCAAAACATGATTTTGGAAATTATGTTTTTGAAATATAGTGTGCTGTTTAATAAAAAACCTCAATTATATGACCATATAAAATTCCATTCAAGACATTTATTCAAAAAAAATTAAATTAAAATGTTTATAATAGGGGAAAAAAATTATAATGGCCTTATGAATTTATACTACAAAAAGGTATTCTTTATGGTCAATAAAATTCTATTTAGTATTCCCTTGGGAAACTATTCATGCTTAATTTATAAATAGAGTTACTAAATGATCAACGTTGTTCTTAAATACCAACATAGATCTAATTGTCATGAATTCAATGGTTCTTTCCACTATTCCATAAAATCTATTACATTCAAACTAATTATGTACTTATTTCATTTCCATCACCTAGAATTCCTCATTTATTGGTTCAGGGATGTTCATAGTCCTATGATGTTATTTGAAAGAATAATTTTCAACCTGGTTTCAAAAATATTCCCAAGAGTTTTTATATCTTGATAACCACTGATAACATCTAATGGATGGTCTATATATGAACTATTTTCTCTAGAAATTAATCAATTTTTTATATTATTTTTTTCTACATGTTCAAAAAATTCCTCAGAATTGGTTGAATTTTCTACCCATGGTTTTATAGAACCATCATTATATTTGGAGGTGGTATTGATATTTAGATTATAAAGATCATCGGTATGGGGTTCTAAAGAGGTCTTAGCCTCATGTTGATACGTTTTAACAAAAATGATATGAATATATTCTTTTATAAATTTTTTCATTTATTGAATATCCTATATGGTTTAGTAGATGTTAAATTACCATGGAATCTCCATTCATCTCTTTTGGAAGACAGATTTTCCAAAATCTCATTTCTGTTGAGTATAATGAACTTACACCCAAAATATCTAAAGTAATTAATCTTTTTATTTCTACCATTTGATAACAAACAGGGGTTTTTCTCTAAAATTAGTTGAATCTAATCTCCATTTATAATATATCAATATTTGTTCATATCCTCAGACTAAAAATAAAAATAAAGGAAAAACAAATTAATCATGTTCTACGAAGTTACTTAAAGACTTATATTTCTTCTTCATATATGTCCATTTTTTTGGACTCCATTAAGAATTAATGTTGTTATTTTGGACATGTTTTGAGTTTAAATATCCAAATTATTGAATTTAAAACTCCTGATCATTATCACTTCTTATGTTCATAATTTTAATTCCACGTATTCTTTTTACAGTTTCTTATATTTGGAACAGAATAATATATATATATATATATATATATTCACTTTTTTGAGCTATAAATAGCACCCATGTGTTTCTAAAAAAAGTTATTTACAATAAAAAAAAATTCAACCAATTTATGAAGTAAACTCTAGATATTCCAATAGTGTCCATGTGAACCTACTCTATGGGTTTAGATGTTGAAACATCATTATTTTATTTGAATGGGATATTATGTTGCTTCCATTTTTGGAGTGGGTTAAAAACAATGTGTTATTAGAATCCTTGATTAATAAGATCCCAATATAATACTTTTATGGTTACCTTCATACGTTAGTGAATTTTTTTGTGGCCCAATCATATATTTTATATCCCTAAATCATTGTGAAAGGAACTTAAAAAAATAAATATTTTTAGAAATTAAAAAATCTAAATGAACTCCATAAACATTATCAATATGCAAGGTAGTAAATTATTAAATCATTCAAAGAATAATGGTTTTTGATATAATTGTTTTGAAATTTAACTTTATAGTTATCATCACATAATTAGGAGAGTTTGTCAAGATTATATTTTACATTCTCTAACAATAAGAATTTAGTAATAAATAATTACAAGAATTATGGGATTGATCAATTATCATTTTCTTAATTTTGATATCATCACTAGAGTAAAATGTCCACCATAAACATTGAAATGGTACTTAATTATTGAGTAGTCCTCATTCATGTATTTAGAACATCCACAATCCATATAGGCAAATCTTTTGCAGGTACTCTTATTTTGGATTCCTATAGAAAATTTAATCCAGAAATGATTTTGGTTCCAATAATTTCATTGGTACAAGAATTTTATTGATAAAATAGATGGGAGTCCAAATATATTTAACTTTATCATCATAAAAAGTGTTTAATATTTTAGAAATAAAAACTTTATATATATATATAACAGATTTTTTAGTGCTTTATCTTGGTACAAATGTATTCATAACTGGTCACAGTAAAAGAATGATTCCCTTTATTTCAATTCCCTTTTCAGCCATGTTTTCAAAAAAAAATTAACATCATGAATAATTTATTATTCTTATAGAATTTATTGAATAACTTGTATAGGTGATCCATTTCCTCATCATAGTGTTATGGAGATATATCCTAAATTAAAGTATCATATTTGAATTTTCTATTTCACCTTTGGGTTGTAAATATTGATTGATATGAGCTTTTATTTGGATTATCATATTTTTCTTTTTTCAAATCTAGTTACCATTTGTATATCCTAATTTTATAATAACCACATTTTTTGGTAGTTTATTTATATTTAACAATTATTTGATGGAAATATTGTATCATCTACAGCTATTTGGTAGACAACATAGATGTTTCATCAGTTGATATTAATTAGTGACTTTCTTCCCATGTGAAAGCTTCATGTTTACAGTCTCAGTGAACCAGAAATACATGTAATAAATTTTTTTCATCACGTTTCAGATGAAATGGTTCATGTTTAGTCATATAATTATTCAACGGAAATTGTTTTAATGTTATATATACTTTCTAGATATATAAATAATGTTTCCCAAATTTAATATTTTTTAGATAATGAAAATATTTTTTTAACTCGTATTCCCCTAATTCATAGTATAATAAAATCATAGATTTTTAATTATAATTATGATATTCCATAGTTGTATCCTTCCATTAAAAACTATTATATTTGGTTGTTTAATATTTTCCTTGATTATTTCCCAAATATGAATTCCCATTCCATATACAAGGATTTTCATTTTGATATTCTAGTAAGAATAATTGGTTACATTAAAATTATGAGGTCTATTAATGGAAGCTTCATCTTTTATATTTCAATACATAAATTCTATAATTTAGATACAACTAATTTTATTTCTTTTCATAAAACCTGATCATATTAAAAAGAAATTTTAAAACCCCCAATATAAAATGTTTTTCAGAATGGAAAACTTATGTAAGAGTGAATTTATCTTCCAATTAAAATTTATGTTATAAATTATTTAATATTAAATCCCACTTTTATTAAAATATACTTTTTAAATAAAAAGGTCGAAATATATAACATTATATTGAAAAAATCATCTTAATAGATCAACAGAAAGTGAATTAAAATAGGACAAAAAACTTGTATAACTTTTGAACCATATTTACATGTGTTAAGAATCATATATAAAACACTTGTTAAAGAAAAATTTATATAAAATGGTTTTAAATTTTCATTTTTGAAAAATATAAAGTTTTTTATTAAAATATAGAAACAAACTAGGAAATCACACAGTGGAATTAATTCAATGGGTTCTTTCTCAAGCCGAGACCTTATCCTCTCAACTCTCAAATCACCCACAGAAATGATTTTTATTAAAATATAAATAGATCCACATCCTATATCAGATTTTGCATAAAACAATTACTATAATAATTATACACTACACACAAACTCTTCTAATGTTTATAGTCGATTAAATAATAATAAGTGCACCAAGGTAGTCAAGGCTACACAACCTCTTCAATAATATGTTATTGGAGTTAAAATTTGGGTGAATGAGGGAATTGTTTTACAACTCTCCAAAATAATACAATATTATATGTTAAAAAATAAATAATATATAACAATCATAGTTCAAAATGTAATATTGATCAAAAATGGAGAAGAATAGAAAGTGAGAATATTTTATGTAGGTAAGTATAATTTAATTTCGTTGATCAATAATTCTTGAATTTTTATTTGAATAATCTAAAAACTGTTTTAATAGAATTTTTATAAAACTATTGTTTAATTTAATGTTCAAATATAGTCTTATGTGTAATTTTTTTCAATCACACGGGTATTCTATTCACTTACAATACTAAATTTCTACATGTGGTACGACATCTTAAGGGAATAAATTCTCTAAACATGATGTTTTAGGATATTCATTCTTCAATCCTCATACTCATTGTATTATTATATTTAGAGGTTTTACACAAAATGATCCTAAATATAGGTATTGTAGATTTGAACATAATACATTCCAAAAGTTAGACAAATTCAAATTTCTTCACATAAATAATAGCTAATTTGGATCACTGTTACTTTTCCTGATTACATTGCATAATTACTTGGAATTGTGACTTGTAATGGTCACTTGGAATGTTAAAATGAATATAAATTATGGAAAATAATTTTCAACTTTGGTAAATTATTTTCATTTCCGGGTTAGTTGATTTTGTTTCACATGGTAGGTTCATCACTTCATGTATTAGCTTTATTTATTCGCACGATAACATAATTATATCATATAGTAACATCGATTATTAACATTTTTAGTTATTTTCTTCATGTTTTAGGTTTAACACATGCGTTTACTTGAATTATAATTCATATTTTATTCATGACGTGATATACTTTTCTCATCTGACACTTGGTCAATTGTATTTACATGCAATCAATTAGAGTTCAATGTGTGGTCATTTCTACACGATCATGTGGCCCTCTTGGATAGTTTAATTTATCTAAATTTTAGCTATGTTACTTAAGTTATAGTTTTTTAATGGTAGCGTGAAGGCATAAAAATATTATCATTTTGGTCATTCATTAGATAACTATTATAAAAAAAAATATAGATATAATAAACATGGTTTGGGGTTATTAAAATATGGTGGTGTTGGTCTAAGAAAAAAATATCCAATTTTATATGTTATTAGAAATAATGAAAAATAAAATTAATTGAATTGAATAAATATGGTCTCAAAATATCACATAACATACAAGAATTAAAATCCCATATAATTCATAATTAAAACATCAAAATCATTAATATTTAATTAATTTTATACTTTCTCCCCCTTTTTTGGTTTTTAAAAATTGAAGTTTTGTAAATATATAACAATGAATGATAAATATTACATGAATTAAATACTAAATTAACTAATATTATACATTGTATAATGATACAAAAAAACATTACACTAAAATAAGTATTTCATTAATACCATAAAGGATTATAAAATAGTACAATTGTTGTACCTTTATGGAATTATAATCAAAATATGATTTTGAAAAATCCCTAATGTCATCTTGATATATGGGATTCATTCTCATAGTGGTAGATGGTGGGGACAGTTGGACTACCTTAGTAGGTTATGGAATAAAGGTTATAGAAGGGTCCTTATTTTCCACACAATTGGAAAATTGTTTGATAATATGGTCTTGTTTTCTAATAGTCAAGACAAATTGGTTGATATAGGATATTGTTGGAGTGGGAGGAGTTGAGGTAATAGTTAAGGAAGAAGTTTCATGAATGGATGTGTTGGCTGTGAACATGTATGGTTATATCAACCTGGTAACATACTTATCTTCCCTATATTCAACTTCCTTTTCGTAAAAATAATCCTTCATATATTCCATGAATCTTTTAAAATAGTTGTCAGTGTTTACATATTATGTACTTTTGAATTTATTATTGGGTAAAAGTAGTTATCCTAACATAAAAAATCCAATGATATAATCATATCATCATGATCTGGCATTGTGAAGAATCTTGGGAGATAAGAATCAATGTTTCTTTTGATATAATCTCTATCTTCACCAACCTGTTTGAATTCCTTTTTCAGCCGAACTGTAACACCCGAGATTATTATGAGTAATATTTTGTTTTTATATATATATCATCAAAGGAATCTTTCACTACACACTTGCTTGGCTTACATTACACGCAATCACGACCTTCCTCGATAGCTTGCGTAGTACGCAATATCGAGTTTCACTAAACAACGATATGCTATTAAAATATTATTAAAACTAGCCGTTATGAATAGTAATAACCACTTTTTGAAATTTTATAAATTTTATTTTTCAAAATGGACTTCATTTTTGGATTCGGAATACCGAAATTAGCCTAGGGTGAAATTTTGGTATTTTTCTGAAAACTTTCAATTTTTGATGAATAGTGAAACCACTAAGTGGTAGGTTAAAAACTGAATTTTTGCATAAAACATAATTTTACCGCTTCTGTGAATGGAATTTCGAAAATCCGACAGACACGGTTGATATCAGTAAGTAAAATTTGGTTCAATGAGATAAAAATAATTTTTTGGTGAATAGTAACTTTTTACTTTTTTTTACCGCGGTTAATAGTAAATAGGGTAACTAAGGGTAAAAATGATATTACTATTACCCTAACACATGTACTAATTCTATTGGATAAGTGTAATTCGAACAAAAACAACCTTATGAATAAAATATGACCATTTAGGCCCACTTAAGTCAGATTAGGACATTTTTTATTAATTTATTTAAAGAAGGGTTAAAATAGTTAAAATCAAAGTTTAATAAGTAAATCATTTTTAATATGGGGTTATACATAAGATAACTTTGACTATAAATATTCATTAGAAAGCTAAAAAGATTTCCTACCTAATGGTATTTTATTTGTAATTTTTATACATTAAATAATGTAATTTATTTATGACACAATAATGATGCAGTAAATATCTTATTAATGAAATATTGACATAATTGATGTTATAAACACCAAAATAAATGTAATTTGAGACTTTTTATGAACTATACTAATTTTATAGGTTACTATGATATATTAGTGTTGATTTAATCAACTTTTATCGAACATATAATTTTTTTATGACTTTCACAAAAATCATATATCAAATAGTGTCAAAATTGACAAAAAATAGTTTTTAAATAAAATAAAATATTATTAATTGTTATTTTATTCCTAAAAATCTAAGGTTCGGCCAAATGACTTAGATAAGGATATATATATTAATAATAAACAATTTGGGGTTCGTTTGGCATGTCATAGTAAGTGTATTAACCATATAGTGAAAGAAAACAAAAAGACATGGTAAAAGTTAAATTATTTAACTTAGAGTTAAATCTAATTGATAAGGTTAAAATAATACCCTAAACTTGTCTAAATCCTATTGTATGATAGGATTTCGACCCATCCCAACCTTAGCTTCGAAATAAGACCCTTTGGAACCATTATAAACAGATTTTGACTTTAATATAAAATAATATTTTGAGATATTCCTAAGGTGCCCCTCTCCTCCCTTATAAAAGGGCACCTCCTCCCCCTCCCCCTCACACCAATTTGAGAACTCACCTCGTCCAACCCCTGCCCTTTTCTCCTCTCCACTTCCCTAGAATAATCATAGAGGTCCTGGTCTTCTTCAAAGACCAATTTTAGTTCCCTAAGTGGAGGATTCAAAGAGGCGTTCCAAAGAAGCGGTAATATCCATTACCGATCTTTTCAATTTCTTTCTTCTTCAACATCTTCTTCTTTAGTTGTTTCATGATAAAGTAATAACATCAGTATTACTTACATACTGATATGTTATTATAAATATGAAACAACCCTAATTCACCTTCTATCCATCCTACGAAAAAATGAAATCATCGCGCGTGCGTACGTACGGAATACCGTCTCCACGCCGTGGTGTAATCTATTTTCCACCACCACCTTACAAGGATGGGTATAATGGTGTAATGAGTAACTATTTATGATTATTATAAAGTAATATTAATACTGAAATAATATATATATACTCCAATACAATTCTATGATCATAGGAACGATATCATCACTCGTGTGTACGTACGGAATACCGTCTCCACGATGTGATGCGACTCGTTCTACATGATCATCATTACATAGTAATTATATAAATGAATTGAATGAATAAATATGATATATGTTACACTAATACCATTCTGTATATAAGGTATCTATAACCTTAAAAGAAGAATAAGAATTTATTTGGAAAAACACGCATAAGAACAAAAGGCAATAAGGACCCGAGTAACAAGTAACAATGAAATATTACTAACAAGAAGCTAAGAATATGACCATATATGATATCATATCGATATGTATGATTCTGGAATAAGTCAATAACATTATTTAAACCATTATACCGGAGCTTCGGACACGTACAAAGCAAATCGGACCTAAGGTAAGGGAAATATCACAATCTCATTTTTATCTAAGATTGTTTATTCGTAAGTATTTACTAGGGTGTATTTTATCATCCACATCCATGTTTCATCAATATGTAATATTATTTCCATCCACCTACAGTTGTATAAATCCATTTTTACCCTTCGGTGATTTTTTTAGTAATATGTATGAAAGGAATCTTTTGTCATTTTTCATACGAGGTACTTTTTGACTTTTCCGACAAAAGTACGAAGAATGTTTTTTTTAACTTATACGGCATGAATGGATATTTAAAACATTATTTCCAAGAAGCTTCCTTTACAAGTTTTCAAGTTTATTTTTAATCAACTTCTTTTATTTTAAAGTTTTATGACATGTTATGAAAGGAAAAATGTTTTTGAAGAAGAAAGGATATTTTCCTCAAGAATGGAGTTCCAGTGTTTTATCAAAATTATTTTCCATCTAAGATAATAAAGGGTTATATTTTTATCCCTATTATTACATTGATTTGATCGTGTTGTGATGGAATTATTTTTATGAATTCCTTTATCTTATATTAATTGATTTATGATGTCATGATGTTTCAAGAATCCCATTTTTGTTACATGTGTTATGGGATGATGTATGTTTTATGATTATGTGGCACACATAAGAAAGGATTCATTATAAGATGGGTGGGACCTATATCTCCCTCCAATGCATTGGGTAATGATTTTATATCTCATGAGATAGACATGGCTGGAACGGTAGGTTATACTGGTTCAGTGAAACAGGACTGGAACGAGGGTGACTCGGTTCAGAAAGGGACTTTGTCCACTAAGATAGTCTTTGAAATGAGTCATGACTAACAAGAAATGATTTTCCATGATTATTTGTGCATGCCACAAAGTTTCAAGTTTCATGTTATGATTATGGGGATCTCATTTCCACTTCTATGATTTATTCCTTGTTAAGATATTATGATCTCTTTTGCAGGTTATGATTTTCAAAAAGATATAATATGATTTTTATTTCCATTATTTTCCCTTACTGAGCATTTGAGCTCACCCTTTTATGTTTTCTTTTCCTCAGGTCAGGAAGACGGATATTAAGTAGAATATGCTAAAAGGGACCCTAGATATGATGAAATAAATGGGAGACACTGTAGAAGATTTATGAACCAGTTGTTTATGTTTCCCAGTTTCTAAAGACACTATACCTATACGGTCCTTTGTGGTTTTGTCATTTGTTGTAATAAGTGTGCTTCAATTTTGAAGTATTAACAAGGTATGTAAAGTATGGGTCGTTATAGTTGGTATCAGAGGAAAGGTATAGTCAACCTTTGGAAACTAGGATGTGAAAGCCTTAGTAAGAACCCTAAGGATAAGTCTAAGCATATAACACAATCTTAGTGTTTTATAAATGGCCATGAATAACCTAGGATAAGACCTTAAGCATGAAAATTTTATTCTTGAATTATGTGGTTTTCCTATTATAATTAGTGATGCTCAAACTATTCTTCTTGGTTTTAGTCAATGGCTGGAACCCGAAGGAACCATGTTAATGCGGAATGTGATGGGAAATGCAATGATTGTCCCCCTGAGCAACCAAACGATATGGGAGTTGGAATGCAAAATCTTGTAGCCATGCTCACACAACTTTCTCAAGCTATGAATCATGCAGGACTTCCAAACGAGCAAAGGAAGGAGGAACATTCTGTTGAATCCTTCATGAGGCAGCGTCCACCTTCTTTCAGTGGGTCTACTGACCATTAGTTGCTGAACAATGGATTAGTACTACTGAAAAGATATTTTCAGTTCTTCAATGTTCTGAACATGATAATGTCATCCTAGCAGTGTATCGTTTGGAAGGAGTTGCTGATCAATGGTGGAATCTTATTAAGAATACGAGGCAAAGGGATGAAATTGAGTCTATGGAATGGGACGAGTTCAAGAACTTATTTTTCAATAAGTACTTCCCTCTTATTCTCCGAACAAAGATGGAGAAAGAGTTTCTTGAACTGATGCAAAGGGATGATGAATCTGTTGGTACCTATGAAGCAAAATTTACAAGACTTGCAAGGTACGCTTCTGGTATTATTATCCAACCTGAGAGTAACATCGATCGATTCTTTAGTGGCTTAAAACCAAGTCTTCGAAGGGCGTTAGCCATAAGGGACTTCAATAGCTACGAGGAAAACGTTCGATGTGATCTCAAAGTCGAGATGGAGATTGGAGTAACCCATCAGTCCCATGGGTTTGATAAGTAGAGGAAGATGGAATTCGAAGGAAATTCTAAAGAGAACACTGAAAAGAAGATGAGCTTTCCCTTATGCTCAAAGTGTGGAAAGAAACATGTAGGGAGTTGTCTTAAAGGGACAAGTAAATATTTCAAATGTGGAAAGTAAGGTCATTGGGCATTTGAATGCTGCGATAATGGGAAGAAGATGTCTAATGATGCAAACAAAGGAAGGGATACACAGAATGATCCTACTACACTTCAATGTTTCAAGTGCAAGGAGATGGGGCATTATGCCAATCAATGCCAAAATCCAAGGGTTGATGATGATGGTCGACGTCAACAAAATCTTAAGGCTAAAGACAAAGGAAAGTCACATGCAATTTCTATCAGCGATGTGGAGTACGATAATGAAGTGGTGAAAGGTACACTTACCATCCACTCTAAAGTAGAAAATGTTTTATTTGATTCTGGATCCACCCACTCTTTTATTTATAAAGAATTTTCTAAGGGTATCACCGTATTACCTCAACAATTAGATGTTGAGTTAGCTGTGACAACACCTAATGGCACAACAGTCGCATCAAAAGTTTATAATTCTTATCCGATCGAAGTTTGTGGGAAAGTGCTTCCTGCAAATCTTGTGATCCTTCCTTTATTGGAATTTGATGTGATTCTTGGCATGGATTGGCTTTCTCTACATGGAGCTCATATCAATTTCCAAAGAAGGGAAGTCACATTTCATATTCCAAATCAATCTACGATCGTCTATCAATGCAAGGATGAACATAACCTTCCAGTGGAAATTCCTTCCATCTTATGGGTCTTGATTCCACTAAATGAAGGTTATTTATCTCAAATGGTTGGTGAGAAACTCACGATTAAGAATATTCCCATTGTACGGGGAGTTTGATGATGTCTTTCCGGAGGAATTACCGGGTCTTCCACCAAATCGTGAAGTTGAGTTTTCAATAGAACTCGTACCAGGTGCTTTTCCTATTTCAAAGACAGCTTATAGAATGGCCCCAATTGAGTTGCAGGAATTGAAGAAGCAACTCCAAGAGAATCTTGATAAGGGATTCATACGCCCTAGTGCGTCACCTTGGGGATCACCTGTTCTACTTGTTAAGAAGAAAGATGGATCAATGAGACTCTGCATTGATTATCGAGAACTTAACAAGATCACTATCAAGAACAATTATCCTCTCCCACGCATTGATGACTTATTTGACCAACTACGCGGAGCTCAATACTTTTCCAAGATTGATCTTCGTTCAGGGTATCATCAATTAAGGGTCAAAAGGGAGGATATACCAAAGACGGCTTTCCGTACAAGGTATGGACACTATGAATTTATAGTGATGCCATTTGGTCTTACTAATGCCCCTGCTATCTTCATGGATCTAATGAATAGAGTCTTTAGAGACTATCTTGATCAATTTGTGGTAGTCTTTATAGACGACATTCTTGTCTATTCAAAGAGAAAGGAAGAGCATGAAGATCACTTGAGAATTATATTGAAGACCCTGAGAAAGGAGAAGCTTTATTCCAAATTTACCAAGTGTGAATTTTGGATTCAAAAAGTTGCGTTTTTGGGTCACATAATCTCAAAAGAGGGGATATCTGTGGATCCAGCAAAAACAAAGGTTATCGAAAGATGGTCAAGACCAACAACAGTAACTGAGATCCGAAGTTTTCTTGGTTTGGCTGGATATTATCGACGTTTTGTAAAAGATTTTTCACGATTATCTAATCCACTCACCAAGTTGACTCGAAAAGGAGTTAAGTTTGTTTGGACAGAGGAATGTGAAGAGAATTTCAAGGAGTTGAAAAGAAGGTTATCCAGTGCACCTGTGCTCACACTGCCTTGTAGTGGAGAAAGGTTTGTGATCTACAATGATGCATACAATAAGGGATTGGGGTGTGTTCTTATGCAAAATGATATGGTGATAGCCTATGACTCACGACAGTTGAAAATACATGAGCAAAATTACCCAACACATGATTTGGAGTTGGCTGCGGTAATATTTGCATTAAAGATTTGGAGGCATTACCTTTATGGTGAAAGGTGTGATATTTATACTGATCATAAAAGTTTAAAGTATATTTTCACACAAAAGGAGCTGAATATGCGTCAAAGAAGATGGTTGGAGCTGATTAAGGATTATGACTGCTCAATCCATTACCACCTTGGGAAAGCAAACAAGGTGGCAGATGCATTAAGTCGACAAGACCATGCTAGTTTATCCATGATGAGGATCACAAAAGATTCAATATTTATGGATTTACAAAGGATGGATCTTGGAATTATAATGGAAGGGTAAAATCTTATCTTTCTCAAATGAATGTTCAACCATCTATACATGTGAAGATTAAAGAGGCACAGAAAGAAGATGTCGAGTTACAAAAGAAGGTGAGAAATGTTCCTGAATTCAACCTTGTTTGTGATGGGATAATAAAGTTCAGGAATCGGGTTTGTGTTCCTCCCATCCCCGAATTAAAGAAGGAGCTGCTAGATGAGGCTCATAGTTCATCATTCTCTATTCATCCTGGAAGCACGAAGATGTATAGGGACCTGAAAGAGTACTTCTGGTGGGATGGCATGAAAAGAGATGTTGCTGAATATGTCTCTCGATGCTTGGTTTGTCAACAAGTTAAAGCTGAGAGACAAAAGTCTAAGGGGATGTTACAACCATTACCCATACCCGAATGGAAATGGGAAAACATCACTATGGACTTTGTCACAGGACATCCTAAAACATCCAAAGGCAATAATGATATCTGGGTCATAGTTGATCGTCTTACAAAGTCTGCACACTTCATTGCTATTAGAGAGGATTTCTCTCTAGATCAGCTTGCCATGATATATGTAAAGAAAGTGGTAAGATTGCATGGAGTACCACTTTCTATTATATCTGATCGGGATCCGAGATTTACCTCGAAGTTCTGGAGAAGTCTTCAGCATACTCTGGATACAGAGTTATGTTTCAGCACTACTTATCATCCCCAGACAGACGGTCAGTCTGAGAGAACAATTCAAACCCTAGAAGATATGTTGAGAGCTTGCTCTATGGATTTCAAAGGAGGTTGGGATCAACACCTACCTTTGGTGGAATTTTCTTATAATAATAGCTTTCACTCCAGTATTCAGATGGCTCCTTATGAAGATCTCTATGGAAAGAAATGCAGGACTCCAACTTGCTGGGATGAAGTTGGGGAAAGAAAGCTATTAGGACCTGATCTTGTTGATGAAATGGCAGAAAAGGTCAGATCTATTCAACAACACATAAGAGCAGCTCAGAGTCGATAGAAAAGTTATGCCGACAACCGAAGAAAAGACCTAGAGTTTGAAGTGGGCGATAAAGTGTTCTTACGAATATCTCCCTGGAAGAGGGTTTTGAGATTTGGAAAGAAGGGGAAGTTGAGCCCTAGATATATCGGTCCTTTCGAAATACTGGATCGTGTTGGGAAGGTAGCTTACCGATTGGCGCTTCCACCAAATCTCTCTCAAGATCACGATGTGTTCCATGTATCTCTCCTGAGAAAGTACATACCAGATCCTTCACATGTACTCAGCTCAGAAGTTGTACCGCTGGAGCAAGATCTTTCTTATGAAGAACAGCCGATAGAGATTTTGGATCGTAGCGAAAAAGTCCTACGAAACAAGACCACTCGCTTGGTGAAAGTTTTATGGAGGAACCACCAATTAGAAGAATCTACTTGGGAGCTTGAGGATATGATGAGGGAGAAGTATCCTCATCTGTTTGTTACAAAGTGACAAATTTCGAGGGCGAAATTCTTTTTAAGGGGGGTAGAATGTAACACCCGAGATTATTATGAGTAATATTTTGTTTTTATATATATATCATCAAAGGAATCTTTCACTACACACTTGCTTGGCTTACATTACACGCAATCCCGACCTTCCTCGATAGCTTGGGTAGTACGCAATACCGAGTTTCACTAAACAACGATATGCTATTAAAATATTATTAAAACTAGCCATTATGAATAGTAATAACCACTTTTTTAAATTTTATAAATTTTATTTTTCAAAATGGACTTCATTTTTGGATTCGGAATACCGAAATTAGCCTAGGGTGAATTTTTGGTATTTTTCTGAAAACTTTCAATTTTTGATGAATAGTGAAACCACTAAGTGGTAGGTTAAAAACTGAATTTTTGCATAAAACATAATTTTACCGCTTCTGTGAATGGAATTTCGAAAATCCGACAGACACGGTTGATATCAGTATGTAAAATGTGGTTCAATGAGATAAAAATAATTTTTTGGTGAATAGTAACTTTTTACTTTTTTTTACCACGGTTAATAGTAAATAGGGTAACTAAGGGTAAAAATGATATTACTATTACCCTAACACATGTCCTAATTCTATTGGATAAGTGTAATTCGACCAAAAACAACCTTATGAATAAAATATGACCATTTAGGCCCACTTAAGTCAGATTAGGACATTTATTATTAATTTATTTAAAGAAGGGTTAAAATAGTTAAAATCAAAGTTTAATAAGTAAATCATTTTTAATATGGGGTTATACATAAGATAAATTCGACTATAAATATTAATTAGAAAGATAAAAACATTTCCTACCTAATGGTATTTAATTTGTAATTTTTAGAGATTAAATAATTTAATTTATTTATGACACAATAATGATGCAGTAAATATCTTATTAATGAAATATTGACATAATTGATGTTATAAACACCAAAATAAATGTAATTTGAGACTTTTTATGAATTACAATAATTTTCTAGGTTACTATGATATATTAGTGTTGATTTAATCAACTTGTATCGAACATATAATTCTGTTATGACTTTCACAAAAATCATATATCAAATAGTGTCAAAATTGACACAAAATAGTTTTTAAATCAAATATTATATTATTAATTGTTATTTTATTCCTAAAAATCTAAGGTTCGGCCAAATGACTTAGATAAGGATATATATATTAATAATAAACAATTTGGGGTTCGTTTGGCAAGTCATTGTAAGTGTATTAACCATATAGTGAAAGAAAACAAAAAGATATGGTAAAAGTTAAATTATTTAACTTAGAGTTAAATCTATTTGATAAGGTTAAAATAATACCCTAAACTTGTCTAAATCCTATTGGTTGATAGGATTTCGACCCATCCCCACTTTAGCTTCGAAATAAGACCCTTTGGAACAATTATAAACCGATTTTGACTTTAATATAAAATAATATTTTGAGATATTCCTAAGGTGCCCCTCTCCTCCCTTATAAAAGGGCACCTCCTCCCCCTCCTCCTCACACCAATTTCAGCACTCAAGCTCCGCAAACCCCTGCCATTTTCTCCTCTCCACTTCCCTAGAATAATACTAGAGGTCCTGGTCTTCTTCAAAGACCAATTTTAGTTCCCTAAGTGGATGATTGAAAGAGACGTTCCAAAGAAGAGGTAATATCCATTACCGATCTTTTCAATTTCTTTCTTCTTCAACATCTTCTTCTTTAGTTGTTTCATGATAAAGTTATAACATCAATATTACTTACATACTGATATGTTATTATAAATATGAAACAACCCTAATTCACCTTCTATCCATCCTACGAAAAAATGAAATCACCGCGCGTGCGTACGTACGGAATACCGTCTCCACGCCGTGGTGTAATCTATTTTCCACCACCACCTTACAAGGATGGGTATAATGGTGTAATGAGTAACTATTTATGATTATTATAAAGTAATATTGATACTGAAATAATATATATATATACTCCAATACAATTCCATGATCATAGGAACAATATCATCACTCGTGTGTACGTACGGAATACCGTCTCCACGATGTGATGCGACTCGTTCTACATGATCATCATTACATAGTAATTATATAAATGAATTGAATGAATAAATATGATATATGTTACACTAATACCATTCTGGATATAAGGTATCTATAACATTAAAAGAAGAATAAGAATTTATTCGGAAAAACACGCATAAGAACAAAAGGCAATAAGGACCAGAGTAACAAGTAACAATGAAATATTACTAACAAGAAGCTAAGAATATTACCATATATGATATCATATCAATATTTATGATTCTGGAATAAGTAAATAACATTATTTAAACCATTATACAGGAGCTTCGGACACGTACAAAGCAAATCGGACCTAAGGTAAGGGAAATATCACAATCTCATTTTTATCTGAGATTGTTTATTCGTAAGTATTTACTGGGGTGTATTTTATCATCCACATCCATGTTTCATCAATATGTAATATTATTTCCATCCACCTACAATTGTATAAATCCATTTTTACCCTTCGGTGATTTTTTTAGTAATATGTATGAAAGGAATATTTTGTCGTTTTTCATACGAGGTACTTTTTGACTTTTCCGACAAAAGTACGAAGAATGTTTTTTTAACTTATACGACATGAATGGATTTTTAAAACATTATTTCCAAGAAGCTTCCTTTACAAGTTTTCAAGTTTATTTTTAATCAACTTCTTTTATTTTAATGTTTTATGAAATGTTATTAAAGTAAAAATGTTTTTGAAGAAGAAAGGACATTTTCCTCAAGAATGGAGTTCAAGTGTTTTATCAAAATTATTTTCCATCTAAGATAATAAAGGGTTCTGTTTTTATCCCTATTATTACATTGATTTGATCATGTTGTGATGGAATTATTTTTATGAATTCCTTTATCTTATATGAATTGATTTATGATGTCATGATGTTTCAAGAATCCCATTTTTGTTACATGTGTTATGCGATGATGTATGTTTTATGATTATGTGGCACACATAAGAAAGGATTCATTATAAGATGGGTGGGACCTATATCTCCCTCCAATGCATTGGGTAAAGATTTCATATCTCATGAGATAGATATGGCTGGAATGGTAGGTTATACTGGTTCAGTTAAACAAGACTGGAACGAGGGTGACTCGATTCAGAAAGGGACTTTGTCCAATAAGATAGTCTTCGCAATGAGTCATGACTAACAAGAAATGATTTTCCATGATTATGTGTGCATGCCACAAAGTTTCAAGTTTCATGTTATGATTATGGGGATCTCATTTCCACTTCTATGATTTATTCCATGTTAAGATATTATGATCTCTTTTGTAGGTTATGATTTTCAAAAATATATAATATGATTTTTATTTCCTTTATTTGCCCTTACTGAGCATTTGAGCACACCCTTTTATGTTTTCTTTTCCCCAGGTCAGGAAGATGGATATTAAGTAGAATATGCTAAAAGGGACCCTAGATATGATGAAATAAATGGGAGACACTGTAGAAGATTTATGAACCAGTTGTTTATGTTTCCCAGTTTCTAAAGACACTATACCTTTACGGTCCTTTGTTGTTTTGTCATTTGTTGTAATAAGTGTGCTTCAATTTTGAAGTATTAACAATTTTTGTAAAGTATGGGTCGTTATACGAACTATAATTTTAGTATCATGTTTTTAATAACCCTAATACTCTATTTCCATTTTTCTATAAATGTCCTCAAATATAATTATTTACTCATCTAATAAGAGTTGTTAAATCTTATCTCTAAAAATAGTAGAAGGGACATGAGCAGTAGGTTGTGAATCCGAAAATGGAGATGCCTAAAACACATATTTCGTATACTTTTTTCTACATCAATATAATATTTGAATGACTTACATAAAAAGAACATACAATTGATTTCATTTTCCCAATCTAATTCTTTATAATGTCAGTTTTATAGTATAAATGATTCTAAATAATGAAAAATAATACAAATCAAGTTCTATCTTCCTCTCTGATTAGTTCCATGGAATTTCAAAAACAAATAAATAATTACTTCAATGTACCAATTAAATCTTATATGAACTAATTCAAGTCATCTATTATATTATATGATGAGGAATGTCTTTAAGGTGTAGTGGCATGTATAGAGGCATACAACTCATAATCCTATTAACTACTACCATGCTCAATATCCACATATTTAGATCTTAAATATTGAACTTTTTCCTCATCAGCCACATCCTCATAAACTTATTGAACAACAATATTGATTGGTTCAGTGGGTGATTTTTCACTATTTTTCATTGGTTATTTACTTTTATTTACATTATTAAGACAAAATATATATTCAAAATATTAATTTACTAATGGAATTAGATGAGATGCCACATTTCCATTTTGAGAATCTATCTTTGTATTCAAAGATCATTATAAAACCCAAAGACAATTATGATGTTATGTCTACTATCTTGAGGTTAAACGTCCCCAATGTCAAAATCATAACAATAAAAATCAGAATTTTCTAGACCTAGTACTATAGATCCTTAGGATATCTCCCACTTATAATATGAATATGTTATTATTGGTATACTAGTTCTTCCATTTTCATGGATCAGATGTGAAGAATTTTCAAAAATTCCCCAATCTTATTCAATGTCACCTGAGTCATCCGATTATGGATTATAAAAAACCCATATAAAAACAATTTACTTTCAATATAGTCCTCATATTATAGAAAATTATAAAATAAATTTAAGGGTATAGGATAGTCAGGTGTTCCAAAATGCATTACATGAGTGGGTCCCCTATCATCATCACAGGCTTCCCTAGCATACACATAAAGATTATCTATTTCAATTTATTCTTCCTCGGAGTCCTATTATTCAAAAAAATATTCTATTTCATCATCATAATAGAACTTAAAAAACACACCTATATAATTTACCAAATATGATAGGTCACTTGATCTAACAGGATACTCCTTATGATCAAAACCCTCATTTAATTTCATTTAATATATGACCCAATTTCTTTTATAGGGGTTAAAAATTAATTTCATGTGTCTATATATTTTATATGTCATGAATGACACATGTCAATAAGTTACCTTTTCCTTTCACTCATGATATAAAAATTTGTAATCCAATAAGGGTGATACAAACCTAAGATATGGAAACAAGTTTAACTTATAAGTGGGTTTATAGAACTCCATTGTATGTATAATCACACACCCACACAAATTGATATAAAGTCAATTTTTCATCCAGAACAAGAAAAATAGATCTTGATGCATTATAATAATAATGAAAAATTACATAGGATGTATTAAATGATAAATTAATTTTAATTTAATCCGATATTCACAAATGACTTCCAAATCTAGTAGCCTTATAGTTGTTCAGTTTTAGTTACATATTCGAGGAAATTTTGAAAATTAATGAGGGGATCTATTATTAGGTTAGAGAATTGGTAATACTTATAATCACCCTTATATGGAAAACCTATTATCATTTTCCTATAATTTTGATTAATACTCAGTAACTTCCCCATTCACTAGTATCTGAATAATGTCTAATTTTTCTTAAGAGAAAATATACAATTGACAATATAATTCCTTAACTAGAAATGTTTAAAATGAAGTAAAATTATCAATGAACTAATTTTCAAATACTTTATTATAGATAAATTTCAAATATATTGATTTTAACATCTACAACCATTGTGAATAAAATTCTTTTTTTTCACACGTTAGTTGATTGATAAAATTCTTGTACTACAGCTTCACTACATTACTCCTGCTACCCAACTAATTTTTCAATTTCTTTCTAGTAGGAGAATATTTTGGTGGGAGGCATAAACATCTCATTTTATCTCTAGAATTATCCCACTTTGATTCAATTCCTAGTATGTTTCAGGTTCAAACGTTTGGTTCAATATATTAGGGTTTCAATATATAAGGTTTTAAGAGCTGGTAAGGTTTCGAAGAAATAATTGATATTTTAGAGAAAATATACTTGTATATTCATATTATAATATGATTTTTTGTTCAATAATTTAGGAATATAAAATAATAATATATTTTATTACCATCCCACCAAAATAATATATATATAACTTATATGTAATTAACATACATGACATGTATAATGATCATGTTTTGTTGGAAACTAAGTCACAATATTGATTGTGATCTCATTGTAGGTATACTAACTATGTGAGAAACAAATTTCGGAATATATGTTGACAATGTGGGTAAAGTGTAATTGTATGTATAATGATCGTGTGAGTAAGAGATCATGATAGGTAAAACATGTTAAGAGTTCATTTAAGGTATAATGAATGCATGATCTAAAGTTCATAGTTATTTTAATGACCATATAACAAAAAATAAAATTCACTTAACTAACTATGTGAACTAGACTTCATGGTTCAATTAAAATCAAAGACATAAATTAATAATTATAATAAAAAATTATACATATATAAGAGTTAGAACTTAATTAAATGACATTAAAATATTATATGATTACTAATTAATGTATAATATTATTTAACCTCTTAATATTCTATATATTTAATGATATTTCAAAAGGATGATATTTAGTACTCCTGAATTCATGACTAATACCATCCTTTTTATAAATTGTATCTCAAATATTGTTTTTTATTATAAATTTTCATTCATTATGATACAAGATTCATAGGAATATTTATCTCACATGTATTATCACTGTTTTTTATTGATCTACTAAATATAAAAGAATATGAATGTTATTACACTGTATTTAAAAATTTCTCCATCATTCAAATAGTGTTAATCCTTTTGGTTCTCCTCCTTTATTTTTTTAAAAAATTATTAAAAGATTATGTTTATTAATAGGAATTATGGGGTGTAAAATTCATAAGGGTTCCTATATTCTCCTAATATATTGAATATTATGCAATAGGATACCATAATCTTGTGAGAAACACTATGGATTGTGATGATATTGGTATAATCACTACAAAAATTCTCTTAAAAATGTTTTTTTATGTAATCATTTCCCATGTTGGGAAAAAAATAAAAAATAGAATGTATGAGTTCTCAATGAATCCCCTTCAATAAAAATCAATCAAAGAAAATTAAAATTAAGGGAAACCCAAAATCTAAATATTTTTTAAAATGAACCATCATTTTTTGAAATTACAAGTAGTGTCCCACACTAAAAAAAACACTTTTTTAATAGATACTTTAATATCCATAAAGAAAAGCATATAAGAACTTCAGAATGAAGGAAAACTTATTCTTTTGTTATATATGGGATTTGGAAAATTGGACATTTTTTTTCCAATAGTGGCCCTTGATTGGTGAAAACTATATTATTATTAGTTGATTAATCAATTAGTAACGTGTCTTTCTATTTCCTTGATTGTCAAATTATAACTTGTGAGGTTAAATATTCTGATTTTCATATGTTATTCTATTTTATATATGCCAAAAATAGATACCAGTAGTGAAAATTATCTTGGAATGAAATTGAAAAGATCAATGAAAAATTAGTAATCTGTTTTTTTTTCATGGGGTTTTTAACACTATGCTCTATCGTAGTAAAATAATTTTATGGTTTTCACTCATCCATATCTATTAAGGAGATCAGGTCATTAGTTGATGTTATTGATCATATGGATATTAACTACGTTGGTTCCATGTATACATGATACATATATAATAGCAATAAAATAGTCAATATCATGATTGATAGATCTCGTAAGAATGTTATTGATCATGAGAAAGAGTATTTTTTATTTTTTATTACACATAAAAAGATAAATTCTAATCATCCATCCATTCTGGTCAATCCTATGTCAGAAGACATGATGTTTTCTCTCCCATTCATTTTAATAATGCATGGATATCCCACAAGGACTCTAATTTGCTTACTTGGGTGTTTTGGAGAATTTTGTGGGTTGAATTTTTACATTTAAACTCATGAAGTTCATTCATATGGTTTGGAATGTAGATATATTTAGAAGCATTTACAAGGAAATTTACTCTCCAAAAGTCTCACATCATTACGTATAGTAGTTCAACTCAAATAGTGATTTTAGACGTCAACTCTATCAAGTGAATCTTTTCTCATCCAAGATTAAATCCCATCTATCAATGAATGAAACGTTCAATAAATAAAAAAAATGAAAAATAAATTGAATCAAAGAGAGGATGGAAAGCCAATGTTTAAAAACTCCCTTAAAAAGTACCATAATGCATATGGGACTCTTTCCTTTTTGAGTATGGGTTACAATATTATCCATGATAAGAAAATAATTTCTAATCACAATGTTTTATAATAATCTAACATTTTTAATTTGGATGTAATTGAGTGGGAAATTATTGATGGAATTATTACAATCCTTATCATCCCTAAAGATAATATTCTACTCAGTAGAATGGATTTTTCTTCTAATTTCCTCTTTAAAAAGTATTTAGATGTTATAAAAGCTTATCTTTGAAGGTTCTCACCTCATTTTTCATTAAAGGTTTAATTCTTTGAGAACAAAACGCTATATTTCACACTCTAATATATAAAAATTTGGAATAATTTTGATATTCATCTTTTCAGGACTACTCTTCCTATTAATAAAAAATAAATTATTATTATAATCATTCATTCAAAATGTATTTTTCTTATATCCATCAAAATTTAAACTTTAAATAAATTTGGATTGGTCAAACAATGGTGCATATTTTAATTCAATGGAATGGAATATGAGTGTGTAAATATTCCTAAAAAGTGAAATTATAGAGGCCACATTACTCTCATGTATGATATCTTGTAATCCTTTAATAGTATTGATTATAACTTTATTTATATTTTTTACATACTTTTGGATTCAATATCACTTTTATTGGATTTGCTAAATTCCTTTTTGGATTAGCCCACATATTAGTGATCATTATTGGGTCTCATAATGGGTATTTTAAATTTCCTCAAGTGGTTGGATAGGTTAATCCTATATCATCACATTTATTTAAAATTTCATAAGATTATCTTAATCACCTCCTCAATCATTTGGTGGATCATTTAATTCTAAAAGCAATCCATGCATCAAGGATAACTACTACCCCAACACATTAACTCAATGATGATGAGAATATTATCTTCTAATAATGTACAAAGTGGTACATTCAAGACCACAAGGACTTGCTCACTCATTATGAAATCATCTGAATGTAATTAATGTGATGGTATAAATATTTCATTTAAATTGGAAAGGGATTCACCTCTACCAGAAAGTATTATATTTAGTTAGAAATGTGAAATATATAGGGACACATACCCATAACATATATTGGAGTTTCGTTGATTTCTATGATACCAATTGTGATGTAATTGCTTAATCAGGCTAATAAAATTAAAAAATAGATCCCATCTTTGATGGATGAGGCACTTTGAAATTTTTGGTTGAGTTTATCTTATCAAATCCACCATCGTATCGAAGATGGTTTACTTATTAATTATAAATAAATTTCTTATGGGGATCTTCAAAAATATTAATATTTATATTAATTATTTTTGAATTTTTATATTCTTGAGCCAAATATGGTAAGAATTTCTTGGGGAAAATGTACCAATTCTCTCACCAGTGATTGAATTGGTAATAAGAGGCTCAAAAACATTAAATAATCTCGTTAATGTCAATTTACGTGGAATATTATTAATATAAATTCAATAAATTTTCAATTCCATAATTGTAGATTTCTAGAAATATTAAAACAAGGGAAAACTTCTGAAATGTATTCAAATATTTATTCATCAATCAATAACTATTACATGAATATCATGGTTTTTATCTAGATGAATTGATAGTAGGAATTGAACTCACATGTTCTTGCTATATAAATAAACATGACCTCCTCTGATCACTGACTATTATCCATGGAGTTCTTCTTTAGATTCACATACCTATAAAAAAGTCTTCTTTGATTACCCACCAAAAAATATATAGGAATAAGTTAGTGATATCATCTAGGATTACACTTTCACCTGCTAATAGGATGTTATTATTCAGGAATCAGAAAAGTATGGAATTATAATTGTCTAATTATACTATCAATTTGATTATGTGGATTCTAAATGAGTTTTTGATTATATTAAAAATTACCGTATATCCAAGATCAAGCATTCACGGTTAGCATTGATCTAGAAATTAGTGATTAA
The DNA here is from genome assembly GCA_963277665.1 of Viscum album. NCBI lineage: Eukaryota > Viridiplantae > Streptophyta > Magnoliopsida > Santalales > Viscaceae > Viscum > Viscum album. Next base: position 1,505,354,667 of record OY728137.1, on the reverse strand, counting down.
TTGAATTCTAATGGATTATTTCTTATAATTTAATGGTGTTTATCTCTATTCCATGTGTCATTGCTTTTACCATTATAGATAATATTCTAATCATATTTTTATAAACTACTCCCTGGATTATTCATTGGGGAAGGTGGTCGATAACTTTTTTGAATTACCAATGTCAATTGTGATGTCACCTTGTTCACTAATTTAGTGCGATAATGGTTATTTATCTCTATATCTCTATAATATTATCCATGTGGAAGTGTAGGAGGGGTTATATATTATTTTTCATGGACGTTATGTTATAATTCATAGAAACACTCTATTAAATGATAAATCAACCATTGGAAATTTAATATTCTTTATCAGGGATTTCAATGTTCCTCAAAAATATTGTTATGATAGCAATATCCATGACTTCACTAGTTTGAGCTGATTAGGTGTATTGATGGGAATTTCAAGCCACAGGTTGGTTCATTGGATGTTTTCATGAATCCTCCATTTTGAAATTGAATAAAAATTATTTATGATGATGCTTATAAAGGTAACCTCAGTCTCTTTATATGTGGATCTATCAAACATGATCCTATTGGGAATTTAACTCCTATATATTTTAATTGAAGAACATTATGTACAATAGTGCATGTGACAGATGACATCGAGAGTAAACAAACTATGAAATATTATTATTTAAATGGTACCATTATAACATAACCATTAAATAGGTTATAATTAATATTATTAATTAAAATATGAAATATAAAATGGTCATTTTCATTTATAATATAATATTAAATTCATTTTAAATTATCACTCTAATTTTTAGTAGTCATTTTAGTTCTTAAAAATATATTCTCTTAAAAATAATTTTTTTACTTTATATGAGTGGATATTATAATCTATTTATAATAAACTATTTTAATAATAAAAATGATATCATTTTTATATGTGTTTTTTAAGAATATATTAAGGTGAATTTTCATGACTTTTTAGAAAATATTTACTTTTAAGGAGTACTGAAAAATGATGATGTTCATTAAAAATTGCATTTTATTTTAAAGTATTTTTTTTTATTTTAAAATAATATTTTGGCTTATTTTTATATTTTTATTAGTTCATTATGATTTAAAATAATCCAATTATGGGTTTTAAAATTAATTTTATACTTTACTTTAGAACAAAAACATTTTATACTATATAGTGTATTTTTCCAAAAAAACATTTTGAATTTCATTTTACTGGTTTAATTTTATATTATATTTTGAAGAATTTATGTTATTTACATTGTAATTTAGATTCCATATTCAAAAATGGTTCTACATTATTTACATAGGAATAAATTAAATTTTTTCAATATGAATAGAAAACATAGTAATTTTATTGCCATGGTAAAGGGTAGAACAGGTAAATTTGGTAAAAATTAAATGATAAGGGACAAGAAATAACTGAAACACTAATATAAATAATATTTTAATATAATATTTCAACAATAATGTAGATAGGATCAAATTTATTACCATTTATATTCACATGGATCAGATTATGACCATTATAGTATATTATTTAATGAATAGTCAAACATGTCACTCTTTTTTTTAATAAGTAAAATATTTTTAATATGGGGTAAAAAAAATTATATGTTTAAATATAAATAGTATTTTTAATGATAAAATATTTTTCGTGAACATGTTAATTTAAATTTAATGTTTTGGGAAGAACAAATTCACATAAATTCTTACACAATGTTGATGTTGTAATTATTTAATTACTAAAACATTCAAGATAATGATATTTAAAATATTAAATGTAACATACAATGATATATTAAATAGGATCCAAAAATTATCTATATGAATATAAAATTTTTAGGATATAACAAAATAGTTGGTTTTAATTTTATGTATCACATTTATGTTTTTAATGTCAATGTGGTGAATAATATCAAAATTAAAAACATAGATATTTTATGCTAAAAAAATATTACTATATTATTTAAAAATCATAAAAAATTAAATTACTCCAAAGGGTATAATATACAGTCGAAAATTTACTACCCTAAGAATTTATACATCATTTTAATTCATTTGGTTCTAGAATAATCTTAATATTGTTTAATATTTGGAGGAATTCCATAAGTGCCCATCACCTCAATTACAAAAACGAACCCCTCTTGCACTTATTTACACCACATTGAGAAATATATAGAGACCAAACCTTGACCATTACTCTTCTAAACATACCTATCGAGGTCCTATAGGTTTATTTACTTCTGAAAATAGCAACCATAGGACTATTAAGATGATATCTAATGAGAATACACCAAAAAATATGTAATAATCATAACTGACTCATCCAAGTATATTTCTTCTTTTAAATCATTATAAATGTTTATTAAATAATTAATAAATAAATACATTTTCATTTATATAAGAATAATTTATTAATATTTATATAAATACATATTCCACCTTTTCTTTCATCTAATAATAAATGAATGCACTGTGTGTGCATATGTACAACTTAATGTCCCCCATAGTAGGATAGTATGTTTTCTGTCTATATTTACATGGATGATTATAATGATATAAATATTGGATAGATATATGATACCTTAGACATTATTATTGATTCATGAAAATTAATTTATCATTCATTTCCCTTCCCGGTCACAATTATGGGAATGACACTATCACTCATGTGTATATATGCCTTACAATCTCTATAAAGTGATGCAACTCACTTTCAATATAAAAATACAATAATAATATAACATTTTTAAAATCATTAAATTTGAAACATATTGTATTAATAAAAAAATTTAAATGATGAACCATATACCATCCATATGAACCAGAAGATATGTGACAAAATATGCAAGGAACAATAAAGTAGTAAACACCCAAAACAATGGTAATAATGTAATATTGTTAACGGGGAGGTGGATAGTTGTTATTTTGGAATTATAAATGATTTGATAAATATTATCATGGTTCTTATATAAACCTATAACATGGTTTAAATCATTATACAGGAGGTTAAATCCAGTTCATGTAATGGAATATGCAAGATATGGGTTATTTAGTCTGACATTTATTTTTGGTAGACATATTCCATATTAACCAATATTTTCATTTGTGTCATCTATATAATATGAATTTACATGTTATATCATGAACATCCTAATATAAATGATATTTAATATTTCTTTTGAAGTTATTCTTTCTTGGTTGTCATGATACAATCATTAGCAAAGTGCTAAGGGTTTATTTCAAAATCTCTTCATCATTCGAGATTGATTATTTTTAAGAACTCAGTCAAAAATATATCACTTCCTTGTAAATATATTTTAAATGTTTTTTAGAATGGTTTTTACTATCATATTGTAATTTTTTTAATTAATTTTATTTAGATTATAATTTTTACAAAAATCCTTGAAAGGAATATTTTCCTTAATTTCGAAATGAGATTCTTTGGGAATTCTCCCCTAAAAATACTGAATGATTTCTTTAGAATTACATGGAAGAAGATTATTTTCATGTTTTGATGAAGCATTAATTCATTAAAGATTTAATAACATGTTTACAAGGAAATTTTATAAGAATTTGTTTCCAGTTTATTTTCTTTGTTTCTTTATAAAAGTGAATTTCAAACTGAAAAAGAATCATTCCGAAAAATGAATTTAATGATATTTTTATTGTACTTTTATTCATTATTGACATTAATAATTTATATTATTTATTAAAAACTATATATATGCCTTAATAAATCCATCCTTTCATCAATTCAATTAGTTATGATGGTTTTATATTTCACTCCTCTTAAATATCCATATTCAGGGTTAAACCATATGTCTTTTTTATATATTATGATTACATTGAATGTAATTCATATAATTGGGTAAATAAGATTCAATAAATATATTTTAGTCAATATAGAGATTCTCTAATAATGAATATTCATTAATGAAATAAATTAATAATATTGATATTTGAGAAATACATTTTACTTGTAGTGAGAGGTGGTTAATGCAATTATATACCACTCAATACATCGATAGTTATCATGATACACATTAGTTGGTAAATGTAGATGGGTTTTACCCACAATGGTTAAAGTGTATTAGGAAAGGTATTTATAGTATATATACCATTATGTCTAAGATCATGTCATCTAATATAAATAATTTTTCTCCTTAAAAAATCATTTATTATTATCAATGTTTTTTTCAATGAGATATTTTCCATGGATTTAGATTGTTCCCATGCTATGGATTTAATAGAATTTTTCTACATTTATTTGTATTTACATAATGATTGTGCCTTATTCTTACATGATATAGATGTTATTGATTAAATGGAATGTTTGTAAAATTATTTAAAATTCCATATTCATTATACATTATTGATTCCTGATATCTTATAATGTATGTAACAATTAATGATAAATTATGATAACCGTTATTTTGATTTCTTTCCAATGGATCATAAGTGGAATCCTTTGAATGAGTTTATATATTCCAAATGGATTCCATTACTATGTTTTATGTTTTATAACCAATGTAAATGGGTATCATGTAAGCATCTAATTTTCAAAAACTACTAATCAAATTGGTCCTTTTGGATTTGAGTACATATATTTTTGATAATGTAATAAAGTGACCATTGACTATTTACTTTTGGAGTTTTAATTTTTATGGTTAGTATCAGAGAATGCTTAGTAGAAGCCTTTGGGACTAGATTACAAATATATATATATATATATACATATATTAGGGAATATTACCATGTTAATGGTATTGAGGATATGTCTAAATTTAGAATAACATCCTATAAATTTTATAATGACCATGGATAAACTCTCTTAGACATAAGAAATCATATACTGAGAAGATTGTGTCTTTATCTATACATACTTTGAATAATATTTCATATAACACAATAATTATTATTGTTTTTTTAAACATTTATTTTTTGTTTTTGTCAATTTATTAAACTAATAGTAACCAGATTATCGTCGATTGTGATGAAAAATGCTTTGATCCTATGAAATGAAATAAAATGATAATGAGAGTGAATTATATTTTCATTATTTATAATCAGTTATCTTGGTAACATATTGACTACATACATCTTAGACTACTTTGGGGTAATCCAAAGAATGAAAAGATAGTGTTTTTTAGATGACATGTAGTGGAGTCTATAGGGTAAATAAGGATTAATTTCCATCATGTTATTATTGTGGAGAGGGACATATTGGAGAATTTTTAAAATCAATGGGAAACAGATTGAATTGTGGTAATAGAGTTCATAATGAAAACAACTTCTAGGGAGAAATGAAAAGTGTGATGGAAGGAAATAAATTTCATTGAAGGGTTTCATATATAATTCATTTCATTAATGTGGTGAACATGGGCATTATTTGATTCAATGAACTCATCTAAAGGTAATGTACTAGACTAAGTAGGCTTTTATATTTTTATTTTTGAAACATTAAAGCAGAATGATGGAACTATTATGTACTAGGATTCAAAAATTATGATGTGGATGTATTTTTCCAATAAAATTTTGGTTGTCGTAATCATGAATTATCTAAGGATTGTTTTTATTTTAGAAACAAACATGTCTTCATAAACTTAAGAGTTATATAAATTTTCACGGTTTTATAATTTTAATATTGATTATATGTTAAAATTTTTAAACACCCATTTGTTTTTTTATTTTTATTTTGTTAATCATGATGAATGATATATTTGGATACCTGTCTGAAAATTTAACACATTAGTTTAGTATATGTTTTAGTGAACATTTTATTAAAGTAATAATTCTATTACATGTTTTGCACATTATTTTAAAAGTACGAATATCCATTTCGGTTTATATGATATTTTATTTTAAGGTTATTATGGGTTATTATATTTTGTGTAACGAATAATGAATAGTATGAGACATCATTAGAGGATAAAAAATTTATTTAATGTTGATCATAATAAGAATATTTTTAAGAAGTTTGTCAAATTATGGTGAAATTTTAAAGGATTGTATTAATATTATTTTAGAAAAAAGATAACCCAGAGGTTGGATGATAACCCACCACTTATACTAAGGATGTAAGGCTTGAACCCATAATAGAAGGAAAATAAGGGTGCATTTCCAACCACATTCTGATATGATTTCGTAGTTAGTATAATATAACATTTGTTCATTCAAATTAAATGATAGATAAAGAATAAGTTCATTTTGGGAATATATATTTTCTTTTATGAATAACTATCTGATTTTAAATTGATTTAGTTTTATGTAATTAATGATCATTATGCTGGGAAATGTATATAATTAAGAGAAAAAATGTATTATTGGGTCTTATTTTGGGAATAAATTTTGAATTATCATTTGAATAATATATTATTTTATTATTTCCTTTTAGTGATTTTGGTTATTTTTGGGAATGAATAGTTTACCATGGTATTATATGAATATGGAATATGTAATTTGGATATAGGACTATAAGAGTGATTAATGATAATTTTTTTTTGAAAATGACTTAATTCATTGTAGATGAATAATAAAATTTTTGGATTTCCATAATAGTTTTTAATATATAGATAATTTTTATGGATTTTTATTCATTGAACGATCTTTTTTTTACTTTGGGTATTTTTGTTTAACTTTGTAAATTAAAAGTAGGCTTTCTCCATTTGATGGTTTATTAATTTCAGGAATTATCTTATCTTGTACTGACCAAAATATCGTTTTTTAAATTCTTAATGATAAGAAGAATTTATTTCTTTTATTTTGTAGAGTTTTTGATTCATAAAAGTTAATTCTATTGCATCATATGTTAAAAACTTATACTCATCAACATAATAAAAATATGTGTCTGTGGTGGAAATTTATTAATGGATGAAAATATACATGTCGAGTGTTTATATTAAATTATTTTATTAATCATGGATAAAAAATAGTTTCTCAATATATATGAAAAGGATAATTTTTAAAAAAATTACCTGCTTAATTTTATTTTTGAGAAATGAATGTTCTTTTAAATCAGTATGGATTTAATTGGTTCTGATGGTTAAATTTATCATGACTATGTTCTCTATCAATCTCCATGAGTCCTTTGGAGTTATCTTATATTTCATAAATTTGTTTTCACTTCACCCATATGTTCACTTACAAGGAAATATCTTATTTTTTATTCTATATGAACTCTTTTATACCATTTCACTCTCTTTAAGTATTAGTTTTTTAGACCCTTTTTATGATATTGGATTTGAAGATTGGTATTTTAAAATGTCAAAAAATAACTATTAAATCCAAGTTTAAATTTCAAGTACATAATTTATTTTGGTGGGGTAGGGGAGATTGTAACACCGTGAGATTTTAAAATAACAATATTGTGAATGATATCCTATATAACATGCGATAATGGGATTAAATGAAAATGAAATATTATTATTTACAAGTGACTATTATAACCTATCATTGAAATAACTTGAAATTAATATTGTTAATGGTTTTATGAAATATATAATAAAAATACTCATTTCTAAATTATTAATTATTTATTTATAAATATGAAATAAATTTTTTACTGAGGTAATTTTATTTTTCAAAAATAAGTTTTTTTTTCAAAAATGGGTTTTTTTATTTTTATGAATAAAAATTATAATCCATTTTTTGAACCTCAATAAATTGTATTTATAAATTTAATAATTTTGTTTATTTAGTAAGTTAATATTAAATTACTATTAATATATGGGGTTTTTCTTGAAAACATTTATCTCTCAACCAATAGTGAAAATACTAAAATTTATTGAAATCAATATTTTATTTTAAAGTATTTATATTTAAAAATTACGATTTGGATGATTTTAAAATTTAAATTATTTAACAAATATATAAAATAATACAATTATGAGTTTTAATTTTATTTTTTGATTTATATTTATATAAAATATGTATTATATTTAGGAGGGCTGTTTTCTTGAAAAAAATGTTTTTCATTGCATTTTTTCCATTTCATTTTAATTACAATTCAGCAAATTTCTGGTTTCCTATTTTTAAAAATGAATTAAATATTTGGAATGTGTCATTAAAAATTTATTCAATGGAACCTTTTTAATTTTGGTCAACATGAATAGTAATCTATGTAATTTCATCTACACAGTAAAGGGTAAAATGGGTAAATTAGGTTACATGTAAATGATAAGAATGATGAAATACCTACAGAATATCTAAATATTATTTTTTTCATAATATATTTTACATAATCATACAAGGGTATATTTTATAACCATTTTGGGCCACAGAGATGATATTATGACCTTTTTAGTTTTTCATTTAATAAAAATTCAATCATTTTAATATCTTGTTTCAGAAAAGTGTAAAAAATTTAATATGGGGTTCACCAAAGGATATGTTCAAATATAAGTAGGTTTTTGGAAGATAAAATATTTCTCATTGTTATGGTCGTTTATATTTAATTTCTGTGAAAAACGTGTGAGCTTAAATTCTTCAAAAACATTCATGTAGTAATTATTTATTTAATAAAATAATCTAGCAAACAATAATAATAATCTTAAAATTCACATAATAAGAGATCATAATGGTAATCCATGAATTATATTGATGTCGATGATATGTTTTTGATATAATAAAGTAATTTTATTAGAATATTACTAGTTATCTGTATGTTTTAAAATTCAATATAACAAACAGTGTAAAAATTTTATTTAATGAAATTTTATGGTATTAACATTTTAATATTTTTTTTAAATTAGGAAAATATTAAATAAGTACAAAAGGGATAACATATAATAAAAAATTTCACCCTTCTAAATTTATTGTCCTTTAGGAGCCATTTGTGAATTGTCATATTATATTTTAAAATATTGATATGTTGCAAAAGTTCTTATCACAACAGCCTTATCGAAGATCTATAAGTTATTTTTCTTAAAAACTAGAAACCTCATGTTCGTCAATAAGATATTTAAGAAGAAACCACCGAAGAAGAGGTAATCAAATTTACTAACACTTTTATGTTTATTTCTTATTCTATGTACTATTAACGTGTTGTTTCTGTTCTAAATTAATAAATCACGTATCATTTATATACTGATATTATATTTATAAAATGATCCAATCATTTTAAAAAAAAACTTATCTTAGAAAAATGTAATCTCTGTATATGAGTACGTATGGCTTACCATTTCTACGCAGCAATGAAATTTTTTTATGTCACTACTTCACCCCGATGGTTATAATTTTAGAAATAACTGATACATATGATACTAAGATAATATATTGATTATAGAAAATTAATATATCATTCATTTCCTTACCCATTCACCAATAATATAATTTTATCATCGCTCATTCGTATGTACGACCTATTATCTTTGTGATGTGATGTGACTTATTTTATGTATAGAACATTCATTAATGATCAAAAAATTATTAAATAATTAAAAATGATTCTTATATAATTAATATAATTTTGGATATGATGAATCTATATCCCATAACCATGAACATGATCTTTTGTCGAAAATATATGCAGGGATGAATGAAGTTGTTAACACCCAAAATAGTATTAATAATGAAATATTGTTAACAAATAGGTGGTAAAGAGTTATATTAGAATTATAAATGATTTAGTATATAATAATATTATTTCAGTATTATTTAATGGCATTCCATAAACCATTATATAGGATGATAACTAAGGTATAACTAAAGTAAATTTAAACATAAGTTTTTTTGTTTCAAATTTTATGGGAGAATTATTCAATGTTAAATTGTTTTTCCCTTTTTATGGTGTATATACATCAATTTTAAATCTTATATCATGATCATTATGAAAATAATGATATTAAATGTTCCTTTTCTTCTTACCCTATAATGGTTCTTATAATATTATTATTGCCAATGAGATACGGGTTTTTTTACAATCTCTTCCTTATTTAGGATTGTTTATGTTCAAGTCCCAACAAGGGAATATTTAAATTCCATTTGCATGTTAACTAATTTTTTTAATAAAATAATTTTACTAATCTTATATGTTTTTAATGCCATTTTATTGTATTTTTAATTTAAAAGAAACTCTCTTAAAGAAATATTTTTATAATCTTAAAAATGAGGTACTTTGTGACATTTCTAAAGAATATAGAGAAGGAATATTTTTTAACATATAAAAATTATAGTCTTTTACCACTACCATAATGCATAAATTCATTAAATCGTGCTTTACATGATCACACAACTAATTTAAATGAATATTTTTCCTCTATATTTTCACAGTTTCTTTTTAATTGTGTATTTGTATGTGAAAATATATTATCCTCAAAGATATTTTAAATTATATTTTTATGTTAATTTTTTATTAATAACAGAAACCCTTAAATTTTACTATTCACCATGGGGTATATGTTTTAATGATACAATAATTTTAATCATTCACTTAATTTTGATCTTTGTATATTGTATTTATCTTAAATATCTATATTTATTCCTAAAATATATACCATTATTACATACAGTTCTATTATTGAATGTTATTTTAATAACTGGGGAAATAATGTAAAAAATAAATCCTTTACCCCATATAGATATTTTTTAATAATTCATATTTTTTCATGAATTAAATCGATCATTTCTATATATGATGAATTTGTTGGCATTCAAATGATGGGTGGGGCCCATAATTATATATCCCCATGAGGCATTATAAGGACTCATGTAAAAATTATGTTTTCATACTAAATGGGTATTATCAATAATTATAAATATGTATTGTTAATGGTCTTTATAGTATAGATACAATGATGTGTGAGATCATGATTACCAATAATAAGAATTTACCTCATCAAGAATTTTTTTATTATAATCCATGATATTTTCACTATGATAATATCCATCGACCTTGATTGTTGAAAAGTTATTGATTAAATGGAATTTATTTATAATTACTTATATTACATAATGATAAAAACTTTTTTTATCAAGATAAACATGTTATTCATTAAATTAAATGGGTTTTAAATTTTTTTACATTGATATATTGATTATGAACTATTGATTCATGATAGAATCAACTATATGTAACCCTTATTGATAATTCCATCTTACCTTAATTGTGTTTCCTTTCCCTTAGATATGAAGGCGATTCCTTTGAATAAGTTCAAGGATTCTAAATTTTTTATATTACAACGTTTTATGATTTATACATAATATGAAATGGGTATCATGTATGAATATGGTTTTCCAAAAATAATTAACTGAATGGTTCATAGATATTTGACTATATCTATTGTGATAATTTAATAGTGTGACCACTAACACTAGGATTTCAGAGTTTGGGTTTTCAGGAAATGTTCTTGGATATTGGTTTGGATCTTGTGTGATGGTGGAATCCCATAAAGCTAAAATTCATAGAGTCATTAATGTGGGCTCATTTACAAAATCCAATGGTTGGAATTATATATTGCTTGAAAGAAAATCCACTATCAATGATCATGCTATACAAATGGTTTTCTTCATCTCTCATTGAGGTTTTCATCCTGATGAGTTGAATGTATGAGATTTATCTATCAACACAATTAAATTATCACATATTCTTTTTGCAAGGTGAATCATTTGGAGGATGATCTCAATGAAAAGGAATTGGAATGAATCCTAATTAGTTGGATGACCACCCTTCATACATGATATCTTTTTATGGTAGATATTATTGTAAAATCTTGTTTTTATACTCCTATTTCTACATGTATTTAATAAACATTCATTGGAATCATTGGCTAAAGAAACATTAAAAAATCAATTATCCTTATGTTTAGGGACATGTCACTATTGATATCCATAGTCTTATAATGTGTGTTATATCCTAAGAATTCATGCAAAACAATTGCATATAACTATGTATTTAACTTCCATATAATAATTTACTAGATATTTCTTTTTTATTATGCCACAAACTTGAGTATTTTTCTTAAAGTTTCATTTTCAAGAGGCATTTTTTCTGTCCTAAATACAATAACCAAAATCTGTAGCTGAATAAATAAATAAATCAAATGATTTTCCTATTGAGTAAAAAAATACTAAATTGGATATACAATAGAGGTTTTTAAAAGTCATATTGGAAACATGTGAATGTGATTCTTTTTTATTTTATTAATTATGTTAACACATACACAAAAAAATATTAGGTGGGATATAAGTTATGTATAGAATATTTATAATAATACCTCTATTTATATTCTGATCATCTAGTTTCATAGTTTCATCAAGATTTGGTATATATCTTATATACATGGGGGTATATCTAACTTTAGTAATATCCATAACAAAATATTTTAAATGATATTTATTGTATATAGAGTGAATTGAAATGGTGCCTTATTTATTTTTAATAATATGAAAACTAGTGATGAATATTTACTCAACCATTAAAGTAATTTCAAACTATTTTTTCATGATTTTATCAATTTCAATACAGAAAAATTTTGGGATGGTCCAATAATAATATAAAAAAATTATATTTATACTAATAAAGAATAATTTTATATTATATTAACAAATAAATTAGGATTATATATTCCTTTTTAAAAAACATTAGAATTAAAAAATAAGAGCATATATAAAACTATGATTTTAGATTTTGTTATAAACCATAAAATTGTTTATATAATTTAAAAACATGATTTAAATTAGATTGGTTTTGAAAAAAATGGGTTTCCCTAAAGAAAACTTCAATTTTACATCTATTTATAAAGGCACTATTGAAATCCATTTGATTGAATTTGAATTCAAATATGTAGCATAGAAATGAAAATTTTAATTCATTCATGACTTTATACTGGTGATAATGTTTCATTATAGTCAATACCTACCTCTATATTCTAAAATTTGGTAACGAGTCTTTATCTATTTTTAATTATACCATCAAGTTCAAACACCTTGATCCTAAACACACACATAGTTGCAATAGTAATGATGTCTTTAGGTATTTATATTAGTTGTCAATATAAGTTAATTTAGAACCGAATCCTCTCTTCTGACATAGCCATTACCTATAATTCTGCATCCATTCCTTTAGTTACATTATTTAGTTCATGATGGGATATGAATGATTAATGTTCACACTAGAAATTATTAATATTAGTTTTTCTATCTAGTTCTCTAGATATAAAATCTATGGTATGGAATCTTTGAGTCATATATTCTCATAGAATTTAATTATTAGGTACTATATTTTCATCATTAGGTTCATATAGTTTTTTTATAGTTGGGTGATTTTTGAATATTGGTTATATAGATATGTATTTATATTATTTTCCATGAATACAAAATTAGAATAAAAATAGAATCCCCAAGGATTTATAATGTTGTAATAGGATGATGTGGATATCTTTAATGGAATTGTACATATATAAATTCTTGAAAAATATTGGTTCTTTTATTTAATACCCTTTATGAATTTCTAGATGCTAAATAAAAAATAATTATTCATTAATCTCTTTTGGATGATTTTTTTTGAAATTCACCCTTTTTTAGAGTTTAAATACCTTTAATCAATAAACAAAAAAGTAATTAACCATTGTTTTCTACAATTACATATCTCAAATTATGTTTTCCTAAAAATTAATCTAATAATATTTCTATTGATAATATATAAATTTATATTTATACCATCCACCCGAAAAGAAATAGAAATGTAATATTAATCTTTAATAGTATGGAAAATCTCTTAATTATTTCTATTTCAACCATATTTTATATCATTATATTATTGATTATTAAGACTATATATTTTGTGAATTTAACCATGTGTGAAGTATAAACATTTTATTTCATGATTTTCAAACTCATAGATATGATCATTTTATAAGGTCTTAATATTCCTATTATATTTTTCTATAGAGTTTTTTTATATTCGAAAAAATATAGAACAACATCACTTTTTTGAGCAAGAGACAATACCCAATTATATATAGAAATGTAATCTACAAGAATATAATCCCAGTTTTTTCCATTTATACTGGAAATTATATGGGATCCCAAAAGGTTCCTGATAACCAACACAAGGGTTTGAGAAGTTGAAATATACTTTATCATTTTCAATGATATCTTATATATTTTCCCGTTTTTACATTGGTTATAGTCTTAATGTATTTCATGTTGAGATTTTATAATATGTGTATTTTTATATAATTTATTTCACTTATATTCAATAGCTTTTACTACATGAAATGCTCAGTTTAAATGAAAAAATATATAAAATTAAAATATATTTATTTAATGTGATAGTTTTATCCTAGAAATTTTATTGTAGAGTATAAATATTAAAAATAAAATTTTGAAAAAAAGTTTTCTGTGGGAATAAAATGAATTCATTGGTTAAAAAGTAAATAAAAAATAAACTAAAAATAATGTAGATGTGTTCCAAAAAAACTATTTTATATGAAAAATGTGTTTTTTCTAAGATAAATAAAACAAATAAAAGATTATTATTTAATTTCATTTAATATTTATATTATATACTAAGTAAAATATTTAAAATCATATTAATGTTTTTTAAAGAAAGGGATAAAAAACAAACCATGTCTTATTTTAAAAATGTATTTTTTTCAAAAAATGATTTTCATCAAAATATTCATAATTATTTTAAAATTAATATCTTCCACTTAAAGGTAGAGAATTTAATAAAATTTATTCTATATTTGGAATTATGAGCTTCAAATTTTGTAAATAGGCCTCTTTTTCTATATATAGGAATTGAAATTGTGACAAAATTTATCATATTAGTAAAGGGTATATCAAGTTAATGACTGATAAAAAAGTGACAAGGCCATAATATTTTATCCTAATTCAAATTTTAAATATTTAATTAAAATAATATCACCTTATTCTTCAAATTTAATTGGTTATGTTACATTTTCCATGTAAATGACCTATATAATATTTTAGTCATATAATGTTAAAAAATGTCACTCTCTTAGTCCTTAATATCTATTATGTTTCAAAATAAGGATAAATGAATGTTAGGGATGAATAAATTATCTATATTTAAAAAAATGAATTTATTTTCCTGAACTAAAATTATTTTAAATTTTTGGTAATTATATATTAACCTTGAATACTTATGAAACATCGATTCTGCATTTCACTAATTCATATAAAAATATAATAAATGAATTCATAAATATTAAATATAATATAATTTGATTAAGGAATTGTGTTCCATGAATTATAATGACGAATATGAAATATTATTTTTATTTTAAATGATTTTATTTAAATTTAAATTTTGTTTTTATGTATTTTAATTCTAATTAAATGAATAGTGTTTTAATTATAAATAATGATAATTTATTAACGTAATATTTTAGTAAAAAAATAATAAAATAAAAAATATTAAATGAGTACATGGGAGGTATTATATAGTCCAAAATTTTATCCTATTTCTATTTATAATTCATTTTTATCCATTTCTTTTGATAATGACATTAATATGTTTTAATCTTTCCTGAAATTCCCAGAGTTACCCTCCCCTCAATTATAATTGGGTTCCCCGACTATCTAATTTTCACACCATATTATGCATTATATCCTAAATAAACTCTTCAATGTTCTATTATACTCCCTTACAGCTACATTATAGATATTTTATCTTCCCAAAAGTCATTCATTACATCCCATGAGATAATATCTAATGGTGTTGTTTCAAAAAGATGTAATTTCCATGAATGGTTTATTTATTTTTAATACTTTTTATACGTCTTCTAAATGTAATATATTTTTCTGAAAATATAACTTTCAGTATAATAAATATACTAAACTATTATTATTATTAATATTATTAAACAACCATTATTCAACCTCATTCTTTCATATGTAAAGTGAAGGTATCTCTCATGTGAATATACGACTTAACGTCTCCTAGTAGCGATACCATTAATTTTTCCACACTAACATTTAGGGATGGTTATTATGATGTCTATAATTTCTATATATAATAATTATTAAATAATTATTCTGAATTATTGACAGTATAATATGTATCTTCTTTCATTCCAAACTAGTGGAAAACTATAACGACTTTCATGCATACTTATAGACTACCACCTCCACCAAGTGATGTGATTTTTAATTTCAATTCAATTTGATGGTAATAAAGATTGATTTAAGAAATTTATAAGATATATATTACATAATAATGATTCTAAAAAATTATGTTTTTATCTTCATTAATTTTTTTACATCCCTTAAAAATGGATTTCGTGTTCATGGGTACATACTCCCAATTGTCTACATGTGAAATGAAATTTATTTTTCTCTCATTAAATTTTATGAATGAATATAAATATTTATATAATGAATATATATTATATTTACATCATGATAAACAATTTTTTTGTGATGGATTTATGATCAAATTACAATTATAAAAACTACCAAAATAAAACATACTTGAAAAAAATGTAATTATCACCATGAATAATGATTTTAATAGATATTTTATAATGACAGGGGAATATATAGATATTATATTATTATATATTGTATGATATATATCATTGTGGTTGTTGAATATTTTTATAATAAATATATTTTTATTTTAAATGAGGATTGGACACTTACTAAGGAATTCAAACAAGATGTTATGGATTTATGCTTCAATCATATTTTATTCCGGATGGTTTACAATTGAATTAATATAAGAAGGAAAATATAAGATACTAATATACTTATTCCAATAAATTTATCTTAATCTATAGATATTTGTGAAGAAATGATATCTTCGTTTTATTTTCTGCTATTTAAATTTTTAAGAGACTAGATGTACTTTTTTAAGGACAACCGAGAATGTTTTTCTATTCAATTGGGAACCGTTTATTCCATATAAATGTTTGGATGTATTATTTTAAAAAATGTTTCTATTATTATCCTATTATTTTTAAGTAATTTTTTACAAATTTTTTATATATTTTTAAAAAATTAAATTTAACCTTATTCATATCCTTTATATGAGGTACTACTGACTTTTAAAAAAATGTGAAAGTAATGTTTTATTTTAAATTGTATGGTATGAACAACCTTTAAATTATTCATAAACCCTCAATGTGAAATTTATTATTATAAAAAATTCTATGGTTATTTTCCAATAAAATATTTTCCCAGAAATTTTGGAAGAATATATATTGTAATAGTGGATTTCACGGAGGAAAGGTTATTTTCCTCGAGAAATATTTCCTTGATATTTTAATAGAATTTATATATATGATTACATCCTTTGATATAAATTATGATTTACTAGATATGTGATCAAATTATAAAATTATTACTCTTTCTTTTTATTGTTAATTTTTATAGTGGTGAGAATATTATAAAACCCATTTTTATGGCAAATATTGTGATGAATTGAGGAAATTATTATGAAACTAATTTATTTGAACAGGTTTTGAAGTGATGATATTAGGAATTTTTATGATATTGGGGGACACATATGTATTGTTTTGTTATTTTATGGTGATAATTTTATAACCAAGGATAGTGGTTCCATTATAAAAAATGATAGTTGTTATGTTATAACCAGGTGAAGTGATTACATAACAACCAATTATGGGTGGGCCTTGAATTATTAAACCATAAAATTCATTGGGTAATGATTTATATCTCACGAGGTAAACATGAAATGAATGGGGTCTGAATCTATTTTATTTTGAAAATGTTTCCATAATGATAGTCTTTGTAGTGAACCATCAATATAATGATGAATTGGTGAGAATATTTAATTCTCTCTTATAGTAATGGAAATGATCCTTAACTACTATGTGATGGATTTTATACTATCATTCTAAAATTCAATGTCTTATGCCAATGTTATTCACACTTACATCATGTTCATTAATTCCTTTGTGATTTATATCTTATAACCATCCTAATTCTATTCCAAAAATCAAAATAATGATATTTGATATATATGGTATGGATTTCATGTTTTTTTCTCATGTTTTCATACCCTTATGCTCATTTCAGGTTTATGTGATCATTGATATCTCTCTTCTTTACCCTTACTGAGTATCTATTCTCTCTTGTTCTTATATTTTCTTTCCCTGTATTTCGAAACGATGAATTATTTATTATATTTTTAATAAGGGTTGTAGTTATTAATAATGTGATTGGAAATACTTTTAAACTATTTTTTCTATATCTCGATGTTTCCAAAGATACTAAAACTGTAAAAGTTTTCATTTTAGTCAATTTAATGTAATCAATATTCCCTAGATAATATGAAATATATTTGTATAAAATGTATGTAAAATTATATTTTGTTTTATTATTTCTTGTTTTAGAGTACTTTAACTAACAATAGTATAATAAAGGATTTTTTTCTGGTATTTTTTAGTTTTATGTTTTTATGGCTTCTTTATAGAGATTGATATGGTATGTATATTTATAATGATAGTTATTAAAACTGACATTAATGAAAATTATAAAAAATAAAATACTTTATTTTTATAAAATAGGTATCAAAAATTCAACTTGATAACATTTTATATTTGTTTTTTGTTATAAATGATGTCAACAATGACTTTTGTTGTATGTTATTTCAAAAAATGATGTCAAAATGCTATATATTATTTATATATTTAAATTATAATTGATCACTTGGATCAAAATACTATATTTATAAAGTATAAAATTATAGAAACTAAATAAAATATAGAAGTATAATTATACAGTAACAACTTAAATATCAATCATAACACATTGACTCACATGGATGGAACTACAAGATCCATAATTTTTCACATTTTATAAACAAAAAACATTCAATAAAATAATTTTATATTATTTATTTAATCTTTATTCTTGATGTATCTTCATTTTATGAAATTTTCTTCAGAGGAAATATCTCTTGAGGAATTTGAAGTTATATTTTTTAATGCCTTTTAAAATCCATTGTGTTAATCTCATGGTGAATATTATAATTTTTAACACAATATGATGGAGTTTCCTTCATCAGAGTAAGGTATAGTTTTCATGTATATAAATGGATGAAATAAATCATATATAAATTATGTAAAGAGAAAATAATTATGAATACCATTTGGAAATGGACGAATAAAGAGTATACAGATTGATGATGGGGGTCAAAATATTATATCACAAATCAATAACTATAGAGAGATAAAATATAAAAAATAAAATTGAAAATGTGCAATATAGGATAATAATTTTTAGGTAGTAACTTTTAAATTTATAAGTACACAATGAGAAAATGAAATCCCACATTAACATTACTTTGGATATTTGTTACATATAAAACCAATGTTATAAAATTAAAATTCTAATGAATTAATATTATTATATTTATGTATTTTATAGATATATGAATAATCAAATAAAATCATGGTAATCAAATAATATACCATTATTTATATTCTATTCTATTTTTCATTCAGTGATTTAAAAAATGATTCCAAAAGTTTACTTTTAAATTCATTTCATAAAATAAAAATATTTAAAGTATTTTATATGTAATTTTATGTTTTTTAAAACCATCATTAAAAATTTAAAAACCAAATATATATTACTATTTGGTTTTGTTTTCTTCACATTTATGGGTGATAGAGCTAAATCAGACTTACAGATCAAAAGATATTTCTCTTTAAAGTGGGCCTGCTCTTATACAATCTTAGAGATTTCCAAATTTTGGAGGCCATAACTTTTTATTCATAAGTTAATTTTATCTACAAGAATGGTAGAATTGAATACTAAGAATCAAATTAAATCCTTGTGTTTACATTTTCCATATTTGTAATGTCTATTTTTAATGAATATTTTTAAAAGGGATCACATAACATGTGTTTCATAATACATCGATATAAAATGTATTATATAGGGACCTTTGAAGTCATTTTTCTCTAAAACAATGTCATTAAAAGTATACTTTTTATATTTATTTCTGATATACTGATTATAAATTACATCTATGGGGTATTTTAACATTTTTAATGAAAAATTAATGTTAAAATTTTATGTTAAAAACATTTTTACAACTATAATAATATTATAGATAACTTTTTATATCAGTGGAGGATATAATGGCTTTGATTCTAACAAAATAGACAATGAACATAAAAAAGAAATATTTTGAGAATATAATTAATAGAAATCCATTATATAAGAATTACCATTACCCATGTAAGTTAATACTAAAACATACATGGAGATCTAAATTGTTGAAGCATTGTTTTCAAATTTACTATGATAACCCTCATAATATAATTTTGATAATCTGATAAAAATATATTTCACGAAATGTACTAATAAGGATTAAACAAATTACAAATATTATTGATTATACTAAGTCCAAATATCATTTCCTTAATGTTGTCTCAAAAGGTTGCATTCCCACCATATATAGTGATAAGGATCTTAAGGATCACGTAATTCTCAATAATTACTCTTGAAAAATAACAATCTAAATAACATGAATGTTAATTGGTAATCTTCTTGTTTGTATACTAAAACAAAATCAAGGGTGAAATGATTTTTGTACATATGTTTTTTTGGTCCAGAAATGTTAGTTATAAATGATTTATGACTTCAATTCTTTTCAACTGTATTACAATAAAAACAGTAAAAATTTATAAATAAAATATTTATTTGGTCCATAGAATAATAATTATAAACCATGTTTTTATAGCTAGAGTTTGTAAGATATTTATTCTTATAAATTATATTGAGACATGGCTGGTAATCAATTCTATTGGTATGAATGGGAGTGGTTCGAATACAAATAATCCTAATAAAGGCTCATCAATCATTTTAAAATATTTAAAAATCATTTTTAGTTTATCATTGGATATTTGAGTTCAATTTTTTTCTTTTAATAACAATAAATTATTTTATTTCTCTGTAAAAAATTCATATTTAAAATAAATAGATAAATAATGATTCATCGTTATAATTTTTTGTTTATAATTAAGATCCTTGAATGCGTCTTCTAGAATATTTATATACTCTATAAAATCCTCATTGATAATATATAAAATACTAAATTAATTGTATGGAAGACTTTAAATATGGAATAGATATTTAAGAATCATATTTAGTATATTAGATGTGTTTTTCAAAAGATATATGTTAACTAAGTCATTATTTTCTTCAATAATTTAGTATATATCACATGATTTGTCAATAGAGGTGGTCTATGAAGAATTTATATCCTTCTAAGTAAATCTACATTATACTCATATCTTTTAATATAATTTTTTATTGGAAATTAAGTGTTTATCTTTCCGCTTATTTTGTATTAGTAACATGTCACTTCACTGGATTGATTCTTCTGCATTAAATTGTTTTTTTAGTAGTATTTTCCTCCATAATTTTTCGTTCTTTAGAATTTTAAATTCAAATATAATTTATTGAATCACTTTTGTATGTGAGATATTTTTTTAACACCTTCTGATGGAAATTCATCCTCACTAGAACTATCATATTTTAATTTCTTTATCATTGTTTAGTTAGATGTTTTGAAATATAATACTATTCACTTTGGTTTATCTTATTGTAATTTGGAAACTTTTAGTTCCTTATCATACATCATAAGATTTTAAATATGTTCCATTATTTTAGTTTACATATGTCACATGATTCTCTAATAGAAATAGATGACCCTCTTAACCTATTAGATATTCATTAGAGATGTCCCATCACATGATATTTACCATAAAGTTTCATCCTAATAACATGAAACATGTTTGTGATCTCCTTAAACTAGTGTTACATGTCATAAATCATTTATTATAGTTTTATATTAAATATTTCATATGTAATGGTATAATTATACAAACACATTTCATCAACATTGGATCATCATTACTGAGATATATCAATATCGTCTGTGATTTCAAAAGAAGAATAAAAATTATATATTATATAAAACTCTTCAATAACTAATTCATATGATAATAAATTCATATATATAACACCATAATATTTTATGAAATGTTTTTTGAATAAATTTAATTATATTGATATCCTCTGTCACATGCATCACAAAGTTTAAACGAACCACAATATTCTACAAAATTTTGGTTTTCTTCTAGCTGAAAGTTTAGAGGGTAAGAATATAAATAGTAAAATTAAGAATAATGTGTGGTTACATATGTTCAAAATAAATAATTTGGTACCAATTATGAATAAATAAAAAAAACTTATTTCAAATTAAAATAAGTATTTTTCTGATAATCTTTCTTATTGACTCAATGAATTTTTTTTCTTAATAAATTAATTAAATTAATATATGCAAATATACATAATGATATTTATATATTATAAATTAAATATTTTTATTACATTTATTTTTTATTTTTTATAAGAATGGGATAAGAATAAAATGAGTTTATGCTTAAAATTTATTTTACTAAATATTTGTTTTCATCATGTGTTTTTCACTTTTTTGAAAAAAATAATTTTTTACCACTTATAGAAATTGAATTTCATGAAATGTATTATATATATGTAATCACGTTGATCATATTTTTAAAACAGACCACCTTATTTTTTATACATATGAATAGTAACCATTATAAAATTTATCACCACTGTAAAGGGTAAATCAGGTTAATTAATGTCAAAAATAAGTGGCACGACCCTCCTTTTTCATAAAAATTCTTTTTATATAAAGTCAATTCCAAATTTATCCCTATAATATATAAATTTAGTTTTTTATTGTAATATATAATTTGAAAATAAATTATATAATATTTAATGCAATTAATGTTGAAAAATGTGACTATCTTAGTTTTAAATATATTTAATCTATCCAGATGTAGACAAATGATAATTATAAATAAATCAAACTATTTATTTTTTAGTTTAATAAAATTAATATTAGGATATAAATTTAATTATTGTTTTTAATATTTATATAAAAACTATTAATGATTATGCAACACTAATGTGGTATTTATTTATTTGATAAAAAATATATAAAATGATATTAAATTATTCAAAGTAACATAATTTGAGTGTGGTAAGGTGTGGAACTACTGTTGTAGATGAATATGATATATTATTTTTATTATAATGAAATATATTAAATTAAAACTCTTGTATTTATGTCATTTAATTCAAATTAATTTCATATTGTCTACATTTTAAAAAATAACAATTTTTTAAAATAATATTTTATTAAATTTTTTAAAGATAAAAAAATATTTAATATGGAAAAATTGGATAGAATATGTTAAAAATATCACCCATTTCCTAAATATTGAATATTTGGAACCGTTTGGATTTAGAATGAATTTAGTATGTTTCATATTTTATGAAATTTCTTGGGTACCGCTCCACTCAATTATAAAAGGGCACCCCACTTTTCTCTTAATGACACCACATTGCACATTCTTGGTCAACCAACCACTACAAATTTCTCTTATCCACTTCCTTATACAGAAACTATACATGATTTTATTCCTAAAATACCAAAATTGTAACAATTATGAGTAATTTAAATTGAGTTATTTTAAATTAGAGGAGGTTCCAATTCATATGAAGGTAGTCAGACATAGGGTAAGAGATTTTCATCTCACTTTTAATTATGTGATAAAAAGTCCATATTACCCAAAATTATCTTTTATTTATTGTATTTACTAAAAATGATATTTATATATGATTAATCTAATGAAATTTTTGTGTAAATATATATTCATTTGTGGTTCTTTATTTCAAGGGTCTAATCATTCAAAACTAAAAAACATGTAAGGGATTTATCTTAGAATATCATTATTTATTAGAACTTTTTAGGATTATGTTCCTCGTGATGAGAGATTATGATCTTCCACTCAACTAAAATTTTATTCTACTATAGTTATTTCTTTAAAATAAATTTGTTCATTTAATTTCCCCCACTTCAAGTACTGCTGATACAGAAAATATGTTTTTATTGAAAAAAGTATTCATTTTATTTTCCCATTTGAAAATCCATTGTATTCAATAAACATATTTTTTTCAAATGAAGAATTTTTTTACAACACTCCAATTATTTTTATTGTCATTTTTATCGATGTTTTATTTTTAAAAATTGTTTAAAATGAATGATGTTTTCATTTTTTGAATGAGGCATTTCTTTGAGATTTTACAAAAGTAAGAAAATAATTTTTTCAATTTATCTAGAAAGAATGGAATCCCAACCCATCATGAAAATTCATTTACTTGAATCTTCCTTGGCATGTTTCCATGGTTATTTTAAAGGAAATATTTTCAATAAAATTTTCTATATATTTTTTATTTTAATCATTTTTTTTCAAAAATAGGAAGGAAATTTTCATCAAGAATAGTAAATAATATTTTAATGGTATTTATATTCATCAAATACAGTAAACCTTGTTTTCAATTCTATCATTCTATGGATATGATTCTGAGAAACTATAATTATTCTTTATCCGGATGTTTTATGTTTATAATATAATTATTTTAATGAAATTAGTTCTTTTTCCGTTAGTTATACAACCATAAAATGATAAAATGATTATGAAACCAATTTTATTTTCTTTGGTTGTGTTATGATGAATTTTTCATTAATCTATTTTATTTTCAGGTGTTCTCATATGATGTCTGTTTTATGATTTCATAGAATGCATATGAATTAATTTCAATATGTGATGGGTGGGACCAATATTTCTCTCCAATAAATTGTGTAAAGATAGAAATATAATGACATAAACATGATTGGAATATTGAGTGATCCGTGTTTTGTTTGTGAATTTTTACAATAGGATATTATTGGGTGTGATCCTTTACTACTAGGATGGATTGTTGAGAGAAACCATTCAACAATGATAGTATTATAAATAATCAATTACTATTACGGAAATGATTGTCTATGAGTATGTGTTTTTGAGAAACATATGTATTATGATAATGATATGATCTCATGGATCTTGTAACATGATTAATTAATTATTCATGACTTATGGACATCCATGATTTATGAAATGAGCCATGATTATTTTTTATGATATGTCGTGTATTATTTTCAAATATAATTATCATGTTCTCATATAGTTATGTTCATGTTATCCTCATGTGATCATTTCTACACTATTTTTATCACCATTACAGAGCATATGAGCTCACCCTTTCCTAATTTTCCTTTCCCCGTGTTATGAATAATGTTACTAAGTATGATATATTTGTGAAGCGATTTTGTTAAGAAGAACTAGTGGGGTAAAATGTAAATACTTTACGAACCAGTTGTTTAATATTTCATGTTTTTTAATTAATAATACCTATTAAATTCTAGAATGGGCCATTATGTTATGTAATAATTATTCATATTTTAAAATTTAATACCTACGTATGAAATTTATGGGTTTCTATAGTTTCTTTAGATAATGTTATTGTTTACTATTGGAATCTAAGATGAGAAAATTTAGTAATAATCATGGGGATAAGTGTAATGACGGAGATATTTATCAATGGAAATTTCCTTCTTTTTATTATGACATATAGTTTAAATTACATACATTAGCATAGAGGACATGATATAAACTTTAAAAATGAATAATGAAAGGAATATGAGATATTTCTAGAAGTTAATGAAGCCTATACTAATGGAACAATAAAATGACATTTGGAATAGTGATGTGACCATTAGGAATAGTCATACAAACAAAAGAGTATAAACATAATATATGAAAGCATAAATAAATTTAGGCGTCTTACAATTGGTAATATGATTCTATTATAAAATTTTATATTCCAATAAATTTTTTAGAAATTGTTAATTAAGTGTTGATAATTTGTATAAAACATAACTGTTTATTTTAAATTTTATAATTAATATAATGATTTATAAATTATAATATTTTTCCTAATTATTATAGGATAATTTAATTACACATTAATAAACTTTTCAAAGTGTTGTAAAATTTTTTATAATTTGAAAATTTATATTATTTGAGAAAATGTTTATTTTAACAAAAAATATATTTCACATATTTATAAAATTATCATCATAAAATGGAGTCTATTTTTTCTACAATTTGATAAATGGTAGTAGATAATTTTTGGTTTTATCTGAAATACTGTAATTTTTGTTAAATGGTAAAATGCATTAAGTTATGGTATATATAAATTAAAAATTAAATACATTATTTCTTGATTCATGGATGATGAATAAATTATAACATAAATATAACCTCAGTTATTTTAATATATTTAGTGATAAGTTTCGAACTATTTATAATCATGAGAAAAAATAAAAAACTAAAGAATAAAATAATGAGAAAAGACCTCTATCCTCCATTATTAATACTACACATCACCGCTTCATCTCCTAACACTTTTAATGCTTTGAGCCATTCTGAAATTATTCCCAACACTATTCCCAAGCCCCTACAACATTTCCATAATCATTTGGTCTCAAAAAATACCAAATCCAAAACCTCTTATGGAGATTCTTAAGGTGATGGATTAAATAGGAAAAGTAACCTTTCTTTTCATTCAATTTATTTTAATTTTATTTTGTTTCTTATTCTCTCATCAAATTCAGTCATCCAAGTAGAATGATGACTCCATTACCATATTTATAAGAAATTATTATTTTGATAATTTAATGATCCATCATCAAACCCCTTCTCATATCCATTTTATTCTAAAAATGAATACTTTTTCAGTGGAGTGTTTATTTATCACCTTCAAGGATGTCATGTTTTCAGTCTCTATCACCACCGTCAATGCTTGTCATGAGACCATTATAATGGTTGAAAAAAATTATAAAAATTATATTCTAATTTTTTATGTTTTGAAGCTAACTTATAAACATTATAATAAATTATAAAACAAAACTAGTACCTTTTGATTGAAAACCATCATAATTAACATAAAAATATTATCATTAACTTTTTATCTAATGATTCACCCAAAACCATATAACCAAATTATTTCAATGAATTTTTTTAGGATCATTAATAACCTAAAATTTCAATTCCATATAATTATCCTCATTTTACAAAATCTTCCATACATGTATATAAGTGAACAGATCTTATAAACCAAGGAAACAAATACTCATAAACAATGAAATTGAACTCCATAAATCATAATAATGGCGATAATTAAGTTAAATAAAATTATAATGAATAAAATTAATTTATAATAGGTTATATATTTATAATTTAATGATTCTAATTTTATTATCATGGCTGTAAATGTGAATAAATCATTCAGACATATGGTTAGGGGATTCTCGAACCTAATTCATTTCTTTAGGTTATTCTCTCTTCCAAGGTATTATTGTTCATATTCTGTTCTTAAAATTCCATTTTTTTATTCCTTATTAGGATAAAAATGTTTCAAATATGATTTTAAGATAAATTGAAATATTTTCTCAATGTTTCATTTCATTCTAACAAACACATCCTTTTCATCTCATGATATTGTTTCCCCTTAAATCAAGATTGATGATTCTTATAATAAGTATTTTATTAACTTTTTTATGTAGGTAACCCCAATGTGTAACCATAACTGAATTATTTAGAAATTCCCATGAAATCCATTTTATTGTTAAGGAGTTGTTTTATGTCCATGATTGATATGAGTTCTATTTGGAGGCAGGATTATATAAATTTTATGATGTAACGGGTGCACCCGAAATTATATAGCACTCCAATGAAGTTGTTAATGTGATGTATCTCATGAGATAATGTAAAATATGAGTGAAAATGATGATATGTTTTATTATAATGATGATGTTAAGGATTTGAACTTATGATTTTCAAAAACATTAGGATATATTTATTCACATCATTTAGTGGTAGTCTACCACAAATAAATGATGTTTCATTTTTATTATTTTCCACATTCTAGGAATTTTTCAAATTTTTCTTCTAAGGATTATCGTTATTATTATCCTTTGATTATGTCATGATGATGATGATTATGATCACCATTGTTTCATGACACTTATTCATCCACTTATATGGAATTTCGCTCACCCATTATTTTGATATATATCATTAAGTGATTACTTGTACTATAGAAAACACATGTTCAAATAAGAAGCTATAGAATAAAGAATTAAATAAATGGTCATGTCTTATTATATAAATGTTATGTTTGGTTCTGATTTTCTGATGAAACTAATCCTTTGGATTCTGTTTTTTGTAACACTATTATATTTTTTATATTTATAATGACGTAATAGTAAAATAAGAATTATAGGGTTGCGAAAGTTGGTATCAGAACTCAGTTTAGTTAATTTTGGAATTATTATTAAATAACTTTATTGAAAACCATTTGTTTGGGACTATGTATATGTATGAAACTAAGAATAATTTTTTTCTAAAATTCGATCCATAATGATCCCATATGATAATCCTTTAATGTTAATTTCACAATTGATTAAATAATTTATTCCTGACTTGTTGACTTATTTTTGGTTTAAAAAAATGAAAATGGGGGGAACCATGAGAATGGAAGACAACAACCCATTCTAGGGACTATTCAACAATTTCTCAAATGACATCACAAATACCATGGGAGGTGGAGTTCAATATTTCATGGTGACGCTTACCCAAATACCTCAGGCTATAAAAAATAACATGAATAAGGTAAAATTTCATTCTTCACATAAGAGAGTGAAACTGGATATCGATTTTTTATGTGGAAATGACCACCAATTTTTAGTTTATCTTCTCATCCAATCATCATGGGACATAGGGTTAACTACATGGAGAATATCTTTTCTATGCTTCACTGTTATGAGAAGGAGAAGTTGACTCTATCTTTTTATCAACAAGATGTAGAGTACTATAAGTGGTGGTAATTGATTAATTACAATAACAAAAATGATGAAATTGAATAAATGGAGTGGGAACACATTAACGAAATAATTTCTTAACAAGCATTTCCCAAAAAATATTCATACAAAAATGGAGTGAGAATTATTTGAGATTAATAAAATGGAAGGTTAATCTATGATGGATTATGAAGAAAATTTCACAAGGACTTTAAGGAAGGCAATATGTTTTTTTATCAATAATGATTGAAATATTGTGAGATTATTATTTGTTTAAAAACACCCTTTTAAAATGCTCATGAAATTCGTGACATAGGGTGTTATGAAAAAGTATTTATATGTGATATCAAAATGGATAATGAGTTGGAGAATGGTCTCATGACTACTAATATAAGATATGAATGAGGTATCATCATGTTGGAGGATCAGATTTCAAATGAGGAAAGAAAAATCTACCACTCACATGTCAAAAATATGGGAACAACGACCATTGGAATTGACTCAAAGGGATAAGTAAATGCTACAAGTGATGCAGATAAGGCCACTAAGATCATGAATGTCGAAGAGACATGACGAAGTACAAAAATGTGCTGAAGGAATGTAGAGCACCACCCATTGTTCAATGTATAAACTATAGGGAGAAAAGTTAGTATGAAAGCCAATGCACTAAATCTTGAGTCCTCAAGGCTAATCAACGTCAACAACCACCAAAGACAAAGGAGAAATGGAATGCTTATTCCATCACTATTACTTAGGTGGATCAAGAAAATGATGTGGTAATAGTTATACTAGTTATTAAATAAATAATAGAAAACATATAATATTATTTTGGATCTATTAATTCGTTTATATTTTCCCTGATTATTAGAAATATCCAAACACTACTTCATAATATGGGGGCTGAGTTATATATGAGAACATTAAATGGGAACATATTAGCATCCAAAGTATATAACACCTACTGGTTAGTGTTTTTGAGGTAATCCTCTTAGTAAATATGTTATTACATACTTTGTTGGTGTTTTATTCTTTATTGGGAATGTAGTGTCTATCTTTATACAAAGACAACCTCAACTATCAAGAAATAGAGATCAATCTTCACATCAGGAGGATTCCTCCAATTCTATACAAGTTCTAGGTGGATGTTGAATCTTTTTAATAGACATCATCTCATCTTTGGATATTATTTCCTTATGGGACATCATAACTACATCAAATGATTCATATAAGGGATATGATCATGCTCGAAGAAATGCCCATTATGATGGACTACACTAATTTGTTCCCCCAAAGAATTACATCATATTTATATTGATCGAGAGGATGAGTTCTCAATGTAACGTATTCTATGATCATTGATTTTGTCAAATACACCTTATAGAATGGAAACTATTGAGATAGAATAACATAAGAAGTAGTAATAAGGGAAACTAGACAAGGGATTTATACAACTGGGTGTGTCACCATGGGGTGAACTCATCCTCTTGAACAAGAAGAATGATGGATCAATGAGACTAATTGTTGATTATAATGAGCTTAACAATATAATGATAAAGAAAAAGTATGATCATCCACAGATAGATGACTTTTTTGATCAAATATGTGGGGATATGTAGTTCTTTAAGGTGGACCTTTGGCGAGGATATCAACAAATAAATGTGAGGAGGGAATATATTCCCAATATTTCGTCTCAAATTCGATATTAACACTATGAGTTCATATTGATTCCCTTCAGACTCGCTAATTTTACATCAATATTAATAGGCATAATGAATAGGTTCTTTAGATATTATCTTGAAATTTTTGTGGTAGTAATTTTTGGTGATATACTGATATAATCAATGAGAATGGAGGAAAATGAGAATCATTTAAATACTATGATAAATACATTGAGAAGGGAGAATCTATATGAAACGTAAAATAATGGTCAGTTCTAGATTTAGGATTTATCATTATTGTGGTATGTTATCTAAAAAAGGAATATATTTTTAACCTTCAATGAAAAATAAAAATAAAAAAGTTGCTAAGGACAACATTAGTATTGAATGTTTGTAGTTTCTTTAATCGAGCTGGGTTTTACTGGTGAATTTTGATGAAATAGTAATGATTTTTAAACCCACTAACTATGATGAATGATAAGAGAGAAAAGTTTTTCATTACCAGTGAATGTGAATTCTGCTTCATAGAGTTTTAAAGGTGGCTTATAACTACTCCAGTACTCACACTTCTTAAAAGTGGGGAACTCTTTGTGGTATACAATGATTCTTTATAGATGTGATTATTCTATGTACTGATGAAAAATGATAAATTGATTTCCTACACCTCATGGAAATTGAAATTTATGAGCCATAATATCCCACACATGATATAGAGTTGGGTGCTATGATGTGCACGTTCAAAATATGCAGTAATTATATCTATGGGGAGATGTATAATATATATATTGATCACAAGAGACTAAGATATATATTTACACATAATGAGATTTATATATGAAATAAATGATGGTTATGGGTCATTAAGGATTACAAATACTCAATCATCGACAATAAAGGTAAATAAATAAGGTAGAGGATACTCTACGTAGAAAGGATGTCATGACATTATCAATTATTAAAATTGAGAAGGATACAATCATCAACGATTTCAAAAGGATGGACAAGGGAATTATTAAATAAGGAAAATAATCAATCCATTCTGATATTATTTCTTAAAAATCCCTCATGGCGAAAGAAAAATATAAACAAACAAAAGATGTGGAAATTCAGAAAAAGGTGAAGCTATGAAAAAGGTGAAATAATTAGTGTTCAAAATTGATGAGGAAAGATTTTTAATATTTGGGTTATGAATATGTGTACTATCCAATCAAGAGATAAAGAATGATATTTTTAATTATAAAATTAGATCAACCTTCTCTATTAAATTAGGGAGCATAAAGATGTATCGAGATATTCGAGAGATCTATTGGTAGGAAGATACGAAGAAGGAGGTTGATGAGTATATATTAAAGTTTGTAGTATGTCAGAATGTTAATCGTGAATGGAAAAATTATAAGGGGATGATGCAATTATTTCCCAATCCAACATGGAAATAGGAAAACATCACTGTGGACTTTGTCACTAGAATTATGATGACATATAGAGGAAACAATGCTATATGGGTTGTTTTTGACCATCCCATAAAGAAACTAAATTTATCACAATTTGATAGTAATTCTCACTAGATAAACTAGAATAGATATACATAATAGATATAGTATAGTTTCATGGAGTACCACTCTCGATTTTATCTGTTCAAGATCCAATATTCACCTCAATGTTATAGAAAAGTCTTCAAAATCCTCTAATCATTGAGATGAATTTTAGTTTGACTCATAATCCACTAAATGATGTCAATTTGGAATTAAAAAATCATACATTGTAAGACATATTTAGAGAATTTTCTATGAACTTTAAAGGTGTATGGGAAATATATTCATCTTGTTATGTTCTCTAACTATAATATTTTCCTCTCAAGCAGCCACATGGCTCCATATGAATCCCATTATGAAAAAGATGAAAAACACAGGTGTTTTGGGATGAGGTCAGTGAATGTAAGATTATAGGACCTAAAATTGTCAATGAAATTATATACAAGGTGAAAAACATTCATCATCACATCATTGCATCCTAAATTCAATATAATAGATATCCATACAATCTTTAATAAAACATATATTTTGAGGTTGGAGAAATTTTATTGCTCTGTATATCTCCCATGAATATGATCATGAGATTTTGGATGAATAGAATGCAGATTACCAGGTACATTGACCCTTTATGATTCTTGATCATGTTAGAGTTATGACCTATAAATTGGAACATCCACCTACTATTTCTCAAGTACATGATTTATTCCATGTACAACTCTTGAGTAAATATATACTAGATCCCTCATGTGTACTAAATTTATAGGCGGTACAACTAGAAAATGATGTCTATTATGATGAAAAAGATGGGAAGATCATGGATAAGATAGCTAAAATTTTATAGAACAATACTACTCACCTAGTAAAAGTACTATGGAGAAATCGTAGTTATAAAAAGGTAACATTGGAACTGAAAGAAGAAATAAAGGAGAAATAACGTCACTTATGTCACCATATTATGTAAAATGAAATTTTGATGGAGAAATTTTATAAGGGGGAGGAATGTAACGAGTTTAATATTTTATAAATGGAAATATTCATTTTATAATTATGTCATATATTAATAATCATATAAAATTAAATAGTGGACATAACATAAATATTTTAAATGATGGCTAAATTCAATGAGAGGGATATCTAGATGTTAAAAAACGTATAACTATTGATTAGTAACTTTACATTGGAATTGCAATGTGAGAATTAGAAAAATAAATCTGAACAATAGAATGGTAACCTCATCAATGAATGTATAAATAAAATTTAGTCATATTAGAAATGGTAATATTCTATATTTATATCATAGTATTTGTAAATAAATATTGTAGATTTATTAATTAAGCGCTAATATTTTTTATAAATCATAAATATTTATTGTCAATTTCATAATTTATATAATGATTTAAAAAAATTATCAAAAATTATGTTGATAAATTAGTATTTTTCCATATGACTATTTGAAATTTTATGAGTCCTTAATTATTTTTTCAAAGGATTATAAAATTATTTATAATTATAACATGTCTATTTTTAGAGTAAATGATGAATTTAATTGAAATTTAATTTTATCATATTTAGAATATTATTATCATAAAATTGAATTGATTTTATTATTCTACAATTTTAATAATTATTATGGTGTTTTTTTTTATTTTTTCAAAATACATGAATATTTTGTGAATACTAAAATATAGTAATTTACATTATATATACATTATAAATTAAAAAA
The DNA here is from genome assembly GCA_963277665.1 of Viscum album. Classification (NCBI taxonomy): domain Eukaryota; kingdom Viridiplantae; phylum Streptophyta; class Magnoliopsida; order Santalales; family Viscaceae; genus Viscum; species Viscum album. Next base: position 1,505,320,954 of record OY728137.1, on the reverse strand, counting down.
TATATTACAAGAGTCATGGATGATATAATAACAATAATAAAAAAATATACTTTCATTGTTAAAATATATTTAGTAATAAGTTTAAATGTATTAATATTCTTGATCCAAAATAATAATCTAATGGATAAAATAATGAGAAAACACCCCTCCCCTCCCTTATAAATTGAACACCACACCACCTCTTCTCCTCAAATCTTTCATGATATTATCCTTGTATAAATTATTCCCAATACACTTCACCTATCACTCCGAAACCATTATAATCCCTTTTTCTTAACAAAATAACAAATCCAGTACACCTAAAGAGGTTCTCAAGGAGAAGGATTCAAGAGGTAAAATCCTATTTTTTCTTTTTCATGTTCTTTTATTTAATTATTCCCTCATTACCTCCATTCATACAAGTGTAATGATAACTTATAAAAATTATATATTATATAATTTTATTATTCTAATTGAATAATCAATTTTCATACCCCTTCTCCTCTCCCTTTTGTTCTAAAAATGAAAACATCATCCGTAAGGTTTTGATTTAACGCATTCCAGGAATAAATGTTTTCATTTTTCATCAAAAAATTCAAGGATGGAAGTAAAACCATTATAAAAGGTTATTTTTTAAAAAAATTAATGACATAATGTTTTTCTGTTATGGGACTAACAAATATACATAAATCAAAATGATAAAACAAAATGAGTTAGTCGTGATCGAAAATTGACAAAATGAAACTAAAACGATTATCATTACTTTTTATCCAATGATTCATCCTCATAAAATATAAAAAATGATTTCTAATAATATTTTTAAATTTCATTTCTGACATTTATTTCTAATTCTAGATAATTATCCTCATTTTAAACAACCATTCATACATGTATATAATTGAAATTATCATGAAAACCCAGAAAACCAACACTACTAAATATTGAAATTGAATAATATAACTCATAATAATATAAATAAGTTCAAAATATAAAATTATAGTGAATAAAATACATTTATAAGTGGGAATGAATTAATTAATATAAATTTATTTTCCAATATATTAATGTCTTGAAAGAATTCATATATTAGGTAAGTGGAGTCTTGAACAAAATTCCTTTCATTGGGTTATTATATATTCAATGGAATTGATGTTTTATGTATGTTATTAAAATTTCATTTTAATTTTCTTTTTTAGGATATATATATTTCCAGTCTACTTTTAGGATGAATTCAATGATATTTCCAAAGTTATTATTCATTGTTATAAAAATCTTTTACTTCTCCTAACATTTTTTCTCCTTCACCCAATAATGATGATTGTTATACCAAGTATGATATTCAATTATTTATTTTTGGAACACAAATGTTTATTCATGAAAGTATTATTTATGAAAATATCATTAAACCCATTTATATCCAATGGGTTTCTATGTAAATGGCTTATATATGCTCTATGTGGAAAGTATGAATATGTAAATTTTATGATGTAATAGGTGCACTTAGAATTATATAGCACTATAATACAATGTGTAATGAGATTTATCCCATGAGATAATGTGTAATATGATTGAACAATATGATATTTTTATTCAATATGATGATTATGATATAATTATGTACATATGATATGTGTTAACATGTTTCTAGATTTGTTCACAACTACATGTTGTGGTTGACCACTAAGATATGTTGTTTCATTTTTATGCATTTACACATTCCATAAAAGTTTATAATACTTACTCCCATTATTATTATTATTATTATTATTTTCTTATATTATGATGATGATTATTCTCACCCTAGTTTATTGTCTCTTAGTCATCGTCTTATTGGTAATTATGTCTCCCCATCTTGTGATGTATATCCTTATGTGATAACTTATAAAAAGATAAAAATTGGACACTATAAATCTTGAGAATATGGAAATAAATAAATGTTCATGTTTTATTATGTATATTTAATGTTTGGTCCTATATTTACCAAGACACAAACCATTGGATCTGGTTTTTTTAACATTATTATATTTTTTATCTTTAAAATGATGTAAAAGTAGAATACAAAATATAAGGCTGATATAATAAGTCTACTTGTAGGATAACATCTTGATGTTTTTAAAATTATCATGAATGGACTTGGTTAGTATAAGGTTTCATAAAATAAATATTCCTAATTTTGACATCATATGAAATATTTTTCTGCATTATAAGGTTTTTTATTATGATCAATGTTGACCGCACTATGATTTTTTGTTTAATCAATGGATAGAACCCAAAAGAATTCTATTAATGATAAATGTGTGAAAAAATATAACGATTTTACACCTAATCAATAGAATTTTATAAGATATGGAATGGGAAAACATATCTTTATTCTCACACAATGTTTTCAATTTGTAGATCACACTGAGCTTACAAATGGGAAATGGACGGAAAAAAATTGTATTGGGTCCCTTGTGAGGAAACATCTACAATATTTTTGTTGTTTTTATAATCCAATTATTTATTATAAATATAATATTTTAAATGAATATAAATTTTCGACTCTACAATGTCCAGTACTAGATAATTTTATTCTAATTGATTCTTTTAGAATGTGAATGGGGTAAGTATTGGACTAGATCTAGAATATGATACAATTACAATAAATTGAAACCATGGAGTGGTTTGTGTTTAGGATATTATTTTATAATATGTATATTCCATGAATTTGTAACATTAAAAAGGAAAAGTAATTCCATGAACTAAAATAGAAGTTCGATGAATTAGTTGTTACCTAATAAGAATGTTTTACAAGGCATGTGTTGTGTGCTTTTCATATGATCATAATTCATAAAATAAAGGATGACACATTATTCAGTGACCTATAACCAAGACTGCAATGGGAGTTATCCATAAGAAAAATAAATATCTATAAAGAATTCATTCATTGAGACATTAGGTTAGAGAGGTATATTGGTGTTAGCAATCAATCACATGGTTTTTGTAAGAATAGAATGATAGAATCCAATGTAAATTCAAGAAAAATGGTGAGAATAAGATGTTTTCTACATTGTGAACAATGCGTGGAATGACATAGGGAGTAAATTTTTCCAATGGAACTTCTTAATGTGTTATGTGTGTAATAGATGATCATTAGTAAACTAAATTTCAATGTTATTGGACGATGTTATAAAATAATGTGAACATACGAAGGCTCTGTAGAATTCACCACCCACATTATAATGTTTCAACTACTTGTAGTGTAGAAATTATGATGACTAGTTCTAAAATATAACTATTAATAGTAATGATAAACATGAAAAAATTCTTATTCCAAGATACAATGGAAAATTTCATTTGATCACTCTTTCTAATGATGGGTATGATAATTGTACAACGAAAGATAAAACTAGTTTCTATTTTTGTACTAGAAATGGATTATTAGATTCAATATCTTCCCAGTATTTTATATCCAATGAATATGATACTGGTATCCCTATACCACTTAAATTATTATATGTTTATTATTTAGTAAAAAAAATTAATTCAATGATGACCTCATCTCAAATATATGGTTTATATCTAGTTTACTTTTACTGGGATCTACTTCATAAAAATATTGTTTTTCTCCCATTCTTTGGGTTTGATAATATCAAAGTAATTGATTGGATTCATCTATAAAAATACCATATAAATTGTAAAATAAATTATGATATTTTTCATATTAAAATAAAATATTATCATATATTACTATGATGATAAATATGAACATCCAATGGAAATAAAATAAATTTTAGGTGTATTTATTCATATTAAAATGGGTGTTCATCATAGATATTTGGGAGGAAACTAAACATAAAATATATGCCTATTTGGTGAGAGCTTTTTTAAGTATTTCTATAAGAATTTCCTTCTCTTCCACTGAATCATGAAGTTGAGTTCTCAAAAAAAACTAGGAATAGTTTTACATATATTTAAAATACTCCATATATAATGTTCTTGACTAATTTGTAATAAATAATTAATAAATTCTTAAAAAATTATTATAAGTGATTCATTTAGACAAGGTAGTCCCCATGGGGTGAACTAGTTATTTTTGTTTAGAATAATGATGGATCAATGTGATACTTCATTTATTACTGATAACAAAATGAGATGAGTATCTAGAACAAGTAACATCTACAAAAAATTGAAGAATTTTTTGATCAAATATGCAGATAATAAAAATTATCTAATATAGGGATTTATTTTGGATATCATATTTTTTATTGTGAATAAGGAGTATATTCCCATGAAAAAAATCCATACAAGGTTTTGAAACTAGTAATTTATAGTGATGTAAATTCGGTATACTAATTCCACTCACATATTAATTTATTTATTTAATAGAGTCTTTAAAGAATACCTTGATTAGTTTCTTATAGTCATTATAGATGATATTCTCATATTTTCCAAGGTAAAGGGAGAGAATGAAGGCCACTTGATAATAGATTGATGTCACTGAGGAAAAAATATTATTTATGGAAAATATATTTGTGTAAATGTTTATTTGGATTGTTTCATTAGTAGGGAATATAATCTCAAGTGAGGGTATATCCATTGATCCATCAAAAGTTTGATGTTCTTGAAAATTTTCTTAGACTAACCATTGTGAAAATGATATATAGTTTTTTTGGTTTAATTTTATCAGTTTCTTGTGGAGCATTTATATGGACTATCTAATCCGTACAAAAATTTAACTTGAAAACGATGTATGCTAGTTTGGAAAAATTATTGTGAGGAAAAGATGAATGAGTTAAAGAGATGATTATTTTGTGTACACATTCCTATGTATCCCAATTTTGTATAAGGTTTTTTAATCAATTTTTATTCTTCAATGAATGTATTTGGACATGTTCTCCTGAAAATGATTTAGGGATAGTTTTTTCCTCACACTAATTGAACGTTCAAATGAAAAATTACCCAAATCATGATTTGGATTTATATTTCCTAATTTTATATATAAAAATATGGTCACATTATAAATATTGATAATTTAATTATATATATACCAATAATAAAATATTAATGTATATATTAATAAAAAATTAATTCAATATGAACTAGAGAATATTATTTTATTTGATTGATGGTTATGATTGCTCAATATACCACCTTCCTATGAATGAAAATATGGAGGAAGATGCTCTGAGCAGAAAAGAACATTCAGTTTTATCTTTGGTGAGGATCAAAAATACCTAATATTTCTATATTTTAGATCTATATATCAAGAAATATTTATGGGATGGGAGAAATCTCATCTTTCTAAAATGAGTGTTCATCTCCCTATCATTGTGAAGATTAAAAAGACTGAGAAGGAAGACATGGAACTGAAAAAGAGGGTGGGAAATGTCACTAAATACAAACATGGATATAATGGGATGATAATGTTTAAAAACCATGTATATTATACCTCTATACCAAATGGGAATAAGGAATTATTGGATTAATCTCACAGTTTACCATTCTTTATTAACCCAGGAAGTACAATGAAGAAACTATATCTGAAATAGTATTTCTGGTTGGATGGTATAGAGATATATGTTTATAAGTACGTATCTTGGTATGTAGTATGTAATAATGATAATGATGAGATAAAATATTCTATTTTCATGTTTCAAGCATTATACATACCATAATATAAATGGGAAAACATCACCCATGATTTTTTCATTAGACTCCCCGACACATTGAAAGGAGACAATGCTCTATGGGCTCTAGTTAATCACCATATAAAGTTGGAACACATCATTTATAGTATAGAGTATTTCTCTATTGTTAAAATTGATATATATTATGTTATTTAAGTAGTAATTTTTCATGGAGTAACACATTCTATTGTATATGATCACGATCTAAGTATTACCTCAATGGTATTGAGATGCCTTTATGACGTTTAGGATAGAGAGTTTGGTTTTAGTATGTAATATCAATTATCATCATATATATGGTCCATTTAAAAAAAATATCAAAACCTATAGGATGTGAAAAGTTTTTATTTGATGGATTTTAATGTTTTTTGTGATCAATATAATCATGTAATTGATATTGATTTAATTCATAAAATTTATTTTTATTACCATATTATCTTTTACTCGATCATTTAAATGGATCCTTAAAAATCTATATATGGGAATAATTGTATAAATACAACATGACAAGATGATATTAGATAATGAAATCGATTAGGACATCATATATATTAATAAATTACATATAATGTCAAATGCATTCAGTAGTACATCAAGACCTCTCAATTTCGATTCAAAATATATGTTAAAAATTTTCTATGACATGGAATTTTAATTGATTATATGAGTTTTATTAGAATTTAACACTAGATAATGGTTTTTAAATTTAGAAACAAATAAAATCTAATACCTAAGTATAATATTCCATTTTTGATTCAAGATTGAGAAGGGGCGGTAGCTTATCACTTTACACTTCCACTAAAAATCACCCAAGTTCATGATGTATTCCATGTATATATCCTAAGGATGTGTATACATGGCCCATAAAATTTGCTAAATTAAGAGTTATTTCCACTGATAAATGATCTATAGTATGTGTAACAACCATTCTAAATAATGGATCCTAGAGAAATAGTAGTATGAAACTTGACTACTCAATTAGTGAAAATTATCTAATGAAATAACATATTTGAAGAGGCTACATTGAAATGGATGGATGTAATAAAACAAAAACAACATCATTTTATTATGTTAGAGTGATGAATATCAGTGGATAAATTACTTTTAAATGGGGTAGGATGTAACTCCCTATTTTGTTATGAAATATTTTTTTTCAATAAGAATAATTTCATTAATATCTTGTGCTACTCACAAGATGGACTATAAAAAACATGATATATTATTATATTATAGTTATAAAACAATAATTTTATTAGTGGGTATGAATTAGAATAACAATGTTATGAAAAATTTATAGTTAAATAATTATAAATTAATTCTTTTTGTAAAAGTTATATATAAAAAAAATATAAAACCAAATGAAAGTAAAAGATATATTATTCAAAGAACATATTTTATACCATAATTTATATTTATTTAAAAAATTAAAATACTTATGATTGGTGAATTATTTAAATTAAAATAATATATTAAATATTTATTCAAATTTTTGAACACTCATTTAATATTTTTTAGAAATGGCATAAGAATAAACAAAATATTTGTCTTAAATATGTTTCTCCAAAAAAGATATTTATATATCATGTTGCACTCTTATTTTGTAATAAATATGTGATAATTAAATATATTTAGTTGGATAAAATGGATTAGTTATTTAGTATAATGAATTCCAAATTTGGTAAATATGTCTCATTCATTTTTGTTCAATATGAATAGAAACTGTGGTAAAATTTATTACATCATTAATGGGTAAATTACAAAATTTTTGGATAAAAATAAGTTATAAGGCCATAATATATCATCATAATTCATAATGGGTGACCAAAATTTGACCCTTATCACCATAGGATCTAAATTGAGATTTTTAATGGACACATTACCTTGATGTTGACCTATATAATATTTAATGAACTCAATGTTACCATATGTCCCTCTCATAGTTATAAAAATATCTTCTGTGTCTACGTAGGGAGAAAATAATGTTATAAACTAATATTTGTGTTAATATTTACAATAGTGATATTTTTTCATAGTATAATTTTATTTCTAATTTTCATGAATTATATGCTGACCATAAATTCTTGTGATATAAAAATGTTTTATTTCTTCAATTAATAAAAATAATAATATTAAAATGTTAAAAGTAGTATAATTTCATTATGTTATCGACTAAAACCAATTTATTAGATGATTATGAAATATTAGTGTTTTTTATTGAATTATATTCTTATTATAACTTTTTTACTTATGTAGTTTAAGTGAAATAAAATAAACAACATCCAAATTAAGAAAATTGATATTTTATAAAAAAATATATTTTATTAAATAAATTTAAAAAAATAGATATATCAAATGACGATAAAGGGGGATACGATTTTGTCAATGATTTCATCTTACTTTTTTCTATTTCTTGTCCACTTGGAACTATTTGACTTCAAAATGACTTTAATACGTATTAATGTTTTAAAAAATTTAAAGATCCCCCTCCCTTAAATTATCAAAGGGCACACTACTCTCTCTTATTGAAACCATAATTGTGTTTTATATCCCGACTAACCCATGCCAATATATCTTCCAAAATTTCTTATCCACCTTCTACTAGTTATATTATTTCCAAAGTTCAATCCCTAAAGATCTAAATATGATATATAAAGGCGTTATTTTGAAGATGAGGAGGGTCAATTATGCATATAAGAAGTTATAACTGAGGTAAAGGATTTCCATATAACATTTATTTGTATAAAAAAATTCCATATTCACCATGTGTTTCTTTTATGTGGTTTATTAACTAATAATGAATTCATTTTATGATTCTTATTATAAATTATATGTGTATTTACATGTTATCTAAAAAATTTCAAGAAAATATATACTACACTATAATGATTTTTCAATGTCATTTTCACTCATGAATTAATTTTTACAAAAAAAATTCAAATGAATCTTCATATCAATTTCTAACTGAGGTATTTTATTTAATTTTCTAAACATTATCACTGAATTTTTTTCACTTATACAACAACATAATTTCCCTCCATCAAACCTAATCAATTCATTGAAGCCTCATTTGAAATTTTCATGGTTATTTTCAAATAATAATTTTTACATATAATATTTTCAATATTATATGATTTTAAATAATTTATTTTAGGATTGAAAGGAAGAAATATTCCAGTATATTAAATTATATTTTAATTGAATATCTAGTCATCATAAACTGAAAATCTTGATTTCACAAATGATTTACTTGGGATGTGATCTAATGATATGATAATTATTCATTATTTTGAGGGTTTATGTTTACAAATAATAAATGTGTATGAAATCCATTAATTTTCCATGTGTTATGCTATGATGAAGTGATGGAATATATATGAAACACATTTATTTTCCATTATTTGTACTATGTGAAATTTATAAGGAAACTATCTATTTTTACATTTTCAGATATAATGAATGTATTTTGATTTTTTTTAATGCATATATCTTATTTTCATTATTTCATAGTTGGGACCTATATATCTCTCTAAGGAATTGGGTAATGATATATTACCTCTTAGGGAAACTAGAATAAAATAGGAAGTAAACCAATTTAGTAAGGGATATTATATAATATGATAGTAATTGGAGTGAATCTTGTCTACTATGATAGTTTTGGAGACTGAATGATTCCACTATTTTAGTTTTGGAAATGAGCCCAGACTACTAATTGATATTCTATGATTATATATATTACAAAAAATTATGTGTTGTGCCAGTGTAGTGCTCTCAAGATAATGTTCATTGATTATTTTATGACTCATGAATAACAAAATTACAAAATTTATTCTATGTCCCCATATTAGAATTTAGGATATTAAGGGAATTGATTTTTAATGTAATGATTTTATTATCATAACATTATGTTCATGTTATGATAATTTGATCCTTGATAACTCCCTTTTTTAACCAGCGTAACCATATGAACTCACCCATTGAATTTTTTTTATTTACCCATGTTATGACAAATGGTTCTCATTATTTTAAGTCTAATAAAGGGTTATATTTATGAATAAAAAATCACGAGATAATGTATATGAATTTGGATCATGTTTTTATGTGTTTGAGATTCCAAAGGCCCTATATCTATATGACATTGGTTGGGATAATTATATAAATTATGAAATTTTCATTTATTAAAATGTTATATATATGAATGAAATTATAGATTGTTATAATATTATGTCACTTTCATATAATAGAAGACATAGTAGCGTACCTCCATTTAGAAATTTAATATTTGGGTTTTATATATTTTCCCTCAATTACAGCCCAAATATCAAATCCCATATTATATATATAGATTTCCATTTTGAGATTCCACTAAGAATAACTTGTTATATTAATATAGTGAGTCTTATTAGTGGCCACATTTTATTTAATATAATTATCCATAAAGACATAAATCATTATATAATATAAATATTCATCTTTTTTGTAAAACATTACAATAATTAATTTTTTAATTGGACACCAAATATAAAATTGTGGTTTTAGTTGACCAAAAAAACGGGGGGGGGGGGGGGGGGGGGGTTGTGTTCCAATTTAAATGTATGTAAAAAATTATTTAAATAAAAGTTACCCTTTTTAATAAAAATTACCTATTTTCTACAATTATATAAATATAAATGATTTTATATAAAAATTATAATCCAAAGACTGATAAAATCACAATTAATGTTGACTTAAAAATACTTTTAACTATTAAAACAGAATTACTTGTATAAAAACCCATTTGAAAAATACTTGTTAATTCTAATTTTCAATGTAATGTTCATATATTAAAGTTTTGAAAACATATAATGGTTTGTTTCATAATATATAAAATGAAATAGGAAATAACTAGTGGGATAATTTTATGATATTTTTTCTCAAGTTGAGACCTAGTCTTCTCCATGGGGGAATAATCCACCACCAATAATTTAATTCAGGAAGAACCTGATCTAAAACCTATATTTGGGATATATATAAACAAATGCACAATTTTATTTAAGGTTAAACACTAAAACATTCATTATTCTCAATGGGTTAATAGAATAGAAGTTTCAAAAATACAATATTGGATATAAAACCATTTCAATAGTTCCTTATGGTTTTTCATATACTAAAGAATGAGAGTTTGTGTCTAGAAAACACAAAATATAATAAAATTGTCTATGATAACAAATAAACATTGTATAAAAAAGAAACATGAAATGTAATATAGAACATGAATATAAATGTGTAGAATGTGATAATATTCTGTTCATATCAGTTTGATCATTTTTATTTGACCGGTTTCTCTTGAGTTTGTATTTGAAAGAGTTAAGTAGAGTTTTCCTAGATAGTTTAGGAGAAAATAGTATTTTGTAATGTTAAGAGTCTTTCCTCTATGTATGATACCATCTACAAAACATGTTTATTCACTACTCTATCATAATATATGTTTGTGAGAGTTTTTCTTATCTTAATGATAGTTTTTTTAATCATTACTGTATATGATATTCATTATTTAGTCCCCATATTCAATGAATTTTTAAATGAAAATTATCTTAAAGTAATGATAAAAAATACAAACTTTAAATTAAAAGGATAATTTTTAAAAGAGTTTTTACAATAAAAAATTACTTTTTCTCATAGTATTATCTTAAATAAAAATTACAATTGCTCAAGGTTACTTCTCATGGAGACATAGTACAACTACATGGCATAGTGACATAGAATGACAACTTCTTTTTTTAGTGATAGATCTTATTTTCAACACGGGGTCACTTAACATACTCACACAATCTCTTGAATCATTCATGTGGTTTTTCATCTCTTCAAATAATAGATATGTGAATTTTCATGATAGATTCATTAAAAATCATGACCAATTAATATGTTCACATGGTCACATATTTAAATTATGTGGTATTCTTAGTAAGCAAGATGTTACATAACAATCAATGCCTGATTAGTTTAAAGCATAAACATGTTTATCATATAACACATGGTCAAATGATTGTACATGGGGTCATTTGGGGTATGTTGTTTTATTACTTTCCCATGGTAACTTGACCTTCATGTTACTTTCATTTTCATCACATGGAAGGTACATTAATCATGTGGAGATATTTCATGATAGGTTCAATTCATACCAAATTTTATCAATTCATCTAGAATGGTGTTAACTATAATAAAAATTTTAATTCATTAGAAACACAGTAATTATTATTTGTGATCATTAAAATAAATATTCTCTGGACTAATACACTAGATAAGACTACGTTTATTGACAATAATGTGTATAATTGAGTGGATCATGAAGGCAATGCTACTCTATGACTATGTTTGGTCCATATTTCACTGTTATTCCACATTCATATCATTTTATACCCTAATTCAACATTATTTTCATAAGTTTTTTCATTGTATTATAGTATTTATGTTTACATGATGATATTTTAGTGGAATTATTTTCCTATTTCGTGATCCTTAATTCTTGACCATGATTTATGTTGACTACTGATGATCCCATGGCCATTTAATATGATATTTCTCCCTTATCCATGTTTTATAACATGTTTATGAATTATCCATTACAATATATTGATTTTTATTCCTAATTAAGTTTTTGAACTTAGACATTTCTTATATCTCATTTCCCCATGTTTTAGTGATGTTTATACCCATTGATAAGTCCAAAAGGGTTTCAATATGTATTTTGGGAGAAATTTACAATGTACGGAAAAAATAATTTCTTATATAGCTACATAACAAAGATAAAAAATATTTAGTTCTGAAAATTGTGAGAATATTTAAAAATATAATGTTTACAATATTAAAATACATTAATATATAGTAGAGTCTTGGGTTTTATATGTATTATTTTTTGAAATTGTATGGATTCATTTTGAGATGAGGTGTTGAGATGGTGTGTGATTCTAAGGACTGATGTGACCTGAATAAATTAATCAAATATATTAAATATATTAAAAGTAAAATACATGTAATTTTTTAAAAAAGTGGAAATACTTCAAAATAGCGGCAAGGATCAGAAATTTTAGTTCACTAATTTTAGAGCATGGGTTTTACTATATCCATGATAAAACCTTTCTCAGCGTGGGATGTGTGTAAAAGGGTCCCCTTGGGTATAAAATGAATAAAAAATTTAAATTAAATAATTTACTTTTTTGAAATAGTTACATGGATTATCCTTTAAATTATTGGATATGGTGAATTCTTCGGGTTTACTGCTAAGCTAGGGATGTCCAAAGAACCACATGATGATATTTTTTTTGGTGACCGAAAACCATGTCATGGAACACCAATTAGTGCAAAATGGGAATCAAGTATATCTCAGATGAAAATGTTGAAACATTATTATTCATTATTTATAGATCTAAATAAAGGTTACATGATTATCGGATTCGTTTTATTCCCCTTCATTAATTCATATGTTGAATGAAAATCAATCGAGGAACATATTGATTCACAGATCGATCGTATTGCAGGATTGGTTTGTCTATGGAGACATTTTTGGAGATTAATTGATATATTAACGTTATTAATTTTTCATTCTAATGGTAACATATCAAGGTCAACCAAACACAACTGTGGTTCATTCATCTTATAGTGTACTTCATGGTTTTCTCCCATTTTTATTTGTCTATTCATCGTAAGGGATTCGTTTTCCCAGTGGTTCAAACCAAATACAAAAGAATCTAAAGTCACAAACCCATTTCATGGTAAAAAGATTCAATATCAAATATATGGATTTGGTATTTCATGATGGTAATTCAACATTGTTAGTGGATAGTTAATTGAAGCAGACTCTAGGCGTTCGTGTGTATATTTTTAGATGAACAATAAAGGCATGTCTTCTGGTTGTGTTTTTTAGAGAATACGGGGATTAAATTTAACCATAATTTAATTCAAATCTAATCAGACCCAAGACTTATGTTCTATGGGAATGAATGATGGTGGTGAAAGCGGATCTAGGTGCTATAGAAATGAATGAATGCACAGAGGGGAAGCCCTTGGGATAAGTGAAATACATTGGTATAAGGATTGTGTTCTAGAGGAACATGATCTATGGGAATAATCTATGGTGGAAATGTATTCATGGTGATGATAAGTATAAAATGGATTGAGACCATGTAACATGGAATGTGACACATTTCCATTTTTTTAAAATGTTCATCAGAAGGAACACAGACATGCATAAGAGTAATGTGGCATGGGGACGCCATGTACTCCCAAACTGACATGTCTAGGCTTGGTGTACACAGGAAGTGTCATGTACATGGGAATTGGATGAATTAAACAGGTATTGGCACTCAATATACATTTTCGTAGACATAGGAACATGTTGTATACATGGGAAATACCCGGTGCAGAAGGAAGACATTACGTACTACCAATACACATCATGTACTCCTTCAAAGTTGGTTTGGAAATCAGGTCCTCTATATATTTGAAATTTTTATTTAGGTTTTTAAACCTATATCTATTAACATAAGTTTATTATGGAATTATGTCCTACACATAAGATAGTGATCCCTTCAGTATGAATTCTGAGACAGAGTTTTCATAATCCTTCTAGGAGGCCCATAGTGAGATCCCCTATCATCTTATTTCCTTCCATGGAGTTCTTATTATCATCTATACTACGACTACAAGAGAATAAATATTCCACTTATAGAGATATTTTATATTGAGTGGTTGGTATAACCCCATGGACATCTGAGTTATCATAATCTGTGTGTCATATCTCTTCAGACATCAAAATTTTACATCCTATGATGATACTCTTCAAACATGAACTCTCAGACAGACATCATCAATGTTATCTGACTATTGGAGCGAATTATCCAAAACTAATTTTATGTGGAACCTTTGATTAATAATCCTAATAATGTATTATGGTTGCGACCTTACATTTAGAATGTGTGTCTTGGTTGATTATCTCTAGATATTCATATTATATTTTGTATTAAAATAATAATGCATGTAGTTGAATGTTTTTATTTTTATATGCTTTGTGTTTTTATGTTTTTCTAATGGATATTTTCATACTCACTCCTAAAAGGGAATTTACCCACATTTCATTCCTTTTGAGATGATCTACCTTTTACAAAATATCTTGAGGGACAAGGACTAGGTTGTTCTAATTGAGTTGAAATGATCAAGGTATGTTCATGTGGTTATCTTGATAGTAGTCCCCATCATTTATTTCAGACTAGGATTGTTTTCAGACACTGTGGTGGGATTATATTTGGACTCGTTAATATTGTAGTGGTTTTTTTATGTACTCTAATTATTGGTTTTAGATGTATGCATGCATGTATTATCAGTTTTTTTCCACTTTATCAGTGTGAGGGATTAGATATTTGTGCGTGTGTGCATGTAATTTTTGTTATGTCCTCCCATGTTGGTGATATGGCTTCTTAGTTCTAGTTTTTAGGATATGGTCTATAAGAGGGGGGATTAGAGAGTAGAGTCATGGGACCCATTATAAAACCATTAGACAAATTGGTATTAGAGCAGTACAATAAACCTTTTTACTAGAGTCTAGGAGATTGGTCTGAGGAAAAAATGTTATGTGTTTCGAGTTCATCATTCAAGTCATCAACACCAGTATTGTTTTTATGGCCAACATATCCATAGACCATAATTGTGATCACATAACTTTAGACTTTGTACATTAGAAAACTAGTTGTAGGGAAATCGATGGTAAATGCATGAAATAGTAATGGGTTCTGGTTTTTATATCCATATTATTCAGACATCCATATATATATATTATCTTCATTATATATTTTTTATTTTAGTATTCCTCCATAATGTATGATAAATTAGATTCAACATCATGATCATGATAATGACACCCTTATTGACGAGGCATTGATACGAGGACTAGCTCCAGAGGCGTTACATCTAGTTTGTGAAACATCAATACCACTTCCTATTGAGTAGTAGAGAGTACTCACAATAACAGATGATGAGGTGGGCAGGTTGACTGCACATCACTAGTTTCAGAATAAGTGACCCCATAGGTTCTTAGGAAAGCCTGAACAAAATACGGATGAGGAATAACTGTAGGTGGTGAAGCAAGATATCTTTATTTTCAAGACACCAAGAGGAAATTTATTTTATTCATGAATAAAGCCTTCTATATGGATATGAAGGGTAACAGTGGCATTTATTGATCCAATTTTGTGATAAAGAGACTCTAGAATGGTCAAAGATTGAATTACTTTAAAAGGGGATTTATCTCCATATTTGCTGAGGTATTGACGCATTTATGAGATTCTATAGCTCAATAAAGGTATCATGCCAGGAGACGAGTATTCAACAAAGTTCAAAAACCTATACAATTACATGATAGATATGTTTCTCTATTATTTAATTTGGGCTCGGGCCTTCGACAAAAGACTATATTGATACATATATGCTGACATTATATCTATATCCATTCTTACCAATTTTGCGATTCTACAATGTGATATTTTGGTTATGAGTTTTGTGTATGAGTACAAAAATACAATATTTACCTATATTGGGAACACTCAGGATGATATTTTGGTAAAAGTGGCATGACATTAGTCTTTAGGTCCTAGACATGCAATAATTTTTAAGAGGAGCTCCCAAGAGCATGGCTCTATGTCCTAGGGATCAAAATATTGGTCCAGTCATCATAGGGAGAGGTGGTTCTACTCTTTTGATAACATTGGACATCTTTTACAAGACTTTCCATCCTACCATACAACTAATATATAGATAGTGGAATATATGCTAAGGTAGAGGCAGTAGAAGTACTATAAAAGTCCAAATGATGAGGTACGTAATATAGTAGTTTTTAGATAAGTTGGAGGTGGTGGATGGTACAAATATTTTCCACCACCACCCTAATGTATTCCACGTTAAGATTAGGGATCTTTGGAACATGGGCAGGGGCAACTGGTGGTGGTCGTGGCATACAACCCAGAGGTTAAATAGATGACATGAGGTCTGACATGTGTCTTTTATACCATATCATCATTTTTTATTGACATAGGATCCATTTATTCCTCTATTTCCACATATATAGGTATAGTGATATATATTTTGGTTGACCCATTTCCTTCACCGTAATGCTTGGAGACTCCAACAAGAGATGACTTAGTGATCACACACTTGTGTCGAAGACGTGACATAACTCTTAGAGTTTAGAGTTTCTATTGGGATCTCATTTTAGAAGAGATCATTCATTATGAAATAATCTTAGTTGAATACTAATTTTCTACATTCCACATCTAGATTGATTGTTTCACGTGGAGGATGTGGTGTGTCAATATAGATGGGACCATGTTTTCCTTTATGGGTGAAAAAGAAACATATGTGGTATAAGACAGACTCCTGAATAAGATGGTGAAGCTAATTACTCAACATTTGTATTGAGTGACCATTAGTGTACTAGATGTTATGATATTTCAATTACCAACAGTGGTATACGAGTACAAAGATTTCTTTCCAAAGGATGTACCAAGCTTACCATTCCTCTATGAGATAAACTTATGTATTGATCTACATAACTAGGATGAAACTAATATCTACAACATTATATCATATATATCCCATAGATATTTGTGTTATGGGGTCAATTTGGACTACTTATAGATGAAGGGATTTGTTAGAACAATGGTTTCACACTGGGCAGCCCCAGGTTTTTTGCAAGATGTTGGATGAAATATTGAGGTTTTGTGTAGACTATTTATTTTTTAACAAGGCTACCACGAATAATAAGTATCCACTGCTGATGATCGATGACCTATTTGATCATTTTAGCCGGTCATAGTGGTTATCAAATTTTTAGCTCAAGTCATGGAACAGCAGTTGCATGTTTTTGACTAGGATATACAAAAGACAACATTAAGAAGATACTACAGTCACTATAATAACTTGGTTATTCCCTCTGGAATGAAATAAAAATCCCTAGTAGTGTTCATGGGACTCATCAAAATGATCATTCAACCATCCTTAGATGGGTTACTAATGGTATTATTTGAAAATATCATTGAGTAATTTATGTCCAATAATGATCTTGTAAGACATTTGAGAATGGTTTTGAACATACTATGAGAGATCTGGATTCATGAGAGGCTTGTGAAGTTCCATTTCATGATTCAGGAGGTCCACATTCTGGGAATTTTTTTCTCAGTAGATGGTGTGGTAGTGGGCTCAACAATGGTCGATATAGTGTTAGATTTGGATCCACCCAAGAGTGAGATAGTGGTGTGGAGATTCATTGGGTTGGAAGACTATTATTGAATATTCTTACATGATTTCTCAAACATATCATCTCTTATAAAATTTTTCTCCAAAAAGGGTATGCCTTTCTTATGGAAAGAGAAGTTAAAATTGGTTTCTCAAGAGTTGAGATAGTGATTGATGAGTGATCTGATGATGTTTGATATAGTGTGAGTTTGGGATCCACCTAGGAGAGAGATAGTGGTTTGGAGGTTAATTGGGTTGAAGACTATTACCAGATATTCATTCATGATTTCTCAAAGATATCATCTCCTTTCAAATGTTTCACCCAAAATTAGAATCCTTTCATATAGACGAAGAGGTTATAATATTATTTTCAAGAGTTGAGATAGAGATTGAGAGTGATCCCATATTGATATTTCTAGATGAGGGTGTCAAGTATGTTGTTTTATAAAATGAATTAGGAAACAATTTTTGTTATGTACCGATGAAGAGGTAAGTGGTGATTGAATATGGGTCACATTAGTTGAGACTATAAGAGAATAAATATACTTCCCTTTTTCTTAAGTTAGCAGCAGTAGTCTTTTCACTAAATATTTCATGATACTACTTGATTGGAAATCATTTAATAATCTATTCTAATCATGACATTTTCATTCATATATTCTATTTTAAAGATAATACCATGAGATATATGTGATGAATATAGATCCTATAGGATCATGTCTTCATGATTTTTTATAATGCTGGGATGGGAAACAATGAATGAGATTATCTCAGAATGAGATTATCTCAGAATGAGATTATCTCAGAATGAGATCTTGTTCGCCGTTTCTAAGTGACTAATCATAGAATTTGGAGTTTTTATAGGTAACCAATATGGTTAAGGATATGTAATACTAGATCAAGTCAATGGATGTTACTCACCCACTATTTCAGTGAGTCTATGAGGAATATATTGAAGATGATGACTGCGAGACTCTATATTCTCAGATATCCATTGGACATGCTTTTGAAAGATTTTTTAAGGGGGGAGAAAGTCATTATTTTAAAAGGAGACACGATGGTACCAACGATGATTAGGGTGGGGGAGTGGTCATTTGAGGGATTTCTATATATCCATTGGTGGTAATTCCCTTTGTGGAAACGATTTTCTAGGGCCTCTGATGTTAGTTTTTTTGGTCTGTAATAAGTTATATATTGATTTTGTCTCTTATTTCATCAAGTATTAGAAACTAAAAGCTGATCACCATGTTCCTGTAAGATTTTCTCAACACCTTAAGGTTCCCGAGTGCTAGTTATGTGGTAAATTCTTGGATCTTGTAGTGGGGATGCCACATACATCTATAGGATAAGATACCATCTAGATGATCAATGATTAAGTCACCAAGATAGTCCACTACTTAGTTATGCGAGATTAGAGTTCAGTAGAGATCATGTGACACCTCTATGTGTAAGATATTTACTAACTGCATAGAGTACCCTCAACGATTTTTATGACCATGATTATCGCTTCATATAATGGTTTTGGAAGGGGTTGTAGGAGGCGTTTGGGAATCATTTACATTTGAGAATGGTTTTTTACCCCCACACTAATGACAAGACTAGGAAGACCAATGAGGTTCTGGAGGACATGACATGATCATACATGTTTCACAATTTCTGTAGTAGATAGGATCACTAAAGGATCCGGGTGCAGCAGAAGCATGTGGGTGGATATGCCCACTTGGATTTTTTTCATTAACAATGATCAATCTGGGATCAATACGATGATAAACACCAGTCTCCATGGATCGAATCAGAGAAATTGACAAAAAAAGGAAAGTTCCAGAACCACAATGTAGGATCGTTATAGGCTGATTATAATTAATTTAATCAATTTAAAAGAAATACCTTTTGGTTGTTCTTTCTTCATTGATGTTCTTGATCACTTTCTGATGTGATTCGTCATTGCATCACAAAAGCCAAGTGTAGAATTCCTCTAGTGGTGATACACACATGTACCTCGTATCTTAGGACGTCACCAAAGGAGTCTCCGGGTGCTAGCATGGAGAAACATTTGCTTTCATTTTCCGCCTTAGATCGTCTTGATCCGATGGAATATGATCTCTCTCGGTCTCGAGAGAGTTCATGGAGGAATAGGGTCTTTCGTCCTTGAATATATTCTCCAGCGGTGTTGTGCACAATGATTATCTTGTGTGTTGGAAAAGAGTTGGGGTTGTGAGGATATTTATAATCAGGTTTGAGGTTGTAGAGTTAAGAAAATAAATAAATTTGTTACACATTTTATTTATTTCATTGACTCATATTTAAAACCCCTATGTCGAATAATTATTTCCTTGACAAGCGCCCACATTGATTATAATAAATATCATTTAAAACAATATTATATCCTCAAAATCCCGACTGGAAAACCTACACGGTTTGTATTAAAAAGTATTTGGTGTGTACTTGTTTTTCACTGAAAAATACATGGCGTGTACATTCAATGTACACGATGTGTATATCTTGTTTTCATTTATTCATTTCATTTTCATAAAGAAAAATACACGGTGTGTAATTATTAATACATGGCGTGTACGTGTTTTCCATGAAAAACTAGACGGCGTGTAATCTTTAATACACAGTGTGTATATCTTGTTTTTAATTTCCTTCTTCATCAATCATTAAAACGATTTTGGATTCCATGAATAATTATTAAACAACGTACGGGAATAATATATTTTCTACTTATGATACTTGAATACACTTAGTGTGTGACCCTTTAGGCCTCTTTCTCGTTGGCATTAGGTGGGCATGCCTAATGTTCAAGATTACTGTCTAGCAACAGGTCAAGGCACCCAAGAGAAAGAATTTGATGCCGCATTGACGTATCACCTCATACAAACACTTACTGTGTAATTTAATCCCTTTGTCTTGATATCTCATCAAGAAGGTTTCATGGTAGTGTCATAAACCTATATGCTTGATTCATCATTCTTTGACTACCTAAAATAAACTTGTCGTTTACACCATGGCCATGGAATTTAATGTGACAGTTCTATTTCAATCAAAGGGCTGAGATATCAACTTCCATAAATGGAAGGGACAAATCCATCCCTTACTTATTCATTAACAACATGTCCCTCATGACACACCCGACATACCCTACTTCTTGCCAACTGTATGTGTGACTGTTTTCGTCAGTAAATCTAAGTGCGCGAGTCATGACATGAGTTAATGATAATCTTCTAGTCTAAGGACCATTACAAACGCTCGTAGATAGAAATGTCTGATGACACCAAGACATATAGAATTTCTACTGGCGAGTCTGTTCCCATAATCTCCCATCTTGGAGATTACCAAGTGCGAACTTCATGAGAGAGAGTCTCGTCTTTTTATGAGTACTCGCACATGCCAGTCTGTATACTATTTATACTATCATAGTATGTCATCCAACCGTAGAAATTTATTTATTAATATTGTTATAGCATTTCAAGGTTCTCATCATAGCGGGGATCTGTCATGACCTTATCAAGGAAACAAATTTTCCAGGACATTATTATATTACAGTCATGCATAACAATGAAAAATATATAATAAATGAACATTCATGTAATCAAATTAAAAACAGTTGGATATCAAGACACCAACACTAACAAACTCCCACTTGGACTCAAGACAACTGCCTATGACTTTTAGTCTACTAGACCTCACATGATGATCATGTTTCTACTGAGTCAAGGCCTTAGTCAAGGGGTCTGCCACGTTGTCTTCCGTGGAAATACTGCTCACTGCAACTTCACCTCTCTAAGAAAAATCCCTCAATATATGATACTTCTGAAGTATGTGCTTTGTCTGCTGATGTGACCTTTGCTCTTTTGCAAGTTCCACTGCTGCAGTATTATCACAATAGAGTGTGATAGGATCTTTACCGCTCAGTACTACATCTAGCTCTTGGGCATAGCTTCTCATCCATACTGCTTCTATAGCTGCCTCAAAAACTGCGATATACTCAGACTCCACTTTAGCATCTTCCACCACACTTTTGTTTGAGCTCTTCCAGCTCACTGCACCTCCATTCAAATGGAAGATGTATCCAGTTTGCGACTTCATTTCATCTTGATCAGTCCGGAAACTAGAATCTACATTTCCTCTAATGACTAGTTCCTCATATCCTCCATAAACTAGGAACATATCCTTTGTACACCTCAGATACTTAAGGATAGTCTCGACTTCCATCCAATGACGGTCTCCTGGATCAGCTTGATATCTTCCCACCACACATAATGTGTAAGCAACATATAGTCTCATACATAGCATGGCATACACGACTGACCCAATCACAGATGCTTAAGGGATCCATTCCATTCTATTTCTTTCCTCATGTGTCTAAGGATACAACTTATTGTAATGATTAATGACAAGTGACACTGGAAACAATCCACTCTTGGATTGTTCCATATGAAATCTCTTCAGTATCTTGTCAATGTATGTACTTTGAATCAGGCCCATCATTCTCTTTGATCTATCACGATAGATCTTGATCTAATGAATATATGCTGCCTCGCCCATGTCATTCATGGAGAAGAATTTATGTAACCATTCCATAACTAACTCTAAGATAGGTACTGACTTTCCAATTAGTAATATTTCATCAAAATATACAATTAGGAAAACGACTGCACTTCCACTAATCCTCTTGTAGACACAAGGCTCAAATTCATTCTTAACAAAGCCAAATTCTATTACATCTTCATCCAAATTAATTCTCCATGACCTTGATTCTTTCTTTAATCCATAAATGGATTTCTGAAACATTCATTCCTTATTGGCATCCTTTGGAGTCACAAACCCTTCAGGTTGTGTCATGTAGACATCTTCCTGGAGGTTCCCATTAAGAAATGATGTTTTGAAATCCATTTTCCAATTTTCAAAGTCGTGGTAAGTGGAAATGGCCAATAGTATTCCAAAGGATTATAGAATTACAACCGGTGAAAAGGTTTCATCATAGTTAATTCCTTTACACTATATAAAACCTTTTGCAACCATTCATGCCTTATTGGTGTTGACTTGCCCCTCCATGTCCAGTTTCTTCTTGAATACCCATTTATTACCAATAGGCTTTACTTCAACTGGAGGATCTACCAAAATCCAGACTTGGTTTTGGTACATGGAATCTATTTCAGAATTCATGGCTTCTTGCCTCTTGGAAGCGTATGTGCCTTCAACTGCTTCCTTGTAGGTAAGAGGATCATCATTGTCAACCAATAATGAGTCACCATCCTCAGTGACAATAAAACCATATCGTTTTTGGTCTCTCACCTCTCTCATGCACCTACACATTTCTTGTGTCTCTAGAACAGATTGTTCTTCCACGGGAATTTGTGGAATCTGTTCTTGTATCAACTCTTGTGTATCTTGAGCCTAGACTTCATCAAAGTTTATCTCGCTCCCACTATCTCTTTAGGAGATGTGCTCCCTCTCAAGGAATATGGAATGTCTTTCCATTGTAACCTTTTTGTATGAGGGGTTGTATATGTAATATTCCCTTGTTTCCTTGGGATATCTTATAAAGATACATTTTGTGCCTCGGGGTGCAATTTTGTTACCTGAAGAGGCCTTAACAAATTCTTCGCTACCCTACACTTGTAAATTTGATAACATGGATTTGCGTCCACTCCAAAACTTGTATGGAATAAAATTTATCGATTTAGTTGGTACTTTGTTTAGTATGTGTGTTGGTGTTTGTAATTCATATCCCCAAAAGGATAATGGAAGACTCGCATGAATCATCATTGATCTCACCATGTCCAATAGGGTGTGGTTCCTCCTTTCACTTACACCATTCAACAAGGTGTATAAGGAAGAGTGAGTTGAGATAGAATCCCAAACTCCCGTAAGAAATCAATGATGTCCTGATTAAGATATTATCCTCCTCTATCTGAGCTGAGTATCTTAATCATCTTTACAAGATGGTTCTCAACTTCATTCTTGTATTCTATGAACTAATCAAAAGAATCTAACTTATACCTCATTAAGTAGACATATCCATATCTACTAAAATTATCAGTAAAAGTTCTGTAGTATGAGAACCCACCCCTTGATTCAACTAGAAATGGTTCACACACATATGTGTGAACTAATTCTATAATCTCTTTAGCCCTTTCACCATTACCACTAAATGGGGCTTTGGTCATTTTTCCTAGTAGACATGCATGACATACACCAAATGGTTTTAGTTCGAAAGAATATAAATACCCATCTTGAGGTAATTTTGTCATACGTTTCTCATTGACATGACCTAGCTGGTGATTCCAATGTTGGGTGTGGTATGAGTCATGTGAATTTACTTTTTCATCAATTTCCATTAATTGGTTTGTGTAGTCTAACACATAAATGTCATTATATTAATGTGCCCAATCAAAACAAATTATATTTTTAAAAAATTAGAAATATTCATTTCCAAACTTGAATATGAATCCATCAGTATCTAATCTAGATACTAAAATAATGTTTTAAAAACAGAAGGCATTTAATAACAACCCTTTCACACCATGATCATCCTAGTAAGCAATGGGAGGTGGTAGTCTCCAACAACTACAGTAGCGAGTCCGGATCCGTTGGCTGCTCATAGATCTACCTCCCCTCGATCAATCTTCCTGAATCTACTTGGTTCCAGTATTTGGATACATATGTGAGCACAACAAGAAGTATCTAATACCAATTTTGTAGAAACAGATAGATTGAATTCGATAACAAATGCACTTGAAGCTTCCCCTTGCTTTCATGACTAGGTGTAGTTTTTCTTCTAGTGGTCCTTCTTGACACATGCGAAACAAACATCATCATGTTCCTTTGCCTCCCCTTTTATCTTCCTTTTATTGGAGGGCCTTGAAGAAGCTTTGGGATTAAATCTCTTCACCTGCCCTTTCCTTTTATTCACCATGGGGACAGAAGGCTTTTCATGCTTCATATCATTGTCCACATGGAAAATGCGGATAAGGAGATCAGATAAAGACTTCAAAATGTTGTTCATGTTGAAATTCACAATAAATTTTGAGAATATCTGGGGATGTGATGCAAGAATGAGAACAGTACCCAGTTCTTCGGGTATTTTAATCCCTAGAACCTCTAAGTGCTCAATGTATCCAATGATCTTGACTACATGAGGCCCGACTGGGGAACCCTCTCCAATCTTTCTCTCAAATAGAGCCTTGGAGATCTCAATCCTTTCCTGTCTTTCTTTCTTGTGGTATAGACCACAGAGGTGCTCGAGCATGCTATAGGCATCCATGTTCTCATGAGACTTCATAATCTCACATGACATTGATGATAGAATCAAACATTGAACGTCTAGTGCATCGCTCAAATGTTGATCATAGACAAGAAAATATTCATCACTAACTCCTTGGGTATGAGGATCAGGAAGTGAGGACTCCAACACGTAATACTTCTGTTCAAGGCATAGGATAACCCAAAGGCGCCTAAAACATTCCTGAAAGTTACTACCGGTGAGGATATTTTCTTTGTCCACAATTGATCACCGAGATAATGTGGTTGACAAGTTTCTCATTTAGATTATACAATTTAAAAGATCAGATTTATCAGTACTTTTTTTGTCACATTTTATGAGAAATAATAAATTAATTTATTAATTCTCTCACTATTTTATCAAGTCCCAATAGCCCTCACCATTGAACTCATAATGTTCAGTTGCTTTGACATTCTAGAGGCAAGGATCCATATTCCCCTTCGCATAACCCCAACAACGGTTGGTCAAGCTACGTGAAGGTATTTAGGTAGGTAGGTCTTTGCCAACTGTGAGCTTACAATTCCTTGATCTGTTGAGTGAACTCCCCAATTTTGAAATCCTGACTTGGGATTCCTCAACTCTTGCCTCCAATATTACGTCAAGTCTAGAAAGGGCTACTTCTCTTGATGTAATATGGTTAAGTAAACCTGAAACCTTTCATAAGGGATTCCTTTATAAATGTAAGTGTCCCAACAAGGGTTGGTCAAACACATATTTTTATTGAGTCTTTCCCTAAATTATTTAACAGAAGGCTTGGTCTGACTTAATATGGTATTTGAGGGATTATATTCTTTATGTGTATTTTTTGCATTATCACATGTTTTTAAATATTAAGTGGTGCTTTCTTAAGTGATTAACCATGTTCTGATAATGTTTATGCATAGTCCAGTTTTTATTTTATTCCATATTTGCATGCTTGTTTATGTCATTAATTATGTGATTACGAAAACACATACATAATAAATAAACCATGCAATCAGATAGATATAAAATAAGATGTCATGATCATGAACTTCTATTCATTAGCTTATCTAGCAGCTTGATAAGCTAACCCAGACCTATGGAAAACACCTTGAACCTAATAGTTAGTGTTTTTCAGCTCCCACATGTCCACCTTTGTATCTTCTTGGGTTGGTTTCTCCTTAGCTTTGGGTTTTGAACCATCTCCTCTAGATTGGGAGATCCTCCATTACATGGTGTTAACAGTAATTAATCCATGGGCATGCAGGCCCTATATTTTATTGAAATAAGGCTCCCAGGACAACAAATTTAAATAAATTTAAATGAAACCAAACAGAAATACAAAGGGTCTTTGGTCTAGCTCATGATAATCCATAGCATGCAATGACATTTATGCTTATTTAACAATCAAATTATTTTAATCATTCTATTATTTAATATAAGTCACACTCAAAAATAATTATAATTAATCAATTATTTATCTTAAATCCTGTTCTGAATTTCCTTGAGAATATTCTCATCCATATCCCTTGTACAGGTTTTGTACTTTTGGTGGAAACTTGGTGAAATTCCATTTCTGGAAAGTACATGGCGTGAGGTTTATATTTACATGGCATGTATTTATTTTCAACTTTTATCCAAATTACACGCTGGGGGATTTGGCATGTTCTCTGTACTTTGGAAATTTTAGAGTACATAGAATGTAGATAAATCATACATGGCATGTACTTATTTGTTACGCGGTGACCGGCTGAGCGATCCAGTGTACGCAGAACATGGATTTTCATTGTACATGGTATCACCTTGGCCAGATTGGACTACACGATATGTTTCTCCAACATACACGCCATGTATTCCGGTTTCCACGCGCCATTTAATTCTAGTCAACACGGCATGATTAAAACATAGGAATAATTAATTCACATGGTGTGGTTTAGCGGACCAATGTCGGTTCATTGAACCTAAGTGCACAATGTGTAGTTTTAATTACACTCCGTGTAATCCTGGGTTGTACAGACAGATAGAGCGGCTCCTACAGATGATTTCCTCATTTTTATTTTAATAAAAATTAAAATTAAAAGGTCATTTCTGTGATATGAATCGAGAAACGAAGGAGGAAGAACATATCTCGTTTATTTAGATTTATAAAATGATTTATTTTGAATTGAATCAAATATAAATGTGTAAATTATCAACGAAAATTAAATAACTATAATCAACGATGTAACCTATCTTTGAAAAAATTTGAAGGTTCCGAGCACAGCGAAGCACGTGGGTGGATGTGACCACTTGGGCTTTTTTCAATAACAATGATCAATCCAGGATCCATATGATGATAAACACCAGTCTCCAAGGATAGAATCAAAGAAATGGACAAAGAAATGGAAAGTCATGGAACCCAAAAGTAGGATCGTTATAAGTTGATTATAATTAATTTAATCAATTTAAAAGAAATACCATTATGGTGTTATTTCTTCATTGATGTTCATGATCATGTTCCGATGTGATTCGTCGTTGCGTCGCAGAATCCAAGTGTAGACTTCCTCTAGTGGTGATCCACATGTGTACCTCGTATCTTGGGACGTCACCAAAGGAGTCTCCGGGTGCTATCATGGATAAAACTTTTCTTGTGTTGTCCGCCTTAGATTATCTTGATATGATGGAAGGGGATCTCTCTCAGTCTTGAAGGCATTCTTGGAGGAAGAGGTTATTTCTTCCTTGAATGAATTCTCCAGAGGTGTTGTGCACAACGATTCTATTGTGTGTTGCAAAAGATTTGTGGTTTTGAGGATATTTATAATCAGGTTTGAGGTTGTAGAGTTATGACAATAAATAAATGTGTTACACGTTTTATTTATTTCATTGACTCTTATTTATAACCACCATTTCGAATAATTAATTCCTCGAAATGTGCCCACGCTGATTATAATAAATATCATTTAAAACAATATTATATCCTCAAAATACTGTCTGGAAAAACTACACGGCATGTTTTAAAAAATACACGGTTTTACTTGTTTTTCATCGAAAACTGCACGGCGTGTACATTCAATGCACATGGCATGTATATCTTGTTTTCATTTATTTATTTCCTTCCCATAAAGAAAACTACACAGTATGCAATTATTAATACACGGCGTGAACTTGTTTTCCATGAAAAACTACATGGCATGTAATCTTTAATGCACGATGTGTATATCTTGTTTTTCATTTCCTTCTTCATCCATCATTAAAACAATTTAGGCTTACATGAATAATTATTAAACAACATACAAGAATAATATTTATTCTACTAGAGATACTTGAATACACCTAGTGTGTGACCCTCTAGGCCTCTTTCTCATTGGCATTATGCGGGTTTGCCTAATGTCCAAGATTACTGTCTAGCAACGGGTCAAGGCACCCAAGAGAAATAAGTTGACGCCGCATTAACGTATCACCTCATACGAAAAATTAATGTGTAATTTAATCCCTTTGTCTCTATATCTCATCATGCAGGTTTCATGGTAGTGTCATAAACCTATATGCTTGATTCGTCATTGTTTGACTACCTAAAATAAACTCATCATTTACACCATTGCCCTGGAATTTAATGCGACAGTTCTATTTGAATCAAAGGGCTGAGATATCAACTTCCATAAATGGAAGGGACAAATCCTTCCTCAACTTATCCATTAACAACATGTCACTTGTGACGCACCCAACATACCGTACTTCCCACCAACTGTCTGGATGAAAGTTTTCGTCAGGAAATATAAGTGAATGTGTCAGGACATGAGTTAATGATAATATTCTAGTATAAGTACCATTACAGATGCTCGTAGATAGAAAAGTCTGATGACACCAAGACATGTGGAATTTCTACCGGTAGGTCTGTTCACATAATCTCCCATCATGGAGATTACCAAGTGAGAACTCCATGAGATTGAATATCATCTTCTTATGAGTACTCGCTCATGAGGGTCTGTATAATATGTGTCCTATCATAGTATTTCATCCAACCGTAGAACCTTATTTAAGAATATTGTTATAGCATTTCAAGGTTCTTATCATAGTGGGGATCTTCCATGACCTTATCAATTCAAAAAATATTTCAGGAAATTATTATATTATAGTCATGCAGAACAATGAACAATATATAATGAGTGAACATTAATTTAATCGAAGTACAAATAGTTGGATCGTAGGACAAAAACTCCAACAATAACCATCGAGAGGTGGAGTTTGAGTATAATAACAGCTTCCATTCCACCATTGGTATGGTACTGTTCATGTCCTTGTATTGGAGGACCAATAGGTCACCACACTATTGGAATAACCCAGGTGATTTATAACTCATGTTCCTTGAGATGGTGAGAGCCACTATTGAGAAAGTTAATATCATCAAGGAGTGGATGAGGTATTCATTGACCTATCATAAGTCCTATGAGAATACAAGACAAAGGTATTTAGAGTTTGAGGATGGAGACCATGTGTTCCACTCTATGTCACCTTGATGTGGAATTTGGAGATTTAGATGTGTTATAATGTTATCTTTAAGATTAATTATCCCTTTTAGAAGCTAAATAGACATATAAACATGGGTTACCTCTTAGATCTGCCACCATAATTAGACCGGGTACACAACATCTTTCAGATGTCCCAACTAAGGTGATACATGCATCACCCAACACATGTTATCAACTGGTGTGAGATGAAAATTGAGTATGGAGCTACCATTGTTGAGTACCTAGTAGTTATCGAGGATTGGTAATATATAATTCTTTTTTGGGTGATTGATTCCTTTAGTGTGTGTCTGGTGGAAGCACATGAATCTTCATAAGAGCAGCTCAGAGATAGAGGATCAGATGCATGATCAGTACCCTCATCTCTTTTTGAAGACACTTCTTTTGGAATATCTGGATGTAAATCCCCATGGTAGAGAGAATTTATAGACTTAGTTATTCTATGTATTAATTTTGGATATGGAGTGGATTATATTCAATAAAAGGGGCTGAAACAATATGTTATTTTGAAGCCCGGTGTACCCTGAATAAATTTTTGAAAAATATTAGAAATATTTAATAGAACACATGTGCAATTTTCATGAAAATTGGAATAACTTATAAACAAGTGTATGGATAAATAATCTAAGGACACCATTCTATTCAAAGGGTGGGTTTTATCCTAGGAATGACATATGTTTTTTCAGCATAGGGAATTTTTTAAAAATTCATCATGGGCATAAAATGAATAAAAATAATTTAAATAAAATAATTTATTTATTAGTTGAAATGGAGACCCAAATTCTTCTTGGTGTATATGGTTATAGTGAATTCTATGTATTATCCACTCTATCCTAGAAATCCTAAGAACTGTTGGAGATCGCTTGTTTTTGTATCCTTGAGTGAATGACAATCATTTAAAGTATCGTAGATCAATGCACAACAAGATTCCAGGATCTATCTAATGAAAATGACATAGGTCTATTATTCATCTATGAATGATCCAAATTGAGCTATATTGATGTTTTTATTGGTTTTATTCCCTTTATTTAATTCCTATGACAAATACGAATCAATCAACCCAAATAATGATTTCAATGTAGTTGGAATTTTGCAACGGGTTTATCTGCTGGGGTCCTTTATAGATTAATTGAGTTTTTATGGTTCATAATTCTTCATTATAGCAGAAAAGATCTGATGCAACATAACCATGTCCTAGTTTTAGTCCACTTTATTAATGTTTAATGGGTTTCAACCATTTATCTAAATTCATTAAAATTTGGTGCTTTTTCCCAGGGGTTCGACCAAATAAAAAATAATCAATCATTTCACACTTGTTTCTAATTAAAATATTTCGATATCGCAGATTTATACTCAGTGTATCATGGGGATAGTGTGACGATAGTAGAGGTGAGTGAATGTGACCATATAAGAGGCATTCTTGTATGGTTTTTTGGAATAATAATGGAGGTGTGTCTTCAGGTTGTTTTTTTCTAGTGAATCAAGTGAAGGAATTCATCCATCGGAGGTGGAATGGTTGGTTAAACCATAGATCTAAATTCTGACGACATGATTGATTGTAGTGGTGGAGGATCTGAGTTCCAAATTAGTGAATGAAAATGAAAATGATCAACCCATTGGATATTTGAAATCCCAGAGTACACAATGTGTGTTCTAGAGGAACACACCACATGGGACCCCTGTCTGGAAGTTAGGTTTTTAGGATAAAGTTATGTATCACATGGTGTTTGTTCCCCTTCCAGTTTTCTTGGGGTATACCTTTGTGGGTTCACATACATGGCCATGAGTATACAATAATGGAAACAACATGTACATCCACACAGACAAGGCCAATCTAGGTAAACACAGGAATAACCAATACTTGGACACGGGGACAAATACACGAGCCTGAGCCTGTTGTTTAATTTTACAAAAACACGAGCATGGGTTGATTATATGGGTTGGACCCAATGTCGATGGGAAATGCCATGTACTCTAAGTACACATTATGTATTCCTTATGAGTTGGTTTGGATGTCTTGTCCTATGTATCTTGGAAAATTTTTATTTGGGGGTATTCCCTATATCAATTTCGTTAAGTATAGTATTGAATCACATCCTAAACATTGGATAATGCAAAATTTAGCAATAATTTTTAGATATAGTTGTTTAAATCATTCTATGAGTCCCATAGTGAGATCCTAGATTATCTTTTTACCCTATGTGGTTTTATTTTCATCATTATGACTGAAAATATGTAATAATTGACACTCTACTTGGTGGGTCATTCCAGATTGAGTTGTTGGTATTGATATTACCTTAAGTGTGATCCACACATGTGTATCATATTTCTTCATACTTCCATTATATACTTTCTATGTAACAATAAGAGAAAGAGGACCTCTAAGATGGATGTCATTAGTGTTATCTAAGATATGGAGTGTGTTCTCCTAGATGGGTGTTATGTGGAATCTTAGAGTAGGAATCCATGGATGGAATTGCTGTTATGCCCTTACATAGAGCTGATGTGTCTTTATTGAGTATATCTAGATGTTCTATATAGATAATCCTATCTAGATCTGACTGTTATTATTATTTTAAATGATTTCTGGTTTCAGGGTGTAGTTCTGGGAATTATTTTACACACCCCTACATGGGACATGGCCATAGGTTTCATGTATTGTGTAGATCATTCTCCTTTTGATCGGGTCCTAGAAGGACAATGACTAGGAAATTCTTAGTGAGCTTGAAATACCACCATGTGTTCTAGTGGTTATCTTGACAGAAATCCCTATCTCTACTTTTAGGTTACATCTATTCTCAGACTCTTTATTGTGGAATTTTACTTTTCCATATATACTTTCTAGTTCTTCTTATCACACACTATTAGTAGGTTTTGTACATATCAATTCCTGGATTATGAATTTTTGTATATTTCTTCAATTTAAGGGATTGGATTTGTGTTCAGGTGTATATTTAATTTTGAATAATCCCTCTCGTTTTAGTGATAATCTTCATCTACACTAGTCTCTATCCCCTTTACTAATAGAGGCATGATTGGGGACTCATAGAATGGGACCCATTTGGACGGTTCATGATATATTTGATTGGAATATTCCCTAAAAATTTCAATATATGATTTATATAAACACACAAACACATAGTAATATATATATATATATGATATGTATAAATAAACTATATGATATATTAAATTGAAATATCATGGGTATCCTTTTTATGATATAGAAACCACAATTATTATTCCTCAAGAATATTATTTAAAATAATCCATTAATAAGATAAAATGAATGGGAGTTAAATTCAATCTTCTATATGATTATATATTAATTTTACACATTAATACGAAAAATGAAAACAAATGGAAAATGCATAAACCACTAAGTAGAATCTTCATGGTATATATAAGTCCAACTATTATATAGTGTCATTGTCTTGTTTATATGAGATCCTCATGATTGGTTTAACCTTTTAATAAAAAAATCTATCTCTCTATTCATCTTCGTTTTCATGTCGTGATTCCATCACATCATTGGGGAAAAGAAAATCCTTCTTGTTCAACATCTAATTCATTCAACATGTTGATATGCCACTTAAGTGGCATGAATTTTCAATATAATGATCTTTAACATACCCTTGCTTTAGAGTTTAATGATATCTAAAATTTTATTTGGTATACGCACACTTATTTATAACATGAAATTATATTTTGTTTTTATGTAGGATTTATATTATTGTGTTAGGATATCCCCATGAAAGTGATTTTAATTGATTTATATTCATTAAATAATTATTTTCATAGTATTTTGAAACACTTACGTGGAATCATCGACATCCAGGATTAATTTTATAAAATAATGTACGGTATGGAAGAAGAAATCCCAAAAACAAAGACCTTATATTCAGATTTATCAAAAAAATAAAAGATATTTATCCCTTACATAACTGGGACATATAATGGTAACGAAGTCCTTACCATTAAAAAATTATGATATGTTAGGGTAACCATGATATTTCTATTACCGAAACTAGGATACTAATGGTTTACCATTAAATGAAGGGTTCACTAAAGGTTGTATCTATTGTATCCCTTACATAAATTAGTAGTAGAAATGTGTTATATAAAGTTATGATATTGATTACCCTTACACATAGAAGAATTTTGGGGTTTGAAAATGTCATGTAATAATTAATAATTTATGCAAACATGTTACATATTTTTTTAAAATTAATTCGTAATAGTTACCGGCTACATACCCGTACATGAGAGGATACATAAATGCATTGTATATTTTGATAAGGATACGTAAAGGTAACTAATAGATTATTCTAATATAGATGTTCTATGTAAGGAAAAACTATTTATTACACTTACAAAAATACACTTTATTTTAATCATGTTATGTAGTGAGTTACCTTTACGCAATGGCTTCATGATGGCTTGTATATGTTTATAATGTTTTACCTTTTACCTGGAATATCTATTTACATTGTGTTAAACATTAAATAATTTTAGTAATTATTTTTAATATAATTAATGGTTTTAGTGCTTTATAAAAAGACATCAGGTTATAATTAAATGTATCCTTGGAATATTGAACTAATAAAGTGTTTATAAATAGATAAAAAATAAAAAATATTTATAAATAACAAAGATAATATGAAAATTTTCCACAATATATAAAATATTTTTTACAAATTTTATATATATTTTAATGATAATGAATAAAATCATTATATTGTAATTTTTTATGAAACATTATAAAGGGTCATAAATTATAAAATATGGCCAAAATATAAATTCCTTATATTTAAATGATGAATTTTTCATAAGTAATTATTTTATGTTTTTCAAAATTAAATAGTTAAAATTTTGAAATTATTTAAGAAACATGAAAAATGTTTTTATGGTTTATATGATCATGTTTAAAATAATAATTAATTATTTGATATTTAGATAAGGTAAAAATGTTTAGTTAAAAGTTTTTTAAATAGAAATTTTTTATAATTCATATAATAACATATGTCTAAAATGGAAATCCCAAATGATGATAAATATGAAGGAGTTCATATTTGGTTGAATTTAAATTGTATGTATTCATAATTATTTAAATATGATAATGTTAATGATGAAATTATAAAAGGGTTTATAGTTATATTTTTGTTACAAATTATACATAAATGTTTATTTCAATATTAAATATTTCAAGTGTTTATTTATTTACATTTTATTACATTCCTTATGAATATTTATTATATTTTTTAAGGAATTTTCAAATTCAGTATTCATTAGATTACAATGATAAACTACTTATCAGATAAATAAAATCTATACATGGTTTTAATATCTCTATAAAGTATTTAGTTTTTCATCTTCATTTACCCTAGATTGTAACTAAGGTTATTAACATGAATTTAGTAATTTTATATGTTTCATGAATTATAGGTTTCCGATATATTATGAATTTAATTCTCTACTGAGTAATGTATCCCTTGGGAGAGGGAAATGGGGTTAGACCACCAACAATAATAGAGGCATATTCTTTGAGTATACTGGTTAATCGGGTTGGCTATCAATCGATTTGTGTTTACTTGTGTAGATATTGTATGTGACATATAATTCTAAAAGATTATATTATTTATTCATGTACCTTATTAACATAATCCATTAATATATTTATTTATAAACTTGACATCCAGTTTTGGGTGAGTTATAGAAATATTTGGGTTGTTTAAAGAGTTACACAACAATAGGCATTGAATAGATTGGTTTAGTGGAATGAATTTTATTCCAAACTAAATTAATAGATGTATAAAACATAAAGGGAATATCATGAGATAATATACTGACATTTAAATTCCATTCAGACATTATGTTTTATATTCCTTCAGTTGTGGCACTTTTCAAGACATCAATCATCCAAATGTGCTAGTCATGCTAAAAATGTGCACCAATGTATTATAATTTTTTAGTGAAATCATGTTACACATGACTATAGAGTCTCCTGTTTGAACATTAATACTAAATATTTCGACCCCTGATATTGTCTTTTGTTATCCTGTTTTAGGAATTTTTTCAAGGTTACACTGCCTTAGAGACCTTAATAGGATTAGGATACCTGAGTAATATAGTTGGGTTTATCCATGTGATGGATTGAAAAAAAGAATTTCTACTAGACTATGTATTAATAATATATAATAATAATCAGATAATTACCTACCTAAATTTATAAAAATGGGAAACACTTTAATTCCACTTGGAGTTCATTGAAATATGGGTCATGGTCCCCTAATAGATATGAGGGAATTTAAATGGGGTAATCATTTTATTAGGGTCCCATCTAATAAATTTCATTATAAAATGTTTAATAATACATGATACTAATATACTAAAATACCTGGTTTTAGATAATATCAATATCATCCTATAGATATAATTTTTAATTTAACAATGATATAGAGAATATTAATGTAATTATCTCTTATGACTGGTTATATAATGAACATTATTAAGTAATATAGGTGATTTTTGAAAGATACTTTTGAAAAATTCAATGTGTTCGAATAGATACTTAGTAATAAAGAGTGTATGTTTCCTATAAGTTAATAATGGTTCTTATGGAAGCATAGAGTGATTCATTTAATGTTTAAAAGGAATAATGTGAAATAATTACTAAAGGAATCAAAATCTACACTCATATACTAAATATGATTTTGTAATTATATTGTCATATCGTATACTCAATATGATTAGGTACATCAAATGATATCCCATATGATTGAATACATAAATCGACCTACTGAGACTAAAGTGTTCCATAAAACATTAATTGTTATAGAAATTTACAAAATTATTATAACAAATATATGATATAGGATATCTGATTTACAGGTGTTTTGATAATAAATAAGTTATTAAAGATAAAATAATCTATGTTTAGATCATTATGGTTTTTATCAAGTGATAGAGACGAAAATTTATTTCATTTATAAAACAAATAAATCATGCTTTTATAGACTCATTATAATATTTCTATTTTATCGCATTTAGCTCACAATAAGAGCATTAGTACAATAGTTTTTTTAAATGAAATGAGAGGTGTTGTTTTTAATACACATGGTATACAATTTTTTAAACTCCACAAATTTTTATTATAAGACAATAAAATGGAATTTCGCATTAAAGAATATTTTCACATATTAATATATGGAAATTATCCCACAATATGACTAAATTAAAATAATTTTTACCCTATTTTTTTCCAAGGTTTGGTAATATAAATATAAACTAAGTATATTTTATCTTGGTTCTAAAGTACTATAAAATAAGTAAAATTAGGTAAAATTTCAATCAAAAAGAGGAAAAGTTTAGTCAAATGCGTAACAATGTTTCATCATAGGGAAAATATTGGTCATTGATTCTAAGGGTTTTTAGGACGGAGGAATACTAATTCCATTTGATAGGATTATATACAATACCCGAAGGAGATCATGAAACTCCAGGTAATTTCCATATTACGTATGGAAGTAATAGAAATATCTTCCTCATCATTGATATATATATGATCCTAATGGAATATTTTAAAACATTATTTAGTTTAGTTGATTTAAATTTCAATGTAATAATTGTTTTTCCTTGTAGCTTTCATTCATGATGCAACGATCAATTGAACAACTCATATTTAGATCTTTTTGGTGTTTTGAAAGAGAGGATTAGTAGTTATACAGTAATTAATCATGAGGACATCCTGATCTAGAAGAATGTATATAATGTAATTCTCACTTATAATAGATTTTATTCTAGTACCATTAATGGGAGAATACAATCATGATTTAAAATTTTGAATAAAATATAGATTTCTACATTTAGATTAAGGCTTATATGGAGAATTTGTAACTCTAAGATCAATTTTTATCCAATTTGAATGTGATGGGTATATTTATTTACACTAGATGTGTCTTATTTAATTTACATTGTGATTATATTGATCCCAATGTTTTGAGATATTTCATTCAGATGTCTTTATAGAATATTATTTCGGTATATATAAATTCAATCTTCCAAAAAATGTATCTATTTTTTTAAAAATTGATTACTATATACAGAATCCACTCTCATCTTAGCTTCCCAATTTATTCTTCAAATCATGTGTTGAGATATTTAAAATCATAGAAAATATCTGGAATAATGTTATCCATGAGAATTCTCAATTTCTATTTAATTTTTATCTTGTTCAAAACATTGTTTTAGTGTGGAAAAATAACCCCTTACATAATTTTCAATGTGATGACTATTTATATGATTTCTTTGTTCTCAAATGGTTTGATATTTCTTTTACGATTTACTTTACCTCATGTAACTTGATTTTTTTTAGAATTATCCTTTCATTGGATGTATAAAATGTGACTCATATACAGATTCTAAAGGAAAAAATATTCAGTATGGATTTGGAATGGTTTTCATAGATCACAATATTGATTCATGGGATCTATTTATGGACCCTATGGTATTGAATCATCCATTAAAGATGCGATAATGGGGTTTAATAATTCATTTTATATAATAATTAAGAGAGGGAGGGAAAAATATGGCTCGGGTGTGACTCTTCCACCCTTATGAATGTTTTTGGAGCTAGTAAAGTTTATCTTCTATTGAATCACATTACTAAATAGAGAAAATATTTGGATCAATACTAACTAATGATTTACATAATTAAACCTTTATAAAGGGAGTCCAATTACCGAGATGATTAGATTGCTGATAAAGGGGAAAATAGTGAACCTCTCCAGAATTATAACTACTTATATGAGGAATTCATTCCCATTTTTAATAGTGATTTATAAAAATTTCCATATTTAAGACTGTGGTTATATATTTTTCCTAATACATGAGTCTTTCCATTTATAAATTTTTTTCTACTTCTTCTAAAAAATCTATGTACAATACAGTTGTTGCATCAAAACAATTTATTTTGTAATGTAAAGAAGATTAAATATATTCTAGAAGTTGAATTGTCCACAATATGTTTATAAAATCTGACCCTTATTAACACTTTCTTACTTTATAAGATTTTATCAGTAAATACTTTATTTGGAGTGTTATATTATATGGTCACATAGGGATGTGACATATCTTACATATTATGTACTGATTTAAAAAAATAAAAAAAAATTAGAAAACTTAATGATGATCTTTTAGTTTAACATATATGATATGATAAACCAGTGTTTATATTGAGTCTATTAAATATTAATAAAGAGTTTAATTTTTTAATAAAGTTTCAATTTTAATGGAATCCTCCACATTTTCAATCATTCATGGTGGCTAAATAATTTATATATTGATATTCATTTCATAAAGTGAAAATATAATTTTCACCTCAATATATGAATTTGTGTTTGAACAAAGGAAATATTCATTATCAAGTGTTATATGTTATGATGAAATTATTTTGTTAGTATGAGTATAATTATTTTATTGATATACATAATATGCTCATTAGGAACAATATATAGAATAAGTCTATTTGTTCCGTCTATGTGACCTAATAAGTTTACATCATATAGTGTTATAAAGTTTCACTTAGTATACGTTGTATACATGGGTAATTATTGAGTCCCAACTACCTCAGGTTAGAGAGATAATGGGAATTATAAATTCATACATTGAAAACCTACATATAAATTTATACATACTAACTTATCTAATGAATTAGTGGTTAGATATGTTGTTGATCATTTCTTTAGTATGATCATAACCAAAATAAAAATTTCCCTCCTCTATAATGTGTATGACATTGGGGCCCTTGATTGAGAAAGGTTGTGGAAGAGTGAGGATACACCTATATAATCTATATTTCAATCTACATAAGGGATAAGTGATTTTCTTATTAGGAGGGATTAATAGAATGTGATGTATTCAATGATTAGTTCATTATATACATAGGGATTCAAGAAAAAATGATATGGTAATATGGGGCTGAAGTATTCCTTGTCCCAAAGTTAATCAATAAAATAGATAAAGGAAAAATATGAAAATTCATGTTTCTATATGATGAAAACATCTAGAAATAGGTATATGGATACATTTGATTAAATAATATCATGCCATATTCCTTTATATCTTGTGTATCATTGAGGATTTTTCTTGAGAAGACACATTTCCAAAATATATGGATTTAGTGATTCATATTTTTTCCCCATTGTAAATAACAATGGGGTAAAACAATATGGATGACTGAGTGAGTAGTGAGTTTGAGTTAGATAGTTACTATAAATGTTTTTTTTGAGTTCATTCAATAGTTATTTTGAAAAGTATTAACATTGTATATCATATAATGAGATATAAGGTTAATTTATTGATATATTTTCAAAAGTGTTTTATAAGATATTGAAATTAATTTGTGATAGGCCTTCATTATTTATTTTATGTGATACAACATAATAATAAAGGAAAAAGACATTTAGTATTTAGTTAAAGTTATAGATTGATTTTTTAATCCCCTAAACCCACATATATTTATGATATATGTAATAATATAAATAGATTCATATATATATATATATTTGAACATTTATATTATATTTAATGGGAATGAATTGGGTATATTATTTTGTTTTTTGTAAACTTTAATTAGTATTCACCAAGGCTCTCATTAAAAAATAAACAATTCATCTGATGGAAATATTAGAAGAAAAATTTCTTCATGTATACAAAGAATGATAGTGAATGTGAATTAAGACATGAATGATAAATTAATGTGTTAATTCATATAACAACCAGGAGTGGGCTATCATTCTATATAAACTAATCTACCATATGCTGGCGCAATGGTCTGGATTAGAGGACTAGATGCATCGATAAACCTCCTGGAATCCATAATATATATTTATTATTATTCCATTGTATACATAGATATATTCACATCTATGGAGAAAAGATAATGATATATGTTTGACATGTGATTAATTAAACCCATGGATAAACCATCGAGATGGGATTCATTTTCCTCCTATATTTCTTCATCAATCATAAGGGATGTCGGTTGAAGGTGTTGTTGATTCTATTTGGTGTATGGTATGTTTATTTACATCCAATTAAAAATTTGAGTTCTTATAAATGATTTATGTGGTTTTACATGGATATCCTTAGAAAAGGCATTTTAGTTTGTTCCGCCACTTTTAATAATTATTGTTAGACTAATCTAAAATCTATTAAAACAATGATTTATTTATATTGGATAGCCCTAGTAAGTGTCAATGAAAGGAATAATTTTTTAGGGATTAATGAAATTATTTTTGGGAAATATAATGAGAGAAACTATATTAAAACCATAGTGATGATTATAAGAATAGGATAATATCTTGATGGTTTCAAAATATATGGATAGTGTGGTTTCATTGAAATTAGGTGCTCTTCAGGATACAAATTAAGTAGATTCAGGCTCTGGAATAGATTCATATAGGGTTAATAACACTAAAAATTCTAATCGGGAATCCAATCAATCTTCACCGGTTCCCTAAAAAAGAAGAATAAATACACAAAATGTTTTACACTATTAGTGGATATGCTTTGTTGAATCACATAATCAGCATGAACCACTGTGAAGTATTTCAAAACATTTTTTTGTATGGACAAAGATATTATTAGGAAGTAGATGATTGATAACATTTATCAAATCCAAGTGATTATACATTATGGTACATTTTTTAATTATGATTTATTCCTTAATGTTAATGGTTTTAAATTCATAAAAATAATGAATCCTTATATCTTAATTTACATTATTTAGGTTATTAATTGTGAATGGAGAATTTTTGTTTACAATAGGTATGATGGGAATCATGGTGTTAATAAAAACAATATAGAAGAATGTGTATATATTCTTGCACTATTTCTCACTAAACTCTCCCAAGATAATAATAAAGTCCATTTTGAGATCTTGAATCCACTAATGAAGAATAAATACACTATAAATCCTTCCAATAATCAACAATAATCCCTTTTTACGGGATCTTCCATTCCAATTCTTTATATGGAATGGATCAATATGATATAAATGAATTTTTCAAATTTATAGGGCTCAAAAAAATGAAATTGTTTTACATATATTTTAACATTTTAAGGTAGAGATTGACCAATAGTGTGATCCCATTAAGAAAACGACCAATAATGTTGATTTAGACTCTATGTAATTAGATTATTTCATCAATGTGTTATGAATTTATGATTTTCCTCAAAATATTCACACAATGATATATTGTGAAATACTATTGTTAAATAATAATTGGGAGCAATCCATTGTGAAATATGATGAAATATTCATAAAGCCCAAAAGAAATGCCTCACATTTAATATATATCATTGTAAGTAATATTAGTCGAATCATCAGTCTCTTAAAACCATATGTATGAGGGGAATAAAGCATAATAGTCTTTTGAATCAATGGTGGTTTTTTTTGATGTGATCAAAAGGTAGAGATATAAATTGAG
This sequence comes from Viscum album, assembly GCA_963277665.1. NCBI lineage: Eukaryota > Viridiplantae > Streptophyta > Magnoliopsida > Santalales > Viscaceae > Viscum > Viscum album. Next base: position 1,505,278,803 of record OY728137.1, on the reverse strand, counting down.
GGTTTTTGTTCAAAGAGAAAAAATGAGTGTAGACTATCATGGAATATATGATGATATGGGACAAGTTTGAAAGAATTTCTAAGTGTCTACATGTCAAAGAAGATGGGAATTCTAATTGGGTAATTATTCTAATTGATTATGAAAGTGTGTTTTTACGTTAAATGGGAAGCCATCAATCTCACAATTGTCGATGTAACAGTTAGAGTTAGATAGATACAATGGAGGAAAAAAAGGACACAAAAACATAAAAACCCATACATCATTGATTAAATATAATAGTGTCTATGCATTATGTAACTTAATTCCCTAACCCCACAAATAAAAAAGAAAATAGGCTCCAATAAACACTCCACCCTAGGAAATAAGGAATATTGTATTCTATCACTACCACTGAGGTGAATCAAGATTATGTAGTGTGGAATGGTATAATTATTCACCAATCTACATATCAGAAAACCTTATTTTATTAAGGTTCTCCAAATTCATTCATGTAATTTCTTTTGATTTTAGTTTTGACTCAACACCTCAAGCAATGTATATTGAACTATATATGAAAAAATCTTGTTGAAAGACAATAAAATTTCAGATATATAACTATATAATTAAAATTTTTGGTAATACACCTTATATGGTTTTTTTTCATTTTCCCTGAATTGAATTATACATAATATGGGTTGAAATTTGATATTACTATATAGAGAACAACCCCATTATTTGGACAAGGAAATCTGATTTTGAGTATTGAATCATCATGTTAATTAATATAATTTTATGGATGATCAGGAAATCGACTATGAAATAAAATTATGTGTTAAGGGTCGTGATATGAAGAGAAAAGGGGATTATTTCTCAAATGATTTGGGAGGAAGTTGGAAACTTTTAATGTCTTCTTGTATAAAAATATACATATTCGTTTCTAGATGGACTAAATGGTTATCCCCTTGAGTGTGGTGTAACATTTTCAGTTTAACTCATACCTTGATCAAAGACTATAAAACAGTATATATATATATATTGGTTTTCATTAAACATGATAAAATAATGAAGAATATACAAGAAAATATGAAAAATTGTTTATAAACCCCTGTGTTTCACCAGGTATTTCATCCACCATCTTTTTTAAAAATAATGATAGATCAATATTTATTCTCATTGATTATGATGATATTAATAAAATCATAATGAAAACAATGGATCATATACCTTGTATTAATGAATTATTTGATCAACTTATAAAAGATAAATACTTATCAGGAAAAAAACTTTGATTTGGATATCAGTAATTATGTTTCAAAAGAGAGGATATTTTTTAGACAACATTCAATATTATGTATCAACACTGTGAATTTATAGTGATTCCATTAAAAATTACAAATTCTCCCACATTCTTCATGAATTTATTGAGTAGTTTTTTATAGTTATAAATTATCAGTTTTAGTTGTCATCATAGATGATATTCATATATATTCATAAAGAAATGAAGAGAATGATGATATTTTACTTTTTATGTTGAAGACATTAAGAAAGTGTAAATTGTATCAAGGATTTAGCAATGATAAAATTATTTAAATAGAATGAATCAATCTTCTGTCATGTAATAAAAAGAAATGGAGTATCTACAAAACCTTCAAATATTGAAGTTATTAACCTATGCCCCAGATCAACTATAGAAACTGAGATTTTTGATTTCTACATAATATGATATTATCATTATTTTGGGTGAAATTTCTCAATGATATCAAAACCACATTCCATTTTAACATGAAATGGATTTATGTTCCATTGGATTGAGTAATGTATAGAATTTATGAAGGAATTAAACAAGAATATGGTCACATAACTTGGACATATATTTTCTAGAGTAAGGAAGGATTTGTAATATATATTAATGTATCAAACCATGAATTTAGATGTACCCTAAAGAATAATTATAAGGTAAATTCTAATAAGTCACATTAATTTAATTATTGGTAATAAGATTCCTCAATTGTTGATATGGATATAAAATTTGTGATATTTTCATTAAATATTTGGATGAATTACCTTAATATTGAAAATGGGTATATCTATAATGACTAAAAATAATGAGGTATATATTGAAATAGAAGGTGTTAAACAGGAACCAAAGGACATGGGTCGAATAGAATAATTATTGCGACTGATAAATACAATACCAACCCATATAGGTAAAATTGGTGGATGATTCTGTGAATAGGGAGGAACATGCCACCTTATCCATAATGAGGGACTAAAAATAAATAAAGACTAATTTTCATAGGATATATCTGTATGTTATATAGGAATGGGAGAAATCTATTCTTTCCCAAATAACTACTCAACCATCCATCCACATGTTGATAAAAGAGGACCATAATGACTACATAGATCTAGATGAAAATATCTAGAATTATATAGTTCTTAACATTTTTTAAGATGTAATTATAAAATTTGTAACCCAGATTTGTATTCTATGAAAAACATTAATAAAGTGTGAAATCATGGATGATGTACATTTCCCATCTACCTTTATTCCTTTTGGAGGTATGGTGGTGTTTAGTGATCTAAATCAAAACATATAGTGGGATAACATTAAGAGGGAGATTGAAAAATATGTATCTCAATTCCTGTTAGGCCATAAAGTTTAGGCTTAATGATATAATTATAATGGTATGATGTGACTAGTAACCATATTCGTATGGAAATAGAAAAACATCACATTGATATGTTATCATATGACTTCCCAGAACATCTATATCCAATAATTATACTTGTGTGATAGACTATCTCTTTACAAAGGTAACACATTTTATTCCAATAAAAAATTCACTATTGAAGCATACACTATGGTTAAAAAGGTAACTTGTGATTCTATATGGATTACGTCTCTCCATTTTATATAAATAAAATCCTTGATTTACCCTGAGTTTATAGGGAATTATTCATCAATTATTGGAGGTTGAGGGGAAATTTAGCACAGCTAATCATCCATAAACATAGGGTCGGTATGATAAACCCATAAAAACTTTTGATGTTATATTATGATCTAATTAAATGGATTTATTGTCGTTATTGGATGAACACATCCCCTTGTAGAGTTCTCATATAACAATTATTTCCATTCTATTATTCTTATGGTACCATATGATGCTTTATATGGGAAGATAATTAGAATTCCAAAAATGTATGGATGAAATTGGAGAGATTAATATAATTGGACATGATCATGTCTATGAAATGATGGACATGGTTTATACCGTTAAAAATAATATAAATGTGTCATAATTTCTATAAAATAGTTATATTGATAAACATGGGTGAGATCATTATTTTGAAGATTCTAGCAATATATATATATATATATCACTATAGAAGTGGGTTATGAAATTTGAGAAGAAAAGGGAGAATGTAACACCCGAGATTATTATGAGTAATATTTTGTTTTTATATATATATCATCAAAGGAATCTTTCACTACACACTTTCTTGGCTTACATTACACGCAATCATGACCTTCCTCGATAGCTTGCGTAGTACGCAATAACGAGTTTCACTAAACAACGATATGCTATTAAAATATTATTAAAACTAGCCGTTATGAATAGTAATAACCACTTTTTGAAATTTTATAAATTATATTTTTCAAAATGGACTTCATTTTTGGATTCGGAATACCGAAATTAGCCTACGGTGAAATTTTGGTATTTTTCTGAAAACATTCAATTTTTGATGAATAGTGAAACCACTAAGTGGTAGGTTAAAAACTGAATTTTTGCATAAAACATAATTTTACCGCTTCTGTGAATGGAATTTCGAAAATCCGACAGACACGGTTGATATCAGTAAGTAAAATGTGGTTCAATGAGATAAAAATAATTTTTTGGTGAATAGTAACTTTTTACTTTTTTTTACCGTGGTTAATAGTAAATAGGGTAACTAAGGGTAAAAATGATATTACTATTACCCTAACACATGTCCTAATTCTATTGGATAAGTTTAATTCGACCAAAAACAACCTTATTAATAAAATATGACCATTTAGGCCCACTTAAGTCAGATTAGGACATTTATTATTAATTTATTTAAAGAAGGGTTAAAATAGTTAAAATCCAAGTTTAATAAGTAAATCATTTTTAATATGGGGTTATACATAAGATAAATTCAACTATAAATATTCATTAGAAAGATAACAAGATTTCCTACCTAATGGTATTTTATTTGTAATTTTTAGACATTAAATATTTTAATTTATTTATGACAAAATAATGATGCAGTAAATATCTTATTAATGAAATATTGACATAATTGATGTTATAAACAACAAAATAAATGTAATTTGAGACTTTTTATGAATTAAACTAATTTTCTAGGTTACTATGATATATTAGTGTTGATTTATTCAACTTGAATCGAACATATAATTCTGTTATGACTTTCACAAAAATCATTTATCAAATAGTGTCAAAATTGACACAAAATAGTTTTTAAATCAAATATTATATTATTAATTGTTATTTTATTCCTAAAAATCTATGTTCGGCCAAATGACTTAGATAAAGATATATATATTAATAATAAACAATTTGGGGTTCGTTTGGCATGTCATAGTAAGTGTATTAACCATATAGTGAAAGAAAATAAAAAGACATGGTAAAAGTTAAATTATTTAACTTAGAGTTAAATCTAATTGATAAGGTTAAAATAATACCCTAAACTTGTCTAAATCCTATTGGTTGATAGTATTTCGACCCATCCCCACTTTAGCTTCGAAATAAGACCCTTTGGAACCATTATAAACCGATTTTGACTTTAATATAAAATAATATTTTGAGATATTCCTAAGGTGCCCCTCTCCTCCCTTATAAAAGGGCACCTCCTCCCCCTCCTCCTCACACCAATTTGAGAACTCAAGCTCGGCCAACCCCTGCAATTTTCTCCTCTCCACTTCCCTAGAATAATATTAGAGGTCCTGGTCTTCTTCAGAGACCAATTTTAGTTCCCTAAGTGGGGGATTCAAAGGGGCGTTCCAAAGAAGAGGTAATATCCATTACCGACCTTTTCAATTCATTTCTTCTTAAACTTCTTCTTATTTAGTTGTTTCATGATAAAGTAATAACATCAGTATTACTTACATACTAATATGTTATTATAAATATAGAACACCCCTAATTCACCTTCTATCCATCCTACGGAAAAAATGAAATCATCGCGCGTGCGTACGTACGGAATACCGTCTCCACGCCGTGGTGTAATCTATTTTCCACCATCACCTTACAAGGATGGGTATAATGGTGTAATGAGTAACTATTTATGATTATTATAAATTAATATTGATACTGAAATAATATATATATACTCCAATACAGTTCCACGATCATAGGAACGATATCATCACTCGTGCGTACATACGGAATACCGTCTCCACGATGTGATGCGACTCGTTATACATGATCATCATTAAATAGTAATTATATAAATTAATTGAATGAATAAATATGATATATGTTACACTAATACCATTCTGGATATAAGGTATCAATAACCTTAAACGAATAATAAGAATTTATTCGGCAAAACACGCATAAGAACAAAAGGCAATAAAGACCCGAGTAACAAGTAACAATGAAATATTACTTACAAGAAGCTAAGAATATGACCATATATGATATCATATCAATATGTATGATTCTGAAATAAGTCAATAACATTATTCAAACCATTATACAGGAGCTTCGGACACGTACAAAGCAAATCGGATCTAAGGTAAGGGAAATATCACAATCTCATTTTTATCTGAGATTGTTTATTCGTAAGTATTTACTGGGGTGTATTTTATCATCCACATCCATGTTTCATCAATATGTAATATTATTTCCATCCACCTACAGTTGTATAAATCCATTTTTACCCTTTGGTGATTTTTTTAGTAATATGTATGAAAGGAATCTTTTGTCGTTTTTCATACGAGGTACTTTTTGAATTTTCCGACAAAAGTACGAAGAATGTTTTTTTTAACTTATACGGCATGAATGGATTTTTAAAACATTATTTCCAAGAAGCTTTCTTTAAAAGTTTTCAAGTTTATTTTTAATCAACTTCTTTTATTTTAATGTTGTATGACATGTTATGAAAGGAAAAATGTTTTTAAAGAAGAAAGGATATTTTCCTCAAGAATGGAGTTCAAGTGTTTTATCAAAATTATTTTCCATCTAAGATAATAAAGGGTTCTGTTTTTATCCCTATTATTAAATTGATTTTATCATGTTGTGATGGAATTATTTTTATGAATTCCTTTATCTTATATGAATTTATTTATGATGTCATGATGTTTCAAGAATCCCATTTTTGTTACATGTGTTATGCGATGATGTATGTTTTATGATTATGTGGCACACATAAGAAAGGATTAATTATAAGATGGGTGGGACCTATATCTCCCTCCAATGCATTGGGTAAAGATTTTATATCTCATGAGATAGACAAGGCTGGAACGGTAGGTTATACTGGTTTAGTGAAACATGACTGGAACGAGGGTGACTTGGTTCAGAAAGGGACTTTGTCCACTAAGATAGTCTTGGCAATGAGTCATGACTAACAAGAAATGATTTTCCATGATTATGTGTGCATGCCAAAAAGTTTCAAGTTTCATGTTATGATTATGGGGATCTCATTTCCACTTCTATGATTTATTCCATGTTAAGATATTATGATCTCTTTTGCAGGTTATGATTTTCAAAAAGATATTATATGATTTTTATTTCCTTTATTTGCCCTTACTGAGCATTTGAGCTCACCCTTTTATGTTTTCTTTTCCCCAGGTCAGGAAGATGGATATTAAGTAGAATATGCTAAAAGGGACCCAAGATATGATGAAATAAATGGGAGACACTGTAGAAGATTTATGAACTAGTTGTTTATGTTTCCCAGTTTCTAAAGACACTATACCTATACGGTCCTTTGTGGTTTTGTAATTTGTTGTAATAAGTGTGCTTCAATTTTGAAGTATTAACAATGTATGTAAAGTATGGGTCGTTATAGTTGGTATGAGAGGAAAGGTATAGTCAACCTTTGGAAACTAGGATGTGAAAGCCTTAGTAAGAACCCTAAGGATAAGTCTAAGCATAGAACACAATCTTAGTGTTTTAGAAATGGCCATGAATAACCTAGGATAAGACCTTAAGCATGAAAGTTTTATTCTTGAATTATGTGGTTTTCCTATTATAATTAGTGTTGCTCACACTATTCTTCTTGGTTTTAGTCAATGGCTGGATCCCGAAGGAACCGTGTTAATGCGGAATGCGATGGGAAATGCAATGATTGTCCCCCTGAGCAACCAAACGATATGGGAGTTGGAATGCAAAATCTTGTAGCCATGCTCACACAACTTTCTCAAGCTATGAATCATGCAGGACTTCCAAACGAGCAAAGGAAGGAGCAACATTCTGTTGAATCCTTGATGAGGCAGCGTCCACCTTCTTTCAGTGGGTCTACTGATCCATTAGTTGCTGAACAATGGATTAGTAATACTGAAAAGATATTTTCAGTTCTTCAATGTTCTGAACATTATAAAGTCATCCTAGCAGTGTATCGTTTGGAAGGAGATGTTGATCAGTGGTGGAATCTTATTAAGAATTCGAGGCAAAGGGATGAAATTGAGTCTATGGAATTGGACGAGTTCAAGAACATATTTTTCAATAAGTACTTCCCTCGTATTCTCCGAACAAAGATGGAGAAAGAGTTTCTTGAACTGAAGCAAAGGGATGATGAATCTGTTGGTACCTATGAAGCAAATTTTACAAGACTTGCAAGGTACGCTTCTGGTATTATTATCCAACCTGAGAGTAAGATCGATCGATTCTTTAGTGGCTTAAAACCAAGTCTTCGAAGAGCGTTAGCCATAAGGTACTTCAATAGCTATGAGGAAATCGTTCGATGTGCTCTCAAAGTCGAGATGGAGATTGGAGTAACCCATCAGTCCCATGGGTTTGATAAGAAGAGGAAGATGGAATTCAAAGGAAATTCTAAAGAGAACACTGAAAAGAAGATGATCTTTCCTTTATGCTCAAAGTGTGGAAAGAAACATGGAGGGAGTTGTCTTAAAGGGACAAGTAAATGTTTCAAATGCGGAAAGGAAGGTCATCAGGCATTTGAATGCCGCGATAATGGGAAGAAGATGTCTAATGATGCAAACAAAGGAAGGGATACACAGAATGATCCTACTACAATTCAATGTTTCAAGTTCAAGGATATGGGGCATTATGCCAATCAATGCCCAAATCCAAGGGTTGATGATGATGGTCGACGTCAACAAAATCTTAAGGCTAAAGACAAAGGAAATTCACATGCAATTTCTATCAGCGATGTGGAGTACGATAACGAAGTGGTGAAAGGTACATTTACCATCCACTCTAAAGTAGAAAATGTTTTATTTGATTCTGGATCCACCCACTCTTTTATTTCTAAAGAATTTTCTAAGGGTATCACCGTATTACCTCAATAATTAGATGTTGAGTTAGCTGTGACAACACCTAATGGCACAACAGTCGCATCAAAAGTTTATAATTCTTCTCCGATCGAAGTTTGTGGGAAAGTGCTTCCTGCAAATCTTGTGATCCTTCCTTTAGTGGAATTTGATGTGATTCTTGGCATGGATTGGCTTTCTCTACATGGAGCTCATATCAATTTCCAAAGAAGGGAAGTCACATTTCATATTCCAGATCAATCTACGATCGTCTATCGATGCAAGGATGAATATAACCTTCCAGTGGAAATTCCTTCCATCTTATGGGTGTTGATTCCACTAAATGAAGGTTATTTATCTCAAATGGTTGGTGAGAAACTTACGATTAAGAATATTCCCATCGTACGGGAGTTTGATGATGTCTTTCTGGAGGAATTACCGGGTCTTCCACCAAATCGTGAAGTTGAGTTTTCAATAGAAATCATATCAGGCGCTTTGCCAATTTCAAAGACACCTTATAGAATGGCCCCAATTGAGTTGCAGGAATTGAAGAAGCAACTCCAAGAGAATCTTGATAAGGGATTCATACGCCCTAGTGCGTCACCTTGGGGATCACCTGTTCTATTTGTTAAGAAGAAAGATGGATCAATGAGACTCTGCATTGATTATCGAGAACTTAACAAGATCACTATCAAGAACAAATATCCTCTCCCACGCATTGATGACTTATTTGACCAACTACGCGGAGCTCAATACTTTTCCAAGATTGATCTTCATTCGGGGTATCATCAATTAAGGGTCAAAAGGGAGGATATACCAAAGACGGATTTCCGTACAAGGTATGGACACTATGAATTTATAGTGATGCCGTTTGGTCTTACTAATGCCCCTGCTATCTTCATGGATCTAATGAATAGATTCTTTAGAGACTATCTTGATCAATTTGTGGCAGTCTTTATAGACGATATTCTTGTCTATTAAAAGAGAAAGGAAGAGCATGAAGATCACTTGAGAATTATATTGAAGACCCTGAGAAAGGAGAAGCTTTATGCCAAATTTACCAAGTGTGAATTTTGGCTTCAAAAATTTGCGTTTTTTGGTCATATAATCTCAAAAGAGGGGATATCTGTGGATCCAGCAAAAACAGAGGTTATCGAAAGATGGTCATGACCAACAACAGTAACTGAGATCCGAATTTTTCTTGGTTTGGCTGGATATTATCGACGTTTTGTGAAAGATTTTTCATGATTATCTAATCCACTCACCAAGTTGACTCGGAAAGGAGTTAAGTTTGTCTGGACAGAGGAATGTGAAGAGAATTTCAAGGAGTTGAAAAGAAGGTTATCCAGTGCACCTGTGCTCACACATCCTTGTAGCGGAGAAAGGTTTGTGATCTACAGTGATGCATCCAAGAAGGGATTAGGGTGTGTTCTTATGCAAAATGATATGGTGATAGCCTATGCCTCACGACAGTTGGAAATCCATGAGCAAAATTACCCAACACATGATTTGGAGTTGGCTGCGGTAATCTTTGCATTAAAAATTTGGAGGCATTACCTTTATGGTGAAATGTGTGATATTTATACTGATCATAAAAGTTTAAAGTATATTTTCACACAAAAGGAGCTGAATATGCGTCAAAGAAGATGGTTGGAGCTGATTAAGGATTACGACTGCTCAATCCATTACCACCCTGGGAAAGCAAACAAGGTGGAAGATGCATTAAGTCGACAAGACCATGCTAGTTTATCCATGATGAGGATCACAAAAGATTCAATATTTATGGATTTACAAAGGATGGATCTTGGAATTATAATGGAAGGGGAAAAATATTATCTTTCTCAAATGAATGTTCAACCATCTATACATGTCAAGATTAAAGAGGCACAGAAAGAAGATGTAGAGTTACAAAAGAAGGTGAGAAATGTTCCTGAATTCAACCTTGATTGTGATGAGATAATAATGTTCAGGAATCGGGTTTGTGTTCCTCCCATCCCTGAATTAAAGAAGGATCTGCTGGATGAGGCTCAGAGTTCATCATTCTCTATTCATCCTGGAAGTACGATGATGTATAGGGACCTGAAAGAGTACTTCTGGTGGGATGGCATGAAAAGAGATGTTGTTGAATATGTCTCTCGATGCTTGGTTTGTCAACAAGTTAAAGCTGAGAGACAAAAGTCTAAGGGGATGTTACAACCATTACCCATACCCAAATGGAAATGGGAAAACATCACTATGGACTTTTTCACAGGACTTCCTAAAACATCCAAAGGCAATAATGCTATCTGGGTCATAGTTGATCGTCTTACAAAGTCTGCACACTTCATTGCTATTAGAGAGGATTTCTCTCTTGATCAGCTTGCCAGGATATATGTAAAGGAAGTGGTAAGATTGCATGGAGTACCACTTTCTATTATATCTGATCGGGATCTGAGATTTACCTCGAAGTTCTGGCAAAGTCTTCAGCATACTCTGGATACAGAGTTGAGTTTCAGCACTGCTTATCATCCCCAGACAGACGGTCAGTCTGAAATAACAATTCAAACCCTAGAAGATATGTTGAGAGCTTGCTCTATGGATTTCAAAGGAGGTTGGGATCAACACCTACCTGTGGTGGAATATTCTTATAATAATAGCTTTCACTCCAGTATTCAGATGGATCCTTATGAAGCTCTCTATGGAAAGAAATGCAGGACTCCAACTTGCTGGGATGAAGTTGGGGAAAGAAAGCTATTAGGACCTGATCTCGTTGATGAAATGGCAGAAAAGGTCAGATCTATTCAACAACACTTAAGAGCAGATCAGAGTCGAAAGAAAAGTTATGCCGACAACCGAAGAAAAGACCTAGAGTTTGAAGTGGGTGATAAAGTGTTCTTACGAATATCTCCCTGGAAGAGGGTAATGAGATTTGGAAAGAAGGGGAAGTTGAGCCCTAGATATATCGGTCCTTTCAAAATACTGGATCGTGTTGGGAAGGTAGCTTACCGATTGGCGCTTCCACCGAATCTCTCTCAAGTTCACTATGTGTTCCATGTATCTCTCCTGAGAAAGTACATACCAGATCCTTCACATGTACTCAGCTCAGAAGTTGTACCGCTGGAGCAAGATCTTTCTTATGAAGAACAGCCGGTAGAGATTCTGGATCATAGCGAAAAAGTCCTACGAAACAAGACCACTCGATTGGTGAAAGTTTTATGGAGGAACCACCAATTAGAAGAAGCTACTTGGGAGCTTGAGGATATGATGAGGGAGAAGTATCCTCATCTGTTTGTTACAAAGTGACGAATTTCGAGGGAGAAATTCTTTTTAAGGGGGGTAGAATGTACCACCCGAGATTATTATGAGTAATATTTTGTTTTTATATATATATCATCAAAGTAATCATTCACTACACACTTTCTTGGCTTACATTACACGCAATCACGACCTTGCTCGATAGCTTGCGTAGTACGCAATACCGAGTTTCACTAAACAACGATATGCTATTAAAATATTATTAAAACTAGCCGTTATGAATAGTAATAACCAATTTTTGAAATTTTATAAATTTTATTTTTTAAAATGGACTTCATTTTTTGGATTCGGAATACCGAAATTAGCCTAGGGTGAAATTTTGGTATTTTTCTGAAAACTTTCAATTTTTGATGAATAGTGAAACCACTATGTGGTAGGTTAAAAACTGAATTTTTGCATAAAAAATAATTTTACCGCTTCTGTGAATGGAATTTCGAAAATCCGACAGACACGGTTGATATCAGTTAGTAAAATGTGGTTCAATGAGATAAAAATAATTTTTTGGTGAATAGTAACTTTTTACTTCTTTTTACCGCGGTTAATAGTAAATAGGGTAACTAAGGGTAAAAATGATATTACTATTACCCTAACACATGTCCTAATTCTATTGGATAAGTGTAATTCGACCAAAAACAACGTTATGAATAAAATATGACCATTTAGGCCCACTTAAGTCAGATTAGGACATTTATTATTAATTTATTTAAAGAAGGGTTAAAATAGTTAAAATCAAAGTTTAATAAGTAAATCATTTTTCATATGGGGTTATACATAAGATAAATTCAACTATAAATATTCATTAGAAAGATAAAAAGATTTCCTACCTAATGGTATTTTATTTGTAATTTTTAGACATTAAATAATTTAATTTATTTATGACACAATAATGATGCAGTAAATATCATATTAATGAAATATTGACATAATTGATGTTATAAACACCAACATAAATTCAATTTGAGACTTTTTATGAATTACACTAATTTTATAGGTTACTATGATATATTAGTATTGATTTAATCAACTTATATCGAACATATAATTCTGTTATGACTTTCACAAAAATCATATATCAAATAGTGTCAAAATTGACACAAAATAGTTTTTAAATAAAATATTATATTATTAATTGATATTTTATTCCTAAAAATCTAAGGTTCGGCCAAAGGACTTAGATAAGGATATATATATTAATAATAAACAATTTGGGGTTCGTTTGGCATGTCATAGTAAGTGTATTAAACATATAGTGAAAGAAAACAAAAAGACATGGTAAAAGTTAAATTATTTAACTTAGAGTTAAATCTAATTGATAAGGTTAAAATAATACCCTAAACTTGTCTAAATCCTATTGGTTGATAGGATTTCGACCCATCCCAACTTTAGCTTCGAAATAAGACCCTTTGGAACCATTATAAACCGATTTTGACTTTAATATAAAATAATATTTTGAGATATTCCTAAGGTGCCCCTCTCCCCCCTTATAAAAGGGCACCTCCTCCCACTCCTCCTCACACCAATTTGAGCACTCAAGCTCGGCCAACCCCTGCCATTTTCTCCTCTCCACTTCCCTAGAATAATCCTAGAGGTCCTGGTCTTCTTCAAAGACCAATTTTAGTTCCCTAAGTGGAGGATTCAAAGAGGCGTTCCAAAGAAGAGGTAATATCCATTACCGACCTTTTCAATTCCATTCTTCTTCAACTTCTTCTTCTTTAGTTGTTTCATGATAAAGTAATAACATCAGTATTACTTACATACTGATATGTTATTATAAATATGAAACAACCCTAATTCACCTTCTATCCATCCTACGGAAAAAATGAAATCATCGCGCATGCGTACGTACGGAATACCGTCTCCACGCCGTGGTGTAATCTATTTTTCACCATCACCTTACAAGGATGGGTATAATGGTGTAATGAGTAACTATTTATGATTATTATAAAGTAATATTTATACTGAAATAATATATATATACTCCAATACAGTTCCACGATCATAGGAACAATATCATCACTCGTGCGTACGTACGGAATACCGTCTCCACGATGTGATGCGACTCGTTCTACATGATCATCATTACATAGTAATTATATAAATGAATTTAATGAATAAATATGATATACGTTACACTAATACCATTCTGGATATAAGGTATCTATAACCTTAAAAGAATAATAAGAATTTATTCGGCAAAACACGCATAAGAACAAAAGGCAATAAAGACCCGAGTAACAAGTAACAGTGAAATATTACTAACAAGAAGCTAAGAATATGACCATATATGATATCATATCAATATGTATGATTCTGGAATAAGTCAATAACATTATTCAAACCATTATACAGGAGCATCGGACACGTACAAAGCAAATCGGATCTAAGGTAAGGGAAATATCACAATCTCATTTTTATCTGAGATTGTTTATTCGTAAGTATTTACTGGGGTGTATTTTATCATCCGCATCCATGTTTCATCAATATGTAATATTATTTCCACCCAACTACTGTTGTATAAATCCATTTTTACACTTCGGTGATTATTTTAGTAATATGTATTAAAGGAATCTTTTGTCGTTTTTCATACGAGGTACTTTTTGACTTTTCCGACAAAAGTACGAAGAATGTTTTTTTTAACTTATACGGCATGAATGGATTTTTAAAACATTATTTCCAAGAGGCTTCCTTTACAAGTTTTCAAGATTATTTTTAATCAACTTCTTTTATTTTAAAGTTTTATGACATGTTATGAAAGGAAAAATGTTTTTGAAGAAGAAAGGATATTTTCCTCAAGAATGGAGTTCAAGTGTTTTATCAAAATTATTTTCCATCTAAGATAATAAGGGGTTCTGTTTTTATCCCAGTTATTACATTGATTTGATCATGTTGTGATGGAATTATTTTTATGAATTCCTTTATCTTATATGAATTGATTTATGATGTCATGATGTTTCAAGAATCCCATTTTTGTTACATGTGTTATGCGATGATGTATGTTTTATGATTATGTGGAACATATAAGAAAGGATTCATTATAAGATGGGTGGGACCAATATCTCCCTCCAATGCATTGGGTAATGATTTTATATCTCATGAGATAGACATGGCTGGAACAGTAGGTTATACTGGCTCAGTGAAACAGGACTGGAACGAGGGTGACTCGGTTCAGAAAGGGACTTCGTCCACTAAGATAGTCTTGGCAATGAGTCATGACTAACAAGAAATGATTTTCCATGATTATGTGTGCATGCCACAAAGTTGCAAGATTCATGTTATGATTATGGGGATCTCATTTCCACTTCTATGATTTATTCCATGTTAAGATATTATGATATCTTTTGCAGGTTATGATTTTCAAAAAGATATAATATGATTTTTATTTCCTTTATTTGCCCTTACTGAGCATTTGAGCTCACCCTTTTATGTTTTCTTTTCCCCAGGTCAGGAAGATGGAAATTAAGTAGAATATGCTAAAAGGGACCCTAGATATGGTGAAATAAATGGGAGACACTGTAGAAGATTTATGAACCAGTTGTTTATGTTTCCTAGTTTCTAAAGACACTATACCTATACGGTCCTTTGTGGTTTTGTCATTTGTTGTAATAAGTGTGCTTCAATTTTGAAGTATTAACAATGTATGTAAAGTATGGGTCGTTATAGAGAAGAGGCCTATTTATACCAGTATCATTGATACACATGATCATTATAGGAATGTATAGTGTAACTTTTAACTAACTCCCAAAATCATTGATGTACAAGATGTTTTCCATGAATCTCCTTGTGGATGTACATACCATACCATGCACATATACTAAACAATGAATCTGTGTAACTAAAACGTGATCTCTCATTTGAGATGAAAATAATGATTACTATAACTCAAATAGACAAAGTCATATCGACCAATACTACCCATATAGTCAATGTTTATTATTTGAAGAATATGTTTGAGGAAGGTATGCGTCAAACAGAGGATTAAATGGGTCAAAAAACTCATCAATTATTTTCATAGAAATTATAAAATTGCGAGGGAGAAATTATTTTTAATGTTTGGGGGAGTAGAATGTAACGTCACATGATTTTAGTTAATATTTCTTTATTAGATAAATATTTCATAAAATATATCACTTCAAAAGTATCATTGGAGATAAAACTAACCACAACACATTTTATTACAATAAATATTACATTCATAAATAATCATTGCATTGGATTGTATAAATAAAGGAAAAAAATATAAAAAATATAAAAAATACAAATTAATATCCATTTCTAATATTATTTTATAGATAAAATTAAAATAAGATTATTGTGGAATAAAATCATTTTATTCCTAAAAGCGATTGTTTTTTAATATATATTTTTATATTCTATGAATTTTTTATCAATGTAAATTAATATATTATTTTTAAATGATGATAAAATATATATTTGATGTGGATAATATATTAACACTTGTTTTGTTAAATATTTTTATGACATAAGAATTATAAAAATTAATAAATGAAAATACAATTTCCCAAAAAAAAACATGCTTTCATTATATATATTGTTCCCATTAAAATTTAAAATTCATGTATTTAAGAATTATGAATTTCAAAAAATGATCATTATGTTTGTATTCCGAGAATAAATATTATCTTTACATTATTTTTTATATTTTTTGAAAATGATTTATTTTAGATGAATAGTAAAAAATAATATTTTTTCACACATTATCATTTAATACATCATAACAATTTAATCATGAATTAAAAATTCATGTATTTAAGAATTATGAATTTCAAAAAATGATCATTATGTTTGGATTTCGAGAATAAATATTATCTTTACATTATTTTTTATATTTTTTTGAAAATGATTTATTTTAGATGAATAGTAAACAAATAATATTTTTTCACACATTATCATTTAAGACATCATAACAATTTAAGCATGAAATAAAAATTCATGATATATTTTTGTTACAAAATGTGTAAATTATAATTAAAAATATACTTCATAATATTTTATGTCTAGATTACAAACATATGTTATATATAATAGAACATAAGTAATATTTTTCCTTAAATCATATTTTAATGAATTTTTAATTTACAGTTTTATATTATATTTATCCATTTTTTTTGCAAATTAAATCTCGAAAAATTTATTTCGTATTTGGAATTAGATAGTCTAATATATGTAATAATATGTATTAAAAGTATATATAAATTAATTACTTAAAATTTAGTGACAATTTTAAATTTATTAATGGTAAAAGGTTTTTAAAAGTGGTAAAGGACATAAGTTATGTTGAACACATGTCTCCAAAGAAGTGGTTGTGGTATATAATGACAAAAAATTATATTCTATCCATTATTTTATTGTTTTGGAGCCACAAACATTGAATAATTCACCACTAATTACAAAACATCTACTTTGATAAATTATAAAAGAATCATTTCAGCATTCCTCATCAACTCACATCAAAAGAGAATTAGTTAAGCCAAACTCAAAACAAATATATCCCAACACTCATAGAAAATTTTTATAGCTACAAGTATCACTTATAGAAGTCTCTTAAAATCCATTAACAATTTGGAAAATGAGTTATTTTATGAAGTATGTTCAAAATTCATAAATAGTTCCATTTCGATTGTATTTATTTATTTACTGTTATACTAAAACAAAATATATTATTCCATCATAAAATAACAACAACATAATCTATAGTATACCTAAATTTAATTATATTTACCGAAATATTATTTTTTATCTTCCCCCTGAATCCTTAGAAAAATGAAAAATTGTATATGCATAAATGTGGACCAATACCCCCACAATCAATGTGATAGAATTTTCTAAAAAAATAGATGTGTGGTAAAATGGTGTTATTTAATTTATAAAAATGACACTAATTAAATTATTAGAATTAAAATACTATATGTCAATTTTTGACTTTTCCTATTTATGAAAAATGAAGATGTCCTCAGTGTGTACATTCATAATATCACCTCCATGAAGTTACATGTTTCATTTCTCATCATGACCCTAAATGGATATCTATAAAATATATTTGATGAATATATTTGATATTAAAGAGTAATATATTTCATGAATATGGTTATGAAATAATGAGAATAAAAACTAACAATCATTAGAAATATATTCCTTGATATCTAGAAATTAGAAAAAGAAGTTCATAATGGTATATATTCTTATAAACCATGCACATAGTTGGCTTAAAATGAACATATAAATGAAGAAGAAAATAAATTAAAAATTCATTAAATTATATTTTATAATTTCTTATTCACAAGCATTACATCAATACATGGTATTTTATAATGATGTTATAAATCATATATGAATTGATCTAAATTAATAGGGCTAGATAAAAAAGTAAACAGTAACAAGGTATTGAATTTATAATGAATGATTGAAAATTAAGAGTATAAATTGTAAAATATTTTCATATCGTTCCTTAATAGGTAATTAATATTTTTTTAATTATATATAAGACTAAATGCATTCAGTAAATGTTGAGGGTAAAGGTAAAGGCTTTTCCTAACTCAACACATGTTCATGGATCATTATTATTATTCATTGATTTATTAAAAAAATTATTTATTCTTTCTAGTGATGATTATATATTTAATTTTCAAATTATTTTCTAGAAAATTAAATTATTACATAAAATGAATTTCTTTGATAGATTTTATTCCTTTTAAAAATTTTAAGATGTTATGAATAATTCCCATCATCTCAAAATTTGATCATTTTCTTCCATATACAGATTCACTCTTCCTATAAATGATTTATTTTATTATTATGAAATCATATTTATATATATTTAATTATCTATAACTATTTCAAAATGGTTGGTTTATCATTATTCTAATGATTTTGGATTTAATAATTGAATTTTTAATAATGAAATAGATTTTCTATTCATGATCATATATTTTATCATACATGACCATTAATATTGAAAATCCACTATTTTTATTTTAATATTCCAATATTGAACATTATTTCAATATAATTATTGATAAGTACTCAATTATAATGGATAAAAAATGATATTTTTTAATGTGACTCATTGTGCCTTCTTTTTACATTAGTGTTATGAAATATTTTCTATGAAATATTATATGTTTTAATTCCATTTCATCATCAAACCACATGATCTATTTTATATTTATTTATTCTTTATGAATCACCAAATAAATTACTCTATGAGAAAGTATTTTATATTATTTAAATTTTTGTATCAATTAATCTACATTTAATATCACATTGTGGGATATAGTTGTAAATGATATGAAATAAATTTTTAGGTTTTGGGTTATCATGAAATACTGAAGGATTGATCTATTATGGAATAATATGTAGGGATGTCACTGGGTGGGGTCTTATATCACCCTATGATGTATTTCGTAGTGTTTTTTCTATTGTGATATGTATTGAAAATATAGATTATGTTTATTTGTGTATGTATTTGCGACTGAGTTGATCCTAAAGGTGATGTATTATCATTCTTATGTTTGTACAATATTATTATTTTATTACACATTTTAATGTTATAATATCAAAATTTAAGAATATTTTTATATTCTCCTATTACATTGTGTAATTTTTAGGATTTGTTGAATACCTTTTTGTGAAATTAACTTCCCTTACTGTGACCATTATAGAAATACATTGTTTTATGATTATCACTTCTGATACCATGATAAGTTAATTAAAAAAATTCATATTTTTAAGTTCTCTCCAAGTACATAAATTAGGCATTATGATTCTTTAAAAAAAATTCCATCCCTGATCATTTGAGCTCACTCATTTCCTATACCACATTTACCCATGTTATAAATTTTTTTATATTTTATGTATTGAATGGGGTGTAGTGTGTTTTATTATAGAGAAATGTTCACATGTTTTGTAAAATATGACTCTTATGTAGATAGTTCCAAAGGAAACTATACCCTTGGTTTGTGGGATTGAGATATTATTTATATGATTTAATGTTTAAATTATGACAATGTTGAAAAATAAGGATATTTGTTTCTTGGATTTCGTCATAAAAAAACATAATTCCAAATCCACCAAAAATATTTTCCCTTTGTAACCCAAATTTCTCCCTACCCATTCTATTACCTAGTGATATATGAAACACCAAAAAAAATATAATTTCAAACCAAATATCTCACGAACTTCACTAGATCACTTGATGCACATATGTGCCTTGATCTATATATAGAATGATCTCTTTAGAATGATCTATATATTAGAAATCTTATCTGTATCATGATTATAAAAATGATCTCTTCTTTGAGTATAAAAATTATATTTCTATTTATACATTACATCCCATCACAACAAAAGCATTTATAAACTCCACAATATAGCTTTTATTATTCTTGAGAATACATAACAGTCCTTCAACCATCAATATTGACCTACCAGTTCAAGTAATTCATGATCAACATAGAAAAATCTACCCCAGAACACTTATTAATATTTTTTGAATATAAAAAAACATATCCATAAAATATATTAAAACATGATCTGACATCTCAACCCCATCACAAAAAAACCATGATGATGATCAACAGTAGACTTGTATCCCAAGACAACAAAACCTCATCAACCTATTTAACCCCAGAACTATGGTTTTCCACACTATAATGATCTACTCATAAGGCAAAATCCACGATGTTGTCTTACCCCACCATAGTAATAATCTACCAAAAACACATTCTTAGTGGTACGCTAATGTGATTGGTGTAGTTTCCGCCTTATTACACCCAATTATATAAAAAACATGGTCATCCTTTATCTAAATTTATTGATACCCTATCACACCATTTCATGATATGTTATCTCACAAATTAATCACAATTATATTATTCCATAGAGTCTCCATGTATTTTTTATATAACCACAATATATTTAAAACTTGAAACCTAGTGTAATTTGTCACAAACAAAATAGGGTCTCCACCAATCCCAGCACCAAAACCGGCCAATGGCAAGGCCCAAAGGGAGTTACCTATCCCTAAGGGATGGAAAAAGCTCCTGTGTATCAATACATTATGTTTGGAAAGGATTTACCAGAGTATGAAATCATAAAACATTGAAAAAAATCAATAACAAAAATCTGAAATTTTCATGACAAACAATTCTTAAGAAAAAACCAGAAATAAATACATTAGTTTAAAGAAAATAATGTTAGTCCAAATAAATATAATTACAGTAGCAATAGACCCTCAAGGACTCGACAAAGAAATGGTTCATCACCCATAATCGGTCTCCACAACTCCGCACCAAGGAAGGGAACTAACACCATAAACCGCCATCACCCAAAGCCATTCCATTACCTAAGTCAAACATAAACTAGTATACTTACACCCAAGGGGTTAATGTAGGGTGTGATACAAAGACAAATAGGATACTACCCAATGATTCCATAGTGCATGCAATAAAATGTAAAAAAGCAAGCAATTTTAATATGAAAAGAAAAGCATTGTTAAATTCCAAGAGATGCAACTCTCAATTAAAAACAGTTTTCAAGTTAAAACATTCAGAATGTTAAAAAATTTAAATAGACATGTTATATATTGTAATTTAATTCCAATGAAACCCTAAGACAAGGGTAAGTACCCTAAACCCAATGAGAAACAAAATTGGGAACACCCCTAGGAACTAGATAGTCTCGGGCCCTAGGTACCTCGTACCTTAGTGTAATATAACCATAGTAAAATCTGTTCTCATGCATGATACACTAGTAGAAAACATAAAAATAACCTATTGGCCCCAATCATCATCCATATAGTTTTTTTTATATTTTTCGTTATCCAAATGATATGTGAAACAGGGACAAAACCCATTTGGTCCACTAGTCGTACTAGTAAATATCCACCGCACCAAGGTACATGGGCATCCCCCTTGGGATAAAAAAATTTCATCATCCGAAATATACCCATTTGTATATAAAACACCACTATTGGTCACATAAAATCCAAAAAATAGTAATAATCATTTTGATCCGAAATAAAACTCACAACAAAACACTTTGATTTTTAATGAAACAATTTCTCAATATCCCACATTGTTTTGCACCGAATACTCCTTGAGAATCCAACATTTTACAGTATGTGAATACTTTAATCTTTCCAAAACAGAAGAGGCAGCCTAATAAATTTCATTCTAACCAAAAAATAAATTTCTATGGAATCCTCATGTGAACCAAGATATTATAACTTGGTAAAAACTCCATTTTCACACAAACATGGCACTTAAAGTTCACATGTTCCACAAACACCATTAAAATCCGTTTTCTCAAAAAAAAACCAAAGTTGATAAAAATCAAATACCTAACAAGAAGAATTATTATAGTTCCAAAAAATAAATTAGGTACTTATAGGGAATTCCCAAATAAACTAAAAAAACATTTCTATGAAAAAACCCTAATTTCACATGAAATTGGAATTTAATATTCATTTACAATTCAAAAAGCAGTAAACCTATTTTTTCAACAATAGTAAAATGATATAAACCTCTAAATAATATAAATAATGCATTCTAAAACGCAAATATTTCATAAACATGGAATCATGTACAAAATTAATGAAAACCCTTGATTCATTTTGGGAAAGTCAAATCGTACCACCACCGCACCAAGAGAGACCTAAATCAAGCCTAAAACCACAATATCCGAACATTAAATCCAGAATCAAACCCTACATTCAAAACCATAGTTTCTGGACAATCGTAACCACAATTATAAGGGAAGAAACCCTATTAAAATAGAATTAACCCCTATGAAAATTTATATAAGAATGAATGAGACCCACATAATTGAGAGATCTTGAAGAAATCTCCCCAAATACACCAGTATCTGAATTTGATAATAGCAAAAAATGAAATTGAGGCTGTAATAAGAAATATAAAGTCATGTTGGAACTGTAATGGGGGAATGTGTAATAATTAAAAGAGCTTTGAAGGAATGAAGTTACCACTTTAAATATGGAAGATTTGAGAAAGCCTATGATGTTCTGCCTTCATTTGTGATTCATGCGAGCTACAAGGAGGAGGTAAATATAATGGTAGAACTGAGTGTTTCAGTGGTCATAGGAGACCCTTGAAATCACGAAAAATTAATAAAAATTGAATATGATATTAAATAAACAATTTTATTTGAACTGGAAATGTGCTTCCGGGCTTTCCCAATTCCTTAAATAAAAACCCAAAATCCATCAATATTATGGATTAATAAAGGTTAATAATTGAAAGGGTGGTGTTATTAGGATAATGAGGTCATTTTATAATTATAATGGATTAAAAATTTTAAAAATTATAGAAGTTAAAAAAGAAAAAAAAATTATTTTCAAATCTGGAAATGGGCTCACAGTTTGGCCAAAATTTAAAAAACACACAACCTCCACCAAAATGAATGGGAACCCCAAAAAAGCATGAATGGAAATTAAATGAAATTTACCTTTAAAATAAGTTATGTATGTGAAAATTCACCCACCATGAAAACTTTCTATCCCAGAAGGTCAACTTGAAGCTTGATCAGAAAACAGGAATGAGTACTCTTCCTCAACCCATGACATCCTCTCCTAGGTCCCATGGGTATCACTACCATGCTGCCAATGAACCCGAAATAGAAGAATAGACTTCCCTCAAAGAACTATCTCTTGGGAATCCACTATTTTCACTAGCCGTTCAAAGAATAACAAGTCAGGGTCTATCTCCAGTTCGTCCCAACTCAGCACATGGGAAAGATCTTGGTTGTATTTCTATAATTGGGGGACATGGAATACATCAGAATGTATGTCAACTAAGAAGGTAAATCCAAACTATATGCCACCATTCCCTTACACTCAGTGATCTCAAAGGGACTGAAATACCACGACATTATCTTCACTTATTTACCCAATAAATAATGTCCCAGAAGAAGGGCCAACATCAAGAATACCATGTCACCCATAGAAAACTCTAGGTCTTGATGCCACTGAAAAAAATAATATTTATGATGACTCTGAGTTGTCAACAAGAACTGCCTGGTAAATTTGACCTTCTGAGATGTCTCATGCACAAGGATCGACCCCAATAGTAATGACTCACCTACCTCAACCCAACATAGCAGAGACTGACATGGACGACCATAGAGAACCCCAAAAGGGTCCATTATATTCAATGTTTGGTAACTTTTATTATAAGAAAACTCACCCAATCCCAAATTTCTATCCCAGGATCCTCCAAAGTCTAGAACACGTGAACGAAGTATGTCATCCAAAATATGATTTTCCAGCTCAGTCTGACCAACCGTATGAGGATGGAATGTTGTGTTCATCATAATCTAGGACCCTAAGGCCTTCCAAAAATCGGGAAGTGAAGCAGGGGTCTCTATTTGAGACAAATACTGACGACACACCATAGAGTCTCACGACCTCCTAATGATACAAATGGCCCAACTCATCCACTTTAGTTGTATCATTGATCGAAATGAAGTGGGATGATTTGGTTAGATGATCAATCACAACCCAAATGGAATTATTACCCTGAGGTTTATGAGGCAATCCAATAATGTATTCCATGGAGACATTGTCCCACTTCCAAGTAGAAATGGGTAATGGATGGAGAAAACCGGAGGGCCCCTGATGCACTGCTTTCACCTGCTGGAATGTGTTGCATCTCAACACAATGTACACAATGTTCCATTGTATACCTATCCACCAGAACTATCGACAGACATCATAATACACCTTGGTTTCACCCAGATGTGTAGCCCACTAAGACTGGTGGATATCCTGCATCACCTCCTTCCACAAAGATAACAACTCTATTGAGTTCCCCTTGAAGCACAGGATGCCCTCAAGAGACGACGACCGATTAGAGGACATCTCTCCACCATGAAGAAACTACCTCAACCGCTGACAAAGATCATCACTAGGTTTTTCCCACATAATCAACTACAACAGAGAATGAGCCAACTAGACGCTGGCCAAGAACACACCTCGACTGTGCTCCCTGGTCCCCACATGCATCTGATCAAAGAGCCCCATAAATGTCTACTCATTAGTGGACTTCCTTAAGGCCTACACCGGAACCCTTCTACTCAAGGTGCCCGCCACCACATTACCATTTCATGGGGGATAGACAATTTCAATGTCAAACCTCTACGAGTACATGATATAGTGATGCTAACTCATGTTGAGGTCTATCTGCGAGAAGATATAGGGCACTATTTTTTTATCAGAGTAGACCATAAACTTCCCCCCAAAGAAGCAGTGACACAAAGTCTTCAATACATGAATCATCATATTCCACTCCAATTTGGGGTTTGGGTAGTTCTTTTCAAGAGTTGGGGGTTAGCGAGAGCCATACGCCACCATGTTATCATCCTGTATAAGCATGCAACCAAGACCCATACCTGAAGAATCACAATAGAACACATACCCCTTTCCAACCTCTAGGGGAATTAGAATGGTGGCAGTAGTAAACTTCCACTTCAGCTCCTCAAATGATTCCTGATATTTTGTGCCCCATACAAACATCAACCCTTTTGGGTTAGCACGGTCACCGGTGAAGCCAGATGAGAAAAATCCCAAACAAATAGCTTGTAGTAACCATCCATGCAAAGGAAACTCCTGATATCGAACACATTCTTTGGCTACTCCCAAGTCATAACCACACTTATCTTTTTGGGTTCCACTAAAACCCACATATTTGAGATCACATGTCCAAAAAATTTCACTTCCCAGATCTAGAGTGTGAACTTTGAAAACATTACATAGAGGCAGTGTTATCGCAAGGTGCCCAGAATGATCCACAAGTGATGTTAGTGTTCTTCCTCAGAGCTAGAGTATACTAGGATGTCATATAAAAAACCAAAATGAAGGAATAAAGATACTGATGCAGCAACCTATTCCTGAGTTTCATAAAGATTGCTGGAGCATTGGTCAATCCGAAGGGAATGAACAAATACTCAAAGTGGTTGCACCTACTTTGAAAGGCTGTCTTCAGGATATCTGCCACTTTTACCCTTAGTTGATGGTATCCCGAATGCAATTCTATCTTTGAGAACCACATTTCACCATTCAACATATCAAATTAATCACTTATTCTGTGAAAATGGTATATGTTCTTAATTGTTACCTTATTCAGCTTCTAGTAGTCAACACACAACTAGAGGGATCTGTCCGCCTTCTTCGCGAACAACACAAGAGTGGCCCAAGGAGAGATGCTCAGGAGAATGAATCCTTTGGAATTCAAGTCATCCATATGTATCCTTAATTCCATCATCTCGGTAGTGGACATGAAATATGAGGGAAAAGATATCAGCTATGTTCCCAGTGCCAGATCAATTGAATGCTCCACATCTCACTTCAGGGGAAAACCTGAAAAATCATCCAGGAATACCTCCCGAAACTCATTCACTACATGAGGCATTTAATATTAAGGGGAAATACCATTATCTTCTAGTGTTATCGACTATAACTAGAAGATATGACTTCCCAAATTTGGGAGTGGAGGTCCTGTATGACCCAACTGAGGATCCCATTCTCCTCGAAAAACCTGACCACTCCCATCAGGTGCTGTGAAACTCACTCACCACCTGTACAGATCAATGTGTTCCTATAATTGTACTAGCTAATCCATTCCATGTATTATTTCAAACTGTTTTATACCTACTACCAAGAGTTCATACTCCATCTCAATCACTGCTATGGTGAGCACCCACAACGGGCACCTGAGACCCTACTCCTTATTCTTTCCCAGCGGCGTCACCAACTCCATCACAAAAGACAACAAATCAGTTGGTAAATTTAGAGTGTCCACAATGCAGGAAGAAATTAATGAAATAGATGCACTAATATCAATAAGAGAAGTATTTATAGAAGATCTGTTCAAAACAGTACATCGAACTGTTGATGATCCCGCCTTTGATCCTGGGGTGTCTAATCTACTTCATGGATATGTATAGTCTCTGCCTAAGGATGACCGCTAGTCTGTGGTAATGACCTGAACTAGATCTACACAAAAAATTACCTAGAACTACCACCAAGACCACCAAATTGGGATCCCCCCGTCCTCGATGGCTCGGACTCTGCTGGCACTCCCCTTGAAACCACTGACCCTGCCCCACTCGGAAGTGGATGTGCGACCCCACAGAAGCGCTGTAAATTCCCCATACCTCCATACTGGTAAAAATTATTTGTGGTTTGTGGTAATTCTAGTCAGATATTCCCTAACTTCCCACACTAGTGGCACACGACCGATCTCACATCAGAAGCCGCATACGAAAACAGCTTGGAAGGGAGGCCTAAACTACCACATCCTTTCTTCACATGTTCCACCTACTTCCTTTTCTTCTCTAAGGAGCTGCCACTGCCCACTACTGATATTGATCCTGAGAAACCCAATCTTAATTTCTTACCAATCTTCAACATACACACCTGATCAACGACCTCAACATAGGTCCTCATCCTAAAGAAGATCATTTTGGTGTATATCTCTGGTCGCAAGCCTTTATCAAACCTCTGGGCCTTCACTTTCTCATTAGAGATTATTTTAAGAGCATATTGAACCAACATAGAAAATATTTATCCTAATCCATCACATATAGATTCACCTAATAAAGTTCCATGAATTCTTAAGACCTAGAATATGCATAGACGCTAGGGCAGAACTGATCATTAAAGACATCCTTCAAAACTCTCTAGCACATCTGCCCATTCTTCCCAGTCTGAAATACCAATTTTCACCACCTGTAGTTGGGAACCTCTAACTGAAAGGAGTCACATTTCACCCTATGCACCTCAAGTGTAACCAGGAACTCGAACATGCGATTGATCTTCTTGATACATTCCTCGGCTTCCTAGGGTTCTATGCAGCCTCAGAAGGTGGGAGGCATATTTTTCAGGAACTCATAGGCCTCGTCCTTTCTAGGACCAGTATCATCCTATATCACACAATCCAGAAAAAAGTTTGGCCCCTTCCATATATCCTTGAAATCTCATACAATAGCCTCGACTAGCCTCAGATCAATAGGTGTGGGAGAAATCTCTCTGTCTTCCTCCCCTGGGCCCATGAGATCTTTTTGGGGAGGCACGTTTCTACCAAATGCAAAAGTCACAAAAATAATAGCCAATACCACAATTATGAAAATTTTAATTAAAAAATAATATATAAATAATCTAAACACCTTACAGTAACAAATGAAACAACTACTCCACCCCTGCCTGATGTTCATGTATGGTTTTCATCCCACACGTCTCACCTGGAAGTGAGGTCAATCAGACAATTCCAATGCCCCCAGGTGTCTCAAGGTCTGCCATAAGAAGTGTGGACCAGGAATCCAACTTGCGACTAAAACCCCAAGACCCGATAGTTCTAGTTTTTATCTATCCGGACTCATCCCAAAAAAGCAATATAATCTGAAAACATTGGTATGCTCTGATAACATTTTGTCACGAACCGAATCTGGTCACCACAAATACCATCACTAAACCCATACCGTTGTAAGGCCTAAAGTACAATAACTATCCCCATGGGATTGTTCGAGTTCCAATTTATCAACAAATTAGTTTTTGGAATAATTTACATGATTATGAAAGCATAAAACCTTAAAAAGAATCAATAACAAGAATCTAATATTTTCAAGCCAAAAAAGTCACAAGAAAAAACCAAAACTGAATACTTTGGTTTAAAGACAATAAAAGTGGTCCAAAAAATTTATTATGGCATAAAAAAATCTCCAAGGAATCCACATTACAAGGGGTGACCACCCATAAGTTGTCTCTCCAACTCCGCACCATGGATTGGAACTAACACCCCAAACCGCCATCACCCAAAGCCTTTCATTTACTTGAGTCAAACATTATCACGTATATATACACCCAAGATGTGTAAGTAGGTTGTGAACATAAGACCAATATGATACCAGCCAATTATTCCAAACTTAATGCAATACAAGGTGAAAAAGTAAGCGGTTTTAATATGCAATGAAAATCGGTGTTAAATTATAAGAGATGCAAATTTAAATTCAAAACAGTTTTCAATATAAAACATTCATAATGATAACCCATTTAAATAGACATGTTTGCTACTGTACGTTTCATACAAAAACACCCTAGGAAAAGGGTAAATGCCATAAATTCAATGATAAAAAAAATCGGGAACACCCATAGGCACTACATTGTCTTGGGCCCCATGTACCTCGTACCTCGATGTATTGTAACCATAGTAAAATATGTTCTCGTGCACAAGCCACTATTAGGGAACATACCCATATCCTTGTGGTCCCCAATCATCATCCATATATTTTTGTTATAGTTTTCATTATCCAAATTATATTTAAAATAGGGACAAAACCCATCTGGTCAACTAGTTGTTCTAGTACATATCCACCCCACCAAGGTACACGATCTTCCCCCCTTGTGATCAAACAATTTCAGCATGAAACATATATTCATTTACATATAAAAAAACCACTCCTGGTAACATAAAATCAGTATAGTAGCTATAAAAATTTTATACCACTTAAAAAACACAAAAAAAACACTTTGATTTTTAATGAAACAATTTCTCAAAATCACACATTGATTTTCACCCAAAACTCCTTGAAAACCCCACATTGTAGACATTGTGAGCACTTTTATGTTACCAAAGTAGAAGATCCATCCCAATACATTTCAATTTAACCAACTAATCAATTTTTTGGGTAGACCCATGCAAACTTTTAAATTATAACTTTGTAAAACCTCTATTTTCAAACAAACATGGCACTTAAAGTTCACATATTCCACATAAACCATTAAAACCCATTTTCTCAGCAACAACAAAAGTGGATAAAAATAAAAAAAATTATTGTAAGGCACATTATAGTTCAATAGAATTGAATAAGTATTTATAGGGAATCCCTAAATAATCCAATAAAACATTTCTATGAAAAACCCCAAATTTCACATGAAATTGGAATTTAAAATATATTTTCAATACAAACTACACTAAAAATAATATTTTCAAAAATAATAAAATTAGGTAAACAAGAAAATATGATAAATACCGCATGGTAAAATAGAAATATTTCATAAACAGGGAATCACTTACCAAATTAATGAAAACACTTGAAACTTTGTTCGAAAATCAAATCGCACCAACGCCACACCAAGAGAGACCTAGATCATGCCCAAAACCACAAAAATAGAACATGAAATCCTGAATCATACCCTAGGTTCAAAAACCTAGTGTATGGACATTAGGAAACCCAAGGATAGGGATGGAACCCTATGAAAATCGTATGAAACCGTAAGTAAATTGAAAGAATAATGATGGAGAGCCACTTACTTGAGGGATCTTGAAGAAATTACAAAAAATACACTAGTAGCTAAATTTGAAAATACCCAAAATGAAATTGAGGTTCGATTATTGAATATAAGGTCATTTAGGAACTATAATGAAAAAAATAGAAATAATTGAATGTGTTATGAAGGAAAAAAGTAACATTTTAAAATCTGGATGATTTGAGAAACCCAGTGAAGTTCTGCACTAATTAATGATGCATGTGTGCTCCAAATAGGGGGATAGATAATAAGCACACTTATAGTTTTAGTGGGCTTTTGTGACACTTAGAATCATAGAAAAATAAAAAAAAATGAATATGTTATTAAATAATCAATTTCTTTTCAAAAACTGGAAATGGGTTTCTGGGCTGGCCCAATTCCTTATATAAAAACTCAAATCGACCATTATTATGGATTCATAAAGGGTAAAAATTGAAATTGTGGTGTTAA
Organism: Viscum album; assembly: GCA_963277665.1. NCBI lineage: Eukaryota > Viridiplantae > Streptophyta > Magnoliopsida > Santalales > Viscaceae > Viscum > Viscum album. Next base: position 1,505,248,264 of record OY728137.1, on the reverse strand, counting down.
TATTTCATGAGTGGTCATTTTTGAATTTGAATGGATGAAACGTTTTGAAAATTAAAGAGTTATAAATGAAACCAATTTTTTTTTTAAATCTATAAATGGGCTCATGATTTGGTCCAAATTTCAAAAATGCACCACTTCCACCAAAATGAATGGAAACCCCCCAAAAAAAGAAGGAATGGAAATTAGATGAAAAATAACTTTAAAGTATGTTATTTATGTGGAATAATTTTATTATTAGATAACTAAAAACCTAAATAAGATTCCAAGCTCTAACCTTAAGAAATAAAAGACCTCTGATCTGAATCACCATTATATCATATAAAATCCACCTCATCAAAAGTCCAAATTTATAGACACTATCCAACACCACATTAAAATCCCAAATATTAAATCTATAAATTTACAATATATAATCAAATTACAAATATTCTTAGTGTTATAGTGCTGTCAAAACCGTCTATTGACTAGACTCGCTACATACAAATATCGTCAAAACTGATAGTCATAACTCTCTGACTAATAAGATGATCATCACCATAAGATTATCAATTTAATCACCCCAAAATTCTCTAAATAAAATATACATATATATATATATATCCCACACATTTTCAATACCCCATATGATGATTTGGAAATTCCATTCAACAAATGCACTAGTTCAAACATGAAATTTCAATTATATCTAATTCTCAGCCCACCAGAAAAATCATCATTATCATCTATTAAAAATACATTTAAAGAAATAGAAATACCATATCATCAATAATTATGGATCTCTCTCTATGGGTTCCTTTAATAATTACATATAGAATAGAATCATGATGTTCCATCAACAGAAGTGTTTCGCTCCTTCCAAGTCACATTTAGCCATCCATTCAACCACTAACACCATCTATCAATTATTTCACAATTCATTACAAGGGAAACACATTATATACATATCTATCTCTATAGGTCTTGTTTCATTCAAGACTCACATAGAATCATAATTTCTTATGAAAACATGACCACTCATCGATCATCAAACCCACCAAATGTTTGATATTTTACTACCCTATTACTAAACCAACTCTTGATCCCCTGAGTAGAACATCATAAAACTGGTCTAATTTTCTTATATATCTTAACATTCACATTCTTTTTTAGTAAAATCAACTTAAAAGTAACATCGAAAATTATTTTACATTTGTCATTACACCTCCCACTTGTTAATAATAACCAAACCTATACATGACACCCTATAATTAAACCAAAACCCAAATAATATAACCACTATATTCCTATCCTAGAGTCAACTATATTCGACCATGATTTGGTACATCATCAGGAACCACAATTGAAATTATAGGTGTATTTTTCTTAATGGTCCATCACTCAATATATATTCTTTCCAAAAATACTACTCAAAGTTATTCACATCATAAAATCCCAATGATTCTAAATTAAATTTCCACACATTTGGTAAAACATTCCAATAATAATTCATGATTGTGAATTTTATCCCACTGATCCTTTTATCTATGGGTACTTCCAATCTTGGGCTGACCAATTTCTTAGGTTTCCCATAGACTTGACAACTCAGTAAGAAAATATTAGGAAAATCCCTTTATTCTAAAAAATAAAACATAATAAACTAATAAACTTTTTGATATATCAATGTAATTAGTATCTATAAACTATTTAATTAATACTATATCATATAATTTACAAGTTATAATGAAACAATACTACTCCTTTGTTGAATATAATAAGGAATATATGATGGTTATTAAAATATTTTTAGAGCCAATCGGGAATAAAATTTGTATCATGTTATAATAATGAATGAATAATTATAAATTTACATGAAAAAACATGTTAGGTCCAAAAGAAAATAATTCTAATTTTAACACACATTTGAAAACCTAAACTAATAATCCATGATCAATATATATAATTTTAAATGATTTTATAGATATATTTAAAATTATATTTCCTTTTAATTTGTTTATAATTAGTGACATCGATGACTACTCTCTTCATAAAATTATTTCATCATTGAAACCCTAGGTTGAATCCTTATAGTCGTTATCCACATGTTCTCTAAAATAATTTATTTTCACCATTTAATCATCTTGTGATTGGATGGTTAATACCAATTTCTTACATCATATACCATTGATCATAGTAAGATTCTATTCAAGGATGATGGATTTAGTTTGTTCTCACAATGGAATAAGGTAGTGAAGCAAGATTGGTTATCTAGTTCATGATGTCATCCATGAGGGGTTTCTATCACAGGGATTGAGACAATTGTATACATTTTTGTGGTGAACAACAAGAAACTCAACATGGAAAGTGATATGGAAAGATTGGATAGGATTCATAATTTCACATCCTCCCTTATCCAACTACATTTTCTATATTGAACCCCATGCCTAATGTAAATATAGAAAAAATTATAATTTTCATTGAATGAAAAACTCATATGAATAAAAAAATATCATATTTTAAATATGTAAATTATTATTTATTTTAATGAAATATAAAATATCATTTCCAAAAGGAACATTAAACCTAGTTTTTTTATCCATCACTGCATTTACAAAACCTTGAATTAAGAATATTTATTTATAAAATATATATTACTAAATTATTCTATAATAAATATATATATATATATATATTATTCACGAAATCCATCAAAGAAAAATTTATTATTATTTATCTCAAATATTAATTAACCTAAATAGCATGCTATTAAATCATGATGACCAAAAAATGAAAAATAATTATTAAAACAAAATCTTAAATATCATTTACTCTAGCATATTCAATTAAAAAAATTATTGAGATTCTTGAAAAACTCTATATAAGAATTTTTATGCCACATTATCAATATCATTAGTGATAACTGTAATATATTAGGGATTGGTTCTATAAATACACTATAGAACCCATAATAAATTAGGTTTAAATAATAATGACATGAAACCTCGTAAAAAAATTGGATTAGATAATTAAATTATTGAAATAATTATAATAATGAATATATCATGTTAGTGTTATGATCCTTTGTGCTCGATGTTTTATTCTCTGATTTATTAGAAATTAACATTCTCATAAAATAAAAAGTTCAAGGATTTATTTATCCCATACCATTACCAATAATGGAAATGAGATACCAACTTCTATTATAGAATAAATGGAACAAGTAATTTAATTCATTATTCATTAACACATTATCACTCCTGATGCACTAATATTATCCCATTTTTTCATAAAAATATTTCATCATGGTCTTAATCATTACATCAAAGTATATAAAAATTAATATGAAGTAATACTAGTATAAATATTTATGGACAAAAAAACCATATATCAAAATATTGAATCGAATACTCAAAGAATATGTATCACTGTCCTATGATTATAAGCCCCTAATATCTAGTATCATTTTCATCATATCAAATGATATCGTCTAGAAATATAATATATATTGGATAACACTACCAGGGAAGTTCTAGGTTCACATCATAGTGGGGAACTACTACGTCCTTTTACAGTGATAGTAAATCATAAGAGCTTATCAAATATATAATCATTAAGAATAAAAAAATGATTTGAGAAGAATATTATTGATATTCTAAAAAATTAATATATGTAATAATAATGTAAATAGATGTTGTTTATAGGGTATAAACTCCGGAAGAATCCCAATATCAACAGATCCAATGGATAAAAACCTTTATTGCAGTATTGATCACATGATATTCATGCTCCTTGTGATATACGGTCTTAGTGGAGGGGTTATATATGTTTTGATAAATGTAATCTCTTCTCCCCATGACTTTTCCCCTCTAAAAAATATACCTCTGGAGTAATACTTTTAATTCATGTGCACTACCATATAATGTGACATTAGAACCTCTGAAAGACCCACCACTGAAGTATTATGAATACATAATGTTGTCAAATTTGACTATTATGAACAATATAAACCTACTAGAAAAGGATCAATATAAAAATAACATAATTTACTACTTAAAAAAGTCACTATATACTAAATCATAATAAAATAATTATAGAAAAAGGACAATTTGAACACTTCTATATTACGAAACCATTATTGAAACTGATGTCATATCTTGACTGAAGAACTAGATCATTCAGATCAGATAAAAAGAAATCATTTTTATAACTCCTAATGAATATATCCTTGACTCCCTAAAAAATAATAACATACCTAGAGTTTTCTTCAAATAAATATGGATGATTTTTTTTAAAAAACCAATTTTGTTAACCTATATCAACTCGGTATCATCTTATCATAGTCAAGGCATATTAAGATTCATGTCTATTATATATCATATCATACAAGATTGTTCCCATCACTTAAGCATATGAAATATTATTCACTATATTTTTATCTCTCTCTCCCTCTCTCTCTTTGAGTATTATATCATATTTTTTATAGATCTGTATTCTATGTTACTCTACAAATAATACCATATTGGATTGTTTCATACTAAATATCCTTACTATCTAATAAATTCATTCACTATGTCATATCCCATGAATCCTCTTCGATATATCATGAATTATCTTGAGAACAAATTTATTGAATGATCCCCCGAATTAAATTATTGGTAAATAACTATACAACTAGTCCATAGTTTATATTCTATCATGAATTTAATTTCTAATAATTAATATATAATCAACATATACAACTAATATAAAAACTACACTCCCACTGAATTAATTGTAAACACATGGATCACATTTATTCTTAATTAATATAAATTATATTATAACACCATCAGACAAAATTATTTTTTTCTTGTATACTATATTCAATTGATAAACTGATATATTAAATATTTATTCCTTTATGGAATTACCTGGAGTCGCAAAATCTTAGTTTTGTGTCATCTTTTCATTTTCACGTTGGTTAAAATTTTTGAAATTGGGTTTGACCTCAATTTCCTAAGTATCACGTTAATGGAAGCATTATATAGAAATTAAAATTATAATTGATTGAATCATAGATAAAAAAAATTTGTTTCATCATAGTCTATTACTTTATTCTATTTTAACACTTTATCCAACATAAAAACAATATATTTATTAAAATTACCTCCAAGTTCACGTTTTCTCTTGAATATCCATTTCCACCAAATGTGAAATGCATCAACTGGTGGATCAACCAGAACCCAACATTGTTTTTTATATATGAAATCCATCACTGAATTCATGGGATCCTATCATTTTATATGTTATAACCTTTATACTACCTCTATGGATATAATAAGACCATTATTTTCAACCAATAATGATTTATTTTCTTCAATGATATGAAAACTATATCATTATAGTTAACGAACAACTAATGTTATCATATGTTTTACCAGAGTTTGAAGAACATAATTTTGAACATTGACCTATAGAATCAAATCCTATATCAAATCCTTTGTATCATAATAATTACCTTCATCAATATTAATATGTCTCCCACTTTCCATTTTGAGGATGTGTTACCTTTCATAAAAAATATTATTTCTTTCATAAATTACCTTATTTTCCATGTGCTTGTATAGGAAGTATCACATTATTTCATTCAGTAACCGAAAAAATATAAAATTAATTCCCTAGGGTTCTAGTTTAATTCATGACATGACAATAACAAATGTATCACAACCCCATGCATGATTTTTCAAAAAAAATTATATTTATTTAGATACAATAATAAATAGTGTATTCTATTTTCCACCATAGATAGTTCTCAATTTTTATTTTTTTCTATAATTAGACATTAATATATGAAAAATTATACTAGATGATTGGTATAATACATCATCAGAAATACATTTTCAAACAATGTATTGTTACTTTGTTATCAAATACCATTCCATGATGGTGTATATGTTGGATTTATTTGTTGTAGAATTTTATTCCCTAATAAAACCCCATTTGATCTTGGTCAATATATTCACCAACCCAATTAGATGAATGATTTATTTTTTTACCATTTCAATTCACTATATCATTCTTGAAATCATTTAAATTTTTAAATGAATAAAACTTATAACTCATATAGTAGACATATCCATATGCACTCATGTAATCAGTAAATGTTATGATGTGTAAATATGCACACCAAGATTCTACTAAAAATGATTCTCATAAATAAAATTATAATAGTTTTATGTTTTTGTAATATTCTAATGGTTAGTTTATCTAATGAATTATAAACCAAACCAATACCCTAATTGAATAACACATTAAAAAATAATTATTTCCATACTACCCCATTCCCCATATCCTATTACATATATCCATAACTGGTTTCACCTTAGCTTCAAGCATGAATCACCATAACTATCCTAGGAGGATAATTCATTAAATTATAATTACTGGCAAAATAGTGAAAATAAATAAAGTATTATTTTAAGGGTTTTAAAAAAGAAATTATGATCGAATAAGCCCTTACATAATAATATAATTGTATGAAATGTCAAACCACAGTTTACATAAACAAAAATAATAAATATAAATGAAACCAATCACATAAAAAAGTCTGGTCCAAGATCCTGGTCAAAAAAAATCAAGAGAAAATATTTATTTACAATAAATTTAGAGTTAATATCAATTAATTTTTAATTATGATAAAATATGTTAAAATTAATCTAATTAATTATCATATTCGTAGATTAATTGAATTTATTTGTATTCTTTCAAATTTATCAATTAAATTTCTATTATCTATTATTTTTTTTCAAAAAATATTAATATCATATAACTTAATATTAATAAATTAAAAATGTGTACATGGAGAAAAAGACATGTATCCCTCAAAACTGCCTATCTTGGTCCTTGTACTGTGAACTAACATGTAATCTAACAAAAATGGTGTGGCATGTATTCATATGTACGAAACTGTTTGTAAATGAATCCTAGAAACATTTATATTTAATGACATGTATAATTATTAATTCACATAGATTACACGACAAGTGGAGACCATACATAACATATACATCTGAATTTCAAAGATTGATCAATTTCATGTATAAAAAATAAAACAATTGCAAGGATTGTAGTATAAATAAATGAAAAATAAAAGACATATAAATATATTTAATTATATAATAACGTTTTATATCAACATTAAAATAATTATACGTGGTATAATGGGTAACATGGTCTATTATTGGGAGAGTTTCCTTATAACATCTTCTACCACTATCAATTGACAAATGTCTATAGACTAGGTATTTTTTCAGCATCAGCTATGTATAGTTTAGACAGTGTGTATGCCAACAATATTCCATGCCTCTTATAGATTGCATGGTTTTTCAGTGCTCAATTACTTTTATAAATGCATGACATGAGATAGACCCCTGAGTTTTTCCACCAAAGAACATATTGGCTACATGATTTATATGTGAGGTACATTACATGTACTCTGGAATATTATGTGTTATCCTATCCAAGTGAATGTACTATCAAAATTTATTTCTAACCATTTGTAGTTGTTGAATAATGAACCAAATATATCATAGAAGGTATGGGTGAAATTATCATGGATACATGATTTGAACCAATGGACTACACACCATGTAATAACGTGTCTTCTTAATAGAAACCTTTAAAACTTCTAAATGAGGCATAAAATTTTACTTATAACTATTTATTGTTTTTTGGTTTTATGAGAGGATATTTAGAAATAATATATAGTATTTGGAAATTAAATTTTATGAACATACAATACCAAATCGAAAAGTAACATAAATTCACATCATCGATCAATGATTAATAAATAGTTATATGTTAATTGTGTGGCCACTTTGATACCACTTGAAGGCTCTGAGAATTTCAAAAAGAATCTATTTGGAATAAATTTCTTAGTTTTATTTCATAATAAATTAAATATATGAGATGTTCTTAATGGATAACATAATGGGAATTGGAATTAATTAAATGTGTAATTAATATATGAATACCAGAATCATGATTGAAGGATAATCACATAAAATTTATAATTAATTTATATTTAGATTTATTATTTGATAGTATATGAACTTTTTCTTCATTAATGATGTGGTTGAATTCTTTATTTCTACCATCATTTTAATCTAGGATCCATGTTATAACCTCATTGGTGGTGACTAAGAAATGTTTCACAATTTTATAATTTTGTTATATAATATTTGGGTGATGGTATAGTTTATAATTATCACTTTCCTCATCAATAATTGATAAAAAATTGAATCACTTCCTGGAAAAGAGGATCTATAGAATTTTAAAACCGCTTGAGATAGTGGATGAGTATTGGTGCCCATTTTATTGAGTGGGTTTTTGGGTGGTTTGTCACATAGGAAATATGATAACTATATATATACTTCTCGAAAGAGATATAACATTGAAATTATATAGATTGGTTTTGTTTGGTAATTAAAAATAAGACCATATCCAATTCCTTTTTTTCCTACTAAAATGTATTTCTAATTGTAATATAAATAATAATATATTTTTTGACATGTGTTTTGTCTATAGTGAAATTAAAATCATATAATAAATTATTTAATTAGTAATTTTGTAAATGATATTATAATATCATTTATAACTAGGCCATGAAACCCTATCAATTTATAGACCTATGTATTTACTAATAATTGAGTAATGATAATGTTTTTGATAAATAAATTTATAGTACAATTCACTGATAATTATAATGATTATTATATTTAAAAAATTTACAAACAAATATTTTTTATTATTTTAATAAAATATTTATTTTTATGAATAACTCGTGATTAAAAAATTTTTATTAACCATCCCTAAATAATTATTAAACCACATTGATTGAATAATATTTATTCTATCATGTGAAATTTCGTATATAATTTAATTGCAATTTCAAATACATTTATGGTCTGGCCATATGGGATTCTATCATTTTGGAATTTGGATGAACAACCTAATGTCCATTTATAGAATCTTGAAACATTACAAGTCCCCATATTTAATGAAGGTAATTTAATAATGACATACAACCTCACACAAACACTCACTATGTAATATTTTTTATAATGATATATCTAATCAAGTAGGGTTTAAGATGGTGTCATCAACCAATATGCTTGAATTCAACTAAGACATTATTTAAATAAATATACGTGTATAATACCTACGTTATTAATCTTATTACGATGTAGAACTTCCATTAAAATCCCTAACATAAAGTCTTTTAATAAATTATAGAAGTGAATAATCCAAACAGAAAATATGTATTAATTTAATGTCACGTGTGACACAACCAATGTATCATTCTTCATTAATAATTATAATGTTATTATTTTGAACAAAACAACAATTCAAATGACTCATTATATCACATAATTAAAATATTAATAGTCTACGTACCAATACTTACATCATTATATAGAAAGATCTAATTAAATATAGAAATTTGGATTTCCTACTTGCTGTTTAGGTTATTATAATCTCATGATTTGAAAATTACCAATTTATTACACCATGAGAAAGTGTCTCAAATCCCTATGGATATCAACCCTTGATATTATATATTATTTTAGTAAAATGATTTCATCTAGTTATAGTTTATATATTTAAAAATACTATTAACAGTCTTCTAGGATATCAAAATTATGGGGAAATACTTTGACCTTTTGGTGTGATAGTTACTCTTATGACTTATCACATATAGTGTGACAAGGGGGAACAAATATTATATAATTATTAAAATATTAACATTGAAAACAATGTATACAAGTAATCATTAAGTATGATGATGTTATTTTTAGGGAACTGCCACAAAAAAACTATCATTCTATATCAACCATTATTTGATTTCCTCATACACATATCGAGTATCACATTCCAAATATTTTTCCAACATTGGGGAACTTGTCCCCATTAGGAATGTGTATACTAGAATACCCCCCCCCCTTAAGGATCATGCTATCTTCCATTTACATATAATTAAATCTCTCTAAGATGACTCATATAATGAAAAATCATTGTATCATGATTCATTTATAAAGAAATCTAGTATGATGCTATATAGTATAACACCATATAAATTTTTAGTAACACCTTATATAACTGAGAGTTTTTTTCTTTTTCATGAACTAGAATCATGAAATCACATTCCTTAACAAAGAGACAAAGGTCGAAAATAACAAGGATGGATTGTATTTCGATGTATAGTGAAAAAATCACAATAGGATCGATATAAGCTATCATAAAATTATATTCCATAGTCAAAGTGAGTATAATTAATCCAATATGTTATATAGGAAAACACTTCATAAAATGTTTTGTAATTTTTTTAATATAAAAATCCTCTATACCAGTGATATCAATTACAAGTGCACAAAGACATCATTGATATACTAAATTCTAGAATTGATGTATATACACAAGCCAGTTTCCAATGGGTCAAGAGACAAAAATATTATTATAATCAATAATACAGACATAATATTTAAGTAAATATATAATTTTTTATAGAAAATATCAAGAACATAAATCCAATATCCATTGTAACCTAGACTTACCACTGGAAACTGTTAACGTGATGAAGAAAAGTAAGGTGCATCACTAGCTTTGAAACATCCCTATATCACCTTTCTACCATCTCTAAAGATAATAAGGAAATGCAAATGAGTATTTGATACAAATTTTTAATGCCCTCCTATCCTCAAATCACCCACCAGTTTCTTGAATGAGGGTTCCATGTGACCTTAGGCATTCCGCACCATACACTAAAAGATGATGAAATATAGATATGGTCTAATGTGTTACTATTGAGTGAAAATACAATGATATCTAAGTAAAATAGTAAAAATAGAAAAAATATTCCACAATATTAATAAGAGTATTCATATTAAGAAAAAAAATATTTTAAAAAATGAACCTGATGAAGGATAAAATCATATATATTAAATGATATCTTATTGAAATGATCACAAAAAGAGAGAGATATATAAGTGGATATCATACCTACACTAAAAATTAACTCATCCCAAAATCCAATACCATTTGATATTTAATAGGATAATAATTCAACACTTGGAAACATTCCAAACTGTACATGTGATCAATAAGTTCTTCATGACTACAAAGTATCCTTGTATTTCTGGGAAAGGGTTGAGTATAACTCAAAAATAAACCAATAAAACTTCTATAATATAACCTATAAATACTATTAAAATTTTATATGCTATTAATAAAATATATATCACGGAAAAATAAATAAATAATCACCAGTGATTCTTAGAATATAAAGGGAAACTCAATATTGACCATACCATAGTCTTATTATTATAGAGATTCTCAATAAATGTAACAAAACCATCTGATGGATACATATCCTACCCCCAAAATGAGTCATGTCGAATAACACATAACTTATAATATATAAATTACTATTGGGTTATGATATACAACCTGTAATATCTCATATAAACTTCAGGGGCTATCATTAACCACGTAAAATTTCATATAAACATTGGGGTCCAACGTCTACTTGATAATGTCATATATAATAATAAGGGGATAACAACCACCAAACATTATCTCATAAGGACAAATAAGTCCAATATGCACTTAATAACATCACATTCAGTTCTCAGGGGGCATAATCCACCCACTAATATCTCATTCGATAATAATAATTTCCACCCCTTAACATCAAATGTTTTCAATAGGGGGTGGAATCCACCCGATAAAACCACATGAAATCATTAATGGCTTGCATCCACCAAGTAGTTATTCACATAGTAATCATGGCATAGTGTCCACGTAATGACATCTCATATAATGATAGGGTCTCTCATGCACCTAATAACATCTCAAAAAGGATATAGTGGCTAAATTACTCCAAATTAAATCTCACATAATCATCAGAGTAGCGGATGATCATATTCCAAAGTCTATCCCACATCTTATTTGTTATCCCCTCACACACAAACCCATTCCAAAATAATCAATTACATGTTAACACCGTGACACACTTCTCATAATTCAACAATCCTCCATAGAATATGTTACGCCATGATATTTTTTACGAAATATTTTCCTTTGAGAAATTTTATTTCATTGATTGATTGTATTACATGAAACAACATGTTTATTTGAACAAGAAAACATTATTAAAATATTTTCTTCCTATTATGGCCAAGTTATTTGATTATTAGGTTTTCATAGTTATTAAAAAATAGTAATTTTTTTATATGAACTTATTTAATTGAATTCATTATATATCAAATGATTATCACTAAAAATAATTATTTGAAAATAAAAGTGTTGTTTTCTTAAAAAACATTATTTATACACCAAATGTATATTTACACAAACATATTGAATGTATAATTATTGATGAATAATTTTTAATTAAATTTATATATTACTTACGTGGTATTTTTTTTGATTCATTCAATTTTTTTCTCATCATGGGAAAAGAATAGATTCATTTTTATACTTAAATTGTATTTTTATTAAAAGTATTTTTTTCACAACTTTTACTCTTTCATTAAAAATTATTTCATCAATTTATATTATTAAATTAGATAAAACAAATTAAATATTAATAATTTAGAGGTTCATATTTTTTAAATAGGTCCCATTTCTTTTTGGTAAATATAAATATTAACTTTGGTAAAAAAACCACCTCGGTAAATGGAAAATATGGTTAATCAAGATTAAAATAAGTAATGAGGCTTTTATTTTTCATCCTAATAATTACTATATTTATGGAATTTGAACATTCTCACCATTAGAATGAATATATTTTAAAATAATAATAAAAATTCAATAATGTATGTGACACGGAACATCGAGCTTAAAAACCCATGAAATATATTTCAATAAATTTAATCATAATGATCACTTGTGGAACATGCTAAGTAAATTCTAAATGAACTATATTATCGTATGAAATTATAAACAAGCCCTTAAGTTGATCTCTACCAATATTGTTTACTATATTATGTAAAATATGTTTATGAATTGATAAAAAAATATAATTATAATCATTTAAAAGTAAAAAAGAAATGTTTTATAAAAAGATGCATTTTTTCCAAAAGAATTTTTAGTCACTCTTTGTGCATATAGTTTAAAAATGTTTTGTACAACAGTAATAATATTTATTTACTGAATTTAATTTAATTTTTTAAATCTTGAAATCAAAAATATTTTATGATTAATTTTTTGGATTTTTTTTGGAAATGGTTCACTTTGCGATGAATAGTGAAAATAATGAATTTCTTTTAAAAACGCCCTTTTATTTTTAATTATTTTAAAATAAAAAATTATATATTAATTTTTTGTAATGTAAAATTAGATGTATCATATATATATTAATATAATTTATTTCATTTGAATCATTATCATGTTGAATTGTGATATAAAACATTGTAAACTTTTGAACATTTTTCTTTTTGAAAATCCACTCTATCACCATAACTGTGGGAATCATTTTTAATTAAATATTTTCACATATATGAATGTAATTTTGAAAAATAGATTCCTTATTTATAATAATAATAATAAATTATATTATGTTTTATGTTCAACATAGTTTTTCAAAAAAATGAACAATAAATAATAGTAAAAATTATTTATCTATTTGAGGTAAATAATTACTGTATTTGGGGTAAAACTAAGATGATAAGGGTCATAAATTAACTACCAAAATGATATATTATTATTTTTGGACATATTGACAAATAATTTTTCCCAATTTCGAATATTTGGTCATTTACCTAATTTTGTCATGTGAATCGCTTTAGCATTGTGGAATCATTTTGGAAATTTCAATATTATTTCCAAGAGGGTTCCCATTCCCCACTTATAAAATGGAAATCACTCCCCTCACATTAAAAACCCTGAAAATAAGTTTGAATTAAAAAAAACCCTTCCATAGTCTCTCTCCAACATCATTATAAAATTCTTGATTCGATGATCCTCCCCAAATATTATCCCTAGTGTCCTTAAGAGATATCCAGATGATATTTCTCTCAAAGATTGTAGTTATCATAACAAAGATATTTAAGTTTCATTTGTAGGTATTAATACATCCAATATAAGGACACAAATATCTCCCATATAATGATATGAAATTATTTTTATGTAATAATAATTATACATATCCAATTCCATTAGAAGGGTAAATAATTTTTAATCATTTTCACTGAGTACTAACACCTTGTGAACTGATGTAGTTTGTTTTACATCACAACCAATCATGTGTATGTATGACCGACCATCTCCAAGAAGCAATGAGATTCATTTCCATGAAAAAAATTTAAATATTGGTTCTAATAATGTATTTATTGAGTAAATATGATATTTATAACATTATTATAATTCCATAAATTATTTACTAATATACATCATTTAAGAACCATTAATTTCCATAAAAACACACTTAAGGAAGCTAGGAATTTAACCCCCAACATAGTGAAAAAATTTAATATTATTAACAAATAGGTTGTGAAATCTTATTGGAGGATAATATATGATATTATGAAGATTATTATGGTTTTTTTAAATTATTAACAATATTAAAAACATAATATAATTATTTAAAGATAGTATATCTAATGGAAATATTATGGTAATGGATTTCCTATCTATTCCATTTAATTGAGCCATATTGTAATGCTATGAAACCTAATTTCTTTTATATGGTGTACATAAATCCTCTTTCATATACAATATCAATGTTAATTAATATTTTATTTTATTTTATTTTACAATTTTAATTATTTCATCCAAAGGGACTTTATTTAATAGTCACCAAGTCATTAAGAACATCATAACCCTATTTATTTTCATTGTGTTATATTAATTTTTACTTCATTTAATTTCTATTATTATATGTGAATTAAAATCTTTTTATCATATGTTGTATTTCTAAATGTTATATGTTTATTTAATTTTTATACCAATAATAAATTGATTTTTTAATTCTCACTTCAATGATATGATAAATGAAATGGTTTATTTCATAATCTCATTCCAATCGTGATTGTTAGTACCTAAATTTTAGTTGATGAAAATTATTTTAACATGTACTTATATATCCATTTAGTTTTATTCTAATATAGTTATTCCAAAAATTTATCAAGTATTAGAAACTTATTTCCATACTTATGTATTTAAAATTGTTGAGAAATTATTTACTGATAATCTATCTTCATTTTTATCTTCAAAAAACATTCTTTTTTCATTATAAAATATGTTTTATGAATATGTTTTTTATTTTATTAACATTCTTTCAAATGATTTATGAAATAAATATTTACCCTATTATATAGTTTTTATTTTCTCTGTATCTAATATTTAAGGCATGTTCGAAACAAGGCCGATTTGTCTTTTACTAAGAAACAAAAATGAATCAATATTTAATCATACTCTCCATGTACATAATTTCTTACCATCAGAACCAATCCATGTTTTAGAACAAAATTTATCAAAATCAAAACTTTTATTGAATGATTTTTTTTCAGAATTTTTTTATTTTTGTTTTAAAATATGCTTTCCAAAATAAAAAGGATATCTTCACACATAATGTTTTCTAAAATAATTTAATATAGTTATATTAATAATAATAAACAACCCTTTTATTTTGTTATACTGCACTAGGTATATGTTTAATTTATAACATTATCATTACACATCTGGATGGTTTATGATCATTTTTTCCACGGAAGACTTTAAAATTCACTTTCATGGTTCAGTTTTGAACTCATAAACATTCCATTGGAATAATCACATTCCACTTATCATTATAAATTAAATTTCCTCGATATATCAAGATTATTTAAATGGACATAATTATTTAATATACCATATCACATTTATATATATGGTATTTTACTTTGAATAATATCGACTGACTAGTAAAATATTGATAATCCATATTGTTTTTTTATATGTATAATTAATGGTAAACAATATTGGTCATTAATTATATTGATTATTTCATAAATGAAGAATTATTTGGGCATGTGAATATAGGTGGGGTCAGGATACTGATAACCTCTTAATGCATCAGCAGTCTAATGGAATGAATCCATTGGAGAGCCTAAGTTTAATGGGTTTTTGGTGTTTAGATAGCCATCAGATTTAAACATAATTTGGGAAGGATCATGAAGGTATATGTATAATGATGTTTGTGATCATTAATTCCAACAATTAATAATTTCTTTCATTAAGATTTCTTTATTATTATACCTTATAATTTTACAATGATATTATATCTTGATGCATTTACTTCTCATTTTATTAATTAAATGGTGTGCGGTGTCAGTTATTTAAAATGAAATATTAATTCTTATTTATGTAGTTATGATAGATAGGTTATTAATTAAATGTATTCTGAATCCATTTATTAAACATTCCAAAATTATTAGGTATTATTTAATCATGATATTCTAATTATTTAAATACCTAATATTTTTAGTCATTTACATTTCCTTTTCATTTATGAATATTGATTCATGATAGCTTATATTGTCCATAACCCTTTTTAAAAATTTGAACTCATCCATATTTTTTGTTTTCCCTAGAATTCCATGAAGGGTAAAATGATTGATATGAATGGACTTTCTAGATGGAATAATGATATTCGAAAAAAATATATTTTAATCTGTGTTTTCAAAATAAAATGATATATTCAGGTATGTATCATGTTTTTAATGACTGAAAACTATTCTATCATTAAGGATGTAATTCCATGCATATTATTCCAATTTAATAGATTAAGAAACCAGCTCTAGGCTACTCCAGTCAGGGTCATTACATCAAGGTAATCATTAACTTGATTATTATAATATAAAAACATCCATGAAAATAATATATATTATTTGAATAAAATACATTTACAAATTGAAAATATTTTATTATTAAATATCCATTATATATTCACATATGGGGAAACTGTAACACACCAATATTTCATAGTGCGTTATCTTTTAAAAGTAATTCAATAGCTTGCAATAAAAGCAACACTGAGTTCGAGAGCACCCTAACATACCAAACTAGTTGTTCAAAAAGTGGTTTTGAATAATAATAACTTCATAATGAATTTTATATATTCCATATAATTTAAGAATTCATATTATGTTTTTATTAGACATAAAATAAGAACAAATTTATTTTTTTCATATAAAAGAAGAATTTTTCCAAAAATGAAATTTTACATCCTTTTAAATGGAGAACCATTTTTAAATATAATATTTGAAACTTTTATATATTCAATTTAATGAAATTAAATTCTTTTTTAGAAGCTCGACATATAAAATTGGATAGATATTTGGTACTTTTCTGATAACTTTCTTATTTCAATGAATAGTGAAAATTACTAAATTTTAATTGAAAACAACTTTTTTAATATAAATATTTTGTACTGTTAAATTACTCATTTGATTGGATTTAATGATTAATTTCATTATATTATTATCATTTAATATAATGTAGTAAATTAGATATAATTTCACATTTAAATTGAACATTAACACATATCAATATTTTGATAGTTTTTACTTCTTAAAAACCTGCATTCTAGTTTTGATAACATGAATTAATTTTAAATTAAATATTGCAACTAAGTTGATTTTAATTTGGTAAAATAGGAATCATTTCTAAATTTGGAATATCAAAATTAGCTTTGGGTGAAGTTTTGGTTTTTTCTGCAAACATTCAATTTTTTGGTGAATAGTGAAATACACTGCGTTATTTTTTTAAAAATACATTTACTTAAATAATTTTTATTTTTATATAAAATTATTTTAAAGTAAAAAAAAGTTATATAATAATATTAGATATATAATATTTTATTGAACTTTTAAGGCATTTTCCCACTTTGAAGGAACATTTACAAATTTTCATAAAAGGTAGTGTTTCCACTTATTTGAACTAAATTTCAAAAATATGAGAAACACGGTTGATATCAGTAAGTAAAATGTGGTTCAATAGGATGAAAATAATGTTTGGTGAATATTATCTTTTGAATTTTTTTTACCACAGTTACAAATAAATAGGGTAATTAAAGGTAAAAATGATATTATAATTACCCTAACACAAGACCTAATTGATTTGGATAAGTGTACCTAGACCAAAAAAATCATTAGGAATAAAATATGATTCTATTGGTCCATTTTCATTAGATTTGGACATTTATTGTTATTTTTTTTAAAGAAGAGTTAGAAGTGTTAAATTAAAAGTTTAATAAATAATCCATTTTTAATATAAGGTTATTTTTAAGATAAATTAAACTATAAATATTCATTATAAATCTAAAATTATTTTTTACATCATTATATTTTATTTATAATTTTTAGAAGTTAAATTATTAAATTTATTTATGACACAATGACGATGCAGTAATTATCTTATTAATGAAAGATTAAAATAATTGATATTATAAATAACAAAATATATGAAAATTGAGACTTTTGATGAATTACATGAATTTTCTAGGTTAATATGACATGTTAGGGTTTGTTTAAGATATTTTGTTCGATTAACCATGTTTTTTTGAGATTCGCAAAATCCAAATTATAAAATAGTGTCAAAATTAACATAAATGAGTTTTTAAAACAATAATATATTATTTAATTATATAATATTCCAAAAATATAAGGTTTATCCAAAGAACATTTATAATAATATATATGTCATTAATGAACCACTTGAGGTTCTTTTTTCATTTTATAGTACGTTTGTAAACAATGTAATAAAAAAACATAAGAAGACATTGCAAAAGTTAAACTATTTAACTAAGAGTTATATATAAAATATAAATTCAATATGGGGACCTAATCTTGTCTAAAACATATTGGTTGAGAGGATTTCGAATCATAACCACTTATCCTTGAAATAAATTCAGTTGGAGGAATTATAAATTGAAAATGTTTTTATAATAAAATAATATTTCAACCTTTTCCATAAGTGACCTTCACCTCTCTTATAAAAGGGTGGTTCCCCTTCTCTCAAAACCACATCTCCAAATCCATTTGTCTTGGCCAACCCCTAATAAAATATCCTCCCAACTACCCTCACTTCAACATAGAGCCCTTACTTTGATCAGATGCAAACCTACGGATCCCTTTTCCTAAAATAAAAAAAGATGAACCTGAAGAAGAGGTAATTACATCATCACCTCTTTCAAATTTCTTTGCTTCTTTCACTTCCTATTTATTTTATTTTTCCATACTAAAATAATACCTCTAGTACCTTTTACATAAATATATGTTGTTATAACTATGGTACAACCATATTAATTACTCTATTCATCCTATGAATGACTAAGTTACCATACGTGCGGATGTATGGCTAACAGACTCCACGTCGTGGTGAAGTTTGTTATTCAACGATTCATTATTTGGATGGTAATAATAATGACTACAATTTCTGTATAAAATAAATATAATATGTTAATGATATCTCTATATATAATATACCATCTAATTACATATTAATTCACCCTCAATATAATGATATCGTTGCACGTGTGTACGTATGGCATACCGTTTCCACGACATGATGAGATTCATTTCCACGTTCACCATTCAATGATGATTATAAAAATATTGACTATTAGTAATTATGTAATATATGACATAATAATTCTATGTTAAATATATATATATATATGTATTTAGAAATATCTCATTCACATACTTCCGTTCAATATGATATGAAAATGGAAACAGTGTTTATGCGTATGTACGACATACCATCTCCATAAACAGTGTTTTCCATTTCATATATCTATTTAGTATACATATTTATATTCGGAATATATATGAAACATAAATAATTTTCTATATTCTTTAATCAATTAAATTATGATATGAGTGATATGATCAAGAATAACATGTTAAGACATGTATGATAGAGAAAGTGATAATTATCTGAAATATTATTATAACATAGATATTATTTTTAAATGGTTGGTATAAAGCCATAAATGAATAAAGTATTATATCATACGTATGAATATTGTTCTATTATAGTTTCATGACATTATACGGTCATTATATAAGAGGTTAAATGTACCCTCGACCAAAGGAATGTTAAAGGTAAGGGTTATTTACTCAATCTCATTAGTATCCGAGATTGTTTATCTGTATGTATCTATTGGGAAATATTTATCCTCAATGTCCATGTTTCATAAAAAAATTAGAAAATATTATTTTAGGTTTTTATGGAAGGGACACTTTTACTATATTATCATTATAATATTTTTAAAGATTCATTTTTCAAAATATTTTAATTAACTTCCATGATTTCAAAATGATTTTATAGAATTATTTACATAGACATGAATTTTTAAGGTGTAAATTTCATTCAATTGTTTCAAAGTGGTATGGGACTCTATGATTAAAAAATCTATTTTAAATATCTTCCATTATAAATTGTGCAACATTTAAATGATTTCATGAAAAGGGGTATTTATCTCAAAGAGTTTTGTTCATTATTTTCAACTATGTCAACATCCTTTATTAGATATTATTATTGATTGAGGTTTATTTACAATAATAAAATATTCCATATTATATTGAATGATTTATGATTAGTTTGATTGTGGATTTGCTATTTTTATACCATTCATGGTTTATCGAGAATGTATTTACATTTATTATTCTTGTTTTAATGAGAATGTTTATGTTATGTTTCAAACGTTTCATATGAGTAACGCATTACACTTAGTAAGTGATGGGTGGATCCCACTATAGCTCTTCGATGCATCTGTAGTTCTCATAATACAAACTACTATCTTGCCATAAGGCCTTGACAAAATTTTATTTGTAGTCTTTCCACGAGGCCTTGACTATGTGTTTATGATATCCGGCATTATGGATTCCATCATTATGAAATTATCTATTGATATTACATTTGATTTTTCAAATATTAGAATATCCATGTAAATAAGTAAATGACATTATTTGATTATATTTTTTATATTATACTAATGTTTATGTTTAAAATTATTTCATTTTAGTCTTATACACTGCCCTAAATTTTTCTGCTTATTTATGATTAATTATGCGATATTGTTATCCTTACTGTGCATCTGAGCTCACCCCTTTCTTATGTTCTATTTTTCTCAAGATGAAAATAAGTGTATTATGATTAATATGCATTGTTAATCTAGGGGAATAATTTCATACTCAAAGGATTATTATGTTGTGTTTTATCTTAGAAATTTTAATGTAACGTACATATATGTAATATATTTTCCATCACTACAAAATTGATCGGTCCTTCGAGACATGATTCATTGTAATTATGACACTGTATTAAAATAATGCATTCACTCTGGTTAACTTGGGTCAGGGAGTAATAGTTGGTATTAGATAAAGTGTATCCACAACATTGAGAATAGATTTAGACAAACACATGTTTTTGTAACATTACCCTAAGATACACTTTGAGGATTAATAATGAAGATATTCCGAGAATTTTGTTAATGTATATATTTTAAAAAATTCCTAAGAAATACATCCTTGTCTGGAGATGAGTAGGTAGAGGCAGCTCTTGCACAGATGTAGCTTCGAGTGAAAAATCTGACAAGGTGTTTTAGGCTTGACTTGGGGTGTCCCGGTACATGACAACGGGCCTTGCTGCACAGTTGGTTATGAAACTCCTAGGGGATATAATTTGGATATTTCTCATTTTCATTACAAACCATTATGAAGGATTTGTGAGTAAAAACCTTCTTCAATATTTTTATTATGATTGTGGATTATATGTATAAACTGTTTAATTTATGTTAGGTATTGTACAAGTATGGAATTTGGCATTGTGATTCATAAACTAAACAAGTGTATGCAATTTTTTAGAAATGGTGCCCAGTAGAAGGAACGAGAACTCTAGCAATAAGCATGATCCAAAGAGTAAGAAGGATCATATATTTCATGGTCATAATAAAACATTTATAAGGTAAATAGTCTCCCATATATTTTCATCATATGAATAAATTGCATCATGTGTTTTTAAGATTAGTAAAGAATTCATTGAGTCCTATGGCTTTGAAGGTAATCTAGATAAGAAAAGGATGGTAGGGATAAATATGGATAAAGGGGAGAACGGAAAAATGATTTTTCCATATGTGATAACTATGGAAAGAATCACCTTGGTAAATGTTTTAATGGAATGGGTGCTTTTTATATGTATGGATAAAAAGGAAACCAAGTACTTGAATTCACGAGTAATAAAAAGGTTTAAAATTTAAAATGATTCATATGCAAGGATTTGGGACCCTACATGAATCAATGTCCCAATCATCAGAGTATACCACAAATGATGCTATTAGATAATAATAATGTTATGATACTACCACAGTTGAAGAAGAATGATTAGTCTTATTATGTTGTTATTAAAAAATAATTCCTTTTGAGTGTTTTATCAATGATGTACTGTTTATATGAATTATGAAAATAAATAAGGATTGTACTGTAGTACTATTTCATTGAGGATTTGAGATTGAATGGTACTAAAAAAGTGACTAAACAACAAGTTAAACTTTTTAGAAAAAACATTATTTAAAGAATGATAAACCTTAATATGGACCTAATACTGAGGTAGTGATTTTAGATTAAGAGATGGTTGATTTGGATAATTTATATTGGATATTCTTAATTACCTTGGAACTGATTAATAGTTTGTTTATTCCATCACTATTGGAGTATTCAAAATTTTTGGATATAAGGAATATATCTAGTATTTTATAAGGACTAAGGGATTTTGAATGAAATAAATAAGTTTTAATGGTAATTCAGGGTGTTACCATGTTTTAAGAGAACATATGATGTACTCACATGTTATTATGTGGAAATAAGAGATATTCATTATGTTATGGTGATCTTCATTATAAATATTTGGACTATATGTTTAGTCACAAGTATTTTGGATAAGTCTAAAGGTTGGAAAGGATTAAGCTTGACATTAGATAATGTGATTTAAGGGTTAAACATTTCTTAATATTATGTTTGCGTTTTTATAAAAAGGACAACCTGAAGGTTGGGAGACAACCCTTTGTATCCGGCAAGGCCGTGAGACTTGTACCCGCAACCGAACTGCGACATGTGCACATCACCTACCACTGGCCTAAGTGATGTATGAAATTTCATAATTTATATTTTAGAAAACAAATGAAAAAATAACTATAAATTCATTTTTTTGGATCCCTATATGATTAGGACAAATAGAATATTTTTGAGTTCTATTATCTTATTGAGTGAAAGATTAGTTTGTGGTAGAAATTAGTTAAAGGATGGAACTTTAATTATTAAGTATTCGTTTTTTCTTATTCTGAGATGAAATTAAATCTTAAACATTAGGGAAAGTATCTCAAACCCAAAAATGTGTTATCTTAATACCTTAAATTTTTTTGAACTGATGATATTTTAACTCATCATAAATTTATGGCTTTGAAGCCGTCAATTTTCCATTTATTGTTCACATGTTTGTGATTGATGACCTCAATCAATCCCTATAGATATTTACAATTTTTCACCAATCATGTGTCTATAATTTCTACCAATGTTCTCTTATTCAGAACCCTAATTTTGTGGTGACTTTTTAATTTCACTATCACTCTTATTAAGACTAAAAATTATAAAAACCTCTTTCCAATGTGGGTTTTCCAAAAATGTATTTGCTATTTTATAACTTTTATTTTTTAAGTACAATATCAAATTGTGAGGACACAATTTATTCAAGGACGGGAGAATGTATCTCACTTCATAGTACGTTATCTCTTTAAAGTAAATCAATGACTTCCGCTACACGCAACACCGAGTTCGAGCACACCATGACTTACCAAACTAGCCATTCAAAAATAGGTTATGAATTATATTTAATGCATTTTAAATTTTATATACTCAATATAATTTTAAAATCCATAGTATGTGTTTATTAGACATAATATAATAACAAAATTTTTTTTTCATATAAAAGAAGTCTTTTTCAAAAAAGCAAAATTTTCCACCTTTTAATGGAGAACCATTTTTTAAATCCAATTTTTGAGAAATTTATATATTAAATTTAATGAAATAAAATTATTATTTTGATTCTAGAAACAAAACATTTTTTTGGATAATTTTTTGGTACTTTTCTAATAACATTCACAGTTTGACGAATAATGAAAAATAATAAATTTTAATTGAAAAGAATTTTTTTAATCAATATAATTTATATTGTTAAATTATGAATTTCAGTGGTTTTAAAGTTCAATTAGATTATATTTTTACCATTTAATATAATTTCAGTCATTTGATATAATTTCACTTTCAAAATGTACATAAACACAAGAATCTTTTGATAGTTTTTACTTCTTAAAAACCCACATTCTGGTTTTGATAATGGGAATTAATTTTAAATTAAATAATAAAACTCATATGTTTAAAATTTTTTTAAATAGACAACATTTTTGAATTTGGAATATTAAAACCAGCTTTGTGTTACTTTATGGTATTTTTCTGCAAACATTCATTTTTTAATGAATACTGTAAAACACTATGTTATTGTTTAAAATCAACTTTTATTTAAATAATTATATATTTATATAAATTTATTTTAAATCTAAAACTGATACATAATACCTATACTAGTATAATGTAGTTCATTGGATTCATTTTAAATAATATTAGATAGAAAATGTATTATTGAATGTTTAACGTATTTTTCCCACTATCTAGGCACATTTTCAAATTTGCATGAAACATAATTTTACCAATTATGGGAAACGAATTTCAAATATCTGAGAGTCATAGTTGACATCAGTATTTAAAATGTGGTTCAATTGGATGAAATTAATTTTTTGTGAATAATAAATTTTGAATTTAATTTACCATGGTTAAAAGTTAATATTGTATTTAAAGGTAAAAATGATATCATAATTGCAATAACACATGTTCTAATTTTATTGGATAAGTTTATTTTGACTAAAGTAAACCTTAAGAATAAAATATGATCCTTTTGGTCCACCTCTATTAGATTAGGACATTTATTATTAGTTTATTTAATGAAGTGTTAAAATTGCTAAATTCAATGATAAATAACTAAACAATTTTTAATATAAAGTTATAAAAAATATAATTTCAACTATAAATATTCATTAGAAAGATAAAATTATTTCATGCATCATGGGATTTTATTTTTAATTTTTAGACATTAAATAATTTAATTTCTTTATGACACAATGATGATGCAGTGATTAACTTATTTATGATTGATTAAAATAATTGATATTATAAATATCAAAATAAATGTAAATTGAGACTTATAATGGATTCCATGAACTTTTTAGGTAAATATTACATGTTTTTTCTCATTTTTGTATTTTTTTCAAATTAATCATGTTTTTTTACGTTCACAAAAACCAAATAATAAACAGTTTCAAAATTGACATAAATGATTTTTCAAAACAGTAATATATTATTAAATGATATAATATTCCAAAAATATATGGATCAACCAAAAGACTTATATAATGATATATATGTCATTAATGAACCACTATAGGTTCTCTTGGAAATTTATAATATGTTTATTAACCATGTAATATAAAAATACAAGAAGACATTGAAAAATTTAAACTATTTAACTAAGAGTAAAATCTAAAAGATAAGGTTAATATGGTGTCCCAAAATTGTCTAACATCTATTGGTTGAGAGTATTTAGACCCATCCACACCTTGGGCTCAAAATAAATCCATTTGTAGGCATTATAAATAGAAAGTGATTTTATAATAAGATAATATTTCAAGCTTCTCCTAAAGGGACACTCACCTCTCTTATAAATGGGTATATCTCCTTCTCAAAAAATAACACCTCCAAAGCCATTTTTCTCGGAAAACCCCTGCTAAAATATCCTTAAAAATACCCTCACATAAACCTAGAGTCTTTAATTTGATCAGAATCCAACCTAAATAGGCCTTTTGATAAAATCAAAAGGAAGAACTCTAAAAAGAGGTATTAACTTCATCACCTCTTTCAAAGTTCTTTTCTTCTTCCACTTACTTTTTCATTAATTCTCCATACTAAAATAATAAATCCACTACCATATACATATTTAGATGTTATTATAAATATTTTAAAACCATATTAATTATTCTATTCATCATATGAATGAAAATGTCACCATTCATGCATATGTACGGCTTACCGTCTCCATGTCATGGTGTAGTTAGTTATTCAATAAATCACTATTTTGATGGGTATAATAATGAGTATAATTGAGGTAAATAAAAAAATCTTCATGATTATTTAGAAATAATATACTGTCCAATTACGTACTATTTCACCATCAATAGAATGATATTTTCACTCGTGCGTGCATACGACTTACCGTCTCCACGGCGCATTGATATTAATTTCCACGTTCACCATTCAACGATGATTATAAAAATATATATTATTAATAAGTTTGTAATATATGACATAAAAATGCAACTATAAATATAAATATAAATATATATACATATATCTCATTCACATACTTCTATTCAATATGCATTGAAAATGGAAACAACATTTATGCTTACGTATGACCTACTATCTACATAAACGGTGTTTCCCATTTCATATATCTATCTACTATACATATTTATATTATGAATATATATGATACATAAATAATGTTTTATATTCTGTATGAAAATAAATCATGATATAAGTTATATGATCAAGAATGACAAGTTAAAACATCTACGATAGAGAAATCGATTATTAACCAAAATATTAAGTTAACATAGAAATTATTGTTAAATGGGTAGTATAAAAACATAAATAAAGTGTGATATAATAAATATTCATATGGTTCATTTATAGTTTAATAACATACTATGGTCATTATATAAGAGTGTAAATGTACCCTCGACCAAAGGAATGTAAAAGGTAAGGGTTATTTCCTTGATATCACTATTATCTAATATTGTTTATCTATAAGTATCTACTGGGAAATATTTATTATCTATGTCCGTGATTAATTAAAAAATTTACAGATGTAATATTATTATTTTTTAAGGAAGGGACTCTCAAAATAAATCATCATTTTAAATGTTTTTAAGGATTTATTTTTCTAAATCCTTTCATTAATGTCCATGTTTTCAAAATTATTTTAAGGTCTTATTTATGTAGACATGATTGTATTAAAGTGTTAATTTATTTCAAATGTTTATAAGTGGTATGGGACACTTTGATTCAAAAATATTTTTTAAATGAGATCCTTTATAAATTGTGATACTTTTATAAGACTTCTTAAAAAGGGGTATTTCTCTCAAATAGTTTTATTTATTATTTTCAACTATGTCAACATCCTATATTAGATATTGTTCTCGATTATGGTTATTTTACTACAATACAATCTACCATATTTTATTGAATGAGTTTTGATTTGTTTGGATATGGATGTTCCATTTTAATACCATTTATGGTTTATGGATAAAAAATTAATATTTTGTATGCTAGTTTTAATATGAATAATTATGTTATGTTTCAAAATTTTCATATGAGGAATGCATTGGACATAGTATGTGACGAGTGGAGCTCACTATAGATCCTCTACGCATCGGTAGGTCACATGAGACAAACTAGTGACTTGGCACAAGGCCATGACAAAATCTTATTTTTTGTCTTGGCACGAGGCCTTGACTATGTGGTTAGGATGTTTGACATTATGCATTCCATCATTATGAAATTAACTATTGATATTACATGTTGTTATTCGTCTAGTAGAATATCCATGTGAAGAAATAAACGGCATTATTTTATTATCTTTTCCATATTATGTTGTAGTTTAAATTTAAAAGGATTTTTTATTCTTATACACTTCCTTAAATGTTTATGATTATTTATGATAGTTTCTGGTATATTTTTATCCATACCGAGCATCTGATATCACAAATTTCTTATGATTTATTTTTCTCATAATGAAACAAATGGTATTATGATTAATATTCAGGGTTAAATTGGGGAATAATTGAGTTCTCAAATGATTTTTTTGTAGTGTTTTATTTTAAAAAATTTAGTGTAATGTTCATATAAGTAACCTATTTTCCAAGACATCTAAACTGATCTGCTGTTTGGGGCTTGATTCTTTATAATCATGAAAATGTATTAAATTAATTCACCAACTTTGGGTAACTGCGGTTGGGGAGGTACATAAACCATGTTATGAATCAATATAAATATAAATTTTGTGTAAAATAAAATATTATTAATGAAGTTATTTTATTTGAAATTTTGAGGTATTAATAAATTACCTTAAATTATTACATGGTACAAAAATAGTATTCATTTAGATAAAAGAATATTTAAATGACTGATTTTGAAAATATTAAAAGGGGTATAATTTGAGTTTTTTTAGTGTTACATGAATTTTATAGGTGAAAATGAAATATTAATTTTTAATGATATTATATTTGAATTTTAAAATTTTCATTCTATCCTTTATGTAAAAAATAAATGAATAGAGTACAACATGAAAATATTTATATTTTATCTGATTATATTTTATTAATTTATTTAAAATGAATAAAATATATGAAATAATACAAATTGGATAATATATAGTCGATAATTTCATAACTTGTACATTTATGGGCCAATTTTCATAATATATGTAAAAAATTAAAAACCTTTAATATAGAAAAGGTTGTAACTATATTATAAATATAAATTGGATAAATGATAGTTAATCAATATATAATGTTTTATAATGACAGAAAAAAATTCTAAAATTCTATTAGTTGATGGGAATATAACCCTTTCCATCCTTATCTTGAAATCCATTTCTATTTGGTGGCATTTGGCTAAAGAACATATTTATTGTAATTTAATGTTTTTTTGAATTTTGAAATGTGCCTGTAACCTCAATTATAAAATGGAACCTCATCTCCCACTTCATCACTCTATATCTTGATTTTTAGAAAGACCAAAATCTAATAATATTTCTTCTAATGTTACCTATAAATATTCTAGTGTTTTTTCCCTACCAAAACACCAACACAAGATCCCTTTATAGAAGATCTAAAGTAGGAATTTCAAACAAGGGGTAATAAACTTAACCAATCATGTTATTTTCTACTATTATTTTACTCCTTGAAATCTATTCTAATTTTCATAACACAATAACATCAGTATCAAAAAATATTATTAAATGTTGTTATGATTATGAATACATGACTATATTCCCAGATTATCATGAAATTATAGCTGAAAGAAGCACTCATGAATGAAAAATTATTATCATCTCCATGAAGTCTTTAAGATCAAATATTTCTCTTATGTACGTCCATAAGTGATTTTTTTATTTAACACACTTCTCTTAGGGTTTCATTTGACCATACACCTTGGTGGATGAGTCTAATTCACAGATAATTATCCTTTCTTAGTGAAAATGACCTAATTTCCAAGGATTTATTATTAGTCAAATTAACTGAGTCTATGTATAAATATTTTTAAAGATATTACATGGGTTTTCGGTGAGTTTGGATAGATTTATAGGTTGTTTGAGTTATTTAGTAGAAGTTATGATGAAAACTATCAATTGGAAAATTACTCATTATATACATGTTTAATGATGTGTATCTTTCATAAGACAAATATCATGTATTGGTTTGGAAAATGAGGTGGTTAAATGTGTGTGTACATATTTTATATCATGTAATGTTTTATAAGGGTTAAAATTAACTTGATGTGTTGGGGTTTTCAACATAATTTATAAAATAGTAAAATAAATGATTCGTAATGGTTACAGATTGTATACTTCTTAACCATGGTGGTTTAAAGTTTCATAGCGTATATGATTTTTCATTCATCCACTGCAGCCTATCCTCCTCTAAGAACATACAATACTACATGGGATTTTGGATACTCTTCTCTATTTTTGAACATCCAGATTACACATCTGTTCCACGTAGAGTTTTTTTTCTTAGGGTTCCATCTATGGTCTTTTTTCTCTCCATCACTAATGTGTAAATCTCATGACTGTAGTCTTATTAGGGATTTTTCCTATTGGAATGTGATCTCGATTCCTTCATATTATCAACTTCTTAGTTCTTGTTGGTAATTATGGTTGGAAGCGTTGCTTAATTGGTGGATAATTACTGGGTATATAAAACATAAACATATGTTCTATGTAATTGTGATGTATATGAAATACTTTCCTTTTACTGATGTAACATTAAAATAAATTAGTTTCGACATTAGATAATAATAAATTAGGGATCTTTTATTGGTTGGTCCATTTTTATTAAATTTATGTTGTGAACTGGCTTATGGCTACACATGGGTATAGTGAACCCTTCGATTAATAATTACATGGGTATTTATTTAAAGTGTGTTTATCGTCCACTTAAAATTTAGTTGAATGCTAATATAAAATGACATTTTAAATATATTATGTTATATTGATATGGAAGTTGTTAAATTTATATATAATGTGATGTGTAAGTGAAAGGAAAATGGTAATTTTTGTAAGTAACCTATGACACATTTGTTTTGATTTTGTGAAATTCCTACTATATGAGTTGTTGAGTTGATGTTGTAAGGAATATATATAGAGATTTTCATAATGATGCATAAATTTTTATATAGTAGTAAATTCCTAATGATATATGATGAGATACTTATATAGGGATATGGACCAATGATAAATTCTGAAATTCATATATATTGGGATTTTCTCGAAGGTTGAAATGACTATATATAAGGATTGGCGTAATGACACATGTTTAAGTACTTATATATTGAGTTATGATGGGTGTATAAGTTTCTTATACATAGGTCTATATCTAGTTGTTTGATTATAAAATGGAATATGGTTGAGGTAGTCATGGTTGAGCTATATACAGAGACATTCTAGCATGGTGCTGAAGGAGGTTGATTAATGTATTATATTAATTGATTAAATAATACACCATTTTATCTATATAATTCATACATTTATTATCATATTGGTTTCATTTATATATAGTTATTTATAACTACTATGTTTTACTGAAATTCTATTGAGGACACCATTGAGTACCTAATAAGATTATATTAATTTAGGATTGAATAAGGTTACGAGACCATGTTTTGGATTTTTTTCTTAATGGATGGGATGGAGTTTAGAGATGGGTCTGATATGTGGTTTAGGACATGAGACATTGGAGATTATTTTTTTTTCATTTATTTATTTTAATTATAGTATTTTTATATTTACATTTTGATAAATTTAATCATTTCATTAAATTATTTCTCATTATTTCTTTATTGGTTTCTTCTTTACTTTCTAGTGGTATGATTTATAGATTCTAATATTCATTGTTACATTGATATTGTATCTATTTTGTTAATCCTCTATATTATAACATAATACGAGGTGGTATAGTCTCCCCACTATATTCATCAAACCTTGCATCTAGTCGAAAATCTCTGGTGTATGGGGAGGTAAAGTTAATGTATCACAACCAGCCATTTTTTGAAATATGAGAGTGTTATGGTTTAGGTGATGTTCTAAAGCTATATCAGAAGTCCATGTTTTTCTTATATATTTATTTGTTGTTATAAAATGGTTTAAAGGGGACAAGGATGTGTTAATATTTTGTAATGATCTTGTTCTTGGGAGTATCTGACCCATATATAAGAGAAAATCTGAGTTACCATGGATGAGATTAATTTTTATGATACTCTATTGTAACGATTTTTTTCTCCATTAATGATTTAAATGGTGTGTAATGTTATTATTTCTTTATTTTCACACTACTGTACTTCTATAGAATGAGATGATTATACATGAGTCATGATATGAAAATAAGGATATATATTAACATGCATTGTCCATGATAAGGACATATTTATTACATGTGTTATATACTTTCCAATATAAACTATGATATGAGATACCTATCATATATGATAAATTAATTAACATGTATTGTTATATATTGATAAATCAATTATAATACTTGTTTATAGAGACTATAATTAGTGGTTTTCTTCTATTTTACCTTTAGAGGTTTACCATGTCTATTATCTAGTGTTTTAAGGATTGTGTTTATCATGTAGTGAAATTGACACATCATGCACCTCGAGTTGATTATTGGTTGAGGGGAAATATGTATGATCCTAATGAATCTAAGACATAGATTCCTAGTTCTCTAATGGATTAGATGGATGTTCATCATCATGGCATTTTCTTCAATGTCATGAAATCTATGGAAAGGGTGAATGTAAGAACTGTGCCATCGATTTTTGTGAAAGAGAGAGAGTTTCAAATAAAACATCTACCTATGTTCACTAGGGAGGGAGGACCCTAGGTGTTTATTTTCATTATTGAGTCATTCTAGATTATCTGAATGTATCTTAAAACACACACCGATATTAGGGTGAATCTTATTCATTATATTCTCTATAGACCTACTAAGAATTGATGGGGTAATTCTTGAGTAAGGTTGGTAGTAGGATGAGTTATATTTTAAGTACACGTAGGTGATGTTTTTGATCCACTTATTTCTATAAATATCGATGGATGATATATCTTATGAGTTCATAAATCCATCATAGGAGGACACATTAGTGACTTACTATGCTAAACATGTCACTATTTTTTAGTGGTTTTAACCACATTTATCTATATATGTGCTCTCCATGGTGATAAATTTCTTGGATGATATTTACTATTAGATCAT
This sequence comes from Viscum album, assembly GCA_963277665.1. Taxonomy (NCBI): domain Eukaryota; kingdom Viridiplantae; phylum Streptophyta; class Magnoliopsida; order Santalales; family Viscaceae; genus Viscum; species Viscum album. The sequence goes on along the minus strand of OY728137.1, from coordinate 1,505,215,560 downwards.
GTTATAAGTGACCATTTTTCATCTATGTAGATTCTCAGACATAACGAATTAGGCACTCATCACTGATGGTAATATGAAAGGGTCCCTGAGTAGTGGCCATTATGATTTAACATGGAGAAATAGGAGCCCTTCTTCTGATGGAATGGAGGAACATTATGATAGTTATCTCCAAGGCATGACTGGATAGAGTAGTCAAGGTAGTGGGTATCCAACTTTGAATTGTGTTCTAATACAGTGTTATCTAGGAGGAAATTTATGGTATAGGCACCATCAGTGTCTATATCCTACTTTAGAGTGTCATGCATTCAATTGGATGTTACAAATTCAGAAGTTTTTTATAAAATTATAACCTCATTACACCATGATTTGAACATTAATTAGAAGAATATGGAATCTATTGGTTTCATATATCCTGGTATGTATCCATGTGGTTCTACCGTTATTTTTTTGACATGGATGACAATATATTTTTATTATCGATGGATTATTAGAGATAGAACCAGATGTGGTCATAAAATAATATTCCCTTCCTTGTCTCGATGATCAGTTTAATTAATTGATAAGTCATTAGATATTCTTCAGTATTTATATTATATCTTGATTCCACTAATTGATAGTGATTACATAATACATACATCAGAATGATTTTCATAATATGTATGATTTTATGAGTTTTTATTGATATTGTTTTTAACTAATAATGAAACTATATTCATGACTATAATGAAATATATCCTTCTTCTTTTTTTGGATCAATTTGTGGTAGTTTTTTTCGAAAATATCTTAGGGTACAACTTGTCAGAATAAGATCGTTCCAAAAATCATGAGATTATCATGGGTATATTGAGGGACCATCATATTTTCTCTAAACTAACCAAATTATATTTCTATTTTGAAAAAATTATATTCTTGGGCTATGCCTTCTCAAAGGATGGAGTTTCAGCAAAATAAGAGAAATTTCAAGACATGATATCTTGGGAGTTCTTTAAAAATGTAATTGATATTCAAGGTATTATGTGTTGAATTTATTATTATTGACACTTTATACAAGATATCTCCAACCTAGACTATAACAAACTTTAAATTATAAAAAAAATTCATTACAAATATATTTCATTAAATAGATTTATTTAAAATTTAAAAAATATTTATAATATATTAGATCTGACTTTATCTCAACATAATAACTAAAATTAAGTTTCTTAATTAATTTATTAATTTTAATTATAGTTTTAAATTTAATGTTCTAAAAAAATACTATTTTTTAGTATAATTTTATATGAAAATGTGTATTTTACTATTTTAGTAAAAAAAATTAAAGAATAAATATCTTCAAAAAATATATATATATACATATTTGATGAAATTTATAATTATAACTATATTAAATAGTAATAAATTATATTACTTGTATTTATTATAAAATATTTTAGCTATGTGAGTAATTATTTATTTTGAATAGTTTTATTCTTATACAAATAAATTTAGTTTTATAATTTTTTTTTTAAAATATGATAATAATATATATGTATATGTTTGAAATTATAAATAATATTTTTGAGACAAAAATTATAATTATATTGTATTATAAAATTTAATTTATGATTATATATTATAAAATTTTTTAGAAAATATTGATATAAAAATATTTTATTTAAAATAATGATGTTATGATAAATTTCAATGAAATTTCATGTTTTAAAAAATGGAATAAACCAAAATAAAAAAAAGATTTTCATTTTTCAAAGGGGGTCCATGAGGGCTTGTCGCGTAGTAGAGGAGGGTTCATGAGAGTCATCCACTCTATGGAGAGTCAAGCGGGTCGAGCACCGTAGGGGGAGATGGGTCACAACGACCACTCAAACCAGGCCAGGGGAAACCGACTGCGGTGAGGAAGGAGGACTGTTGAAGACTCTTCAATCAAATTCGAGGGTTCACAGTTATCGATGGGTATCCTAGACAAGTTCAACCATCGGTGAACCTATCATTTTTAATTGATCCATTCATGAGTTAGGGGTCGACCGAGATCTAGATTTTAGGGTTCACATCTTCTTCAACCTACTGAGGTAGGTTTCATGTTATTGTTTATTTTTTTTGTCTGAACCATTTGATGATCTCAAATTAGTAGTGTCTGCATGTTCTTTTTCTTACATTAGTCTTAAATTTTTATTTTTCCTTGAATTCTGTGGATAATTTTCAGATTTTTATGTTTATAAAGTATCTATTTCATTCAATATTCGATTATATTATATTATTTATCTCTTATTTGATGTGTTGGTTCCTTTTCCGATGAATCTATCAACTTTCTATTGTTAGAAACTGTATGATTAGCTTTTATGGAAATCTTGGGTTTCCACTATCTAAACATAAAATTTAGGTTATAAATGGATGTTCTTTTAGTGTTATCTTGTACTATGCACTTCATTCTTCTTTTCTCAGTCATGCACACCACTACACACTTGTTTGATCACTATGATGTCTCGTGCAATATTTATATTTTGTCCAAGTTATAAGAAGTGTTTCTAGTTTATATGTGATATAAGGGTTATTATAGAATTGTTTATAATTTAATTGAGTAAAATTTATTCAATATTTTATAATCTCAAGTAAGGTAGATTATATATTATGTTCACGTTTTCATTGAAAGGGTAGCTAATTAATTTAATATACCTGATTCTCATTATGTTAAGTGTTATTAAAATTTATTTTCATAATATTTTCTTGATTTTCAATTATTCTAAATTCTATAATGGTAAATTGTAAATTCAAATTTCAATGATATATATATATATATATGAATTAATTTCAAAACCAAGGGTTTTTTATTTCATATTTATATTCACATTTATTCGATTATGTACGTAAGGGGGTTTATTTTTTTATATTAATATGTGCTTCAATTACATATATCTATATATGCACACACACACACAATATTTTTTATAGAATATTAAGTTCTAAGAATTTTATTTCTTGGGATATTTGTGTGTATCAAATATTTGGTTAATTAATAATTTAATTTCTCAATTCCATGTTACATATATATGTGTGTTAGTGTGATTATTATGAAACATCAAGATCTTTTCTTTAAAATTTAAATTCATAGATTATATATGTGTATATGTATATGTATATATATAAGGATTAAATGTTTACTATCATTTTATTGATATGTTTCCAAAAAAATCATTGTGTATCATAATGTTATATTTAGATTAATGATGTCGCATCTGCATACTATCAGGGCCATGCAGTATGCATAACATCTACATACCTTGTATTCATAATGAATTCATGATTTCAAATTAAATGTTAAGTATTAATTCTGATATTATTATGTACATGGATTTTGTGTGTTTCTTTTATGAATGGACCATAATTATTTATTATTATTATTTTAATAAGATCATCTATTTGTATGAATGGAAAATTTATTGTAATATAGAATGTTTAAATACATGGATTGTACAAGAAAAGGCATACAGAATGAGTTTTTCAAGTAAACCAACTCGCAAATTATATGAAATGAAAGTACATATATTTATTTATATACATATATATATATATATAAATATAAGTTTGAATGTGTATTTTAATGTAGATTCATGTTTTAAAAATTAAAAACACTTGTGAATGTATATATATAAGTAAAGCAATCATAAAATATTTTCAGAAAATATGAGTGTTCAATATTGAAATCTAGAAGATTATTGGAGAGTGATCCCACCCGTTCACTATATGGGTATGCCAGATACATCCTTGAACATTTTGAGTGGCCTCATAATAGTGTTTAGATTTTAGAATCTTGAATATTGTTTTCAGAAAAACACTCGATTATTATTAAATAAATATTTAATGTAATTATTTTCTAAACTGATTTATTATTTTTTAAGTCGTAAGTATTATCCAATAATGGCTTGAAAAGGATATGTTTAAATGTATTTTTCAAAATTATTCTCAAAAGAATATATTTAAAAGGATTTATAAATGGTTTTAAAACCCCTTGTTGGACATATTTTTTGCTCACCCCTTGTTTTATATTATTTTCCATAGGTTTAGTAAAACATTCTAAAGCTATTCATTTCACTTACAGTGTGAGAACAAAATAAGTCTTCCTTTATTTTATTTTATTCATAATAGTTTGGTTAATTTGTAAGGTGAGTATATTATATGAACCCTATACCCAAAAAGGCCCACATTTGAGTAATGTGTTGTGTAATTTGTTTTGGTTTGTTTTTATAAATTTATATTACAAAACATATTTTAGCATAATCTCTAGAAAACTAGGGTAGCGGCATTATAGTTTGTATCAGAGGAACTGTCTAGAAAAAATTGTATATTAGGTGTTTTGATAGATTCTATATGTTTAGCTGTTCAAGTGTTTATTAATTCTGATGATGAAAATTTAGAATTCTTGTTAGTCCAACGAACGAATTATGAGGATACAATTTTTTCTGAGGGGGGAATAATATAAAAACCCATAAATTGTTAACATTTTTTTATTAAAATAATATTTTATTAAAAGGATTTATTTATATTAAAAAAAGTAAGAATACATTTGATCCCACTTTATCCCAAAATTGTAACTAAAATTATGTGTCTTAATTAATTAATTCTTATTATAGTCTTCAAATTAGTCTACTTAAAAAGTAATATTTTTTTGAATAATTTTTATATAAATACATGAATTTTATTATTTTTTAAGAAATATAATTATAGAATAAATTTCATAAGAATGTATCAATATATATGCATATTTGATTACTATTAAAATTACAAAAAATGTTAAAAAATACTATGTAATGTTAATTATATACTCTGAAAATAATTATTTATTTTGAGATAATTAGATTCATATAAATATAAATTTAATTTTAGAAAATATTTTTTTAATATGTCAAATATATATATATATATATAAGAAATTTCTATTATTAGTTTTTAATAAAAAAATATAATTATATAATTTTAAAAAATAATAATGTATGAATATATATTATAAATATTTTAATGAAATATAGATATTGAAAATATTTGATTTAAAATTATTATATTATGATAATTTTCCTTTTATTTTCTCTGTCTAAAAAATGGAAAAAACAAAAATAAAAAACAGATTTTCATTTTTACAAAGAGGTTTAATGATGGATTGTCACGTAGTAGGAGAGGTTTCATGGGAGATATCCACACTAAGGAGCGTTGAGTGGGTCGTGTGCCATTGGAGGGAGATGGGTTGCGGTGATGGCTCGAACTAGGCTAGGTGGAAACCGACCATGATGAGGAAAGAGGACCACCAGCAAGGGTTCAATCAAACCTGAGGGTTCATGGGTGTCGGTATGGAGTCTGAAAAAGTTTATAAATAAGTTAACATTGCATTTTCAATGGATCAAAATACGAGTTAGGGTCCAAATAAGATCCATATATGAGGGTTTATATCTTCTTTAACATACCGAGGTAGGTTTCTTGTTTTCATTTTATGGTGTTTTTTCCGAACAGTTTGAAGATCTCAAATTTTCAATGCCTGCAAAACATTTTCCTTCAATTTTTCATCAATTAATCTTTTTCTCTAACTTATGTGTATTGACTTGAGTTTTTATGTTTATCGAGTTTCAATTTTTTTGTAGTTGTATTTTATTATATTTTTATGTCAAATTTGATGTGCTGGTTTCTTTTTTCGATGGATCTATCAATATTTTATTATATGAAACTATATGATCAGCTTGCATGGTAAGCTATGTTTTTCATTATTTAAACTGGAAATTTGAGTTATAGATGCATGTTATCTTGGTGTTATGTTGGATTATGCACTGTTGTCTTATGTTCTTGTTCCAACAGACCCTTGCACATTTATTTGAGCACTATGATGACTCTTTCACTATTTCTACTATGTCCAAGCTAATAGAAGTGATGCTTGCTGATATATGAAGTAAGTGCAATTTTAATTTTGATTACAATTTAACTGAGTACAGTTTCTTATAAATTTTATAATCTAATGTAAGAATGATTATATATTATGTTCGTGTTTTCATTGTAGTGGTAGCTGAATAATTTTATATACCAGATTATGATTATGGTAAGGTGTTATTAAATTTTCTTACATTATGCTTCTTGATTTTATTTTGTTCTAAAATCAATAAAGTAAAATTTTACATTCAAATATCAATGTTATATATATATATACATATTAATTTCAAATAAAATGATTATTTATTTAATATTTATATTCATATTTCTTTTATGAAGTGTGTAAAATGGTTTATTTTTTTATGAATATATGCATTTCGACTACATATGTACATATATACATACACAATATTTTTATAGCATCTTCATGCTTATGAATTTAATTACATCAGATATTTTTAGGAATCAACAATTTGGTTAATCATTAATTTAATTCTGAAATTCATTATATTATATATATATATATTCATGAAATATTATTGTGAAACATCAAGATATTTTATTTAAAATTTAGATTCAAAGTATATATATATATATATAATATATATATATAAGGATGAAATTTTTACCATCATTTCATTCCTATGTTTCAATAAATGTTCATATCATTTCATCATGTTATGTTGAGATTAATGATGTCACATTTATATAATATCATGGCCATGCGTTATACAAAACATCAACATACCGTGAATTCATAATAAATTCACGATTTTAAATTAAATGTTAAGCATTAATTATGAGTTTATTATGAAAATTGATATCATTTGTTTCTTTTATGTGTGGAATATAATTATTTATTATGATTATTTCAAGAAAAAAAATTATTTGTACGAATGGAAAAGGTATTACATGAAGGAACGATTGAATATTTGTATAATACATGCAAAGAAATATAGAATGAGTTTTTTGTAACTAAATTGGAATGTGATAAGAAAGAAATATTCACACATTTATGTGTATACATACTAATATATAAACATATAAGTGTGAATGTGTATTTTAATTCAGTTCCATGTTATAAAAATTAAAAACATCAAATGAATGTATATATTTATATAAAGAAATATTAACATATTTTCAGAAATTCTGACACTTGAATACTGAAAATATGGATGGTTATTGGTTAGTGGTCTCATTCTTTTCTAACTGGGTTGGCCCAAGATAAATTAAAATATTTCTAATGGCCTTAGAATAATTTTTTATTTTCAAAATCTTATATATTGTTTTCAGAAAAACACTGGAATATTACTAATAAATTTTTTGAATGTAAGTATTTTCTAAAGTTATTTAGTATTTTTAATTTATATTTAATTTCCGATAATGACTTCAAATGGAAATCTTTAATTAAGATTTTAAAAAATATATTAAAAATAATATCTTTAAAAAGATTTATCAAATGTTATGAAACCCCTTATGGGGCATATTTAAGGCTCACCCCTTGATTTAAATTATTTTCCCTAGGTTTAGTAATGCTTCCCAAAGATATTCATTTAGCTTGCGTTGTCAATGCACATGATTTTTTATTTAATTTTATTTTGTTCTAATCAATTGGGCTAAGTTGTAATGTGTGTAGATTCGTTGAAACCTATATCAATAAAAGGTCCTCCTTTGCGTAATGTGTTGTGTAATTTTTCATTTTCTTTTTACAATTGTTTTTAAACAATACGTTTTATATCCCAATCTAGAAAACTAGTGTTAGGGTATTACATGAAAGCACTAATGTAATAGATTACAAAGAAAGGGGTGATTTTTTTGGTTATATTCTTATGTGAGTGATTTTCAGGAGTTGAAGAGAAGGACGACCTTAGCACATATCCTCACTTTTCTAGTGTTGGGTAAAGAATTTTCATTTCATTATGCTGAAAATGGAGATGGGCTCAAAAAAATTATTATGTAAGAGGATGAATTGGTTTCTTATGGCTTTAGACAATTGACACCATATTATTGGAATTATACTTCTCAAAATCTTGAGTTATCTATAGAAGTACATTATCTATGATGTTGCATGAATTATATTTTATGTGAGTTGTTTTTGGTGTATTCGAACCACAAGAGACAAAGGTACGTATTTTTATGGGGGCCTAAACCTTCATAATAGGAGGTTGGTTAAGTATCTGATGTCTTTTTTACATTGAGTTTTATAATACAATAAGAAGTTTGAACATCATTTCTATTGATTTTATATGGAAGATGCATATGGAGGTAGTGAATAAGTCATGTGATGAGTGGTGGATGATCAAATTTTTTTGAAGATATTCCCTTAGATGTTTAGAAGTCTTAAGGACGTGTATATCTAACTTTGACATCTGGTGTACCCAAGATTTTAGACAAGATGAAGATAAAAAAAGTATTTGATTAAGAGGTAATAGTTCTAATAGAAAACTAATATGGTGGGGAGAAATAATCATGATTTCCCCTTAAAACATAAAAATTCATTACTTTTCAACTTCTGAGTATAGTTTCCAATTGTCTTGTGTGAGGGGATGATTATAGAGTTTCATGATTCAAAATTGGAATTGAATTGTGGTTTTATAATTATGTATCATGATCTCTCTAGAAAGGAAAAGTTTCTAGGAATGAAGAAATAGGTATCCATCTTTGTGGAATGATATTTCACCTATTAGTTGGTGAAAACTAATCATTATAGTAAAATTGGGCTGCTAGAGTTTGTTCTCATTCTATAGAAGAAATTGGATGATTCTAGATTGGATTTTTTTATGATTAGTATAATTTCCCAACCTGAGTAACCATTGAACAGATAGCTAGACTAGTCACCATGTGGCCTCAAGTGTACCACCATGTATTCTTGAGGTTATTTAATAGTTGTGAGGGTATACAATTTTTATGGTGGGAAACTATACCCTCATGGACAAAGATGTAATGTGGTATAATAGTTGAAAATCAATAAAAAATAGAATAAGAACTAATAATATATGAAAATCAGTGGAATATGAATACAATAACTAAGTATGTATGGGAAATTCTAATATATAATAATGTATCAATGTTCAGATGATGATACATAAACTTAAATAGGAGACTTTGAAAAGGAAACATTATATAATGTAATACATAAACAAAGAAATTAAATAAAATCCTCAAATGAGAACTCTATGAGAATCCTAAGCTCCAGTTGAGTCTTATGTTCCTAACTCCAATGTACCAGAGTGACCACAAAAGCAATTAATCTAGTACCTTCATCCTGCAACAAATGAGATCTATTTGTTACCATTGTGAAATGGTATCCCAAACATGGTGTGAGATACAAATCATATTAAACGATCACCCATGAGGTCTAGGATAATCCATATCATGATGTATAGAATGCAAAGGTCACCATATTAATTTAAATGATGTAGAGTTTAAATAAATATATATATTATCCTGGTTTCCATTTGGAAACCCATCCAATTTACCAACATTGGACTAAGATAGTGAGTCTGTACTAGAAGATCCTTTAACATTAAGGTAAGTGGGGTAATGTGAAAAAGGATGAAGTGTACCCAATATTGTGGTTGGTATTTGAGGACACATTATTATATTTCTAAATCCAAAAGATAAATTCTCATTTGAAAATATTCATACACATTATTTATTCAATTGATAACTATTTGATAAAACAAAGAGTGTCACCCTATGCCCATCCATGACAATCCCAAAGGACCTTCCAAATATCTATAATGGGCTCTATCTAGGACCAATGACTTAGAGTCCATCCATGTTGACCCTTGAAGAAGTCCCATGTGTCACTATAACAATGGAATAATAGTTTCAAGAACTGACATACCATTTAGTCTTTACCTAGTATCACACGTAGTAGTAAAAGTCTCTCTCGTGGAATGCTACAACCAAGAACTCCATTGATCCCATCCATGGGGTCTTCTTAGGGAACTGGTGTCACTCATATATAGGTAAAAATAGATAATTTGTGATTATCCCATCTTAGTAATAGTTGATATCTCCCTCAACGTGTTTACCAATCATTAAAAAATAATGTAAGAATTCTCAAGATTTCATCCAAGGAATCCTTGTGTCACAACACCTTGTTTAAACCTCGACACTAAGGTAAAACAACCAATGAATCAATGTACCCACAATACACTCCTGAGAAATGGTCCATTTCATTCAGTTGCATCATTTATCATAACTAGGACGTCGTTTAGGAATTCACATTAAGAATTCATTAATGAACCAAGGGGAACTGCCTAATCATATTCCCAAATAACTTATTCTAGACAATTCATTTATTTCATATGCATGAATGTGATTAATTCATGGATTATCACCCAATTAAAATAAAATTACATTTTAATACATTTTTAATGAGATTATACCCCTCAAGTTGAATAATTAAATTTCTAATAATGGAGTAATTTTCCCCTAAGGTATAGCAAACACATTGGAGGGGAACCAGATAATGCATTCAAAGAATGGGGTTGATACATTTCTAGACTTGATAGAAAAAGTATAGGTAATGTGTTCTATTAATCAATTGACTAAAAGAATGAAATTGTGGAAGGGTCCAGTTCATAGCATGATGAAATATATTATAGGGTGAAATGAAATGAGTAAAAAGGACGTAGACCACCTAATATATATTTGGAAGACATGCATGTCCAATACCGAGGCTTGATTTGGTCCGACTCAGGAGAAATCAAAGAACCGGACATCCTCCTAATAAATAAGAAAAATGGAATCACACCAAATTAGCATATTGAGAGAGATGATTAAAATATAACAACAGAATAATTAATGGGGAGATTACTGACAGAAATCCATAGGGATCAATGATGCTCGAATTTGATACTGGATGGATGGGATATCACCATGTCTAGTAGTGGAGAAAACGTAGAGCTCGAGCGGGAGAGGGGTGTTGCACATGGTTAGGAAGAAGAGAAGAAGACACGGATTTGTTTTCAATATAATTATGGGAGATATATTCATTTTACCAAAAAATATCAAGGCACATCGTTTTTTCAGATTATTGGATAAACTGTTTTCCAACCATGTGCTAAGGCATATCCCCAAGGAGAACCCCACATGGTTAAGTCACACTGTTTCCCAAACTGAGTGTATTCTATGACAAAACCAACTGTAAAAAAACATTTAGTTGGTTGTATAGCCTTGCAGATCCATTCATACTGGTAGAAAAAACCGTGTGACACCTTTTTCTCTACTAGAACATGTTACACAGTTTCATCTAGAGGCCACACAATTTGACATAAACTATACACCCCTAAAAGATTTCTCCTATTTGTGGTTTTCATAGTCTGACACACCCAAAACATGATGAAACACCGGAGGGACCCCTTTTTCCTTGATCCCCATATACAAAACACATTATTGTGTTACAAATCCCAGATTTCTATTCAGAATATCAGTCTACAAAACAGACTATCCACAAAATGATAGGATTCCAAATCCCATGGAGTTTCATCTGGTCCAAGATCCCAAGATCCTATAATTTCCCTACCTTAGAACTTCTCTTCCCAGATAATACTTTGGGAAAATCAATAAGTCGTCGCTCGATCAACTCAGGTCATGATGTCTTATTCAAATTACCACGTTTCATTTCCAAATGCACAATATACCTATGCACATCACCCAAATATATGATAAAAAATACATAAAAACTCAAGACAACCAATAGTAGACATGATCTTCATGTCATATCTCATACGACCCATCCTATAGTTCTTCTACCAATGAATCCAAAATTTCACTTCCAACTCTGATTCATGATACTAGAACCACCATAATTATCTTTCAAAGTGTTTCTATAGTGTTCCAAATATGTTCACAACAAGAGGAAAGATTTGATTATAGGGTTGAATTCAAACTGACCTTCTGTAATGTAACTGGGAAAGTCTAGGTAAAGAAACCATCATTTGACCATTTTTAAATTATAGGCTTAGAAGTTCAAATTTATTCAAAATCTATACCCAGTGAATTTTGAAGAGTGTAATTATGGATATTCTAAGAGAATAATCATTGATTCCCATAACTGGATTCTTTTGAAATATCTATCCTAAACCTGACATAAGTTGTCGTGACTCATCACAAACAAGTATAAAACCATTATCCAACAAATTTTGGTTGATAAATAAATTAAAAACCTATTTGAGCCTGATTGACATTTGGGGTAGTCCTAGAATCATCAAATGGTGTCTAAGGTGATTGTCGAAAGAAACCCTTAATTGGGGTTTACAAAAGAGATATGTTGGTACCAGGGTGGATGTCCACTTCTCAAGAAATCAACCCATTTACAAATAGGAATTTTAATGTAGATCATGTTAATGGGAAAAAACTGTTATCCATGGGTCAAAACATGGAGTTCCAACTAGCGAACCCAAGTATCACTCATGACTAACCATGCCTTTAATATCAAACACACTTTTTGAGCTCACTCTAATAGGGACCACCCAACAATCACAATAGTCGTTTAATACTTATCGTGGATTACAATTGACACTCTCTCTGTGTAATGAGATGATGACAAGATAGGGAACAATGCCATAATTTTTTCAGGAGTGGACTAAAAGGATTTTAATGGTTTTTAAAAGGAACCAAAGAAACATATACTAAAACACAGACGAGTTCTCTATAAGGCTTCAAAACGTTCATGATGGATAATGTTGGGAGAATATAATTTAACCACCATATGTCAACTACCTTTAGTAAAATATTGGATTCCTGTACCGATGCATTACAGTTAACTGACCATGATGCCTTTACGATACAATGTATCTCATTCATGCTTAAGAAAGACCTCCAAATTCTATCCTTAACTAACAGTGTAAAATAGGTTTCACACTCATCCAAACCTTCATCACCTTGATTATTTGAAATAAATGACTTAAAATATTTCTATTCACAAGGATTTCTATGTAATAGAAATTTTTTTGAAATGATATTCCCCCAGTTGGGCTCCCACTACTTATAAGGATACATTAATCCTTAATGAAAGAGATTCTCCCCAACTTTTGAGATTCTTTAATGATGGATTTATATGTAAAGGGATCTCATTCGATAGCATAATCTCCATCCACCATTGACCATAGGTCCTAGGGGTGTTTATCATGCCTTATCAAATAATGAACTGAAATAAAGCATAGACTAACCTCTTAAGATTTAAATATTAGATTCAAAATTACACGTACATGTTACTCTATTATTTATTTACATCCACATGCATCAAATCATTTGGTTTAAAGGCCAGAAAATGACCAGAAAGTCCATCACCTAATCCTCTTAGATTTCATCAAAGCATTGACATGAGTACAATTTTTTAGAAACTCCTGTCACTATACTCTGTAGATGACTTGTGATTTCAACATAATAGATCAAGGCTAATATGAGTACCACCAAACACAAATGGTTTGTTTCCCAAATATAGAAATATTATGGGTACTATGTGAACTAACACATACCACATGAGATTATTAAAGTAGAAAAAATAATCCTTGACACTATCCATAGGTGTGTCAGTAATATTGATTCATGTTCTTGATGGACTTCAAAAAATAGAACCTGAATTCATATTCCCCTATATGACTATTTAACTAATTAGAGAAGTATTTAGTTTTCCCTCACATTAGAGGGAGAAGTGAAGGGACACACAACCCACTAGGTGGTAGACTATTCAATTAACATAATTAACCTGTTGAAATTATCATTTTAGGAAAAATATTACTCATATAAAATGTCAAACAACACACTACAACCCATAAATAATATTTTATGACATTAAAATTTTGAATTTCCTATGTGGAACAAATAGTAATAGAATATTACCACACCAGAAAAACTGATCATAAGCAACAAGAAAGATTAATAATGTTCTGAGGGCTCTATCTACCACAACATATCCTATAACATAAGAAATAATCATTGAACAATAATGAGGTCAATCCAAATAATGGTCACTAGGATTAATGTTCTATCATTTTGACTCAGACATAGTATAGAAGAAGCCTACAAAAATCTATCACACTATATTTCAAGGACAACTCAAGAATGAACTCACTATTATTGCACAATGGTAGAGGCTTAGAATATCTATCAAGGATTCATTTTAAATCATTAAACAAAATCTCATTTATCAATTTAAACATTACAAGGCCTATCCTTAAAATAATAACCAAAACTAATAATTAGGAAAAATTTGAAAGTCAATTTAAATTACCAGTTTAAGCATTATTATTCAGTGAAATCCTATTATAATTACATAATTTTATCACAAAATCCCAACATAAATACGAGAAATATATTATAAGGACTCACACAAAATATCTAAAAAAGATTAAAAAGTTGTTCTATTTACTAAAGAGGTACTAAGAAAAAGGGAAATCCACCATACATTCACATACCAAAACATATAAGTGTCTGTGAGTGCCTAAAAGAACATTAACCCAAATCATATGTGTACACCAATGGGGTTAACAACCATATATTAGCATGAAATATTAATCCAACTAGGGTCTCATTATCCTATTTGGGTTTAATTAATGCAACCTAAACATTTTAATATTTTAAATTTTCTCAAACTGGCCTTATTGTGTCCAGTTATGCATTTTAGAATCTATCCACATAGGTAATTATTCCAAAACTATTGAGGTATAGATATTACTAAGGCATCCAAATATTTTATAGTCAAATTTTAACAACTTGTATATTTATATAAATTTCTAAAAATATGGATCACATTAGATGGTTCAGTATTCATTGTTTACCACCATTCACTATATAAAGTTTACATACACATTACAAGATTTAGGAATTCCCCATCTAAGAAAAACCATTTTATCTAGAATAAAATGTAATTTTTAACGGCTTAGATATTCATAATAATGATTTTATTTACATATGATGTGTGTCTATAATGGATAAAATATATTTTTCTTTACATTCCATTTCATAATGCCCCATACACATTATGATTTAGATGAATTATCTCCAATTTAATCACAACTGTTTTTTTAGAATAAATTATAAATAAAGTATATTTAATATTTATACAATAGTTATTATGTATATAAAGCGCATCAATAACAGTTAGATTATATGGGTTGTTTGTTCTCAATTTATAAGGTTCCCATATGACTTAAAAATTGATAAATGGATCCCATTTAATCACAAAATGAATATTTTATCCCATGATAAACAAGAATATAAGAATATAAATTTTAAACAAAACTATTATTTAATATCCTAATCATGGTAAGAAGTTTTACATGCTAATTGAATCACTTGTCATGCTAAATAGGCACATGCATATAATATAAGCACGATATTATTCTATGTAAGCAGGAAACCCTCAAACTTGGTATAAAATCAAGGAATGATAATCCAAATTATAGGGGATTTGAATAAAATAACAAAGAAGGATAAATATAAACATGTTACTAAGAGAACCCATCATAGGATACTGTTGGTATGAAATTAACATGAAAAAAAATCAAAAATTTCAAACAACATAAAACTGAAATCTACAGGGAATAAAATATTATTGGAATGGGTATTCTTTAACTATCATAATACTTGGAATGATACTTAAATTCTGTACTAGGAGAAGGTTAATTATTATAATTATAATAAACTATTATGAAGTGGAAATTACATCATTAACAAAAGGCGTAATAAAATAATCCATAATAGTGAACAATAAAAACATCAACCCTATCCCTCATCACATGGAATTTTCCCTATATATGGGTTGATAAATCCTGGTCGTATCTATTAACTAAGATCCAACACATTAATAGTATCCTATATACCAAACAAAAATATTAAGATGACGGAAAACAAAATGCTCTAATGCCAATATGTAATGTATCGACCTAAATGAACACTAGACTGGAAGCCATATAGGTCACCACATGGCCTCAAGTGTGCCTCCCCATATGCCAATTATTTTTTACGAGAATCAATGGTGTACAGGTTAAATGGTGGAGAGACTATACCCTCATTGTTAGAGTCACAATGTCATATAGTAGGTGATAATCAATCCATAATATAAGAATAAATAAAAATATATGACATGTAATGGATTCTGAATATAATAGGTAAATAATAACATCCAATGCCAATATAAAACAATGAATTAATTTCTAGATTAAGATACAATAACTAAAATTGTATACACATAGTAGAATACATGATATAGTGACATGAATTAATAAAAGAAATAAATAAATGCCCTGAATGTGAAGCCCATCTGCATCATGAGCTCTAGCTCATTCAAATGATCCTTAATCCATGGTACAATCATGATAACATAAGAAATAAATACATAATCATGATCATAAAACCAAGTAGAAATGTTTGGGTACCCCAGTGCAACGGCGGCCCAACATGGTGTCTGATAGAAATCTTAGTAAATCCGAACCCTTGATGTCTAGGCCAATATATAATGTGAAATATAAAATTATTCATGTTATATAGTAATTTAAATATAGTATAGTTTATGTTAATATATAATGTATTAGGTTCCATTTGGAATCCCATCAAATTTACCTACTTCAGCCTAATCTGGTGAGTCTGGATTGGAAGATCCTTCAATGGTAAGGTAAGTTGGGTATTGTGAAAAATTATGGACTATCCCCAAACTTATGATGGGTCTTGGAGTACACATCCCAATGTTTCTAAATCCAAATGAAAAATTATCATCTATAAATATTTATTATCCATTTTAATTTAATTTAATACCTTTTTCTGAAACAAAGAGATTCACCATGAGCCCTTTAATGAAATTCCAAATGGAATTTACATGTATCACTCATGGGATTGATCTAAGACAAATCATAAGAGTATATACAATTTAACCCTATAAAAAGAACCATTTTTCAATATAGGCATGGTGTAATAATTTCAAAAACTAAAAAACCTTTGGGTCTATACCTAGTATCTCTCCTAGGGGACCAAGTCTCTCTTGTGGTACGGTACATCCAATCATAACATTGATCCCATACAAGGGGTATACCCTGTAGATTTGGTGTCACTAATATATTGGTAAAAAAGGATAACTCATGGGGAGCCTATATTAGGGATATAATATATCACCCTCGACATGTTTACAAAACAATAACAATTCTAGAAAGACAGCATGAGTGTTCGTCGATGGGATCCTTAAATCAGAACCCCTTGTCTCCCCCTCGTCACTATGTAAAAGAAGTAAACAATATAGGTGCACATAATACATGCCTAAGAAAGGTTCTATTTAATTTAATTCTATCATTTTTCAAAATTAAGATGTTGGTCAAGACATCAATTTAAGAATCTGTTTATGGAATATTGGGAAATGCCTAAGAATATTCACAAACTTGTTAATCAATAAAATTAATTTAATGAATGATCATAGAATGTGATTAATTCCTAGATCATTAACCAATTAATATCAAATTAAAAATCAAGAATCTTTTAATGAGCTAATACCCTTCAAGGGGAATTAAGAAATTTAGAACAAAATGGAAAAATAGACCCTATGGTGTAGCTCACTCGTTGGTGTGAAACAAGAAAAGTCATTCAACCGTAGGGGTTAATTTACTAATAAATTGGATCATGAAAATATTGGTATGGAATCAATGAAATTAAGATCATCCAATACTGAGGCTTGATTTTTTCCCGTTTTTGATAAATCAATGAAATGATGATCACCACAAAAAATAAGGAAAATGACCTCGTAAAAAAACTAGAATAATAAGAGAGTTGATAAATATAGAAAGAATGAATGACCAAGGAAGAGATTACTGATGGGAGTCCATGGGGACGGACAACCCATGAATTCGACAATGGACTAAGGATATACCACCATTCATAGAGGAGGAAAACTGGTGGATCTTAAGTGGGATAGGGGTGCAACATGTGGTTGGGAAGAAGGGAGGAGTTCAAAGATATATTTTAAATTCCATTAATGAAAAAATCATTATTTCTACAAAATAGAATAGGGTTCATGGTTTGTCTATAGGTTTGGCCAAACTATGTGCTTAGTGAGTACTAAGGTAATGCCTAAGGAGAACCCCACACAGTTAATTCACCCGGTTTCCAAAACCATGTGAAAACCTTGAAAAAAATCAATATAAAGAACTACATTTTGTCCCTTTTACTTTATATCCATTCACATGGTTATATGAATCCATGAGACACCTCGTGATTTAATAGAAATGTTTTCATGAATTACTCTTGAGGCTTCATAGTTTCAAAAAAACCATATTCCCCGGAAAGCTTCATTCTATTTGAGGTTTTTTGGGCCGGACACACGCATAACTCAAAAGAAAACCCTAGGGATCCCTCAAGACTCGAACCTCATTCAAGAACAACACGTTGAAGTTTTCCAACTCTTAGATTTTCATTTTGATGCTTGGTTTACATAATATACCACCTAACAAAAAAATCAAAATCTCTTGGAATTTCATCCCACCCAAAACACATGATTCTACAATTGCCCAGCAGAACTCATAAAAATGACATTGTATGGGAGATCATTGGTTGATTGTTGAAGGTATACCACTTATTAAATATCATGGATACCTTCACTATTGATGATAATGGTAATATAAATATGTGGGTGATAGATCATTTCCATGGTGCTCTGAGGTGTATCATTTTTAATAGAGATACTCCTTTCACACTATGGTTCTGTAAGGGTCTTCAGTTGGCTTTGGAATCACAAGTAATTCTGAGCACAACCAATCATCCTCACACTAATAGTAAATCTGAAAAGACTATTGAGGTTTTGGAGGATATGTTATAAGATTTTGTTTGGTATTTTAGTTGTTTATGGGTGCAACAAATTGAAGTCATGTAGTTTTCATATAATTTTAGAATCAAGGAATCAATTCATATGGCACTTTTCTTAGATTCGTATTGAATATCATGATGTTCACCACATTATTGTTTGTTGGATGGTGAGACAGTGCTTTTTTGGGCTAGTATCATTTAATAGATGACATAGTAGTTTCAGTTTATTAGGAGGTGGTTTGTAACCATGATGTGCATGCAGAATCATCCATTGGAAATCAGATATGATCTTTGGAGTTCAAGGGTTGTGCATTGTGTTTTTCTTCGGGTTTCACCTAGGATGTGGTAATTCTATATTAATAAACCAAAAAAGATTACACCTTGGTTTTTAGGACATTTAAGATATTGTATAGGTTCAGTCTAGTGGAATACTGATTATCCCTTCATAATCTCTATAGTTCCGTGCATTCCATTTTTTATGTGTCACCACTTCAATGATATCATCCTAAATATAATAATATTGAATACATTGAGCACGTCAAGGTTTTTGTTAATGATTCTATTATATAGAATTCAATAAATATCATGGGACAAATTGAGAAGTGTCTATATGTTAGGACTATAGTTCTGATTTGAGTGTAGTGGTAGCATGGGCATGTTCAAGAGGAGACCTTAGAGAGGGAGTATGATATGCCCAGAGAGTGGCCAGACATGTTCCTCAGGACACAAAAATGACTCATAGAGATTCTTGGGGATAAGCTGTTATATGTTAAGAAAGTTGTAAGATCCCTTTTTTTATTGTCCCTTTTGTGTTTTTTATTGAACATCATTTGTCTGGTTTTCCATTCTCTGTAAGCCTTGGTGGGTGAGTCTCTTTCGAAGATTAAGTTAATTTGTTAGGGTAAATATCCTAATGATCAAGGATGTGTCTTTATCAGGATTATTTTGGTATGGGAAAAATAATATTAGAAGGTATTAAGAGAGTTTTCATGAGCTTTGATGGATTCAGAGCTATTTTTGGATCTTCCAAAGAATATTTGTTGAAAACTATCCAATGACTAATTGCACACCATGTATATGTTACACGATGTGTGACTATCACTTGACATATTTTAAGAAAGGTTTGGTAATGTAAACTGGTTACATGTCATATTCCTATTTCACAATGTGAACAGTTAAATCATGGTTAGAATTAACCTATGATATTAGGTTAACTATTATAAATAGAAAATCGATAAATACATGATTTTTAAGGGTTACCTATCGTGCATGTCTCAATCCTAGACATTTTAAGTTGTGAAGCATGTATTAAATTTCATTCGTCTTCTTCTGCCATTGCACATCTTGAAACCATAAGTACTCTAGGAAATTTTAGAGCCTCCACATCAAATCAAGACTTCTTTAGTACACATAAAATCCCAAGTGAGTTGTTTTTCATTTGTTTTTTTATCTTCTCCCATTTCTCTTGGCCATTGGAGTGAAAATCACATGACAGTTGTTGTTTTCTATTTTGATCACATTATTGTGTGATCTAGGTTCCAATATGTGACCTACATTTCTTCAATTCTTATTAGAGATTCTAGCTGAATGAATTTCTTAATCACTGCATAAAGGTAGGGACTCTAAAACCTAAACCTATGGTATTTATAATTTTCAATTTTCTGAATTCTTTTTATTTCACCAATGAAATGTAATCTATAAATAATTTATTTATTGTTTAATGATAAATAATTTCTTGTATTATATGGTGTGTCCTTTTATATTAAATTAATTTTGTAACCAGACTTATCGCTTCCCATGAGGTGAGAGAACCCTTTGATTAATAATTATATGGATAATAATTTAATGTATATTTAACATGACATGAGATTGATGGTGATTGATGATATAATTTTTTTTAATATCTTATGATCTATCGATATGGCTGTTGAAAAATTGATATAAAAATTAATGGTTAATTAATTGAAAAAACAATTTTCATAATTTATAATTGAGTCTTACGATGTGATGTTTTGATATACTTACTTAATGACTTGTTGATTTAGTGATGTAATACTTATATACATTTCATTTCATGGGGACGTTAAAATGATCATATTGTGGTATATTCCTAGTGATTCATTATGAAATGACTATATAGTAGGCATGACCAAGTTCTACGTTATATAATACTTATATATAGGGATTTCTGGGAGGTTGAAATTCTAATATAGTGGGATTGGCCTAGTGATACATGATGAAATAACTATATATGGTGCTCTGATCAAAGGCTGGAATTCTTATATAGAGGGCCTTACCGGGTTTTTTGATTATTCCATGGTATATGGTTAAGCATTTAATGGTTTTTCTACATTCTCAAAGACATTCCATCATAGTTTTGATGTAAGTTTATTGAGGTATTATATTATTTGATTAATTAATATACTAGTTTATCTCATTACTAAATTAAATTATAATTATATTGGTTTCATTTTGACATGTTGGTGTCACCATATTGAGTTTTACTCACACCCTGATCAGAAAAACATCAAGTACAAAAGAAAATTACATGGTTGTATGTTTTTACAAGGTAAAGGGATCTAATAACAGATTTTTTCTCTTTCTAGATAGGTTGGAGTTTGGAAATGGTTCTAACATTGGGTTCTGAACTAGGATATTTTGAGATTATTTTTTTCATAGATGATTATATTATTGAAATTGTTTTAAATATTACAATTAGATACATCTCATACTTCAATTATATGATTCTTCACTATTGGATTAATGATTTCCCATTTACCTTCTAGTTGTATGATATTTCATTTTTTCTTTTCTCAATTACTATGATATTATTACTATTTTATTCATACACTAGGTTATAACACTCTACAATGGTTTATATTCTTCCCAATATATTAAAAAAACCCAAACACTTAATGGAATCCTATGTCCTAAAAGGAGTCACACCTGAGGTTTCATTAAAAAGACATTTTGGCCATAAGAGAGAGTGCAGGATTAGGAGATGTTAATTATTGATGATATTCATTTTTTCTAAAAATATATTATCAATGAGTATTATGATGTATTTAGTGTTTATATGTGATATTTCTGAAATAAATATACATATGGAATGATAATATCATGTCCAACTGTTTACAATCCAATCCTTCAGTAAATGATAATGTCCCTTGTGCATACGTGTGCACTACAACCTTTACGAAGAGATGTGATTTTTTAACTGTATTTTAATTAAAAGTAAATTACGATGAATTTCATAAATATATATGATATATATTATATAAAAATATCATTTTGAAACGTAATTTATATTTACTTTTCTTTTTTTCCATCCATTGAAAAATAAAAATGGTGCATACACATACGTACAACCTACAACCACTATGAATGGTGTAACTCATTTTGAGTCTATAGAATCATTGGATGACTATAAAAATGTATATAATGAATATATATATATATATATATTTATAATATTTATATCATTATTAACGTTTTTAAGTGATGTAACCATAATAATGTTTCTAGACTAGAACTACTGAGTATAAGTACTCATGATAAAAAAACCATAAACACCTATAAATGATGATAAAATGGGGTAATAAATTATATAAAGGGATAATATATGATATTATAATTAATCAAATATCTCTATTATTTATTTATAATTAATTTTAATATACTATATAGGATGTTATAGTGATTTCGATAAAACCAAACACGAGTAAATGGGTTTTAATATAACTTTTATACGTAAGGGTCACATGTATTATAGGAAACATGTTACTTTAAGAGGTGTATTTACCACCAATTAATTTAATTTATGATTATTCTTATGAATTTTATGGTTATTTACATATCTATTTATGTATATTTCATCCATGGGAATTATGATTCAAATCATTCCAAATCAGAAATGGTTTTTATTTTAAAATCTCATTGTATATCAAAAAATTATGGATAAATTATATTTATTAAATATTGAGATCAACCAATCATAAAAAATAAATAATTTTTAACACATATAGATATTATTTTATATAAAAAATTTCCTTTTTTTTCTTAATCCTATGTACTCAGGTGTATAATCATATACTTTTTAAAGAATTCCTTTCTATGTGTTATTAATTATTTCTTTTATTTCAGGTATGTTTTTCCTTATAATTAAACAATTATACTCATATTTTATCATGGATACCTTTTGATTCAGAAAACACATTCTTAGGAAGTGAGGGAACTTTTGAGTAGTACAAGGGATCAATGTGGAGAGTCGTTGTTTGGGAAAATGACATAAATCAAAAAGATTTATCTTATTAAATAAATGGAGTCCCTGTAAATGGGTCAAATGTTTCATGGATTCATGGTAATATGAGAATAGCTAAAAGGGATTAAGGTTATTTAAAAGGATAATTTTCATCAAAACCATCTGTAAAACATTTACACTATGTGTTAATGGATTACACATCTGGTAATGTTCGTGTGTTTTTAATAAAATAATTTGAGGTTATGGGTGTTTCATCTTATTCAATTAGTAATATATAAATGAAATATGACATGCTTTTCTAATGTAGGATGTGTAGTTTAATTTTTATTCTATCTCACTACCAAATTTTCCACTCTACCCAAAAGAACCTTCTATTAAAATTTTGTGTGCCAATCTCCCTTTTTAATGTCTCGATAAGACCTTCTGTACCTGTTATGTGGTTTTGGAATTGTTTTTTGTATTCCCCCTAGTTCTTCTAACAGTGGTGGTATTATCTCTTGACCATTTGCGTTCATGGTAATTATTTCACCAGTATTGATCTAGTAACCTCATTGTGAACATATGAAACTTCTTCCTCATGATAATTTTATTTTGGAAGAATTTGTTCGATCACAAGTTAAATGTTGGGTGGTTTCAATATTAACCAATGGTTCGATAATTTCCATGTATATGAAATATTTCTATTATCATAATGAAAAGTATGCATGGATATGGTAAACAATGAATGGGGTTATTCATTTAATAACTTTGGATTCAATTGGCTTTGGAACTGGCTTATATCAACCTACATAGTGAGAACACTGTGAATATAATTGAATTGAATAATGGATTAATGTGTGTTTAACATAAAATGATACCATAATTTTTTTGATATACAAGACTTGGGTTATGGATTTCTTCTTATTGTTTTGACTATTGAAATTTTTTGATATCATTAAATGTTTTATTAGAAAGAAAATGGTAATTCAAATAGTTAACCACTAAGATTTATGAAGTTATATTGTGATATCCATATTGAATGAAATGTCCTTTGATCCATGATGAGATAAAAATATATCAGACATCTCTATGGAGCATGTACACTTATATGATGTAATGTTAATATTTAATGGGTTCAGCCCAATCCCATTATGTAATGCTTATAATGAGTAGGCTCTTCCCAGTCCCATGATAAAATGCTTATAGGTATTTGACCTTGATTATGTATTGATTACAGAGATTTGACCCACATTATTATTATTAATACATGTTTATGGTTATATTTGGAATGGTTTTAAGACATGATAATTGATATTATTTCATTATGTCGATGAATCATATTTTACCATGGTAATATGGTGGTAGATTCCATAGTTGTCATACAAGATCATAGATATTTCTTCTTGGAACTGATATAGGATGTCATTGTATTTTATTAATTGTTGAATTAAAAAATACACATGATTATCGAATTATTGCATAAACTTATTATAATGATGGTTTGTTAATAAATGGTGGTGTTGACCAATTAAGTTACACATATACCCTATTAATTCCCCCATTTTCTCCCTAAGTAGATTACATGGATATATGTTTGGACAAGGGAAAAAGACATTGTTATTGATTTCTTTTCATATTGGATGAGATAGAGTTTATTAGTAGGATATACATGGGGTTTGGGACATGGAAATACTAATTATTTATTATGATTTTAATTCCTTTACTTGTAATGATTCTTTCATGAATTTTAATTACTTTCGAGAAAATCATTACATTTTTCTTATTAATATTTACTAGATTTTTCAATTGGAATTATTCATAGGTTTTTTAATTGTATATAAATTGACTTATTTTTTAATATGGATTATTTTATACTATGATGAATCTTCATACCAAGGATTATATTCTCTGATCAGTGAAACATCATCCATATTTAAGAGAATGTTTGGGTTTCAAGTATTCATAGTGATGTTGTTTGGGTTGATGAATGAACAGATGTTATTCATGTACATGATGAATATAATATTTAATCCTTTTATAAATTTGTTTTGATTGGATCTTTTTGATGATATCTTAGTGTTCCCACAATCATAACATGATCATGTAAAATAAATTGACATCATCCTGAGTACATTCAGAGAAAAATGATTTTATGCAAAGCTAACCAAATGCATTTTATTTACTAATAATGTTCACTTCTTGACCCATCTCATCTCTTCAGAATTATTTTTAGTGGACCTAGAGAATGTTTAATACACGGTATCTTGGAAACATCCAATGATTGTCTTTGATATTTGGACCTTTCTGGGATTAACATGATTCTACCAGTTCTTTGTCAAGGATTTCTCCATTTGGTAGCACCAATTTCATGAATGACTAAGAAATGGGTGATGTTTTATTGTTATGGTTCTTTCAAGAGATGTTTTTTGGAGAAAAATGTTAATCTATCATAATAACCTTCCCTTAATTAGATTTTTTATGGTAAATAATATATCATGTACTGTGACACATCTAATGTTAAACTCAGAGCAGTTCTGATATAAGAGGATCAAGTGGTTTCTTGTGGCTCATGGAAACTGAGAATAAAAGAGGGCATTTAAAATACTCACGATCTAGAGTTACTAGTAGGGGTAAATTCCCAGAGATGATGAATAAAATATCTCTTGGGTGAGGGGTTTGTGGTTTACATCAACCAAAAGATATTCACGTATAAACTTTCTCAATGAGATCTAAATCTTCAACAGACGAGGTGGGTGGAGAATGTGTAGCCTTTAGACGTTGATTCGGTTTATAAATCGGTAAAGCGAAATGTTTTTTCTTAATCCTTGAGTCTAATGACACAGATAGAGGTAGTTTGGGAGCCTTATGATGAGTGGTAGATGATTTCCCTCTTTTCAAACATGGATCTTTATTTTTCTAAGTCTAAATGATGAGAACATATTACTTTTACATCTATTATAGTTGTTATTTTGGACCAGGTTAAGATTAAGAAAAAAATTTAATCTAAAAGGACTTGTTTTGAGATAAAACTTATATGGTGGAAAGATAACAACTGAATGGACTCTTGGTAGTGGAAATTTTATTTTATTTAATGTCTGAGTATGGGTTTCTAGGGGATTATGAGAGGAAATAATGAGTGAGTTTCATGCTACTCTATGGGAGTTACATACGTGTAGGAAAAATATATATCATCCTTTCAATATATAGTACTATTGTTCAAGAATGAAGAAGGATGTAGAAAAATTGGTGGCTAAATGGTTCACATGTTAGTAGGTGAATATCGAGCCCCAAAGACCTCCTAGGAATTCACATCCTTTTCCCATCCCTGAGTGGGAATGAGATTATGTCACTCTGTATTATGTGAGAAGAAAACCTAGGAAAAATGATAATAATAATGTTCTATGGGTGATTTTGGATTGACTGATGAACATTTCCCACCACATACCTATTGTGGATAACTTCACATTTGAGGATACAGGTAGACCATATATATGAAAGGTTGTTTGATTTCATGGTGTTAGGGGGTGTTTTATTTCAGGAAGAGATCCTTGTTTCACATCATGTTTCTGGATGGGTCTTCCTAAGCCTCTAGGATCATAGATTATTTTGAGAATAGTCTATCATCCTCAGACTAATGGTTGATCTAAGTAGACTACTTAGGTTTTGGATGATATGTCATGAGCCCCTATTTTTTATTTTGGTGGTTAACAGGTGAAACATATGGAACTCACAGATTTTTCATATAATAATAACTTACACTAATCAATACAAATGGAACATTTCAAAAAAAATATTGAACGAATTTCTATTTTCCACTTTTTCAGCCAGTGGTAGTTGAGTTAACACTTATTGGGCCTAGATTAATGCAGGAGACGTATGATCAAGTTTAGTTGACTAGACAGTGGTTGGTGACTAGGAAGAGTTGGAATAATTCTTATACTGACCATTAGAGATAACCTCTAAATTTATTTTTAGTCATAATGTTTCCCTTTATTTTTTACAAAGATAGGTTCAATGCCATATCATTAAATAGGGAAATATAGCTCCTAATATTGTTGGAAAATTTAAGATATCAGAAAGGGTCGATCGAGTGGCATACTCTTTATCCCTTAAATAGTGCTAAAGTTACATGCATGGTGTATTTCATGATTCATATCTTTGAATATACTATAAAAACATTTAAATTTTATATTGATAGAATACTTTAAGATTTTTTTTATCCTTCCTTTGAGAGGCATCTGATACATGTTGTAGATCACAGTGAATCACCAGGGTAGGAAAATACCATTGGTCGAAGTGTAGTGGCAACATGGGTGATTTCAAGAGTAGACCTGGGAGAGGGATTCTTATATAAATACAAGGAATATGGACTTGTTCACTGCACCGTCATAAAGAAACTAGTAGAAAATTATTGATGAGATATTATATGATGGGGATATTGTAAGATCTGGTCATTTTCCAAATATGTCTATCTCTATGTATTTTATTAAATCTTTTATTTTTGGTAAAAAAAATACATCCTTAAACATTGATATTTTTTTAATCATGGATACCTATCATTTGATTAAACGTGGACTTATATTGCATGGAAACATGGGAATGACAGAGTGGAACTACCTAGAGAGTCTTTATTGACGAAAATAACATAATTTCCAGAGATGCATGTTTATATGATTAATAGATTCTGGATTAATTACTCAAGTGTTTAATGAGATCATTGTATGTTGAATGGAATTTAAAAGTTTCTGGTTATTTAAAATGAAAATTGGTAGAAAAAAAATATTCATAAAAAATACATGATGTGTAAATGGATTACCTATCATTCAATATTTTGTAATTTTAAATAAAATAATCAAAGGGAACATGTATTTCTATGCATTCTATTTCAAATATTTACATGACTTGTATCTACAGTGCAATTAAAATCCTAGTTTTTTAAAAATTAAAATGAATGAAATATTATTTTAAGATGATATTTATAACTATCCTTTAAACATAATTTTACTCCTATGTTTTGAATTTCAAAAAACTGTCATCTACAATTGTGTTTAGTAAGTTATTGGGAGTTTTATGGAAGCAACTTGTTTTTTTAATATTAACATACCCTTATAAATAGTAATATAAATAGTAATACGCCCCTAATGAATTGTGAATTTTATTAATATTTTATTTTCTTAGGTCTTTAAGATAATGACATCTTGATTAATTTTTTAGTGTGATATGAATGTAGTTATTGTTTTTAAATTATTATTTTTTGAATTAAATATGATTTTATATAAAAATTAAATTAATGATATGTAGAAAATTATTTTTAGAAAATGGAATTCACTTTTTAATTTTGCTTGTAGGGAAATGGAAAGGGTGAATTTTATTGATTTTTCTGAAATTATTGAATTTTCGATGAATAGGGAAATACTTTAAAATATCGTATATTCAAAGTATTAGTAAAATGCACTATTTCTGACTTCATAAAATATGTGAAGCCACTTGGTTTGAACTCACATGCCATTATTACTATTTTTGGATACATTAATTAAGATTATTCATTTTCTTGAGAAAAAAAATATTATAATAATGATTAAAATAATGAAAAATACCCTCTCTCATCCACTATACATTCCACCCTCATTCCCCTATTCCTCCTACACATCTAAAGGCTTGAAAATTACCTATGATCTGAAAAATACTCCCCCCTAGGATCATTCCTACCTAATAGATCTGTTGGTCTCATGAAAAGGACAAAACTAGAGGCCTTAAGAATGATAAAAAGGACAATATATCAAGAGGTAAACATCCTATTTTATTTTCATTATTTTCATCCATTTGATGTTATTATTATTTTTTTCAAATTAAATTATGTTGGGATACTTCAATATATATCCCCATTACATAACATATTATGTATGATTGATGAGATACCCATTTAATCTCATCAAAACATTTTATGAAATTTTAAGTGATGTCGTTGGGCTGACGAATTTTCGTGAGAGATTTCAAAATTTTTATTTTATTTTGAGTTCCTTTATTTTCTTCTTCATTAATCACCTAATATTATCCAAGAATAAGTGAGATATCTATAATAATTTATATTCAGTATGTTCTCATGTTCATGGAAAATTCATCGTCATTCTTCTTCTCCTGTCCAACTTATTCGATGAATAAAAACATTGTCCGTGATGTGTCGAATTGCTGACAGCGGGGATGATAAAATTTAAATTTACGTTAATTAATTCAAGTTTGGTCAGGAAACTATTTTTATGGTTTAACCTAGTTATATTATATGTATTATGTCTCATACATGGTTCTGAAATTATTTTGTACACCTGGTTTTAAATTATAAAATAGAATGAGGTTGTTATTATCAAAGAACCACATAAATGATCTAAATGAACATCATTAATGATTTAACTTGTGAATAATCCTTGTGTAAGAATTAAAAATAATAAATGGTATAATTTATGAATTTGGGAAGTATGAAAATACCACTCCATTTAAATTTTGTACTCTCACTCCCAATTAACAAGAACATCCATCATGAACGAATCATTGAAATCATGTAAAGAACTCTCCCAAAAACAGCTCAAGGAACAAAATACAAACAATTAATGGGTGAAATGATATAATGAAATGATAATATAATTTATTATAAATATGGATATGTTTTTTTAAGATATTAATTATTCTATTTTTACCATTCTACAGTAGGTTTAAACATGTTTTAAGTAAGACAAGACGGAGCTAAGGAAATTCCCAATCTGATTTCCATTCCTTGGGATAACCTTCTACTTCATTATTTATTTGATATTAAAATTGTTTGTGTGATGAAAATAGTTTAAATTATGATTATATGTGGTTATTTACATAGGTAAACATATTTTAACCAATCTATTATGTCTCACTTCAATTAAATTATTTATGTAAGGGGCTTTTCTTTTAAAATCCACTTTTAAAATTCTGTTTTATGAAATTTCAGAGGCAATATTTTTATAAAATTATTCATGTTGTATGATTATGTCCTAGTTATTAGGAATTATTTATGAATACGAGTAGAACCTATATCTCCCTCCAATGCATTGGGTATGTAATGTTGGAGGTTAGTCGTATGGTTACTCCAAGTGTAACTATGATGGTTACACTAATTGTAAGGTACTTGAGAGGGTTACAAATTATAAGGTAGCTGAGAGAGTTACCAGATTATGTATGTAATGGCCCAAGATACATTTATTGTTATATTTATGTTCTTATTTGTTGTTTTAATATTGTATAAATCTCATGTTTCACAATGTATGTAAATACTGGTGACAAGTATCCCTTTGGAAAATGTTTTATTATGTTACATGTTTTCATGGACTTTCCTTCTTTTTATATCCCTTATTGATCTTTTTGTGCTCATCCCATGGTTTTAAATGATGTTCATAGGTTATAAGGATGTTTAGGACAATGAATTAATCCATGTTAAATGTTTGAAGAATTTTCAATGAAATCATGTTTTATTTTTAATGGTTTTATTTTGGAAGAAAAGAGTATTGTTTTATGGTAACCACTCTGTATTAATGGGTAATGTCATGAATGTGTTATGTAAATTTTATATAATGCTAAAAACAAGAAAATTTCCTCAATTTTATAGGAAGATTTTTCTTGACTAAATTAATGATTATGTATGTAATAAGGCTGGGTCTTTGTAGTTAATATCAGAGAAAATGTTTAGGAAACTTTAGGTATTATGAGTATTCATTAAACATATGGTTAGTGTGTATCTCTATTATTTATGTTAAATAATTATTTTATAACTTCTCATATCAAGATAAGTTAGTGAAAAATTGAAGGAGGATGATCTTAAATGACATTCCACTCTATTATTGATGAATTTCTTGTAATAATTATTGCCATGTCATATCCATTTGACTCTCAAACATTTTCTAACATACAACTCCCTTCCAAGAAATTTTTTGAGATATCAAACACCTCCAGTACACCTAGATACCATTGTCGATCATGGGTTTTATTTAATCAAATCTGGATTTCTCAATATTCTCATATTTTCAAGAATGGTAAATATTATCAGTGAATTTTGAAATATTTTACCTTATCAAGAGATTTTGAAGCATATTATGATTTTGAAAAATGTGTTGAATAAGGAGACCCTTGCATAACCTATTTATATTTTCTTTTAAATTATACTCTTTCATCACATACATATTGTATTTTAAAATGACCATTGACTTAATGTTTCAACTAAAACTCTGTTTGAAAATTTCATAAAAATCAAATTGTATCAGATGTTTTGAAATTATATTTCATACAAGAGTATATTCCAAAACTATTTTTTTGTGAACATCCATATGACCCATGTTGTACAAGGTGAATTTGGATAAAAAAAGAAAATGATTTTGAAGTATCTCTAAATCATTGTTGAAATTCATGGACCTTTTTTTTATGTGATCAAGATAATGAGGAAACCAGGTGGACACCATGATCAAGGTACCCTCACTTGTTTAATAAGTAAATAAAATTGTGAGGATGCAATTTCTAAAAGGTGGGGATAATGTTACATCCCAGTTAAAAAAATATAAATTGAAATGAATGAAACATTATGTTAAGTATATATTTAATACTTCACTATAAATATAATTTTACTTCATTTAGGTTTTTACTTTTGAAATACATTCATCTACAATTGTGTTCAATATGTTATTTGGAGATTAATGAAACCAACTTGTTTTTTTGGTGAATAGTAACATACTCTTATGTATAGTACCGTGAATAGTAATATGACCCTAATGAATAGTAAAATTTATTATTTATTTATTTTCATTGGGATTTATGATAATGACATCTTGATTAATTTTTCAATGTGATATAAAAGCAGTTATAGTTTTTAAATTATTAATTTCTTAATTAAGAATGCTTTTATTTAAAAATGAAATTAATGTTATTTATAAAACGATTTTCAAAAAAAGGCACTTCAGTTTTGAATTCTACACATCGAGTAATGGAGAGGGTGAATTTTTTGGGATTTTTTTGAAATTCATGAATTTTCAATGAATAGTGAAATATGGTGAAATAAAGTATATTCAAATTATAAGTAGAATACACTATTTATGACAGCATAAGTAATGTAAAGACACTTGGATCGAAATAACATGACATTTTTACTATTTGGGGTCACATTAATTAAGATTATTCATAGTCTTGAGAAAAAATAGTATAATAATGATTAAAATAATGAAAAATACCCCCTCTCCTCCTCTATAAATACTACCCTCATTCCCCTCTTCCTCCCACATCTCACAAGACATGAGAATTGCCTATGTTCTTCCCAATAATCCTCCCAAAAATATTTCACATGTCCTAGAGATACCGGTCTCACAAAAAAGACAAGAAAAGTCCTCAAGAAGGATCTCAATGAAAAGAGATCAAGAGGTAAACATCCTCTTTTATTTTTTTTCATTAATTTTATGTTATTATTTTTCATTACCTTTGTCTTATGTTGGGATATTTCATTATATATCTCCCTAACTTCCCATATTATGTAATAGATATGAGTTACCACCTTTCTTATCATAAAAATATTTTATGAAATTTTTTGTGATGATGTTAGGCTGCTGAATTTTCGTGAGATATTTCTCAATTTTTCTTCAATTTTGAGTTTCATTATTTTCTTATTATTTACACACCTACTCTTATCCAAGAGGCATGAATGATCGAGAATCACGTATATTATAAATTTTATCATGGTCATGGAAAATCCATAATCATTTTTCTTCTCCTCTTGGACTTATTCAAAGAATAAAAACATTGTCCATAATGTGTCGAATTACCCTCATCATGGACGATGTGATTTCAATGTACATAAATTCATTCATGTCGGGTAATGAAACCATTTTTATGGTTGAACCAGGTTATAACATATTTATTATTTCTCATCCATGGGATTGGAATTATTTTGTACTCATTGTTTTAAATTATAAAAGAAATGAGGTCGTTATTACCAACGAACCAATAAAATGTTCTAAGTGAACATCATTAATGATTTAACATGTGAATCATCATCATGTAAGAATTAAAAAGGATAAATGGTATAATTAATGGATTATGTAAATATGAAAACACCACTCCATTGAAATTCTAGAGTCTCACTCCCAATCATCAAGTACATCCATCATGAACCAATCATAGAAATCATGTAAAGAAATCACCCAAAAACATCATAAGGAACAAAATACTAACAATTAAAGGGTAAAATGATGTATTGAAGATATTGTATAAGGTATTATAAAGATGGATATGTTTTTATGATAATATTAATGTTTTTTTAAAAATTATACAGGAGGATTAAAAATGATTGAAACAAGAAGAACCCTAGGTAGGGGAATTCATAAACGGAATTCCATTCATTGCTTTAACCTTCTACTTCATTATTTATGTAGTATTAAAATTGATGGTTTCATGAAAATAGTTTCTATTATGATGATTTATGTTTATTTTCAGTATATATACATATTCCATCCACTCAATTAAATCCCACAAAAATTTTGTGATGTATTTAAGGGTTTTTTATTTTAAAACCTCTTTTTAAATTATGTTTTACGAAATTTCAATGGAAATGTTTTTATGAAATTATTCAGGTTGTATGATTTTGTAATAGTTATTTGGATTTTTTTATGATAATGGTTTGGAATTAAATCTCCCTTCAATGAAATGTGTATGTGTATGTTGGAGGTCGGCCGTATATTTACTCTAACTATTACTCTGATGGTTACAGTAATTGTAAGGTAGATGTGAGGGTTACAAATTAAATGGTAGGTAATAGGGTTACAAGATTATGAATGTAATGACCCAAGATACCTTTATTGTTATATTTATGTTATTATTTTTTGTGTAAATATTATTTAAATCTTATGTTTCTCAAATTAAGTATATATGGTTGTCAAGTATTTCGTTTGAAAATGTTTTCATATGTTACAAGTATTCATGGACTCTCTTTCTTTTTATATCCCTTACTGATATTTTTGTGCTCATCCCATGTTTTGAAATTATTTTCATAGGTTATAAGGATTTGTAGGACAATTAAGTAAGCCATGCTAGATGTTTTAATAATTTTCAAAGAAACCATGTTTTATTTTGATAAGTTTTTCTTTCATAAGAAACGAGTTTTGTCTTTTTGGTAACCAATTTGTATTAATGTTTAATGTCATGAATGTGTTATGTACATTTTCTCTAAAGATATAAACATGAAAAGATCCTCAATTTTTGAAGATGTTTTTTCTTGAATAAATTTAAGATTATGCATGTAATAAGGTCGGGTCTATATAATACACATTGTGTAAATATCTGAACTATAAATATAATGTATGTTGTGTGGTTGAATTTTTATTATAACTCACTATAAAATTCTCCTATTGATAATAGGGAACATTCGAGGTGAGTTTGGAGTTCCAAACTCCCTTACGGGTGTCCCTATAACAACTTCAATTCCAAGTAAGTTTTTTTGATCATTGCATTCATTTCTCTTCCATATTAAAATGAAAATGCATGTGAAATCTCATAATAATGTGTGTTGTTGGGTTTGACCGTTATTATTTTTGAAATAGTAAACTATTGGAAATCATCAAAAGCTTCTTTTTATGGGGATTTTTTCATTGGATATGTTAGTAGATTTTCCATTAAATGTAGGGGTCTCAATCTTTTCTATATGGTTTTATAATTTCCACATATATGGAATATGTTGATTTTTCTAATGTGACACATGTATAAATAAATTAAATAATTAATTGAATTATTCCTTGGATTCCTTATTTTCATTTTCATTTTAACCTACCTAATGGATACTCATTGGGTGATCAAACCATGAGTATAAATGAATTGGAAAATGGATTACAGTTGGTTCAGCATGACATGACACAATAGGTGATTTCAAAATATTGATTCCCTTATATATGTCTTAATGCTGTATTTTTTGACTTTTGAGAAATTGTGATATAATTAAATTTGTTAATTGAAAGAAAAATTGAAATTCACATAATTAACTATCATGATTTATGATGTTATATTTTGGTATCTATCCTCTATGATAAAACTTGTGTTCCATGGTGAGTTTCTTATATATCATGCTTAGAACTAATACATGAACACTTATATGGGGTAATACTAATATTTATGGGGCCTAACCATGTACCTTATTGTAGTCCTTATAGTGTGCAAGCTCCACCGATTCCAATGCTGAAATGATTATAGGGCTATGACCTTAATGATATAATGGTTATAGATCTTTGACCTTGATTTTTTTTCACTGTTCCATGTATATGGTTATGGTTGGAATGGTTGTAAAATATGCTCATAGATATTCTATCATGAAAACGTTATAGGATATCTTACCATGGTTATATTGTAGTTGATGGAATTTCCATAAGACATGCTTAGAAATATCTCAATATTGAGATGAATCATGTTGTCATTGTATTGTAATAATTTTGGAATTTATTAGTACACAAATTTATTTCTTCATTGCATACACTTCTTATTAAACCGGTTCATTTATACATGGAATTATTGACCTACTGATTTACAATCACATATTATTCGGTCATAGATTGGAACCCAAGAATATTATATAGATATAGGATTGGACAAGGGAAAATAACCTGTTATTTATTGTTTTTTTAATTTATGGGATAGAGTTTGGTGGTGGGACTGATGTAGGGTTTCGAGATAATAACCATTGAGTCTTTATTGAGACTACTATTCAATAAATTTTGCTATTTCATGCATGACATTTACTTATATTTCATCATGTTATTGCATTATTTTTCTTATTATTTATTCGACTATTATGTCAGATTTTATTGTTGGTTTCCACTTTGTCTATAAATTTATTTATTTCATTATATTTATTAATTTCAACTACTATGAAACTTATTACATGGGGATATATTCTTACCACTATACACATATATCCCCCACTACTATTCATTAGCCTCTAGCATATAGAGAGTTGTTCTTAAGGTCACGTAACCGGCCCATTTTGTCAACATGAGTGAGTGTCAGATTAGTAAGATGTCCCATAAGAGACTGAAAATAATTTATCAAGGAAAATTGAATAAAATTTCACATTTAGTAAAAAAACATTTTTCTTCCATGTCTATATTTTTATAAAAATTATTTAAATAATTATTTTATTAATATTATTATTTTTTATGTCATTTTTACCTATGATTTACTTTGTTATAAAATGTTTGAATGAAATCATTTTTTCACTTTCCAAATTAGGTACATTTTGACGTCTCTAACCTAAATATATAGGGAATGAGTTTTCAATGTATATGGAATGAATTTTATTTTTATATATCCCAAAAAAATAATATCCATGATGATTTATTTATAAATTTAAATGGTTTTTTAAAAATAATGTATTTTCTATTATAAATGCATATCTATTTTTGAAGAAGTGATTTCATAATGGAATGTGTATTTTCCTCATTAATGATTAATTATCATTTAATACAATTTTATTCATCAACAACAATAACCCTTAATTTCACTAATTCATTAATCGGGATATGATTCAAGGATAATATATGTATTCTTTTTTGTAATGTTATATGATTATAGTGAAGATATTTTTATGAAATATGTTCATTTTTCAAGGGTTATGCAATGATAAAATGATGATATGTTTATAAAACCAGTTTCTTTTCATGGATTCTGATATGATGAATGTTTTCTGATCCAATAACACACATATGTTTGATTATCATTATTTGAGGGGTGATACATATAACTCCCTCTAATTCATTAGGTAAAGATATATATATTCTATGATAAATAAGACTGGAATGGGGAGTGGAACTTTTTCAGTAATATTATTTGTCCACATTGATTGTATTGGTAGTGAACCTTTACTACTATGATAGTTTGGGGAATGAACCCATTTCACTAATATAGCCTTCAAAATGATCATTGATTATAGAGGAAATTAATTTCAATTCTTGTGTGTATGAATAAAATCGGGGTATTGCACTTATGTTAGACATTAATGGTAAAAGTTATTTTTAACTTATAATTAATGTATTTTTAACTACCAATATTTTTTCCATGGAATAATATTATGATCACTGTTGTGTAGGGTATGGTTTTTAAATTTTATGATAATTTTTTCATACCCTTATGGTCACGTTTTTCTTTTGAAATACTTGATATTTCCCAATTTTTACCATTACTGAGCATCTCAGATGACCATTTTTTTATGTTTCCTTTCCCCAAGAAATGGAAAAAATTGTTATGTATGACATGTTTAATAATGGTTAAAGTAATAATGAAATATGTTGGAGATGATGATGATATTTCATGAAATATCTATTAATGTTTCT
Organism: Viscum album; assembly: GCA_963277665.1. Lineage (NCBI taxonomy): Eukaryota > Viridiplantae > Streptophyta > Magnoliopsida > Santalales > Viscaceae > Viscum > Viscum album. The sequence continues at coordinate 1,505,178,246 of OY728137.1, read as the reverse complement.
GAGATTCCAATGATACTAAAAATAACGATAATGAAATAAATAAAAATGTAATGTAATGGAAATTCATTAAATATGATTTAAAATATATATATTAAATATATGGATTGGATATCTGGTATTATAGAATTGTTTAGATAGGCTATTGGAAATAAGGTTGATAAAAATTTATTATGAAACTTATGGATAAGTATATGTATAGAATAAAATCCTAATTTTTGGTAATGATTATGAATGATCAAGATTAAACCTTAGGTTTCATAGAAGAAGTTGTCAAAATTTTGACATCCTATAAATGAGTTGTAAGGATTATGTGGTTTCCCACTATAGTTATTGTTCTTCTCACTATGACTATTTATTGTATTCAATGGATATAAAACAAAAAAATCATGTTAATTTTGAAGTCGATGGAAAATACAATGATTATCCTCTTGTGAAACCTAATGTAAGGGGATCTTGAATAGGGAATATAATTGCAATGATCTCAAAACATTGTCAATACATGAATCATACTGCACTTCCAAATTATTAAAGTATGGAACAAAATTTTATTGATTTCATCATGGGGAAAAGTACAACATCTATTAATAGGTACACTAAACCACCAATTGCTGATCTATTGATTAGTACCATTGAAAATATATTCTAAATTATCTAGTGTTCAAAAAATGATAATTTAATTAAATATTTTTTTCATTTGGAATGTGAATAAGATTATTGGTGGACTCATATCAAGTGCATGAGAGAACAATATGAAGTTGAATCTGTAGACTATGATGAATTTAAATCATATTTTTCAAAATGTACTTTAAAAATATTTTTCATAAAATATTTTAGAATGAATTCAATAATTTAAATTAGATAGAAGTTGAAATTTTTGATACATAAGTGGAAAAATATCACAAGAGACAAAAGTTACACTTTCAAAATATTCATGAAACCTGAAATTAAGTTTATCAATTCTTTAGGGGATTAAAACCAGGTTAGTGGATGGAGATAATAATAAGGGACTATAGTAACTAATATGAAATTTTTTGATACGTACTCAATATGGATATGGATATTGGAGTTATAAATCAATTTTATGGGTTTGATAAGAAATTTAAAATGTAAATCAATGGAAATTAGAAAAACTATAGAGATAAGAATATGATTCTTCCTTTATACCCGACGTGTGGAACTAAACATGGGTGTACATTTCATAATGGAACTAGTACATGTTTCACGTTTTTAAAGGAAGGTAATTAGGAAATCAAATGATGAAGTGATTAGTATAAGTTAGTTAATAACATAAATAGAGGGAACACTCCACATAATTATCCACCCATACATCATTGTTTTAAATTAAAGGGGTGTAAATATTTATAACCAATTACAAAATATAATGTTTAATTATGATTATTAATTATAATAACCTATTAATCGTAGATACAATGGTAAATCTCCTTTGATAAATATTTTAGATGCAGGGTACGATAACAATATGGTGAAATGTACAATTACCATACGCTCTAGAACTGCTAATGTATTATTTGATTCTAGATCTACCTAATCGTTTATTTCAAATAAAAGCTCAATGGTTATCATACTACAATATCAAATATTATATGTTTATATAGATGTAAAACCCCTAATAGTACGATGAACACAACAAAAGTGTATGATTCTTCTACAATTGATGTTTTTGGGCATGTGCTTCTTGAAAGTATCATTATTCTTCCTCTAGTTGATATAGATGATTTTTTTGGACGTGGAATGGACTTATTTACATAGATCCATCATCAATTTCTAGGGATGGGGTTCTACTTTTATATCATTAACAAACTGATGAACACTTATCATTGTGATTATTAATATGAACATATCATGGAAATGAAATGTATTTTCTGGGTCATGATTTCTATTTAATAGGGTATTTACTATCAAATGTATGGGGATAAACACAATATATATTATATGCCTATTATTTGTGAGTTAATTTATTTCATTCCAAAATAGTTTCTCAGGCTCCAATCGAATTTTGATTTTGAGTTTTCTATAATACACATACATGGTGATACATAGATTTTTATGAATCCAAGTACAATTTCCTAGATTGATTTATATGATTTGAAGAGAAAACTCCAAGATAATCATGATAAGATATTCATTTGGATAAGTGCATTAACATAGGGTGAACATATTCTGTTTATTAATAATAAAGATGAATCAATGAGATTCCTCATTGATTATTGTGAATACAAAAGTTTCACTATCAAGAAAGAGTCTCCTATAAACCATATTGTTGACTAGTTGAATCAACTCCACATTTATCAATAATTTTATGAGATTTATCGTCATTCTAGATATCATCAATTGAGGGTCATAATAGATGATATTTCAAAGATAACATTCCATAAAAGGTATGAACACTATGAATTTATACTAATTACATTTTTCTAACCAATTCCCCACTATATTTATGGATTTAATAAACATATTCATTATAGACTAAATTGATTAGTTTATAAGGGCCATTATTGTTAATATTATTAATTATTAAAATAACATGGAATATAATTAATATCATTTGAGAATTTTGTTAAAGAACATAATGATGGAGATGAAAAATGAAATCTTTACCAACTGTAAATTTTGTCTTCATAAAGTTTCATACAGGGGTCATATAATATCATGTGATTGTATATCAGTGAATGAGTAAAAGAACGTTATAATTGATCATTGTACTAGACAAACCAATGTGACTGAGATTCATATTCTTCGGTTTTGGAAGATATTATCAATGATTTGTAGAAAAGTTTTAATCGATATAGTGTCCAATCACAAAATTACCTCTAAAGGGATTCATGTTCTTTTAAATTGATGAATGTGATGAATATTTTATGGAAAAGATGAAAATTATAGTTAACACACATATTATTACACACAACTACAGTTGATAAGGGTTTGAAATCGATAGTGATGCATAAAAAATTACTAAGATGAGTCATCATTTTGAAATATGTTTATAGATTATGCCTCATGATAATTACTGGTCCATGAGAAAAATTACCAAACAAAAAGGATTTGGAGTGGGCTATCATAATTTATCCATTAAAAATATGGAGTAATTATATATATATATATATGTGTGTGACATATATACTAATAAAAAAATATTACATTCTATTTTCACTTAGATTGATGGGTACATTTTCTATAGAATATTGTTAGATATAGTTAATTATTATAACTACTAAACACATTTCTAGATTTGGAACGTGAACAAGGTGGTATATGATCTACATTGAATGTATCATACTATAATATATATGATGGAATCACAAAGGATTCAATATTTCTATACTTAACAATGTATATATCTTGAAATCTTGATGTAAGGGGAGAAATATTATCTTTCTAAATTAAATATTCAACCATATATCTATGAAGTGATTAAAGAGTCCTAAAAGGAATATATACATATAAAAAATATATTTGGAAATATTCATTAGTTCAACAATGATTTTTATGGAGTAATAAGGATTATGAATAGTGTATTTGTCCCTATAGTACTATAATTGAAGAAGGAGTTGATGGATGATGGTAAATGTTCTTCATTACCTACTCATCCTTGAAGTATAATGATTTATATAGATTTGAACATGTAATTTATGTGGGATGAACTAAAGAAATATATCGCTGAGTATGATTCATGGTTAATGTTATATCAATAATTTAATGATAATTGAATACATTTTAAGGGTGTTTTAAAACTATTTCCCACAACAAAATGGAAATGGGAAAATGTCATTATGTATTTTTTTCATTGGTAAAAAAAAAGGGAATAATTATCTTTTGATTATATTGATTCATCTTATAAAGTGAACACACATCAACTCCATTAGAAAATATTTTTATCTTGGGTAGCTTACTCTGTTATACATTAAGGAAGTGGAACAAATTCGTGGTATACCATTATCGAGTATATATGATAAGATTCGATGTTTACCATTTTTTTATAGAAGACATCAGCGGGCTCCATATACAGAGATATGTTTCAGAATTTCTTACCATCTTAAAAATAATGGCCAGTCTATGTAGAATATTAAATATCTATAAGTAATATTGATATCATTTCCTATGTATTTCTATGGTGTTTGTGATAAACATCTTCCACTGGTGGAAATTTTATATAGAAATATCTTTCACTCCAACAATATAATAGATTATTATGAATCCATATATTATAAGAAATGAAGAACACTAGAATAATGGAATGAAGTTTCGTACTGTATTGAACACCTGATCTCCCTAAGGAAATGAAAGATAGTGTTAGATCTATTTAATAGCACATAATAGAATAATATATCTAATAAAAATTATAAAATATCAATTGATAGAAATATCTATAGATTGGAGTTTGTGACAAGGTATAACAATAATATATCTAATAAATAGGGTGATAATATTTTCAATGTAGGTAAATCATTTCGATATGTACATAAATCATTTAAAAATTATAGATTGAATATGAATGGAAGTTTATTGATTAGAACTCCAAATGAATATGTATCAAGTTCAAGATGGCCTCTACGTATATCCCTTGAGGATGTTCATACCTTATCTTTCACATGTACATAACTCATCGATTTTAGTATTGGAGAAAGATCCTTCTAATTAAGAATAAATGGTGTAGATTCCAAAAGTTCTTTAGAAAGAGATCTGAAACATTACTACTCATCTGGTCAATGTTTTTCGAAGAAACCACCACTTTGAGGATACTATGTGGAATCTTTTGGATGTGACGAGACCAATGTTTACTTATTTTTCTATATTAGGGTGATGAATCTTGAGGGATAAATTCATTTTATGGTGGGTAGAATGTAACACCATCAAATTTTATGTTATATTTCTCTTTGTATATTTTGATTTCATAGATATTTTGTGTTACACGCACCGAAGAGGTTAGATGAACCGCATTACATTTTTAAAATATCATGTGACAATTATTTTATAACCATTGGATTAGTTGGTATGAATAGTAATAATTAAATTATTAAAATAATATGGTCTATATAGTTATTCAATTGATTCATTAGGTATACAATGATTAGAATTAAAAATAATAATTATTTTAAAATAAAAGTGATGTTTTTTTAATTTTATTATGAGAACAATGTATTATAATATTAATAAATTAAATTAACCACTATTTATCGTTGTTTTTTAATTAAAATTATAGTTTTTTTACTTAGATCAATTTTTTATATGATGATATTTTTCTGACCATAAGATAACAATTAATCTTTTTTTGAATAAAATGTATTGGTATAAAGATAATTTTTTAAAGACTTTGAGAAATTAATTTTTAATTATTTTTAATTATTTTATTTTTTAACACAAAAAGAAATTAATATAAACAATTTTTTGAACAATTTTTCTAATTTTCATACCATGTAATTCAAGTAGCATCGAGTTTAAACTAAACACCATTCAGTCAACCTTTTCTCCCTTAATTTAAAATTAAATTTTTCCACAATAAGAAAGTTGATTTGAAAAAAAAATTAATTTCTTAAAATTTAAAACTAAAATTATATTTGGGTGAATTCTTGGGATTTTTATGAGAAGTTTTATTTTTTGATGAATAGTGAAAATAAAAAAAAAATATTTAACACAAAATTATAATTTAAATTATTTATATAGTCAAATTATATTTTCGAATATGATTTAAATTAATATAAGATCTATGATAAAACCCAAAATAAAATTTATGTTATTGGGATAAATTTAATATTGAATTTGTATATAGAAACCTTGGAAACATTTGAACATTTTCACTCGAATAACCCACATTCTCCTCTAGTCTACGTGATTAATTTTATATTAAAATTTTCCAATTATATGAATTGATGTTTGAAATATGTATTCCATGTTTAATATTTTTTTATTATAGAATTTGTAATATTTTCAACTTATTTTTTGACTAAAATGAATTTTTAATGCAGCAAAAAATAATTACTATGGTTAACGTAAAAATTAGATTATCGAGGTGGTGAAACTTAAAAGATACGTATACAAATAAACAAGAAATATTTCTAATGTTTTGGTACAAATATAATGAGGATACATTAATAATAGGTAATGTTCTTCAACAAGAATCTCTAATTTACTTATTTCTCCACATCCATCTAGTTTTATTAAACAATAATGATATAACAACAAAATTATATTAAATTTACATGGATGTTGTTATAATTATTTCATTACCTAAGACCTTCACCACTTCCATCAAATGGGGTATGAAATAGCTATTCATGTGTCTGGTGGACTAAAGCCTTGGAAAAGTGATTTTATTTTTTTTACCATTTAAATCTCTCAATATTAGGTGTGATGATGGATATAAAGTATATATACGAAATTTATTACATAATTATTCCAATTCAATAATTCTATAATATAAAAATATATATTCACCTTCCATTCTATAATAGGTATACCAACATATCTCGAGTGTCCGGTGGACTATCATCTCGTGTAGCGATTAAATTCATCTCTCACTAATGCTTCACATGGAAGGTGATAAAGACAAATTCAAGGAATATATGTTATAAAAATGAAATATTTATTTCCATAATGTCATATATACTATTATTAAATTATAATATTTATCAATTTATTCCCTTCCTTTTCACTCATGTAATGATGATAACATCATTCATGTGTGTGTGGACTACCACCTTTATAAAGAGATGCGACTCTCATTTCGTCACGATACCACATGGAAGATATATAAATTATATAATATTGTATATATTATATTACAAACATAATGTAATGGTGACATATTAATTACCTTTTTTCCATAACGATTATTTAAAAATGGGGACGTTACTCATACGTATGCACGACCTAATATCTCCATGATCCTAATATATTTAAATTTTCATAACCATTACTCATAATTATTCTTAAAAGTATATGAAATTTACAAATAAGACTATTATTCCATGAGTACTAATCTGAATATGATATAGCAATATAATATGTGAATGAAATATATCTTTTATAATGAAACATGGATGGGAAAATAGGGAAATTGACACCCGAAATAATGAAAATATAAAATATTATTAATGAATAGGTGTTTAATTGTTATAAAAGGAACATATATGAAACTATTGATATTAATATGGTTCTTGTATAAGTTCAAAACATGTTTTATACTATGCTACAACATGTTAATTAACATACAACCAAAATGAATCATGAGTTAAGAGATAATGTCTTAATTTCATTCCATTGAGTCTTATTTGTTGATATGCCCCAATTCAATTTTATTTGGTGTATATAAAACCCTCGTGATGTATAATTTTATGATTCGGTCATAATTATCTATTTTTTGATGTTTTATTTTTAAATATTCCACCTAATTGAACTTGACTTGAAAATTACGAAGTGGTAAAAGTTATGGAACAAATCTCACATTCTTTTGTGATTGTTAACATTGTCTAGAAACAATCACTTTCTAATAATAAATATTAATGGGAAATTATATTTATATTATATATCCTTATTCTCTAATGATGTAGATGATTATTTTATAAACCATATTCAATGTTTTATATATGGTGTTTACATTGAATGTTATTTGACTTACTGGGGAAATATTGATCAATTCTTATATTTCACTTAATATGGATAGTTGATGTGAAGGTATATTGAGTCATGAATTAAAAAATTTATTTTTTTATATATGAGGAATTATTTTGACTTATATACATGTATGAGGTCTAGTAAATTATATACCTTTGCTGCATTGGTAGTCTAATGAGACAAATCAGTTGAAAGAATTAGATGGGTTTTCAACCAGTATGTTTTAAACTGACTTGTGAAAGGACATAATTTTAAAGGTAACATGTTCATGGGGAAAATGAAATAAAACAATTACTCATTTCATTCATTAATATTTCAGTTACAATTATACATGGTATTTTTAAAATAATATTATCTCTATATCCATTTCATTCTTAGATTATTGATTAAATGGAATTAGTTTTTAGTTTTTTACCATAAGAGGCTTAATATACCTTTTTTATGATGTTATGTTATTTTAATGCAATGTGTGTTCAATTATTTACATTTCCATTTCAATTATGCTTATTGATTCATGATATATTCTATTTTATATAACACTTACTATGTATTTGATCACACCCATATTTCTTCCATTTCCTCAGGATATGAGGATAATTTCTAGGAATTAATTTTTAGGGATGTAGTTCATTATATTTTATAATGAATTGTATTTAATTTTCTATTCCAAATTTTAAATATGTTAAATCTATGTATTTTATTCTCCAAAACTAATTAACTTATCAGTATTTCTAGATTCTACCCATTATATCTATAAAAATGTAATAAATTTTGGCACTGACTTTGGATACTGGGGTCGGTATTGTTACACTTGTTATCAGAGTGAGTATAGTAAAAATAATAGGAACAAGATTTATAAATTCATAGAGTCGGGAACAAATCCATATAAGATTATTTTATGAAATTTATAGAAGAAAATTACAATGTTTGGGTAATTAAGAGGTGATGTGGGTATTTTTACCAATACATCCATGTATGGATACTAATTGTGGGCATGGTTCTAGCATAGAGTCACCTAGAGGTAATAACATTATAAAATGTGTGTTAAAATTCAATTAGTCAATTCCATGTTCCTTTAAATTGGCCTTACATCTCATAAAATTTGACACCCCCAGAGGATCTTCTTAAGATAATTCACAATTTATTTTCACAACATTATGAATGATTTAAAAATAATGATATCCTAATGAATTAATTTTTACAATTTTGAGATTATAAATTAATATATTTTTATTTTTATTTTTATTATTAAAACATATTTGGAATAATTTATTATGATTTCAAAATAATAATTTTAGGTTAAAATCCGGTATATTCCATTGTTAAGAAAAGGATCCTCAAAGGAAGAGGGTTATCAACACTCTTGTTCAATGTAGAGATTTAAGTACCATGGAATCAAATATAGATAGTATTGGTACAAAGAAAATTATAGAAATATTGGGGAATCTTAATCATGATATGGAATATAAACATCCTAGAATAGAGAAACACATTCCATGAGGGTAATATCCCATGTTGGATTACTTTATGTCAAAAAATACTTATCATTTAGTGGGTATAATAATACACATATAGTAGAAAAATGGATAAAGACACAATAGACGATATTGATGGGATTGATATGTGGTGGAAAAGAGAAGGTTATACTTCTGTTGTATTTTCTTAAATGATATACTAATCAAAGGTTTCTGTTGATCATGAATAAAAAGTAGGAAGATGAAATGGAACTCATGTAAAAGAAATATTTTACCGAGATATTATTCAAAAATATATTTCCTTTTATGAGAAATAAATTAAAATGAATATAATATTACTTATCTTAAAGATGAGGGAAAAATAAAGGCTCACAGATTATGAGGCTACCATTACAAGGTTTCTATGGTATTCTATATATTATATAGAATAAATGGAGTAAAATATTGACAAATTAATTGAAAGTATTAAGCTATCTCTCCAAATGACATCAGTGTGTCAAATTTTATCTTAATATGATGAAATACTTTTATTCACCTTCAAAAAGGGAAATTAATTCTCTAAATGTAACATATTAATGGGGATCAAAGATTATAATAAGTTATTTTATCATAATGACAAAGGTAATGAATGAAATGTGTATACAAAAATGTTGTAACATACACATCTGGATAATTTTTTAAAAAATATGTCTTGGAAATGATTGAAGGGAATGAGATTTTGTTATAATTTTGGAGATATGGGTAAAAATTTTAAATAATTCAAGGGGAAGAATAAAATAATTGATGTCATATTCCTCAAATGTAGAGATATGGGTAATTAGTCTAAAAAAATCCCCAAGCGTCCAGGGAATCCACCATAGAAGATTCCAAAGGAAGAATGACAACCTTATGCAATCACTATGAATGAGGTGGAAATACCCAATGATATGGTGGTAAAAAAATTAATCATATAATAAAATGTAGATAATTATTTATTTTATGATCTATCCTACCACTCTTATATCTTCCTAGATTTTAATGAATCTTACACATTTCTAATTTAGTTTAGAAGGTATTTTTCAGTCAAAACTTTTAAGAAAAGTCTCATTAAAACTAGGTTGTGTCAAGAAGTACCCATTATAACACAAAAACATACTTTACTTGTTGACCATACCATCATACATATGGTTTACTTTGATATAATCTGTGGAATAAACTAGCTTTCAAAATATGATATTATAAATTCCAAGAAGAAGGACATTGTAATTTTTTAGGATGAAATAGATTTCCATATCTTTATAGTAGATATTTCATCTTTTGAGTCATATCTAAATCCACCTATTATTGATTTACTAAATGTGATCCATGGGGAATGAGAAAAGACGTATATCTATAGAGGAGTTAATCTTCAAATTAACGATGTACCTATTGTATAATAATGAATTGATGTATTTCCTGAGGAGTTACATGGACATTACCTATCATATGAAGATGATTTTCTTATTAACATAATCCCAAATTTAATAACATTATAAAATAATACCTAAATAATAGTCATGTTTTGACTAGAATAACTGAAGAACAAACTATAGTATTTGGGTTATAATGGATTTACTTGAACTAGTGTTTCACCATGGGGAGCCCCTGTATCATTGACAAGAAAAAAGATTCTTCAATGAGGGTATGTTCAGATTATAAGGAAATCAATTATATTATGATAAATAACATGTATACTCTACCTAACATTAATAAAATTTTTGATCAACTTCATAGAGCCCAATATTTTGAAAAATCCTACCTTCATTCTAGGTCCCATGAATTGTGAATATATAAGAAATACATTTGGATGAAATATTTTCAAATGAGTTATGGACGTTAAAATATTATATTAAATCTATTTTTATTGAATTACTTACCTTCTATTTTTATGTATCTAATGAATAATGTATTCAAGGAATATGTTGATGAATGTTTTATTGTATTCATTGATGTCATTACAGTGTATTATAAAAGTAATTTGGATCATGAAAGTCTCATATTGATCAATCTTGATCCTCCTAGAATAAAATTGATTTACGTGAAATTTGGTTATGTTGATATCTAGAATCAAGAAGTTTATATTCATGGCCATAACCACTCCAATGAATTAATTTCATTTTACCATTAAAAACATGTAATAATAGAATGTGTCATGCTAATGAAAAAAACTGACATACATAGTTTCATTGGATTGGACATTTAGTATTAGTGATTCAGTGAAAACAATTCTTGGATGGATCACCTATTAGCAAATAATACCCATAATGAGGTTATGTTCACATGGAAAAAGGAATGTGAATAATGTTTTGATGAATTCAAGAGAATATTGGTCGATGTTTTAATTTTTATACTTCAATCTTTATGTTATGGGTTTGTGATATGTAGTGAGGTATCGAAAATGGGAATTGGTTGTATTTTAATGAAAAATGGTCAATTTATTACCTATTAATTATGGTAGTTGATGATTCATGAAAAAACAATCTAACTTCGGATCTTGAATTGGATTCTACAATATTTTCTTTAAAAATATAAAAATATTATCTCTATAGTGAATGATCATAGATATACACCCATCAAAATAATACATCATTAGATATTTTAAAAAATATCACAAAAGGTGACAAAGTTGGTGTATTGATCTACTTGTGGATTATGATATCTTAATACACTACAAACGAAGGAATGTAAATACGACACTTGATGAATTGAGTAGAAAATATCATGGTTCTATGACCTTAATGAGGATTGGAAGGGATAAAATGTCCAGAGATCTTGTAAATATGGATATGGGAATCATCATATAAGTTGATACCTCAATAAATTTTCAAATGATCTCAAAACCATCTTCAATATAAAATATAAAATGTTCTCAATCTATTAATAAGAACTGTCATATGAAAATCAATGTTATGAATGATGTGAGATTAGTAGAAGTATTTTGAGAAGATGGTTTTCTAAAATATGGAATTTTATTATGTGCTCCATCTATACCTGGTCTAAAAGGTATTTTTTATGATGCTCATAACCGAAATTTCTATAAAATCCATGGTATCACAATGTTGTATAGTTATTTGAAGGAACATTTATTGTGGGATAACATGATGTGGTAAATGGATTTCAATGTTTCCAGTTATATGGTTTTTTAAAACTATAAGGCTGTATGGAACCATACTAGAGGATTCATACAACCTCTTCATATTCCTAAATGAAAATGGGATGGAATTATTATATTATTTTTCATAGGACTAACAAAGTGTCGTAGAATGAATGATGAAATATAGTTTATCATTGATAACCTATCCTAATGTACATATATTTATATTCTTTAATAGAAGACTTACAAATTGAGTTCTTCATAAGGCTCTATATTAAGTAATTTTTGAGACTTAATTGTTCACCAATATCAATTTTTTCTGACTGAGATCCCCAATTTACATAAATATTATAGAAGAGTATTCCAAAGGCTCTTGATACTGATCTTTATTTGAGAACGTCCTACCATATTCAAATATATGGAAAGTTAGAAATAAGGATTCAAACAATTGAAGTCATGTTGTGGTCAAGATCACTTGACATTAAAGGTGTGTGGGATCTATATTTAACTTTGGTAGAGTTTTCTTATAAAAATTGATTCCATTCAAGAAATAAAATGGAATAATACAATGAATTAAATATAAAGTGATTTCATACTCCAACGTTTTGGGATAAGGTAGGTGAAAGGAAACATAGAATACCAATACAAGTTAAATATATATCATCAAAGTTAATGATTATTCAGGATCACATTAAAGCACCCTGATGAAGAAAAAAGAGTTATACAAATAATTAGAGGATTGATTTTGAATTCCATGTGGGTGATCATGTTTCCATGAATGTGTCATCATAGAATGGTATTATATTTTTTAGCATTTAATTAACAATGAGACCCAAGTATATTACCCCCTTTGAGATTTTTGAATGAGTTGGAGTCTTTTTGTATTTTTTACTAATGTGTAAAATCTATCAAAAGTACATGACATGTTCTATATATAATTTGGAATAAATTACATTCTAGAACAATAGAATTTTCTAAAATATGATGAAACATATAAGGAACATGATCTTTCATGCTGTGAAGAACCCATCTGGATTCTTGATACTATAGAAAATATACTTATTAGTGGGATGATGTGTTTAGTAAATTTATTATGGATAAATCAAAAAATAATGGAAGAAATGTAAGAACCATATGATATTATGAAGAAGGACTACCCTCATATATCTAGAAGCTAATATCCATTAGATTTTATTATGAAAATATTTTAAGAGAGAATTATGAAACACCCCCAAAAAATTAAAATATATTCATTTTAGAATGAATTCTATTTCATTAATATCATTCAATACACGCAACACTAGGTTTAAAAAACATTTTTTAGTCCTAAATTTGGAATTTAATATAAAATTGAATTTATAGCTTTTATAAAATTTATATTAAAAAATAAATATAATTTTTTAGAGAATAAAAATAAATTGTAGTACGTTGAATTTTCAGGTATTTTTTGAGAAGATTCATTTTTTTGTGGCATATTACTTTCTCGTCACATCTATGAGATTAATTTTAAATCAAAATTTTATTCATAATTGAATAGAATTTATCAAAATGGATTATATATTTGGAATCATCAAAGATTATAATTTCTAACAAGTTCACCTTCATTTTAAAAAAATGAATTGTGAATATAGTAAAAAAAATACCGCTATCAAGGTAAAAAATGGTTTATTATGGGTTAAACTAAAAATATAAGATTTTAAATGATCTATAAACTTTTCTAAAAATGATTGGAAGTCCATATTTATAATATTATACCAATAAGGTTAAATAATGGTCTATTTTGGACCAATTTTACATACGAAAAAAATGGGACCACATAATTCATTTCACAAATATCAAGTGTTTCTCCCCCCCCCCCCCATATAAAAAAGGAAACCCCACCCCAATTTAATCCATTAAAAAACAATTTTGGCCATTAAATACCAAAATATATTCAAAGATTCCCACATATCATCTTATAAGACTTATTATCAGTATAAATATACCATTTTATGGATTGTTTATAAACATAGGGGGGATACCCTGAAGAAGGGGTAAGGTTCTTCAAAATAATTCCTTATTTTATTTCTTTCTCCACCACATTAAAATTTGGTAACAATGAGGATATGATTAAATCATTATCTTAAATATAATGTGATGTTTTTATAATAATTTATTGACCTGGAAACATTTACACTTCCATCAAATGGGTTTTGAAATCATCATTTGTTAGTTTGAAATACTATAGCCTCACAAATCAATGTCATCCATTTTTCCATTTCCGCCTACCAATGTCAAGTTTGATGATGGAAATAATTTTTATATATGATAATAATACCAAATTTATCACTATTTATTGAATATATAATATATATATTCTTACATCTCATTCAATAGAAAATATGATAATGTCACTCGTTTGTACAACACACTACAACATCACGATGCGGCGTGGCTCGTCTTTCACCAACGCATCACATGGAAGGTGATAACAACAAATGTCATCATTATATGATATATTAATGACATAATTATGATATTAATTAAATAGTTTACATTTTTATATATAGTATATATCATTTTATTTCTTTAGATTTCATTCATGTAAGGATGATATCATCATTCATGTCTGTGTGGACTACCACATTCAAAAAATCAAATAACTCACTTTTATTCACCACACAAAATTTAGGATATATATATGCACATAATATGTTATATATCATATTAATATAATTAACTAATGTTAAAATATTTATTACCTCCTTTCCATAGTGATCATTGACAAATTGGGACGTTACTCATGAGAATTCATGACCTACTGTCTCTATGATCTTAACTTATATCATTTTCCATAACCATAATTCATGATTGATCATAAAAGAATAATTTATGTATAAATATGATAATTATTTCCTTTTAATTATTCTCGGTATGATATAATTATTTAATATTTTGAATAACATGACCTTTCATAACAAAACACGCTTGTGAAAAAAGATGGCAACTAACACATGAAGCAATGAAAATGATAATATATTATAAATTCCTATGTGAGAAGATTTTATTAAAGGAGAATACATAATATTAAAAATATAAATATGGTTTTATGTATATTAATAACATGTTTAAAACCACTATAAATATGTTTAATGAAAGTAAAACCAAAAGGAAGCTTGTGGTAAGGGATTTCAACTCAATTTGCATTCACTTGAGACTAATTTGTTGTTATGAACCAATTAACATTTATATGGTGTATATAATTCCCATTAGATATTTTATGTCAGTATTTATTGATATTTTATAGTATTTTAATGTTTTAATTTTTAGTTTTTTCATCCAATGGAATTTAACTTGAAAACTACTTAGATGTAAATTTTATTGAACAGTCTCACTTTCTTTTGTGATTGTTAATTTTTTCAAGAAAATATAACAATCATGTAATAATATTTAATTAGGAAATAAATTTATATTATATATATATATTATTTCATGAGGTATATCGTTATTTAAATATCCATATAGAAATTTTTAGATACAATTTGTTACTTGAATGTTATTTGACTAACTTGGGAAATATTTATAAATTCGTATCATTTACTCCGTACGAATAGTTGATGATGAGGAATATATATGCCCGAATAAAATAAATTATTCAATATATGAGTAATTATTTGGACCTATAGGCTCTGACAGGTCCTAGATAACGATATCCCCTTGATGAATCGATAGTCTCATGAGATTAATTGGTTATAAAAATCCAATGGTTTTTCATCCAATATGTTTTTAAATGTCATGTGAACTATCTTGATGGAAAATGTATCATGTTATTGGGAAAATTGATGTCCAATAAATAATAATTTCTTTAATTAAGAGTTTAGTTATTATTATATTGTATATTTTTAATTTTATATTATCTTTGGATGTATTTCATTATCAGTTTCTGGATTAAATGACATAATTTTTCAATTAGTTAACTTCACATGTTGAATTTTAATTATATTTTCATTCATTAATATTATTTTAATGGGTTTTTTGTTCATTTATTTACATTTACATATTGATAATTCTTATTTATTGAAGCAATCTTCCGTTGTACTTAACCGTTTCTAAGCATTTAATTTCAACCTTATTTTGTATCATATCCCCATTATATGAACAAGAATTAATGGAATAAGTTTACATCGATTATTTTTTTTCATTTTTATTTATTATTGTTTTTTATTTTCTATTCAAATTGTAATAAGGGTATAATATTTTTATCTTCTTAACTGCAACTACTAAACTTATTGTTCTTTTGAGATTCGACCAAATGTATCTGTGCCAGTATGATTAAATAAGTCACCAGTATTGTGCTACTGGGGTTGGGGTCATTAAATATAGGTTTTTAATTACATAAAATTAATTATATATTTAGAATCTGGAGGTTCATGTTTTGTAAACAGGAAACTTTTATTTTTAATCAATCGAAATAGTAATCATGGTAAAATTTATATCCCTGATAATGGGTATATCATGTCAATCTAGATTAAAAACAAGTAATAAGGGAATAATGTTTCATTGTAATTCTTATTAGATTATTTTTATTTTACCCTTATTACCTTTAGATGGAAATTTATTAGTCTAATGGAAACATGTACATAAAAATTATTTATATATTATTTATGAAAATTAGAGTAACATAATTTCACTCATTTTTTAATATCCATTACATGTTCACATTGAGTAACAATAATTAAGAATTAATATTAATATTTTTCTATGAAAAAATAAATTATATTACTAATGGTAATTTATTAGAAATGATTATTGATTATATAAATAACTTAATTTCTTACACAACTACAAAACAATTTTAATTAAATTAATGGATAAAAAAATAAATGATTTTGAAAATATTTAAAGTGGTATAATTAGAAAAAGTTATAGTTTTTCATGAATTTTATTGGAGAAATTTACAAATTATTATTACTTCAAAACATAATATTTGAATTACAACTTTTTCTTGATTCCTTATTGGTCAAAATAAAGTAAGTTTTTAAAAATTGAACATAATGAAATGTCATCAAAAAAATTAATTATTATATTATTTTAAAACAACTAAAATATTTATATATTATTTCATGTATATAATATAGTCTAATATTTCATAAGTTGTGAATATATGGTCCAATTTCTACCTTATATGTTTAGATTACCTCCATTTATTATTGAAAAATTGTTATTAAAGTTAAAATTACAACTATTTATCTAATGGTTAATAAAATTAATAATATTTAAAATGAAATGAATTCTATTATAAATTAAATTGTATCATGGAATTAAACCATATATTACCTTACATTGAAATCCCTTTCCCTTTGGAAGCATTTCGATTTAAAATTTATTATAACTTTTGTTCGGGTAAACTCTAAAACTGCATATCACCTCAATTATAAAAGGGCACCACCGAATCACTTATTGACACCACAATGATCAATCTAGACTGATAAAAACATCAAAATTACTCTTATACATGTACCTAGAAAAAATTTATCGGTTTTTATCTTCCAAAAATACTTACCTGTGAGCCCTTTAAAGAAGTCAAATGGAGTGGTTTCAAAGAATATGTAATCGCCTTAACAAATCACCTTTGTTTCTAGTATTCTTTACATCCTACAAATTTCTATTATTTATCATAAAAAAAACAATAATTATTAATATCATGAAATCTTAATATTATTATTAAAAGAACATTATACATCCTTTGTCCTATCAAATGAGAAGATAAATTATCACGCATGTGTATGTTTGGTTTGTCGGCTCCACATATTGATACAACTCATTTCTCATCACTATATTATATTGATGTGTTTTATAATATTTTTATTGTTTAGATATTATAATTATGAAATATTTATACTTTTTAAATGAAAAAATCGTTATTATCTTCTTACCATCCAACCATTTGGGAAAAATTAACATCACTCATCTGTACCTCGAGACTACCACATCCACGAAGCGATGTGGTGTGCTTAACATTTATATTTCACCGAATTATAATAAGGATGAGTTTAATTAATATATGAGATATATAATATTAAATAATTATATTTAATAGATAAATTTATATTTACCATTATTTTTGTGCATCATTCAAAAAATGAAAACAACGTTAATGTGTAAGTAGAACATACCATCTCTATGAATGGAGTGATTAATTTCTCAATATATAACTTTTATCGATGGAAATTAATATCTATATAATTAATATATATGATATTTTTATCATGATTTATATTTTTGTGGTGATGGAACCATTATAAATGTCTATTTATAGGAATTATTAGGCTGAAATATTTCAGATAAACAAAAAATGTAACACCTAGGAATAATGATTTTAATAAAGATATATACATAAAAAGGAATGTTTAAATGTTATAAAGGGTCATAATGTGATATTATAAGTTTTATAATGAATTTATATATTCTTAAAATAGATTTAAATCTATTATATAAGAATTCGGAGAGCTTTCAATGAAAGGCTCACTCAAGGGAAGTTATATTTTTCACACTTTTCTCTATGGAAAACATGCCTTATACAAAATGAATTATTTTATGTGTTGTATATAAATCCATAAATTTTATATTATTGTTATTATTATAAATTTTATGGTTATTTACATATATATATATATACGTTTAATTCGTTCATGTAATGTATGTTTCAAATTTCACCAAAGCAATATGGTGTTTTATGTCAAAAAACTCATTGTTTGTCGAGATTGTTTATGGTTAAGTTCCATGATGAAATATTATGATCTTACACTCATAAAACACCAACCATTTATAATAATAACAATAATATAAAATTTATGGATTTAATATATCGGTGATATATAAATTTCTGATCTTACACTCAATATATCGGTGATATTTTCCTCAAGAGTCTTTAATATTGTTTTAATGGTAATTTTTATTCATCATAGACAACAACCGTTTATTTCATTAATGATTTTTAGGTTATATGATCCAATGATACAGTCATTTTTTTTATCTGGATATATCATCATTATGATGAATTATTGTTTACAAAATTCATTCATTTTCCACGAGTTATGCTACGATGAAGTGCCGAAATGTTTAGGAAACCCATTTTTTCCCTTGGTTTTGGTATGATGAATTTATTTTTGATATTTTGAAACATATATTTATGATTTTTATTATTTTCTGTGTGTAAAAAATTTACCTTAAATTCATTATGTAATGATTTATAAACCATGAGATAAATTAGACTGGAATGGGGAGTGAACTTAGTTACGTAAAGGAACATTTCCACTATGATTGTCTTGGGAGTGAACCATCACTACTTTTATGGTTTGGAGAGTCAAACCATTCATCATTTATATCCTAGTAAATGATAAATGATTACTAAGTAATTTATTTTCTAGCTTATATTTATGCCAAAAATCACATAAACATGCCTATGTTAAACAATCATGGTGTGTGTGCTTTGATTACATTATGATTAAAGTTTTATTAACCATAATTATTTATGCCCTTAAACAAGAATGTGATCTTTGATATTATGGTTGTGGTTATCAATCATTAAGACCATGTTCTTATACCCTTTATATCATATTATAATTTTTTTATCATTGATATTTTCAATGGTTTACCTTACTGAGATTTTGATAACACGTTTTTCAAATGTTTCCTTTCCATATGTTATGATGAAATGTAATAGCAATTACATGCTTAAATAGGGAGATATGGATGAAGAAATTTGTGGGAGGTGACATAGATATTTTATGAACATGTTCTATATGTTTCCAAGATTACAAATACAATAGGTCTAAATTATTATATAATTGATCTATATTTTATGAAATTAATATTGATCTATTATGGTTTAATATTCATTTATGAAAAGTTTGGGTCAGTATACTTGAGTACCTTATATACTATCATGGTCATATATTCACATTATGCCAAAACCATCGACACCATCATATCTCATGCATGAGAGAACTGTAGGGTCGTCTAGGACCATCTCTATAACAAATTCCCTAAAATATTTAGAAATTAACTCCTTAGGTTATGAAATTTCGTGATCAAAAAATATATAAATATTAAATCATTTTATATGGATATTCAATATATTTCAATGTAATTGAGTGTCAAGGACTAATTGTTTTACATTTATTTGGATAATACACACTTAAATATATTCTTTTAGTATAATCATCATTATATAAATCATAATCTATTATATAATATTCCCTTCTATTTTAAGCATTCTACGAAACATCAATAAAAATGTTATAAAGGAAAATATTAGAAAGGGTGATCTCATATGCTCAGTAATATAAAACATGAGAGGTATCAATCATTAGAGGCTAAAATGATTATAATTTTATGATAAAATATCTGTGACCATGTTATCAATATAAAAAACTATTACATACAAAATAATAGTTCATAAACTGTGAAATAAATTCATTTCTAGAAGTATGATCAATAAAGTTTTCATAGAAATAATAATAAATCAAGAGTCTTAACATGTTATTGGTTAAAGCTAAAAATAATAAATTATAGTCTCAAAAACTTTGTTCAACACAATCATGTAGATGTATATTCATTTGATTATAGATTATAAGGCATTACAGACAAACATTAAAAGGAGAATAATGCTATTTTAAATCATTTCCCCACATATTCATGTGAGAAAAACTAGAAGGAATCATACCCACACATGAATGTGTGAGTGATGTCATTAACAATAATATCCAAAATTATAAACAACTTTTCATGAGATATCAATGCCACATTAACCAGTGAATTTATGGAAATATTTGGATGAACCATCACAATATTATAATTCACTCCTCTAAATGAAAACAGATCAAAGTATATAAATCATATCATAAAACCATAATTCATAAAAAAACAAATGGGTTTCAGATAAAAAAACATCATCAAAATCATATAATATATAGATAAATAATATGTACTATGTCATTGGATCATATACATTGTGAATAATAATTAAAATCATTGTATTTTGTCATAGATTGAATATTTCTTCAAAATTATCTTGAATAATTCCAAAGGAAAATTCCCTTTTTATTTCAAAATAACTTCTATAAAAACAAAAAAAAATACAAACCATTATCGATATCATTTTCTTTGAAAATTAAAATATCATAATTCCAAAAACTATAAGATGATTCCATTGATTTTTCATTAAAAATTTGTAGTTTGTAAAAATGGATTTAAAATATCTTTATAGAATAGTGAAAATATTATTTAAAAAGTTTCTAAAAGAAATATGAACATTGATGAAAAAATTTCCCTGATTGAATATTAATCAATGTAGGTATTCTATAAAAACATTATTTGGTGGCATTAAGTATATTAAAATAGGTAAATTAAACTAGATCTTGTATGTAAAATAAATAACTAGAGAATAAGTAATATTAATATTATATATTAGATATAGTTTATATAATTCCATCCCCATCCGCTTTCCATATCGATTTTTTTTCACATATATTTAATAAATGGTTAGAATCATTTTATTCTACCAAGACATTTCTGGTAAAGTTCTTATGATTTCCCCTTGGTAAATTAATGAATAAACAATCCATATTAAAATGAGATTGAAAAATAAATCTATTACCTCATTTCTCACCTTTCACCACACACATTTGAACCTATAAAATAATAAATATATAATCATTGTTCATGTACTATAGAACCATAATCATATATATCAATATAATTAACCATAATTCTCATATATAGATGTCAAATATTATTAAATTTATATTCCTTACACAACATAATGATCCATTCCATAATCGTATAGGTCAACTAACTTTTGAAATATAGACACATAAAATGCTAGTTCATAAGAATCTCCCATTATGTTCTTCATTACTATCACCCTTCAAATATATATCATTTCTAAATAATTATTTCATAACATGGGGAAATAAAGAATTATAATGGTTTATCTCAGATGCTTAGAAATTATAAACAAGGGAGAAATAAGTGATCACTTAAGCATAACATGATCAAAAGTGTATAAGATCCTGAGAATAATATTTTTAAATCATACTCTTCCTACCAAAAATCATAATCATGATTTAGGGCATAAATCATTGTATTTCACAAGAAATGAATGATAAAATAATCAATATACATAATCCATGAGAGCATGAAATTGGAATAAAAAATGTCTATGGCATTCACATATGCATAATAAATCATTTCCTCAGTAGTCAAGGATCATTTAAAATACTATCATAATGGAATGGGTTCACTCTCCAAAACACCATTGTAGAAAAGGTTCACTCCAATGACTACCACAGTGGATAGTCCCATACTAAACTAGGTTTACGCCCCATTATTTCCCAATTTAACTCATGATATATTAATAAATACACAATTCAATTGATGGATATATTATTCCCACCCATCCATGGTTATAATGTGACCTAATTCCTTAGTTAAAATGTAACCTGAAAAGACCAAGTTATATGTTGAGTTTCTAATTATTTTCAATTACAAAAGAAGATAAAAAGTCAATCAGTTATTAAATGTGACGATTGCAGAGCTATTTTGGAATTTATATGACATCTTTCATTGGTTTTTTGAGTTTGAAACAACTATCTACATCATTTATTGGAATTAAAGTTAAGTGATTTTTATATGAGTGTGAAAAGTAATGAAATGAGAATTGTGAGAAGATTGTGATTTTGACAATTATTGTTCAGTATATTCTGATTGGCATACTCTATGATAATTTTTTAATATTTTATATGGTTCATAGTCAAATAATTAGTCTTTACATTCATCCAAGGGGAGAATCAAACCATTGTGGGCAGCCTAGATCAACCCTCAATCAGCCAGCATGAGGTCGTAGCTTTGGACGTGAAAGGGAAAGCCTATGTGAGGCATAAGAGTGGTGGAGTGCCACTGTGTTGGGAGGGACAATGATGAGGAAAGCACAATAGAATGCCTGTATGAACTGGTACATGGTGGTACTGGGTGTGGGAGTGGAGAATTATTATGAAGGGTTTTCATGACATGTTTTATAAGGAAGCATAGGTCGGGTATATATTTTTATGTGGGTTCCAAATTTTTAGTAGTGAATGAATATCCATTATTGGATATATTCAATCGAATTATCCTGGGTTTCTATTGTATTTACTAATATTTGAACAAGATCATAGTTGTCTGATCTATTCGTTTGACATCTAAGTGTCTAGACTATTTTATTTTTGTCTAGCTCATTTGTTTCATCCAACTATGTCATCTTCTATAACACACTTCATTCAAGAAACTTCATCTCTATAGATCTCCATGACACAAAGTCCAAAGATCCATTCAATATCAATCCAAATAAATATTGAATTTTTAGATTATGATTCTATAATATTCAATGATGAGGTTTGTTTACTATAAAGACCGAAAACTAAACTTGATTTAGTGGCAGTCGAGTTTGAGTGACTGGAATTTCTTTTTTTATGATGTTCTGTGAATCTCCCTATTTCGCAAATGTGTCTACAAAACTTATATTTGAGTGAAGAATTTGAGATTCCCACGAGCAACCTATATGTTCCTAGAATAGTTGTGTTTCTTTGCAACCAACTGTGTTCCGTGAATCAACAGAGATGTCGTGATAATATAATGTGTTTATCTACAGGTATTTGTGCAAACATATTTGAATAATTTCATACAATTGAGATTTGAAAACAAATATGTGATATCACATATTGGTTTTGAGAAAATATTGAGTAGTTACCACACATTGTTTTTGAAAATAACATTGAGAATTTGTGCTTATTTACCTGAAGAGAGAATGCGTATCGGATTTTTTTAATAGATTTGAAGAATTGTGTAATGTGACAACAAATACATGTTTAATGGGACGTTTTAGTGGTTACCACATATTGGTTTTCTATTTTTTGCAAAGGATATTTAATTAACCTGAAATGAGTTTTTATGGTGACATCATGTACTTATTCAATGAAATCATAGTGTAGATTCTCATAGAATAATGATATATTGCATATATTTTTTAGAAGAGGTTGTTTGAATTTTGTTTCATGAACATTGTTTGTGTGTGTAAAGAGAAAAAATGTCATGTGAAAGAGGTAGTTTCACTACGTAGTTCACATACACATGCATTTAGGCAGACAATGTGGTGTATGCAAGATAAATAGGGTTCATGTCTTGTGAAGTGAACATAGTGGACAATGTGTGGTTGGTAATTCATGTGAAATATAGTTACAAGATTTTATTCATTTTCAAATGATCACGTGAAAGATTATGAGTTTAACCATAACAATGCATGCATAAAATAAAAAGGTTATTCAAATTATTAAATACATGCATGATGTTTGAGGAAGTGCACGTGTCTTTTTTATTTAATATCTATTGTGATGTTTTTTGAGAATGAAGCCATGACATTATTTCTATTAGTGTTTCACAATATTTATGTATTCAATTTTTTTATTTAGTGAGGTCAGGTATTTAGTAGAATAAAGATAGCCCAACTAGTATTGAACTAATGATACTGACTATTTATAAGTGATTTTTTTATTGTGAGAATATAGGATAGTTAATAATAAGATTATACAGGTGGAATTGAAAAATAAAAAGGAAAAAGATCATTTAATCATAAGTCAGTAAATGTTTAAGTCATTTTTATGATAAGTATACATTGATGAATTGGTTGGATACTAGTATAATTAATTGGAGATTTTTGAGAGATTACTCAAACTAGAGGAGTTATTATAAAGAACACTGGTGGGATTCCATTATAAAGATCCTATCTTGAGACAATCCATAGTAATCAGTTGTGATAAGTCACGTTGAGAGTTTTTATATTAGGAATTTTTGGATATTGTCTGAATCTATAATCCCATTGCTTATTACTTGTAGAAATTAAGTTTCTATGATTATCCCAATCATATAAAAGAAATATTCACCCACATCAGGGGAGAACCTTATAAATATACCATGTGATGTGCTTCATTTACTTTCTACCTATCTTGTGGTATAAATGTTTTTATAAACTCGGAAGATCTATTAACTCTAAAAAGTATAGAGGTTAAATTTTAAAGGGGGTAGAGAGAAGAAAACAAAAAAGTTAAAACTTGTGTATACTGATTCACCAACCCCCATCTCAGTGTACCTGCATGATCCACTAGGCACTTCAATTACCATCATTCATGGTTATAAAATAAAAACAATCACATTGTGAAAACCATAAATATGTGTGCCACGAAATCATAAAATGATCATAATATGAGAACCCATGAAAAGAAATGGGCTTAATAATCATTTCATCATATAATAACCTGTTAAAAAAATGATTTTCATAAACATTTCATCATAGAATATCCAATGTAATAGAAAACGGTTTCATAATCATTTTATCATTTAAAAAACGTATTACCAATGGAAATAAATTATATTTAATAAAATACTAACCAGATTAAGATTATATATGCGATAATTAGATCATATCCCTATTAAATAATTTGTAACATCAAATGATTTGATCATAAATATAAAATGATTTAAAAAATCACGAGGAAAATTATCGATGAAAATTTAATTTTCACTTTTTATTAACAATTATAGTATCTAAACATTTTCAATATATTAAGTATAAAATATTTAGTGAATGTTACTGTGAAATTTTTGAAATTATTTTTAAAAAAATTGATCACTCATGAAGGCTGGAAATTTTATTCATGTCATATATATTAAAAAAATCATTCCTTTTAGACTTTTATAAAAAAAATTAAAAACACACATAATTTTAAAAAGGAAAAAGTATTAAAATTAAACCATTTTTTAAATTAAAATGTGGGAAAATTTAATTTTAAAACATCATTATAATATAGTAAAAACCATATATTATACATTTTTTTAGAAACATGGATATGGAAGAAAATGTTTATTTGACAGAATTGATAATTGAATTCTATTTTCCATAAATTCATGTTATTGGCCTCTTGAGCACATAAGTACGGGAAAAAAATTAGAAAATGTATTCTTATGAAGTAATCATAGGGGAATATAATTCTTCTATTTTTTGAGATATAGATCAATGTATTTCATCATCGTTGTAAGATCCTGGGCTTCATGGATGTATTACCTTGTGTAAATATTGGTTTTAATCTCTTCAATATATTTAATGGAATTATTACCGAGTGTATGAGGAGGCTTGGGGGTGTTCTGGGTGTTCATGAATTATACAAAGGATTAACATGGATATCCGGTGCATGTTTCACTATTGGTTCATGGTTAGGGATAATTGTGTGCCCAAACCATACTAATCAGGATGAGGGGTGCACTGTTAATCAAATCGTGCGAGGATAAAGGCCCAACAATAAAGAGTTAGATAGAGGAATTATGCAGGGTTTTTTCCTGGTTTATAAAAATGATAAGAATAAATAAGTAAATGTGATAAATGGACCCCTCTTGAATAGAGTTACGTATAGGGTTGGCGCATTGTTTGACTAAATGTTAGGCAAAACTGTTCTCACCATTTAAAAGTAAAAAATTACCAAATGTCATCCTCATGATTTTATGTAACTCATATAACATTCTCCAAATTTATTCATCATTCATCTAAAGTTATGAACCATGAGCCCCAAATCATATTAGTTGTCAAAATCTTTCTATTATAGGTAGTTTGTATTTTCATTGGATTCGGATCGATGCTTTCAGTCAGACTAATGCTCCTCTTGCATCAATCTTCCAGAATAGGGATTGTGGATTCATTCTACTTCTTATAAAGCCCTCAAAACCACTTTTTCTAGTGGATCATAGGTTGGTACTTCCATCGGTGATTTATTCCAGATCTAAGGCTAAGGTTGAGGGTTATTTTATCCGCATATCCAAGGTAGTTTATCAAGATGTTATATCCCTTAGTTTTATTGTTGATTTTTGTGTGTGTGGTTGTGATATTTGTTCTCTATAATTGTGCATTTGATTTCTTTCATAAGGATTTATAAAATTGTTCGATAAAGGATAAAATAAACCTCTCATGATCCAAATGGGATACATTGAGAATGATTTGACAGGTTTAGGGCCACCCATGGGGTATGAAAACATTCCAAAACATAGAAGATGGTAATTTTAATATTGAAATTGACTTGTGTCCAACTAGAGACCATGATGAACATATTGTTATGTTAGGTTAAATCAGATAGAGGAACTAAAATTAGTTATGTCTATTTTTCACAATGTTATAATGGGTTATTTAGGAATAATTTGAATATGGGTTATATTGGTTAATGTGAATGTGTCAAATGGATTATGATGATGAAATGGAAATATTTTAATGGATTAAGGCATATGAAATAATTAATGTTTTAAATGGTGTAATGTATAAGAATTATTGAATATATACAATGGGTTAAGTCATAGTAAATAGAAATGGGTTAAATAAGAAATCTAACATAATTGGTAAAAGTGTTAATGGTTTTTATGCTTGATCTTAAATTAAAATGTTGAGTAATTAAAAGATGTGAATGTTATGGTTATTTTTTTATGGTTTCTGATATTTTATATGTGGTAAATGGATAAATAAGAATATGAAAATGTGTTACCAGTTCTGGGAAATTGTATATGAGGATCTACACCCACATATTAGGTTAGACTAAGCCTCTAAAACCCAGCCCATAATAAATGGGTTTTTTATGGGGACTGATGATCTATTCCCCTAATATATGCATCGATAAAACTACCAGGTTTAAGGCATCAAGCTATGTGTGGTGTAAATTTTTATGAAATTTTTATCCCAAGAGAGATAGGGAACTTGTTTTATTCAATTATTCTGAGTAATTGACTAGATTAATCCATTGTGTAAATTATGTAAATGTCCAACTCATAGAGAATGTTTTGAAATTGGACTAAGTGGAAAAAATATTTACAAATAAAATTTCGTCTAATTGAACTTGTTTTTTATTTTGTTTATGTAGTAATTTATTTGGTTCCTTCATGAAATATCTTTTTAGAATGAATATTTTGGTAGACACCATTAGTTGTGTCCTACTGAGTTTTAGTCACACTCTTTTTAGGTTGTAGTTGGTATCCTGAGATGATTTCATGGATACTGATTACAAAAATGGGAAAGGAATTATAACATCCTGTTACCTTGATCAGTTATGTTTTACACCGTTTTGAAGTTCCCTTTTGGATAAAAATCCTATTAATGTGATTTTATGGGTTTAATACAGATTGCAGAATAGGTACACCCTATGTACCTGAAGTACACGTCTTGTACTTGGGGTTGGTTTTAGGTCATGAATGGGTACATAATGTTGTGAGCTGGTACACATAGTGTACCTAAGGTACATGTCGTGTCTGGTTTAAATATTGGTTTTCAACCTGAGGTGAAGGGTTTTTCTACATACTTATCCAATGTGGCCTACATGTCATGACCCCAGGGTACATGTAATGAATCAGCCTTTGCCCAGCCTAAAGTAAAGTGTTTGGCTATTTTATCATGATATTATTCCCATACCTCTTAGCTCTCAACCCACGACTCTCCCAAGAAGGTTTTTATAGATTCCCTACCTTCTGGTTCAATCTGTTCATCTTCAGATCTTCATTTCATCTGTAGTGTGATTCGTGGGTAAGGGTTCTCCCTTGTTCTTCGATTTTATCTCCTCCTATACTCTTGGGGTTTAAATGTGTAATATTGGTATTGATTGATTTATGTCATGTGGTGTTGGATCTTTATTAGAGTTTTTTTAAGGGCTGATTCACCTCTATTATTCATGAAGGTTGTTGTGGAGAGTGTCATTCCTTAGGATAGAGGTAGGTGGCTCCTCCCTGATTTTCCAAATTGATTACCATCGTATTTCTTGACTTATTTAAATTACTATTTTAAATTAAAATTCTCAATATTTATTTCAATTTCATTCGTAAAACCAAATTCCAATTAATTGTAGTATAAGAAATGGTTTTAGCACAAAAATTTTGGAAACCACCAATTCCATTGAATTAAGGTGGGCTTATAGAAATTGTCTGATTTAAATTGTTGAATTAAATATATGGATTTGAAAGAAATGTTTCTAATTAAATTTTAGAATTTAATTTCTAATATAAATGTTGAAAATGATGAAATTTGTTTTGAATGGATATCAAATTCATGTAAATGGATTAAAAATGATTCAATAGAAATATAGTGGTTTTATCTTACAAAAAGGCATGTTTTTATTAAAACACATTTTGGTTTTAATTGGAATGATATTGGAATTTTTGAAATGGAATATTGGGACTGATCATATTTGAATTAGTCATAAAAATGTTCTCCCAACATGTAAGATCACATGAAATCCATAGGCAATTAGTTAGTTATTTGGATACACTATATACTATTACAATGTTCTAAAACATACATGTATTGGGTCACATCCCTAATGGGTTGGTGATGAGTCTTCTTTGGCTACTATCATATGGATGTTCTTATAAACATTTTTATGTGATCAATTAGAGAGTGAAAAATAATATAGCTAGTTTATATTATCATATCTTTTGGAAGATTTCCAAGTTGCTAACTTGTTTATTTTTATTTGAGATATAAATGTATACCAATGTTTTTTTGAACTACTTTACAAGCCTGCTCAATTTATATAAAATGATTTATATGAATGTTGTACATAAGAAATTATTATAGAAATCAACAATCTCTTTTAGTGTAATGCCTGTGGTTGGAATGTATTTTCAATCATTTTGAAAATTTATAGAATTTTTTGTTTAAATATGATTTTAAATTGACAAACATGTTTTTTTCTTGAAAAAATGAATGCTTTCCTTTGGATAATATATATTTGGAATCTATTATGGAGTCTTTCATGGTATCCTTCTGGCTTAGTCTCACACCCAAATTTTTTCTTTGGGTTCCTGTAGACTTTCTTTTTTAGGGATAGAGAAAAGGGAAGGGATCTCTTCGATGTGGATCCAGATATTGATCATTGGAGTTGGTATGTTGTGTCATTTCGGAGATTAGGAATTTTTTTATTTTGTACTTTGGGTTTTAGTACTTTGTATTTTATTCCTCTTTGTATTCTTGTACTTGAACTCCATACGGATATTTAATATTGATATGCATACTATATTTTATCATTTTCTTCCATATTCATGTGAAAAAATCCTTTCCTCTTGAATTTTTTATAATTCTAGGTGCTAGTCTCTATTCTATAAAGACCTGGAATTTCAATGTAATTTTTTTAATTATATGGGAATATTATGAGGCCGCAAAAATTGACAGCGCGTGATTCTGAGGCCCGGAGTGGTCAAAATGAATTTATGAACATTTTTTTGGGTACGTTTAGTAAAGGTTCGAGCGGGCTTTCCTAACGTTTGACCAATGCTTAAAACTAAAATATGAGGGGATCGTTGAACTCACAGTGCTAGTTTCCACTTAAGGAGACTTTCACTTCAACGATAGGTGGTTGACGGAAAAAGTATGTTTTTGGGTTTTTTGTTGAAATAATAAAATAAAATAAACATTATTTTATTTTATTTTGAACTTCTATGAGGATATTTCGGGTGGCTTCCACCGGAAGTAAACATCAATTTAGAAGTTAGAGGTGGGGACCACCAGACCTTAACCTCCCATGAGATGATATGGTGGTGGGGACCACCCAGATTTAAACTCCCTTACATCCCCCCTTTTAATTGGGAAAAACCCTCAACTCCCTAATAAATGTGGGGGAGCCTCTTTAACACCTCCACAATTTAACTATTCCCACACACCATATTAATTTGTGCCGACCCACCCCCTTTAAATAATTGAGCCAACACATCAATTAATTGTTAAACCATTTTCAATATTATTCCAATGACTTAATAGATATATTAATCTATTACTTTGAGGTATTATATCATTATGATGTAATTGGGGAGAGGAGGAGCTTTAGAGAAAGCTCCCAATGGAGAACGCTCCACTGAAGAAGAACGTCGACGAGGAACGCCATCGACTATGAATAAAGACGTGAACTTCTAATTTCTTCCTCAGAACATCCTTTGACATAGGATGTGTTCATCTACAATAAATCGACATCCGCCTTCTCCCACCAACATCAAAAAAGGTATGTTTTTTAATTATGTTTGATTTTATTCCCTTGATTCTTTCCTTCTAATGACAAAGAACATAGATCAAGTTATTATCAAGTTGTTTCGTGGTTGTTTTCCTTGAGGGTTGGGATTAAATTGTTGTAGGGGTTTATTCGTTATTTGATTTACACTTCCCATGTTCTTCCATCTTTTTCCTTTGCGGGGTTGGGATTATAAATTATCAAGGGACTATGGGAATTGATGTTTAAAAAAATCATTCATGCTCGTTCTTTGTTTATGTTCCTGAAAACTGCTAGCTACCACTCTAAACGTGGATGGTGTAGGCCAAACTAACATGGACCCACTCCCTCCACCTTTATTCATTGTGATATTCTTCATAATGGAGGAAGGTGACGATAAGATGAAGGCGACAAAGGCAATGGTGCCGCCACCCACGGCCACCTCGACCCGCGCCGCCCTCAGGGCGCTCCGGCCTCCTAGACGAACCGAACACACCTCTCGCTTGCTGCTTCACCCGGTCAGGCCACTTTCCTATCATGCCCCCGTCCGTCGCGCCACCCATCAGCCGAGCCTCGCATCGCTCCAAGTCGAGCCTCCCTCGCAGCCCCCTCTGGGTCGAACCACCCTCACACCGACCTGCGGCTGATATGCGCCCTCACAGTCGGTCCATGCCCTCTCAGCTCTCTGCCACCTTTCGAGCCATGCTGGTCTGGACCCAGTAGACTGTGCTGAATCCAATGGGTTGGCCGGATCAACGGACTGAGCTAGACTCAATGGATCAGGCTGGGTCGACCCAAACCTGGTCGGTCCGACCAGGTCAGACAGAACTCAGGCCCACTATGACCCATTACTTTTTTTCCATAACATTGGCACCAGGTGTTCGTTTAAATAACCATCAGTGGAAATGGAAATCCTGGAGAAAGACAATCCCTTTGAGTATACTCCACTAGAGTTAAGGTTTGAGATGGGAAATGGATAGGTTGGATTGGGCACGAATCCAACCGGGCCCCCGGGACTAGAAGACTAATAAATAACAGACCGGGTTTCCAATTGACGCGTTGTGTCTTAAGTTGTGACCCCAATGATGTGGTATACCTTTTAGATACTTACTCTCAGGACTTCGTGATATTTGGAGCATCGACTAGTACTTTGTCGAGCGGATCTTTCCAATGAAGAGCGAGCAGAGTGTGGAGACCTTGTAGCTGGAAGAGACCTAAAGACTGCTGACTGTTTCACTCTGAGTGACTCTACTAGACTGGTGGGGAGTGCCTTGGTGTCGCGGAAGACCCACATTGGGGAGCGGCTTGGTGTCATGGCAGACCCATGGTACTCGACAGGAGGAGTACCTCGACAGGCTATGAGGGGAAGCATGCTTGGTGACGCGGTAGACCCATGGTGGGGAGCACCTCTGTGTGACATGGAAAACCCACGGTAATCAGCAGGAGGAGTACCTCAGTAGTCCATGGTTAGTCGAAAGCGTTCTTGGTGTCGCGGCAGGCCCACTATACTCAACAGAGGAAGAGTTATCAAGTAGATTTGGTTTCGAAAATGTGACTGGCGATGTTACTTGATGATGCCCCTGGAATAAAAATCATGGTTGAGCTGAGTCAGTACATTTGTGTTTATTTCATGATTGTGATGGATCACTTGATAACATAGGTATATGTATGTGTGTATACCTATGTAAGGTTATTTGTTAAATTAATTCTTTGTGGTTTAACATTGTTGGATTTTGTGAGACCTTGAGGATATCGAGGTCCCAACTGAGTATCGTTATACTCACCAATGCATGGGTTATGCTCGCACATTTTTGTGTTGGTTGCAGATGATGGACTACGCTGACTGAGGCTGAGATTACCAAGACTGGACGGTGCCCGGAGGTGGACTATACGGTGTGTTGGTACGTGGAGGAGACAGACGGACGTAGAGTGCTGATAAAGTTATCCGTATTTACCCTTTAGGTAGGAATCCCAGAGGATGACCCAGTGGATACTTTTCTTTATTTTATTCAGTAGTATTGTTTTCACTTGTACTTGTACCTTTACTGTTGGGATTTTATTCCATCCCCATTTACATTCAGCACTCTTTTGGTTATACAGTTTACTCGTGTTCAAATCATTCTATGTGTGTTTACAGGTTATAAAGGTAATGTATCGATGTTTTAGGGAATTACGCCTTTGGTGATAGTCGTTGGCCCCTTCCCTATGGAAGTTGGGTTTGGGGTAGTCACGGCACGGGCCCTAGGGGACAGGTCGTGGAAAATTGGTATCAAAGGAGTCGGTTCTACCGCAGAACATAGGACTCTAATCTTTTCTGTGAAGAAATAGAGTTATGTGTAGTGAGTTCGGTTCTCAGTTCAGGCAGTCCAGTCTTGGTGTGGCAGCCGACGTATCAATACACTAGGACCTAGACTTCTGATTTCCATCTCAGTGCACAAAAACACTGATTTCTTGTGTGTTTTCAAAAGTTTTCTTTATGTCAGCTCAACCAGGACAGCTCACCAGGTATAAATTTTAACCATAGCACACTTGATTATCTTCAGGATTCCTACACGTAGACAGTAGGCTAGAGTTCTAGGAGTCATATGCACTGATTTTCCACCGAGCGACAAGGCCTCGGTGTAGGGACCTTATCCAGTAAAGGCACTAGCGGAGGCACCGAAAGTACCACTCCCCATTGGGCCACTGATTCCACCAGCTGCATCATCAGATGGTGTATGCCGCTAGAGCTCATTTCACGAGTTCCAGTGCCAGAGGCCACCGAGGTACAGGGGGGAGACGAACCCACATGCGGATGAGGATTGGCTATAGGCTATGGTGAGAGTCTTTCGACTCGTAGGGACACAAGGCGACCTCATGGTGATTCTTTCTACCAGCCTTCTACAAGCAGTAATGGGAAAATGGTGGAGCATGATGCTCCAAGTTCATGAGGAGATGATGCTTCTATGGGCATACTTCAAGATCCTATTTTAGGCAGAGTTTGTGCCAGCGACTCTTCACGTAGTGCGCATTCAAGAGAAACTTCATCTGCAGTAGGGAAGCATGACTGTTGCTCAGTACAAAGTGAGATTCACAGACCTTTCATGATACTCCACTGATATGGTACAAGACCCATTCTTCAGGGCCTGTACGTTTTAGCAGAGACTCAGGCAGGAGATCGGGGATTCGGTGATCTCACATAGCATCCCGACAAAGATGGGGGTGTTAGAGAGATCCCTCCTAGTGGGGAGTTTCCTTGTTGAGCTGTCTCCAGAAGCGAGAACCTCCACCAGTCGACACATAGTGGAGTCTTCTGCAGCTTGAATCTGACAGATGTCGTAGAGGTTCAAGAAGACCAGACATATAAGTGGACAATTTCATGACTCAGAAACAGTTGTGTGGGGCACCCGAGGTAGACACAGACCTACCAGGAGTGGGAATGGTTACGCTTGGGGAGGGCAGGGTCACATGGATCATGACTATCTGACCCACTGTTCGGATTACTAGAAGATGGCCAAAGGACCACCTAGGCAGAGACAGAGATTCGATCAAGGTGGTATGCAGGGAGTAGGAATACGTGGAAGAGGATCTGGTCGTTCAGTGGGTGGTGGGAGATGATTCTAGATTTCACTACCACCACCACCAGGAGGTTCACCCCGACCACAGGGAGCTGGTGGACAGGAGAGAGCTCAGCTCCAGGTAGCTGAGGATTATAATCACGACACTCTGGAGAATATTCGAGGTACGATCTGTGTCTATTCCATTGTAGCTACATCACTAATACACACAAGTGCTAGTTATTCATTCATTACCACATCCCTCATTCAGAGCACAGAGATTCCAACAGAATTTTTTGTTCGATCCTTATAGCTATAGAATCCTACAAGAGAATATTTGACCATTACGCACTAGTGTCGGCTGTGTTAGCTTACTCTAGGAGGTGATAGATTCAGCTTGAATATCTTAGTAGTGGGGTCGAGGCCTTACGACGCCATCTTGGGTATATACAAGTTATCAAATTTCCATGCTCAGAGAGACTATATTAGGCACAATGTGCAGTGTGTCCGCATGGATGTGACCTGGATTACCTTCACAAGCGATAAGGGAGCCTTTGAAACTCAATATGGACTTACCCAGAGGAGTGTGTAGATGATTACTCAACAGTTGGATAGCCTTATCCTCAGAGTTGTTGATGTGGAGAGTCTGATATATCCTATAGTGGTGGACCTGTTTGAGGATGTTTTCCATGATGATTTCCCATGTCTACCTCCTCATAGAGAGGTGGACATTTAAATTGACTTGTACCCTGGGACGACACTAATATCTACACCAGCATATTGGATAGCTCCCACGAAGCTTCGTGAGTTGCGGGTATAGCTAGAGGACATGCAGGGGAAGGGGTTCATCCAGCCTAGTGTTTCACCTTGGTCAGCCCTAATTCCATTCACCAAGAAGGCGTATGGGAGCATGGGACATTGTGTCGACTATCGATGCCTGAACCAGGTGACAATGAAGAACATGTACCCACTCCCAAGGATTTATGACATCTTCGATCAGATGAAGGGAGAACGATGGCTCTCGAATATAGACCTTAGATCAGGATATCACCAGCTTAGAGTTTGAGAATATGATGTGAAGAATATGACCTTCAGATGTCGGTACGGCCACTACAACTTCTTGTTTATGCCATTTGGCATAACAAACACTCCATCAGTGGTCATTGGACTTATGAACATGATCATTCAGTTGTACCTTGAACATTTTGTCATAGTCTTCATCGATGACATTCTGATCACCTCGACTACTGAGGAGGAGCATTCCTAACATTTTAATGTAGTACTGGAAACACTCAGAGAGCACCAGATTTATGGTAAGCTCTCGAAGTTCTAGTTCTGGTTCTAAGAGGTTCACTTCCTGGGACATGTCATATCAGAGGCTGGAGTTGCAGTGGATCCAGTGAAGATTGAGGTAGTACTTTCTAGGGAGCAACCCAAGAGTGTGAAAGATGTATGGAGTTTCTTGGGTTTGGCTAGATATTACCTAAGGTTTGTGCCATACTTCTCTAGAGTTGAAGCACCTCTATTATCCTTGACGAAGAAGGGGAAACCCTTAGTGTGGTTGGAGAGATGCCATCAGATCTTTCAGGAGCTGAGGCAGAGGCTGACTAGTTCCCCCATATTGAGGCTTTTAGAGGAGGGAGTTGGGTATGTAGTTTACTGCGCCGCATGAGGGACTAGGCTCAGATGTGTCCAGATTCAGGAGCGAGCAGTGATTGTTATGGTTCTCTGTAGTTGAGATAACATGAGCAGAACTACGCTATCCATGACCTGGAGTTACTGACAGTGGTCTTGGCCTTGAAGATGTGGCAACACTATCTGATGGGAGAACGTTTTACCGTGTACTCTAATCACAAAATTTTTAGGTATATCTTCTCTCATAAAGACTTTAACCTGAGACAATAACATTGGATTGAGTTCCTCCAGGACTAAGACATCGAGATTGTCCATACTCTTGGGAAGGGGAACGTTGTTGCAGATGCACTCAGTAGGAGATCTAGTATACAGCTACTAGGAAAGGTGACAGAGCAGCTGCCTCTTAGCAGATATACTTTGAGGATAGAGATGAAGCATATTTTCTACAGTCTCTTACAGTCACTCCCCCACTTCATCATCAAATCAGGGAGGCATTTCATGGGGACGCTGATTGCGAGGCTCGATGTGCACAGTTATCCACAGGGCTGGCCCATGATGGATTTTCTGAAGGTGGGGAGCATGTCATCCTCTTCTAAGGACGTAACGTGGTACCAGTGTCACTGCAGAATGATGTGTAGAGGGACTTCCACACATACCATCTATCGGTACATCCAAGAGTGGTGAATATGTACCAGGACCTCCGACGACAACATTGTTGGCCGAGAATAAAAAAAGAATTTGGAGAGTTTGTCTCTCGAGGCCTCACATTTCAGCATGAGAAGGCAGAGAATCAGGTACCAGTGGGCTCGGTTCAACCTTTAGAGGTCCCAGAGTAAATGTGGGATGGGATATATGTTGACATTGTGACAGGACATCCACGTACATATAGGGGTCAGGACTCTATCTGGGTGATCTTTTATTGACTCACCAAGTCGTCCCACTTCCTACCAATAAGAGAGAAGGGTTTAGTAGAGAGCTTGGTATGCCTCTATGTGTAGGATATTGTGTTTCTACATGGAGTACCTTCAACAATTATCTTCTATCGTGACACACGATTTACTTCCCAGCTATGGAAGGGGTTGCAGGAGGCTTTCGGGATGCAGCTTTGTTTGAGCACCACCTTCCATCCTCAGATGGATCTCCAGACTGAGCGGGCCATTAAAACCCCCAATGACATGTTGTGTGCTTGTTTCCTAGACTTTGTTCATAGATAGGAGGATCACTTGCCTTTGGTGGAGTTTTCATACATAAACAACTATCACTCCACCACAGGGATGGAACCTTTCAAGGCGTTATACGGGACACCTTTTAGATCAATCTTGTGCTGGAAAGACAATGGGGAGTCAGCACTAGTGGGACCAGATATGGTACTGGCTACCACAGAGAAGGTGCAGGTCATCCAAGAGTGGATGAGACTACACAGAGCAGGCAGAAGTCTTATGCCGACAGGAGACAGATAACTCTAGTGTTCAAGGTTAGCAACCATGTTTTTATACTGGTTTCAACCCAATGAGGTCTATGGAGATTTGGCAGATGCGGCAAGTTATCTCCGAGATTCATCGGACCCTTTCGGGTCCCCAGCAGAGTTGGCGAGGTGGCTTACCGCTTATCTCTTCCACCTCAATTGCACCGAGTGCATGACGTCTTCCACATATCCCAGCTAAGGAGATAGGTGCACGACCCTTCTCACATCATCGACCTTGGTGAGCTGGATTTTGATGATGAGGTGACGTTTATGGAGGTTCCATTATAGATTGAGGATTTATAGGAGCAGGTTCTTCAGGGATGGTTGATACCTCTAGCGTGTGTTCGCTGGAAGCACGTGATCCTCCATGAGATCACATGGGAGTGGGAGGATCATATGCGTTCTCCGTACCCCCACATGTTCCATTAGTTTGAATTGTTGCATACGGGGATTTAATGCCTTAGCTGGGGAGAATTTAATGATCTGGAATTTACATGTATATTTTTTTAATTGTATGGGAATTTTTTTAGTCCGTGAAAATTGACGGAACGTGATTCTTAGGCCTAGAGTTCCCAGAATGAATTTCTAAACTTATTTTTAGGTACATTCAGTAAACGTGAAAGTGGTTTTTCCTATCCTTTGAATTGGTGCATGGAACTGAAATCCAAGGGCACTGTTGAACTTGTAGTACCAGTTTTTTCATAAAGAGAAATTCTCCTCGACGATAGATGCTCGAGGGTGAAAGTTTGTTTTTAGGATTTTCATGGAAATAATAAAATAACATAAACTTCATTTTATTTTATTTTGAACGTCCATGAGGATATTTCATACGAGGTACACCCGAAATAAACCTCTATGTGGAAGTTAGAGGTGGGGACCAGCATAACTTAACCTCCCATGAGAGGTTATGGTGGTGGGGACTACATGAACGATAACCTCCCAGGAGAGGTTGTGGTGGTGGCGACCACCTGGTTTTAAAATCCCTTGAAACCCCCAATTTTAATTGGTAGAAACCCTCAACTCTCTAATAAATGTGGGGGGAGCCTCTTCAACACCTCCACAATGTAATTATACCAATGCAACTTATTACTTTGTTCTAACCCACCCCCTTTAATTAATTGAGCCAACACATCAATTAATTGTTAAAATATTTTGAATATTATGCCAACGACTTAATAGATATCTTAATCTATTACTTTGAGGCTATTATTTTAATTTGGTGGAATTTGGGAGAGGTGTGGATTTGGAGAAAGCTCCTAACGAAGAATGTTCCACTGAAGAAGAATGCCGATGAGGAACACCTTCGACTACAAAGAATGACCTCAACTTCATCTTTCTTCCTCAGAACATTCTTCGATGTTGAACGTGTTCGTCTACAATGAATCGTTGTCCTCCTTCTCATGCCAACATCGAAAAACGTAGGTTTTTTAAGTAAGTTTGATTTTATTCTTTTGATTATTTCCTTCTAAAAACAATGAATGGGGATCAAATTATTATCAAGTTGATCCATGGATGTTATCCTTGTAGGTTGGGAATAAATTTTTGAGCGAATTTGTAGGGTTTTATTCTATATTTGATTTACACTTCCTAGGTTCTCCCCTCTTTTTCTATTGTAGGGTTGGGATTAGAAATTATATAGGGTATATGGGAATTGATTTTTTAGAAAATATTCAATGCTCATTTTTTGTTTATTTTCTTGAATACCACTTGCTACCACTCTAAATGCAGAGGGTGTGGGCCAAACTAACATGGCATGACTCCCTCCGCCGTTCTTCATTGAGATGTTCTTCGGAATGGAGGAAGGCGAAGAGATGATGAAGGCAATGACGACACCCACCACGACCATCGCGATCCACGCTTCCCTCGCGGCGCTCCGACCACACAGCCAAATCGGCAGCACATCTCGATGGTCGTGCCACCCCGGTTGTGCATCCAGCCGGTCGCGCCACCCGCCGACTGTGCCACCTGCAGGCAGAACCGGACACGCCACCCTCCTACCACCAAGCAGCCCCGGCTCATGATGCTCACTGGACTCTAGAGCCGCCATGCCCTCGCAGTGCTCTCTCGGCCGAACCTGCTACGCAGCGCCCTCCCGGCCGAACCGGCATCACGTTGCCCTCCCATCTGAACCAGCCTCGTTGATCCCTCCTAGACGAACTGTATTCGTGATGCCCTCCTGTATGAATCAGCCTCGTGGAGCTCTAGGAAGAGATGCTCTCACAATGCCCTCCGGGCTGAACCGCCATCACGCCGACCCGCGGCCGTTCTGCAGCCTCTCGCCTCTCTGTGGCCCCTCGTGGCATGTTGGGCTGGGCCCCACATACCTGGCTGAACCCTATGGGCTTACCCACCCAACGGGGCAGACCAGACCTAATGGTTCAGAAAGGGTCGGCCCAAACTGGGTTGGGAGGGGTTGGTCTGACCGAGGCGGACCGTACCCGGGGCCACTATGACCCTTTGCAATCTTTGGGACATAACTTTGGCACCAAATTTCAATTGGAAGAACCTTCATCGGCACTACAATTCTTGGAGGAAGACAGAACCTTTGTGTATACTCCACTGGAATTTCAATTTGAGATGGGAAATGGTCAGGTTGGATCAAGCATAAATCCAATTGGGCCCCCATGACTAAAAGGCAAATAACTAACCGACCGGGCGTCCGATTGAAGATTTGTCTATTCTGTTGAGTCCCCTATGACATGGATGACCTTTTAGATACTTCTTCATGGGAATTTGTGACAGTTGGAGTATTGACTAGTAGCTCATGGAGCGGAACCTCCTGGAGACGAGTAAATAGAGTGCGAAGACCTAGTAGCTGGATCAGACCTAACGACTGCTGACCATTTGACTCGGAGTGACTCTACTAGCCTAGTGGGGAGCACCTTGGTTCCACAGCAGACACACGGTGTGGAGCGCCTCGGTGTTGTGGCAGACCCATGGTACATGATAGGAGGAGTAGCTTAGCATGCTACTAGGGGGAGCGCGCTTGGTGACGCAGCTGACCCACAGGGGGGAGCGCCTATGTGTGACACAGAAGACACGTAGTACTCGACAGGAGGAGTACCTCAATAGTCCAAGGTTTGTAAGAAGTGTGCTTGGTGTCACAAAAGTCCCTCTATACTCGACAGAAGAGGAGTTCCCTAGCAGTCGTGGTTTTGAAAATGTGACTGGGGATGTCACATGATACTACCCCTAGAATTAAAATCTTGGTTGAGCTGAGTCATTACTTTTGTGTTTTACTCAAGATTGTCATGGATCACTTTATAACTTAGTTATATGTATGG
Organism: Viscum album; assembly: GCA_963277665.1. Lineage (NCBI taxonomy): Eukaryota > Viridiplantae > Streptophyta > Magnoliopsida > Santalales > Viscaceae > Viscum > Viscum album. Next base: position 1,505,137,034 of record OY728137.1, on the reverse strand, counting down.
GCATATACCTATGTAAGGTTATCTGTTAATTTCATACTTTTTTGTTCATCTTTTTTGGATTTTGTGAGACCTTGAGTGTCTTGGGGTCCCTAATGAGTATCATTATACTCACCCCTGCATGGGATATGCCCACACCTTGTTGTGTTGGTGGAAGATGACGGACATCGCTGATTGAGGATGAGTGTACCAGGACTGGATGGTGCTCGAAGGTCGACCATACGCCGTGTCATTATGTGGAGGAGATGGACGGACGCAAAGTGCTAAGGAGGCTATCATTACCTACCCTTCAGGTAGGTATCCCAGAGGATGACCTAGTGGCTGATTTTCTTTCTTTTCATCAGTTGTATTGTTTTCAGTTGTACCTGTACCTTTACTATTGTGATTTTATTCCGGACCCTTTTACATTCAGCACTCTTTTGGTTATATAGATTACTCATGTTCTTATCTTGGTGTGGGTGTTTATAGGTTATAAAGGAAATGCCTTCCTGGTTTTAGAGAATTACGCCAGTGGTGCTAGTCATCAGCCCATGACCTATGGAAGGATGGATTGGGGTAGTCACGGCACGGGCCCCGGGGGATGGGTCATGACATTATATATTGGGATTGGGAAGACCCATTGGGTTATGTCAGGGTCATCTTGGTTACTGGGTTACTAGGGTACCTAGGATGGTTCGTGACACATTGGTAATAGAAGAGGTTGTTGATCTTTTTTTCTTGAATCTAGTATGCATTTTTTAAATTTTTTTAAGACATAAGAGGTATTTCCAATAGAGTGCCTTGATAGCTCTCACCAGAATGAACCATCAGTCACTCGGGGTTGTTAGGGAAAAATTTCTTGTGGATTAGTTCTAGTCTTTTCCCTACAGATATTTGGATAGGTTTAAATCCAAATAATTTTTCCCTTATTTTGAGAATATTTTCACATTATACTCAGTTTGAGTGTTAATCTAATGTTATCCTTTTATCCACTGATGTTGTGTAGCATCATGACTCTAAGATGATGTGAATATCATATAAAGGAAAAGTCATCAACTAAAACTCAATAATAAAATCTTGTTCTTTATCCAAATCTAGTTGAGGGGATTGCGTGCATTGTCCATGATCTGGGACCGGCACCACCTCTAGTTCCCTCTCAGTCTCCAGCTATGGATCCTCAGGGGGTTTCTCATTAAAATATTTTTATGAGTTCCTTCTTCAAAATCAAAATGTATTCAAAGAATCTACTGATCCTTAACATGCTTGGGAATGGTTGGGGAAGATAAGAAGACAATTTGAGTTCTCAGAGACACTTGAAGTGATCAGTGTGAAGTGTTCCACCTTCATGTTGGAGGGACCAAGTAGTAGAGGGTGGTACACGATGGTGATGATAGGGAAACTTGAAGTATTATAGTGGACAGACGTCAGATATATTTTCACCAATATGTTCTATCCAGATTCAATGGTGTTTTCCATGGTTGTGGAATTTTTCAATCTTGAGTATGCCAACAAAACCATGACCAAGTATTCAAATAAAGTTTCTGAGATGGTGTTGTTCTTTCGAAATATTGTATCTAATTAGAGGATTAAGGCTCAATAGCTCATGTTAGGAATTTGATCTGATATCTGTTCTTAGAATTTCTTACTGAAGCTTCCCACTTATGCTAATGTGATCGATAAGGCGATGATTGTTGTGATGGAGTTTGCTAGAAATTTATGGTTGATGAGAGTTCCTTTTTCTCCTAGTTCCAGTGTTTGATCCTTCAAAGTAAAATGTAAGTGTGATTATCCTAATGGTATTTCATGATGGAAGAGTCATTCCATAACCCTTACAACTCTAGGATTATGTTCATTGAATTGTTATCATTCTGGGATGCCAAGAAATTATAGGAGGGTTTTCACTAAATAACCCTAGAACCCTTGCTCCTGCAAACATTTGGAGAAATTTCAAAGGTTTTTCCATTACTTGTCCACTATGTATAGTTTTATAGGATCTTCATCTCCTCCTAAAACTGTGAGGAAATCAAATAGTTTGATGATAAAAGGGTTCCAGTCGTAGGAATTCAGAACCAAGATTCTTTACAAAGTGGAAGACTCTCTAGTAGAGGCATATTGGGGTCCAGTGAATATGAGAGGTACCATTACCATTTATTTATCATTAGTGAATGCTATTTTTATAATGGTTCATCACACTCTTTTATTTCAACCCATATTGTTAACCTGCTTAATCATCCTATGGAACAATTATCTTGGGAAATGGATATTAATACACCCCTTGGTACAAAGAGAGAGAAGGGTATCTATTGTTCTACCTATGTCTTATCTATATCAGATTTTGATCTTGCCAAGAGTTTTATGGTAATTTATATGAAATACTTTCACATCATATTTGGATTCGATGGGATCATTGCCAATGAAATCTTGATTTTATTGTTATCCCCGATGAGTCTACATTACTACACACAGTGGTGTGTATGTTGTCATTCATAGAGAATGGGACCAAAGGTCTAGAAGATCTGGTGATTCTAATCCAAATATGGAGAAAGTGATATCAGCATTTTATTTTTATCTGGATCAAGATTTATTGAGTGGGGATATCCCTCCATTTTCATTGAGTTTTCTAAATTGTTTCTTTTAGATTTCTCTAGTATTACACCGTTGATAGAGGTGGAGTTTTATATTGACTTAATTCCTTATACTCAAATATTATATATCCCCTCTTACTTGATGAAACAAGCTAAGCTGAAGGAGCAGAAGTCTAGTGTTTTGAAATTCTTGAGAAAGGATTTATATGCCCAATTATTTCACCTTCGGCGGCACCAGTTCCCTTTACCAAGAAATATGATGGTTCTCTTCACTTATGTGTTGAATATCAAAAGCAAAATCGAGTTACTATAAAAAAATATATGATTCCATGGATTTATTATCTTTTTGATCATATCAAAGAGGATAAGTGGTTTTCAAAGATGAACATTCGAGCTGGTTACGATCATTTAAGTGTAAAAGAACCTGAAATTTAAAAAACCTCCTTTCAGAGTAGGTATGGCCACTATGAGTACCTTGTTATGAAAAGTACATTAACAAATTCTCTTGTAGATATCATGGCCTTAATAAAAAAATATTTCTCTTGAGTATATAGATATCATTGTGGTAGTCTCTATGGATGAAATTTTTTTCCACTCCATGTCTGAGGAGGATCATGTGTAACATTTGAGAATAGTTGTTGAGTCCGCTTCGAAATAACGACGATCATGCCAAGATATCAAAGTGTGATTTTTGGATTTAGAATGTGAACATATTGGGACATGTGGTGTCTAAATAGGGTGTATTAGTTTCTACTAAGAATGTGAATGATATTATGACTTTGGAGTAACCACGAACTCTCTTCGAGATCCAAATCATCTTGGTCTTAGTCGGATAATACCGCAGGTTCATGAAGGACGTCTCAAAGACGGATTCTCTAATGTCTTCTATGACTTGGAAGTTGGTGAAGTTTTCATGGGATGATAAATTTCATAGTTATTTTATCCTATTGAAATGCCTATTGACCATTGTACTGATGTTGACTCCTCAAGAAGTTGGGAAAGTCTATGTTGTATTTTGAAATGAATTACGTTCTGTCTTGGGTTGTGTTCTTATTTGGCATGATCATGTAGTAGCATATAGTTATCATCTCCTTTGTACACATAACAAGAATTATCATACTTAGGATCTGGAAGATACGAATATGATGCACTTACTTAAAATTAGGCAACACTACCTATTTGGTGAAAGGTTTACTATGTATTCAGACCACAAAATCATGATTTATACATTCTCTTAAAAATATTTGAATATTGGGCATGTGAATTGGGGGGAGTACATGCAGTCTTTTGACATTGACATTTCCTATCCCTGAGGAAAGAGAATGTTGTTATTGATGCTTTGAGCATGAATCTTCCAACCTAGGCAATGAATGAATCTTCCAAAGTGTCCAATATAGTGGCTCTTTTTGCACAGTTTCATATTGGAGTTCAAGAGGAAGGAGAAGAGGTTTCTTAACCAGCATTCAATTAACATATTTTCTTCTTGTGATGATTCTCCAAGACCATCATCTTGATGATATGTTCCATTACATTAGATAAAGTTTTTAAATATGGGGGAGAATTTCCATTTTTTGGTTCTCTGATGAGTTTATTATATGCTATCAAAACTTCATCATTGTTCTGTTATCAGCAATGAAGGTTGTGATGTTAGATTTTCATTGCTCTCAGTTGGATTTCCACCTGGGAACCACAAAAACGTTCTATGACATGAAGTGATAGTTTTAATTTTGGGGAATGAGAAAAAATGGTTCTATGTTTCTCTCTCATTTCTATACATGCTAGAAAGTTAAATCTGAGCACTAGAATCCTTAGATTTTTCATTAACCACTTCCAGTCGCTACATCAATGTGGTATGAGATCTCTATGGACATTGTTTTTGGGTTTCCTCATTCCCAGAGAAAGAATAATGTGATATGGGTTGTGAACGACTAGCTAACCAAGTCGGATCACATTATACCCATTTATGATACATCTACTATTGAGGAGTTGGGAGATCGGTATGTGAAATAGATTTTTCATCTTCATGGAGTTACATCTTCTATAGTCTTTGACATGGATCCTTAATTTACTTCTCACTTTTTGAGAGGGCTTTAGGAGGCACTAGGAGCTTAGGTTTGTTTGAGAACAACCTACTATCTACAGTCAATTGGCTAGGTAGAAAGATATATATAGATTCTTGAGGATATGTTTTAAGCCTATGTCCTCAACATTAGAAGGGCTTGGGATGATCACTTGGGGATGGTTGAGTTCTATTATAGCAACGTTTACCAGTCCGCTATCATAATGGCACCTTTTGAGGACTTTTTATGGTCGGCCTTGTAAACCTCTATTGTGTTTGTTAGAAGTCAATGAATATTCTTTGTATGGACCAATCTTGGTGTAGGAGATGATGAAAAATATTTATATGATTCATCATATGATGTTGAAATTAAAAAATCCAATATAATTCTTATGCTGATTGATATTGTACCCCTTTGGAATTGTTATTTGGTGATAACGTCTTCTTAAAGGTTTCACCCTGGATGGTTCATTGATTGATTGGGACGAAACGGAGGATTTATCCTTGATTTGTGGGATATTTTGATGTAGTTTTGTGGGAGTAGAAAGATATATACCCTTTAGAACTCCCAATCTAGCTGATGTAAATACATAATGTGTTCCTTGAATCATTTTGAGAAAGTATGAATCTTATCCATCTCACCATTGGAGCAAGAGTGATATTGAGATAAATCGTAATTTATCATTGACTGAGTGACCAGTTAGGATAATTGATTCTGAGACCATGGTACTTCATGGGAGCAGGATACCTTTTGTTTTTATTTTATGGAAGCATGGTGATGATTAGTAATGAGCCATGGGAATACTACAGATGCTGAAAAAATGCTCACGTGCTGAAGAAAGTTCTGAAACGACAAAGCGAAGTCATATTCTTACCCAGGGACCCCGTCCGGGGGGACCAGAGGGGCCGCGTGAAATAAATTCAGATGCGTGTGAAAAAATTTGTCCCACGAGGAATGTTCAAGGATTCACAAAAATACTCTAGTGTGGGGGTGAAATATTTTTCACCCTAAACCACGTGGTCGGCACTTCGTTCTGCTACCTACGTCACGCCATTTTTTACATGCCGACCAGTTTTCCGCTCCAATGGACTTCTATAAATATAATATTACCCCTCTGACTTCGGGGCTGATGAATTTGAACCGGCTCTCATGCCTGAAATTCGTCTTTCGCACGCACAAATATGGCCTTCTGATACAATTATTTCCTCGCCAAGTCACCCTCGGGGTCCACCTTTGCGTCAGATACCCTTGGTCTAGACTAAACTCAAATCCCCTTCCATTTCACGTAAACCCCTTACATTATGCAGAAACCTCTTTCACTGCAAGAAAAAATCTTCAATTGCGTGCAATCCTTCTTTCTTTCGTGCAATCCTCTCCAATTGTGTGCAAAGCCTCATCTCCATCTTCACACCAAATCCTCACTGATTTCACACCACCTGGTGTTTTTCACATATGGATACTAATTTTGCACGCAAGCCTCAATGCTTGTGTGCCATTCCTCGAGGCCCCTCACCTCGGCGCTCCATGGACATCCCCTTGCACATGTGTCTGATGCCCTTCTTGTGAATGCCATTAACGGGTGCCTCTCACGTCCCGATCATCCAAATCACACGTTGTTTTCTCGTACGACCTTCTAGGATCCTATGAAATAACTTCAAAGTCACTTGGATGTTCCTTCATGTTGCGTTGCTTCGCCTCATGCTTCTTCGCATAGGCACGCTTATGGCCATTTCTTCTTCGCATAGCCACGCTAACGTGGACCCCTCTATGGTTTGCCCCACAACACTGCATCACCACGTCATTGATAATTCCTTACCTTACATAAGGAGCGGAGGGTACCTGTTATGTTAGTCCTATGGTTTTGGATCAAACCCACCTCGTCCGACCTGCAGGACGTTAAACTTTCAAGAACCTCGTCCTCAACACATGACGTTAAACTGTGAACTGGCCCAATGGCTTTCACGTACGGTCCCCCTGCCTTGGACATTTTCCACGCCCACTCGTCTCTATGGGGATGGGATCACCACTCATAAGGGATGATATCCTCCTCATCAGAGTGGTGTTTGTCCACAAGATAGGGCATCCACCTTGGTGTAAGCCCCTAGCCTTTCTTGCATGAGGCAGAATCCCTTCTCCTCCTTTTATCATTGGTCCCCAAGGCCAGTAGAGGGCGTGATGGGGAATGGTGCCCCTCCATTCTTCTTTCCCAAATCCCACTGTTTCTGCGATATGTCACCATCGGGCCTCCATCCTGGAGTAATTTCACATCCCATCAGGATTCTAACCACGCATAAGCCCCTATTTCCTCTTTAGACCGCTCCACACGTAATCCCCACTCCACTTACCATAGACGCACCTTTCGCAATGTGATTGTTAAGTCTTTAATTCCTCTTCATTATCACACCAAGCATCACTCACATGGTCTTAGAGTAAGAAACAACCTTGATACATCAGCTTGGGCTGCCTCAGAGTGTAAGCCCCGACCCTATTTGGGCCACCTCATAGCGTACGCCCCAACCATGTTTGGGCTACCTCATTGTGTAAGCCCCAATCCTATTCGGGCCGCCTCAGAGTGTAAACCTCAACCCTGTTTGGACCACCTCATAGTTTAATCCCCCACCCATTCCGAACTATGGGGTCTTTGATCCATGTCAAGGCATGGTACGTAGGAAGTATCCACGAGGTTCAAGACCCAAACCCCTATTTGGGCTGCCTCAGAGTGGAATCTCTAACCCTGTTTGTACTACCTCAGAGTGTAAGCGCCATCCCAAACTGAACTACGAGGACATTGATACACGATAAGGCATGGTACATAGGAATCCTCCAAGAGGTTCATTCCCCATTTCTACCATGGGCCACCACAAAGTGTAAGCCCCAACTTATCTAGAACTATGGGGACTTTGATCCATGTGAAGGCACGGTACGTAGGAAGCCTCCATGAGGTTCAAGCCCAAAAACCAATTACCTTGGTCTGTCTTAGAGTGTAATCCCCAACCATGTTTGGGACCCCTCAGAGTGAAATCCCAAACCCATCCCGAACTATGGGGACTTTGATCCATGTCAAGGTATGGTACATAGGAAGCCTATACAAGGTTCAAGCCCCAAAACCCATCACCTTGAGCCACCTCAGAGTGTAAGCCCCAACCCATCCCAAAATAATTGGACTTTGATCCATGTCAAGGAATGGTACGTAGGAAGGCTCCATGAGGTTCAAGCCCCAAAACCCATTCCACATGGGCTGCCTCAGAGTGTATGCCCCAACCCTATTTGGGACACCTTAGAGTGTAAGCCCAAAACCATCCTGGACTATGGGAACACTAATCCTTGTCAGGGCATGGAATGTAGATAGCCTCCACGAGGTTCAAGACCACCACCCGGTAGTTCTGACCATCGATCCACCACCACCTTGGGCCACCTCAGAGTGTAATCCCCATCTCATCCCAAACTATGAAGATATTGATCCATGTATGTGCATGGTACTTAGGAAGCTTCCACGTGGTCCATGCCCTCCATCCATCAGGACCACTGGGTCCACCTTCATGTCAGTTTACTGACTCCATGGGCCACCTAAGAGCGTAATCCCCAAATGCCACCTAAACTACGTGGACATTGAATCCTTGCCATGGGTATATGTAGGAAGACTCCCTGAGTTTTGAGCCCATCACTCATGTCTCATCCTGATATCTCTTTTGAGCCCATGTGTCTTGGGAAGCTCATACCCCAACCCGGAGGTTCCACTTCTTCCGAGTCTCATCCATGTGCCCATTCTCATGGGTCACCTCCTCTGGTGTCCCTTTGTCCCATAGAACTACGTGGACATTGATTCCCTTCCTTGGGGATATATAGGAATTCTCTTCGAGGCTCATGCCTGAAACCATCGTCACCCCATGACGGTTCCATCCCATCCACAGAATCCTCCATCATTCATTCAGATTGTTACCCTGGCCACCACACCCCTATGAAATCATGCCACCCCATTCCTAGTTCCATTTAACAACATTCGAGAATCCACCCACATGTTTCCCCCAATATCAGCATTCCCTCTAGGGGGTTCCTCAATCTGATCAACTCTAATTAGTCTTCTGTTCAGTCCGATCCATCTCTATTGTATGATAAACATGCGACATACCCCGTTTTAATCATGGGAAGATGAGTAAAACCATAGATATATGCCTATGGAATACAGTTCCCCACATTCGATGTGGGATGCCTTGGGCTTCCGTGCCCTCGAGAAGCCCGATAATAATAGATAGAAGACAGATATGTCGATCCCCCAGCGTCAAGTCACACCATTGGTGCCCAACATGACTACTCCCTTAACCGAAGGTTGCTTCCCGAACCAGACTCCTTGGATCATCCTGACAGAAGCTGTGTAATTAACTGGTGTCCATGAAGATATGGCGTCGAGAAGAGTTTCACGAAAAATGTCATAACTCTATGATGTAGACCCGGACTAGGTGACGATCTCTGAGGAAGAATCCACAGAAGGAAGAACCAATATCCCATAATTCCATTTCAATTAATGATCAGACATCTCGGACTAAGGATAGAATTCCACCCGCCTTTGGAAAGCGGGAATGTGGGGCAACATCCATGAGTCCTCCCCGTGACGAATGCACGCGCCTTGGCAGAAGTTTTGGAAATAGAAATGGTGAACCTGATGTGTAGTTCTTCTCCTAAATATGAAGACTAGTAAAGTTCGAGGCATCAAGGTATTAGGACGTCAACAAACCCCGTCATCTAATATCAGGACCCCAAGAAAATAGCAGGCCTTGCGTGAAACTCGCCAGAAGTTGGGAAAGTCAAGACGTTGAGAACTCTGTTCTGCGGCGTGGTCAGCGTGGATCTCTCTTACTGTTCATGGAAGATAGAACAGTGTTGGGGCACTGGTTGTTGGTTTCTTTTCATAAATTGTAATAATGACTTCATCTCCCTGCATTTAGGAGCCATGTCATTGCGTCCGGAGCCCGATCACCTACCCATAGGTGCAGGGGCAGGGGAAATAGCAACGCTGCTACCCTGTGCGATTCTGCCTCTTCCATGACAGCCTCGGACGTCATGACTATTGGGCACCCACACCCCCTATCCCCTTCGAGAATTTTTCAGTGAAGGGTAATTAATGACCTTGTACGCGGGTATGAGGATGAAGGGATCATCCCCACCACGGATATGGCCCACTTGGATCTTGAGGCAGCTACGCCTCGCCATCAACACCGCCCCCGAGGGCCGCATAGGGAACCACTGCTCCCCAAACCAACATTCAATCGTTTCGTGAGATTGTCCTCGGAACGCTTTGACAACTCCCTCCCCTACGCCAACGAGGTGGGGGATGTCTCGATTGCCCCAATCTGATTCCTGCTTCATGGGATCCCGGTGAGGGCTCCCACTAGGATGCGCCAACGCCGCTGTCCGATTCATCGAGCCATGGAGCTGGTAAGCTTTGCGCCCAAACCATCATCTCTAGTTCGTCTGGCATGACACCAACATCGGGCGCAAATAGAAGAGGATTCCCGCCATGGGGCCTCAACATCAGCGACTATCATGGCCCGACACACCGCCGAATCATATCCCCAACTCCTGGCATACATTTAGTAGGGGCAGTTATATGCCCGACCTAGATTGAGGCCCCCACCACCCCATGGGTAGGTTTGTCGACTCTCCCGGTTTCCGTAACAGGTGATGGCCACTACGGACCAATCCGCATTAACGATGCCCAGTGTGGAGGCCCACTCCGTACCGCCAATACAGAAGGTATGGGCCCTCCCTGCTTCGAAACTCAGTATGGAGGTATTTCCCCACACCACCTTCAACCCATGTGGGGGTCTTCCCTGTGATAGCAACACTCCATATGGGGGTCTCTCTCGTGCTCACTACTCTGGACAGGGGTCAATCACCCTGCCACAGACTGCGAGTATGGAGACATTGCATGTCTTATCTCTTGCCAACATGGAGGTCCTCCCCATGTCCCTGTGCCAATTGGTGAAGGTCCTCCTCGACCCAATAATCAGAGAGGTGGAGGCCAACCTAACTTCACCAACACCCATCATGGAGGTCCTCCCTATGTCCCTTTCGACATTTGTTAGGGTGCTCCTCATGCCTCGGCTTTCTCGGGCTGAAACCCTCTCCACCCCAACACTGGTGCGGCTAGAGAACCCCATGTCAGAAATCAGCACTGTCCTGAGGAGCCACCAAGGGGTAGGAAGGAGGGTCGTCACCACTATAAGAGGAATTATGGGGAAGGATGGATAGGAATCAGACCCGTCCACTTCTCAAACTCCAAGGTAGAGTATGAATCAGCGCTGGAACCCTCTCCTCAGCCCTCTGAGTCAAGGGCTGGGCCAAGAATGAGGCACATCAGCCTCGAAATCTAGAAATGTGAGATCCATAGGATTCTATTTTCCCTCAGAAGGTATGTCTAGGAGGACGAAAACATGGAATGTCCCCAGGGACTGACCACACAGTTTCCACCACCATCTCCTGATGCGCCCCTTGTCTTAGCTAGAGACCACACAGAGCTATTTTGGGGATCAATAGTGGATGAGTCATGGCATAGCCCATCCTTGGAAGACTCTGATTCTTTGTCTGGAGATCTGGTCACTAGTTCATCCTATTGTGATATAGCAGTCAGGCCACTAAAATCCTTAGAGGACAACCCGAGATTCGGTGGCCAATCACCCACTGTCAGTATTCTCCAACGGCCAGCCCACTGTTCCAGCAATCTGCGTCAGTCCCGCCACCAGTTCCTCAGTCACCCCTAGTTGACGAGTGTGGCGATCAATAGCCAGACCCTAAATGCGATCCGGGGAGATTCTGGACTATCCTGGTAGAAGGCCACTTCCGAGAGATGTTTTGGCCGGTCGTAGGACCAAATTTTTGTTCTCTAGAATATCTCACCCCAGAGGAGTTGGAATTTTTCTGCCAGACCATATGGGCGACTCACTTCTATCTTCACCACCAGTGAGTAACTTATCCCAGAAGCCAAGTGAACCTTGCAGAAATCGGCGAACAATGTCATCTTGTTGATCTGGTTGCGCTCCCTGTGGTCCAGCACCCCGAGTCACCTGGTCACCATAGGGCCCTCCAACAACAATGTGTTTGATATTACAAGTACTCCTCAAAGTTATTTATGAGGCTACCCCCATGTGCATGTTCATGGCTGGGAGCATTACACTTCCCTCCTCTTCAGTGCAATTCACCGGCAACCCAACTCGCTATGCGACATTGAGGAAATGCCCCCGAGAAGCGTTGTGGCCAACATGACCGATCTGTCAAGAAGGGAAAACGAGATGGAACTTCTTGATGGGAACCTCATTCCTGAGGGCGTTCCCCCACCACTGGACTCGTTGGGGAGGGTTACTCGCCAACATATAAATCTTCTGGGCCTCCCTCCACCTACCGAGGTGCTAGTTCAATGCCAGAATCTCGATAAGGGAAAGGAGCACATTGGTGTCACCAAACACTCTGACCCATCTGCCTAAGTGCAGAAGACTGAGGAAGATCCTGAGAAGGCCATGTTGTGCTAGAAGTTGGCCAACCAGAAGAAAAGAGTTGATGACCTCCTGGCCGAATATGCTGCGGAATACCGTTTGGATTATGGTGACCCTCGGCTAGTTCAGTAGGGACAAAAGCAGCTTCTCCCCAGCGAATTTCCCTGGGATAACCCTGAAGATCCTGTCAATGAAGAAAGGGTAGAGGCCAACACTTATAGAAAGAGGGAATGTAATGTCTTGCCAATCCATCCTGAGAGGCGAGATAATCCAAGGAACCCCGCTCGATCACCCCTGGTGGCCCCATGGATTGCTCCGCTAGCCACTCCACAAGCCATTGGATCTGATTATCACGTTGAAGAGCCCGACAATGTGTTGGTGGTTAGGGACCCCAATCAAGATAGGGACCCCCATCAAGATGATCTAATGGAGGCACACAATGCACTCCTAGAGGAATTGGAAATGTTATAAGTGGCCATCCCACTGGATGGAAAGCCATACCCGGCGTGGGTGGATGATATGCCAGAACCCCCAGGATTCAAAAACCCCACCTTCTTCCACCTAAATGGGACAAGGGACCCGCCACAACATCTGGACCACTTAAACTCAAGGTGTGGGCCTTTATTGGGGTCCCCAGCGTAGTAAGAGGCCGCCAAGCTCTGCTTTTTTGTTCAGACATTGGCGGGGATGACATTCTTCTGGTACAACCAGCTCCCTGTTGGATCCATGACTAGGTGAGAGGACCTTCGCAGGCAGTTACTTTACCATTTAAGCTCTACCACCCAGAAGAAGAACATAGCAGACCAATTCCAGTGCAAATAAAGGCCTCATGAAAGAGTCATGGACATCGTCACCCGGTGGAAGGGTCTCACGTACTCTCTCGACATGTCGCCCACTCAGATACAGTTGCTAACGATGTGCATAGGGAATTTCAAGATGAAACTGGTTCCCTCCCTGATTACTCAGAACTACCTTGGAGGGTTCCAAGACATCTCAAATAAATCCCATCGCCTCAAAGAACCCCTTCAACAGGCTAGCCAGGCAAGACCACTACCCATTGTAATCCCTACAAGGAGGGCCTCCAGAGCCGAGCCTGCCACATTGGTCCAGATAGAGGCCCCTAGACAGTTAGAATTTCTACCAGTGGAGCTAGCTTTAGAGCCCTGCAGAGGTCCGCCAACACTGGCACAGTTTCCCACCCAGCAGCGATAACATCAGAATCGACAAGCGCCCCCGCGTAACGTGCCGCCACCTCCTAGGAAAAATAATCAAGTCCTGCCTCCTCAGCTGGCCCCTCCGGCCCCCCGTCAGGTTCTGGATCCTAGAGCCCCCTTTCCGGACAGACGAAATCGGATCTACTCGTTCAACGAGGCCCAGGTCCCCGGTTACATCTGTAGTGCCTTAGAGTAGAGCATTGTGTGACTTCCTGAGTTTAGAAAGACAGAATAGGTTAATCTAACTGATTTCCCCAACTACTTCCCTTGTCACCATATCCTGGGGAACACCATCAATCAATGTTATGAGTTCATGGACTGGCTTAAAGACCAGATTGAAAACAACATAGTCAGTTTGGGCCCAACCCCAGAACAACTGGCAGGTGTCTTTGTGAGGTCAGATAGCAGTTGTGACGGCGAAGGATATTGGCTGCAATTTGATAACCGTGGATCCCAGAAGTATAATGACTAGATGGCTCGCAAGACGGTTGCCTGCGCCCATGGTATTATCCGTGAACGTCTGAATCAGCCAGAGACTTTAGAAGCTGCAGCCACCACTTATGTATCGTCATCTCAACCAGCCTCTTCCCACAATCTGTATCGTCATCTCATCTAGCCTCCTCCCAGAAGATCAAGCATCAGTGGTGCAAGAATAAACAATGCACCTCGCCAAAGCCGTCATCATCCCACACTCTCGGCGACTTCATGCCCCCTGAGAGGGGGATCCCTCCCCGAATCCGCCCATTAGTGGATGACTTTTCAAGTGACAGTCAATGGTATGATTCAGTTAACATCGTTTAATTGGTAAACCCATATATAACTCCCGATGAAGGTGAGAGCTAGGAGAACCTCCCCAATGTCCCCAACTGACACCAACGTTGGCCGATCTGCAACCATATGGCTTGTCTAGGAACATCAGTTGGAACCTCTTTCCATGTCGTGCACTCCACTAAGACCAGAATGTAGGCCTAGTGTAGAACTCAGCATGTGCATCCTCTTCATCCGGTGTAGTCAGGACTGCCTCCACCACCGTTTGTGCTATTGGATCAGGTAGAAACCCTTCGGCTTTGTCGTGACCAGCTTCACCCCACTACAAGTCGATCTCATCCGTCTGGTCCCAATCCAGTAGCTACCCTTCGGTCTTCAACTAGTGAGTAGCGGGATGTACCTAGTACCAGTCAGCCATCAGTCCGGTAGGGAGGGGCCGCCATGCATTCCATCACAGAGCGACACCCTGTATGCAGAAGTTCGCACCTGGCACGGAACTGAGACATTATAAAGCACCTCATTGACATACCAACAAGGATTTCCATCCTTGAATCCCTTCTCGTATCACTTGATATGCGCGAAGCACTCACCAAGGCTTTAAGGATCCCCCTTCAGTTAGAGATGGACATAACAGTTATAGAGCATTCCATGCTAAAATAGTTGAGGATGCCGAATACCAGGCCATCATTTCATTCTATAGAGAGGATGAAGGCTCCCCCATATAGGGTCACATTAATCCGATGTATATCACTGGCCAATTTAACGGCGTGGATGTTTGTTGCTGTCTCGTTGACATCGGCTCTCGGATCAACCTTATCCAAACACAGACATTGCGGTAGCTGGAGTTATCTGAGGATGACCTGACTCCTTCCAATTCAATAATCTAGGGATATGATAGGACCGAGAAAAACTAGGTCGGCATGATCTGTCTGAAGACCAAGTTTGGTGTTCTAGTTGCCAGCACAGAGTTCATGGTTGTCTCCCAGGACACCGCGTATAATGCATTGATGGGCCGACCGTGGATCCACCTGCATGAGGTGGTCCCCTCATCGTATCACTAATGCCTCAAGTACTCCATTAATGTTTGAGTGTGAATACTACAAGGTGATTCATCTCCTTTCACCTCTTGTGAAGCCCGCTACTTGAACGCTAACTATTACAAGAGCATGGATAAACAAGTCCAGGCCAGTGAAGTAGAGCCTGTCACTGCTACGACCGACCCTTGGGCTGGCCTAAATGATGCCTACATCTTCTCAATCCATCGGGTGGAGGCCACGACCCCCGATATGGGATAGTTTTTTGTCATTTCTCGGACTAGGGGAAACCATGCACTCATATCCAAGCGGAATCGGAAGATCACTTTGCATTCCTATACAAACCAGGCTTCACTGACCCCGAAGCCTCTTACCCCCATCAGGTATCGGGACGTCCCGATCATGGAAACAATGGTA
This sequence comes from Viscum album, assembly GCA_963277665.1. Classification (NCBI taxonomy): domain Eukaryota; kingdom Viridiplantae; phylum Streptophyta; class Magnoliopsida; order Santalales; family Viscaceae; genus Viscum; species Viscum album. The sequence continues at coordinate 1,505,121,493 of OY728137.1, read as the reverse complement.
CATCATACATTCCTGTTTCTCCGGGCTAGAATAAGATGGCTCCAGCCAAGACGCCACTACTTATTTGAAATTATCAAGCGTGGAACCTTGGTCCGGAGACCAGATGAGATCAGGTCGATAGCCTTCATCACTACAGTCTCGGCTGCCCCAGAGTTCCCCGATGCAATAACCACTTCCTCACAAGCTGGTACCAGCTTCCATCAGGGTCTGGTAACTCAAGAGAAAATTCTACCAAAGAAGATACCTCTATAAGCAGAGAAAAAGAAATATAGAATTCTCCCCTGCCATTGAGGAAGGTGTCTCCGCTACGGTTGATGAGTTGGTACAGGTTAACCTCAAAAGCGAGACAGACCCGATACCCACATTGGTCAGCACCGATATGTCCTCCGAGGTGCAGCAGCGGTACGTAGACATCCTTAGACAACACCATGATGTATTCGTCTGAAGTTATGATGACATGCAAGGACAAGATCCTCTGGTAGCCTTCCACCACCTCGGTCTTCCAGAAAATCACCGTGGGTTCAAGAAGCCCCCCAGAAAGATTCACCCTTCACACGATGTCATGGTTGGGTCTAAAGTCGGCAAGCTCATGAGATACAACTTTGTCAAGGAGGTCTAGTACCCCAAATGGTTGTCCAACATTGTACTAGTTCAGAAAAAGAATAGGCAAATTACAGTCTATATCAAATTCTGAGATCTAAATCAAAATTGTTTAAAGAATTATTTTACCCTTCCAATGATAGAATTGTTGATCGATGCTATGGCAGGGTTCCAAGCCCTCTCCTTCATGGTTTGTAATTTTGGATATAATCAGATCTGGATGGCCCATGAGGATGAGCAGTCCATAGCTTTTAGGGCACCCCAAGGAACTTTCTGTTACAAGGTTATGCCCTTCGGCCTGAAGAATGTAGGTTCCACCTATCAGTGGGCCATACATATCATATTCAAGCCAATCCTGGGAAAATTGGTGGAATGCTATGTAGAAGACCAGTAAGTCGAATCTCGCCAGCGCTAGGACCATCTCAAGGATCTTGAGAAAGTTTTCAGCTTCCTCCGTTCCTGCCACCTGATGATGAACCCATTGAAGTGTGCATTTGGGGTCACCTCTTACAAGTTTCTTGGATCTTTTGTCCAGTACTGGGGCATTAAGATTGAACTAATGAATATCAAGTCCATCATTGGGATTCCTCCCCCAAATATAATTCGGTAGCTTCGAGGTTTCCAAGGCCACTTAGCCTATATATGATGATTCATTGTGAATCCGGCCAGTAAATGTATGCCCTTTTACTGACTCATGGAGAAAGGATCTTCCTATGAATGGGACATTGAGTTTGAGACTGCCTTTAATTAAATCAAGAAATACTTTATCCAACCCCCGGTCTTGATGTCACCCATCTCCGAGAAGCTGCTGGTCCTCTATGTCACCACCTTGGAACAGTCCCTCAGTGCCCTTCTCACCCAGAAGAAAAAAGAGGGTACAGAGAACAACCTCTACTATCTCAACTGCATGCTCCTCGATACAGAGACCAGATACTCTGCCATCGATAAGAGCTTCCTTGTGATCATATTCTCAATACAAAAATTGAGGCATTACCTACATCTCCATGAGGTACAGTTGGTCTCTCGAGTAGACCCGTTGAAGTACATCCTAAGCCAACCCATGTTGACTGGCCAACTAGTGTAGTGGGCGGTAATCCTCCAGCAGTTTGACATTAAGTTTTTTCCTCATAAGGATATCAAGGGACAAGTGTTGGAAGAATTCCTTGCTTCCCATCCAACCCCCATGGACTAGTCCATGGACTTGGGTTTTCCTGGTGAGGTGATCCTCTCAGTTGATCAAGCCATTCTTCCATACTCATTCCTATTGTCAGAAGGTTGCAACAATAATGACACTGATTATTATGCACTCATTATCGGCCTTGAGGTGGCCCTCCAGATTGACATGTCCCATTTACATGTGAAATGGGACTCTGAGCTAGACATTTAGCAGGTCAATGGCGACTATGTTGTCAGGAAACTGAAGCTCGTACCATTGTTAGAATGCACCCTCCATCTAATGGCCACGTTCCCTTCTCGGCCGGAGTTTATCCATGTCTCTCGGTCACAGAACGGTCAAGAGGATTCTTTGGATAGCTTAGCTGCATCACTTGCAGAGCCCGAATGGGATGATCTGATTATCGATGTGGCTTATCAGAGATTCATATCTCCTGTTACCCCAGATGGAGATGAAGGCCCATGTGTAAGCCATTTTACCATCATCTCTTCTACGTCAGGACCCCCGGGTCATCTAGATGCAGTGATCAAAATGATTGAATATTGGAGGACACCCTTGGTTGAATACCTCAAACATGGTAATCTCCCGTCAGACCGGGCTGAGCGTGATCGAATCTGATGCCGCACGCTACAGTTTACCATCCCGAGCGGTCCCAGCCTCAAGTCAATCCCCTATAAGATAGGGTTTTATGGTGTTCTCCTCTATTGCATTCTAGGGGTTGAGATTCCATAGGTCATGCAAGAGGTGCATGCCAGATCCTGCGGTACCCATCAGCCCTGACCAAACTGTCTCACCAGATCCGAAGATTACGATATTTTTTCCCTCCATGATCCACAACTACAACGAGTTTTACAAGAGTTTCCATGCATTCCATTTTAATGCTAACTTCATGCATCGGCCATTGGAGCCTCTCCACACTACCAAGTACACTTTCCCCTTTGTAGTCTTGGGATTAGATTTCGTAAGACCATACCCTCCAGCAATGGCTCGCCAATGTTGGTTCATTCTGACCACTAAGGATTTCTTTTCCAAGTTGGAAGAGGTAGTTCCAATCAATAAAGTCAAGGCCCCTTCAATCATTTACTTCGTGTGTTCTAATATCATCCATCGGTTTGGAGTACCTCACGCTGTCCACACCGATAATGGCACCAACTTCCGAGCAGTAGAGTTGAAAATGTTGTACGCCAAATACAACATCTTCTCTAACCATACCTCTCACTATCATGCACAATAAAATGGATAGATTGAGGCATTCAATAAAACCCTCTCTAACATCCTGCATAAAATGGTTGGTCAGAAGAAGGAGAGTTGGTTGGACAAGTTCCCCAATGCCCTCTAGGCCTACAGGGTGACGACTCGGAACTTCTACCCATGTGACCCTATATTCCCTCATATATGGATCTAAGGTCGTATTTCCCATCGAGATTAAATTTCCCTCATTGAGAACAATGATATATGACCTTCAAGCGCTAGATAGAGTGGTTTAAATCCGTCTAGATGAATTGGAAGCAATGGACGAGAATAGGCTTTGTGCCCTGCACAACCTTGAAAGGCATCAGAGCAGGATGGCTCATGCTTTCAACAAGATGGTTCTTCACTCTTGTTTCTTGAAAGGCGACATGTTATTATCCCTCAAGGCGCTAATGATCCCTAGAAGGAAACCACACAAGTTGGAACATAAATTTCAAGGACCTTTCATCATGCATAAATTTTATCCAAATGGAGTATACTCCCTGGTGGCCGTGGATGGTGAGCATGTAAATCCTCCCATAAATGCCAAGTTCATTAAACAATATTGTGCCTCAGATAACGGGTCCAACATGACCTTATAATATATTATGGTCTCGCACGACCATAAACTATCGGCCCCGCATGACGTTAAACTGCATAGTCGTCCCACATGACGTTAAACTGTAGGTCGTCCTGCATGACGTTAAACTGTATGTCAACCAGCGTGATGTTAAACTGTATCTTCAAGGACTACATGTGGATAGATTTCCATCCTTATGGGATATATAGGATTGACTTAACATTTATATTTTGGGTCTAGACCCGCCTCTTAGAGATATCCTTGTCACCTAGGACCCTTGTCTTGTGCCTCTACACGAGTGGGATATATAGGTGTGATACAGGGTTATTCCATCCTACACGTTGGGTTTTTGGCACCAATCCCCCCTTTCTCCTGGGAATCTGCCATCTCTTGGATACTCTCAAGATGATATCCTCAACCCTTTACAGTGATTCACTGATGTGTCTAGGAGTACTCTGGTCTATAACCTGAAGTGTTAGATTCAACTTGGGAAAGCATCCATCCACACGTCAAGCTTCATATTCCCCTTAATTTGGGCCCCCGTTATTTTTCACACCTAAAGGGACCCCAAAAATGGCATGGATAGTAGGCCTAAGGTCTCTCTTATCGTTACGGGCCAACGCCCTTGAAGGTTTCAGACAACAAATTGATACAAATCCTGCGTTGCGAACACGGTCAGCGGTCGATGCTAATTTGTTTCTCCCTATTTCAAGCTAATGCAACAGGATGATGTGTTGCAAACATGGTCCACATTAATCCTTCATAGTCATGCCAACTCCTTCAGTCCTTGAATGTTGGTTACAAGATTCACAATATGTTACACCACATCATTTCCAGGAATAATTTTGACAATCTTGGCACTATCCCTCAGTGCACCTTCACATGTCAGGCGGACAAGGCTGCAATATAGCATCCCTCGGGGCTCTCATGATCTGAGCACTAGGACCATAAACTAGGATATTCTCTAAGATATATGTGCAGCTTGATCATCATACTCTTGGGATATGTGGGATAACCCAAAAATCGTGCTTCTTGGTCTAGCTTAGCTGGGAGCAAGTTTCTCCTGGCCCTTATCCCCTGACCCTCACTGGCCTCCTGGCCTGAGGCTCCTCTCCGGAAATCGTGCACGGTGGTGATGTGTACCTCATCCTCATTCACATCATGTATGATTTATCACATCATGTGCATTCCCTCAGGTCCAATCCATATGAACTTATACTCTACTGTTTGGTCCTATCACTTGACCCTAGTTGTGATAGTATCATTCTGCCCACACGATGAAAAACAGTGATGCATTGTGATGACCTCATCATATGGGTCAACACATTGTGTATCGGTCATTCACCATAACATTTTTCAACTCCTTCATATGTCTTGATTCTTGTGGTGCCACGGGGAATTTATACCCTAGGCCCTTCTCTTCACAAAAATGAAAAAATCTATTCACCTTAAAGGACAAACAATATACATACAATACAGCTTCTTTTGGTGCGATGGCCAGACATTCACACCCCTTCCATCATTTTCCTTGGTACTATACCATTCTACTACCCAGAACTACGTATGGATTTATTCCCATTATTATGTGATATGTAGGAATGATCAGGAACTTCCCCACGGTCCCAACCTACCTTTCGTGTTTGGTCTCTTAACCTAAACACCTCCCCTAGGAACACAGGGTAATATGGACTTATGTCCCCATTTGTGTCCGGTTTCATAAACACCTGACCATGTGTCCCCTACATTCATTCTGGTTCGAGTTATAAGACCTTAAACTAATACCCTTTCCAAAAATACATGTGGATTGATTCCCATCCTTATGGGATACAAAGGAATGCCTTGACATTTTGTCTCGGGTCCAACCCTGTGAATCACAAATCCCATCCTTTTCCCCACCGTCGGCCCCTTGGCCTGACCCATTGAAGAGTTGTGTAACCACGTCATTTGCTTTGAACGAGTTTAGGATGCCCCATAATGACATTGGGAAGTGACAGTTCCCTCACCAGAGAAGTCATGACTAAAATTAAAGATGATCCATGATTAGATTAATGTGCCTGCCTAATGTGCATCCACCGTGGTGGCGTAATTTCTGGTGTGTTGGATTCAGTTCGAACAAACCACTACTTCACTTTTCATGCTTCAAATGGACCTTTATTCGGATCCTCATACTCTTTCATGTCTGAATGTAACCCCTAATAGTATGGATGCTCGACCTATGGTCTACCTGCGGTCCAGGGCCAATGTTCTGAAATACTGATGGGTGATATTTGTGTTAGGTCCAATGTTGCGAACATGGTTAGCGGTCGACCCTAATTTGTTGACCCCATTTAGGCAAAAGTGATAAGGGTGGTGTGTTTCAAACACGGTCAGCAGTTGTACATTATTGCCCCACCCCTCCCATAGTGTTCTGAAGATGGGTAACGTGATTCACATCTTTCTCATTCCCCTATGTTCAGACTGATTTGAATGGCCCTAGAATTACCCCGCTCGTGCACTAGAGAGCATTGAGAAGATGATACATCGATTGGTCTAAGGTCCTCTTCCTTTGATTGGGCCTCCCTTTTCTCCTTGGAAATCCAGATTCGAATTTCGAATTCTCATAGCTTGGTTGATGCTCCCATGATAAAATGATGTGATATTACGAGCATCCCATGCTTCTCAAATGGAGTACGGCCCACGTGAGCTTAAGAATGGGTCACTATTTATTTCCAGATTATGATTGAGCGCGTTAAACCAAAGGGACAAGTAAATAATTTTTCCATAATGTACATTAAAAAAAAGCAGTAATGTGAAATAAGTTTATGGGTTTGGCCAAAACAGAGCCCTTCAGGGTCAGCTTCTTGGATGGATCTTTCCAATTCTTTCACCTTTTTACTGGTGGCCTCCAGGATCACCTCTCGCCCCCTAAGGACTCTTTCTTCATTAGCAGCTATAGAGTGCACTTCGCTGCCTGATTAGCCACTAAATGAGGCTAATATTCATTGTTAATATATATAATATTCATGTCTTTCATTAGTCATAAATACCATTTTAGTGCATTTTACACTTTGAACATCATTTCACATTGTGATTGTAATACCTTCTTAAAATGCACTATTATGTGGTACATTTTTTAACATCATTTAAAGTACCCAATGATTAATATGATTTTAAGAAATATAATTATACATATTTTAATTTGATAATTTGGGAAATTTATCTATGCTTAAATATGAACATGTATGATTCTGGGATCAATGGATAATTCATGGAAGAAGATGGGAATATTTTGTGATGAAAGGAAACAATTCTGGAGAAGTCAGATTGGACACCAACCCACTGATGAGGCTGTGGGGCCCACAATACAAGCCCAATGAAGCACAAAATTCTTAGGACTCTATCAGAAATATAGAGTAACCAAAAATTATTCAAGATCCAATTCTAATTCGGCCTCTATGATTGTTATTTAGGCGGCCCAAATAGTATATCAAAATCTGGGCCAGAATCATCGGCCCAGAGAAACATCCTACAAATTAAACCATATCTGGAAAACTATAACTCTTATTGAGCTGATATTTTAAAGGATGTTAGGGGGCCTCTGGAGATTAATTTACGTCTTTTATGACCCACCCATATTCGGCCATCTAGAAGGTGTTTCATGCGCCTCTATTTGGTGTATACAAGGTGGATGCCTTTTCGGGTCAAGGGTGGAAAGTCTTATTTCCACAAACTTTCCACCACCCTAGACCTGTCATACTCAAGTGGGATGACTTGTATTGTTGGAGGCTCGATCCAAGTGCTCCAAAATTCATATTTAAGGCAGTGGTGTTGGAGTATTTAGGGATCATTGATGCTTTTTTCAATTGTAATGTTATGCTGCGATTTTGTTCTCTTAAGTTTGTATTTCACATGTAAGTTGTTCAATTCACTTTAGTTTCTTAATAAAAGTTCTTCTTCTCCTCTTATACTTTTTTTATCCATCTCACCTTGATACTGTTTCCTCATGGTGTGAATTTATTCACACCAAATCTTGTGAAAATATTCACACAACGGTGGAGTGATCATTTTATTTTTGTTATTTTCTTTACTTCTCCATTTCCTCCCTCGTGAGTCTACTTTCCACTTCCATTGAAACCATATAATAAATGGAGGGATACCCCACATATGGGTTGATCCCGGGGAGAAGAAAGGGTCTGTATTGGATGTTATTTATCACCCCATTAATGTATAATAACTTCTTTAATCGATATTTTTATTTGATGATTTTTAAACTCCATCGTCCTTGTTGAATTTAAGGCCACCCACATCATGTGATAATATGAACCTTTACCTTAAAGTGATCAAAACATTGATTCTTCAGATGTATAGGTGACTATTATTAATGGGTGTAGTTATTAAACCAGTACGTTATGATGTTGTTTTATCTTCTTAAATAAATCCATCTCAAATATAAGAAATTGAAATCATTGAAAAGGAAATACGTCCAATCCACGCCGAGCGATAACCTAGGATCAACTCATTATTTTAAATTGAATTCACTTAAGTCTCTTAGTGTTCAATTAAACCCATATAACATCAACCCAATTTGGCCACTTCATAGCCAAAAACAATCCATAGAATGTACGTGTCTATAGGTTACTTCTTAGGTCTCTGAGGATTCGACAACCCAAGCTAGACTACAAGGATCGTCCTACCTTCTTCTTTTGGGTATATTTGAGCGTGAATAAAATTTTGGCGTCGTTTCCAGGGACACAAGTATTTCATCTAAAAACCCATTCTATTTTCCCCCCATTTCTTCTTTTCTCATCCAAATTCTCTTATCTTGTCCCTTTCTCATTTTTTTCTTTTGGTGCATGTCCGCCTACACCCACGATCAATCAAACCATCTAGTTAGGGTGGATAGTCCTGGGGTTGGGGAGTCATGTATGCCAAGGTAACTCATTCCATTAGATCCTAATCTTCCTAATACTCTAGAGTCCAAAATTTAACCCATTTCAATGGATGATTTTCAAAGAAACCAACTCATAAACCCTGGTGGAAACCAAAATTGAAACCCAAATGAGGTTGCCCCAAACATGGGGAATGCAGTTGATCAAACCATGAATGACTACCTCACACCATACTAGACCAATGCCCCCACTTGCATTAGATACAATTAACTATGATATTTAAACTACATCTTTAAACCCCATTTCATAAACCACCTTCCCACATTCCATGGAATGGAGTCCGAGATGCCCTACCTTCACATTAAGGAGTTCAATGAGATTGTAGAAACCATGTGTCCCCCACATCAACTAGAATCAGCTAAGATGAGGCTATTTCCTTTTTCTTTAAAGGTTCGAGCTAAAAATTGGATAAACAATTTGATACCATCATCCATAAACTCTTGGTACCAACTACAAAGAGAATTCTACAAAAAATACTTTCCCCAACACAAAATAATTTCACTTAAAAAGAGAATCCAAAACATTTTTTAAAAAGAGGGAGAGTCATTCTATGAAACATGGGAGAGGTTCAAAAACACTCTAAACATGGTTCCACACCATGGTTTTTCTATTCCTGAACATGTGACCATAAGACAGACAACTGCCCAACCATTCCCTCCATAAAGGATGTTCATTTAGGAGGACCCCCAGTGGAAGTAAATTCTTTGAACTCTCAAAATCTTCAATACCAAAACAACTTCAACCAAAGGTATAATGACCACACAGGCTTCTACTGGAAAGATAACCAACAACCTATCCAACCATAGGGACAAAATCCTTACCCCCATCAGAACTGCCAAACCCATAACCAGTTCTGAACCCAACCTATCCATTACCGATAGCCACCAGTCCATTTTCAACAAACCATCCCACCTCCAAAATATCCCCCTAGGATTAACCAATCTTCTCAAGCACCAACCCAAACTGTTCCACAAAGCCTAATAGAACAATTTTGAAAACAAATGTAGAGGATGAACTCGGAGTTCTCTTTCCTAAAAAAATAACTTCAAAACAACAAAACTAGAAAAGAACACATGCCTACTCAGGCAGTGCCATCATCAAATTCAAGGGGAGAGTCAAGGTGCACTCAAACAACTCATGAACAACTAAAGGTTGTGACTATTTTTTGAAGTGGGAAACAAATTGAGAAACCTGAGCAACTAATTCCGAACCCACCTGAAGATTCAAACATGGATTAAAATTCAAATGAAACAAATGATCATACTAAAAAACATGATAACATTGTCCAAGAAACAACTCTTCAACAAACATACCAACAACCTGCACCATTTAATAAATGCTTGAGGGGGAAAACCAAGCCTGAATTGAGTGAAACATTGAGGGAAATCTTCTCACATGTCAAGTTGAACATTACAATTCTCGATGCCATCCAAACCATACTTTTCTACTAAAAGTACCTTAAGGACTTGTGAACTTTTAAAAGAGAATTTTCACATAAAAACCAATTCCTTTTGGCTGCTAATGTGAGTACCACCATTCAAGGGACCATTCCTCCTAACTTGAAAGACCCAGGTTTCCCTTACATCAATGTTGAACTAGGAGAGAGAAAAGTTGTCAAGGCCTTGTGTGACCTAGGTGCTAGTGTCAATCTCATTCTCTATGCCGTGTACTACCAGTTAGGCATAGAAGAGCTCCAAACCACATCTGTCACACTTCAACTTGCTGATCATATCATTATGGTTCCAAAAGGTATTTTAAAGGATGTTCTGGTAAAGGTTTAGAACTTCATATACCCTGCTGAATTCATTTTCCTTGACAACCATCCAAACATAGGAAATAAGGAACAAACCCCAATCATCCTTGGTCGTCCCTTCCTTGCAACAATCAACTCTGTTATCCAAGTCCGAAATGGGAACATAACCATCAACATTAGGAACATGAGTCTAGACTTGACCATATATAATTCAAGATCAAAAATAGGGGATGATGAGGACATTAATGAAGTAAACCTGATAGGAAAAATTGATAATGAATCCATTGAACATCAACGAATATTTGATGAATGTTTAAGTCAGGATGAGATTGATTTCCTTTGTTCGTATGAAAGAATTTTATCTCCTTGGCTTGAATCATTTTTAAATTGTTCTTATGATGATTTCTTAGGTCCAACAATCAATGAAACCTTTCAAGAAACCACTTTAATGGAGACAAACCCAACTTCCTTCCCTAAATATGATCAAGCAAATCTAGTAGCTGAAACTTCTACATGTGGGGAATCAATCCTATCTAAAACATTAGGAAACAAAATTGATCTTGATACAATGTCCCAATATTCTGCTGAAATTCTAAACCGACCTGTGTTTGAATTGAAGGAACTTCCCACTGCACTCATGTATAATTTCCTAGGGGATAATCAAACACATCCTTTTGTCATTTCTTCTTCTCTTGAATCCAATCATGAGAGGATGCTTCTAGAGTTCCTTAGGAAACATAAGAAATCCATTGGTTGGACCCTATTTGATATTCCTGGGATTAGCCCACTTATTGGGACTCATAGGATTGTTCTGGAATCTGATTCAAAGCCATGACATCAACCTCAATGGTGAATAAATCCTAATCTCATGGAGGTAGTAAGGAAAGAACTTTTGAAATTGTTAAAAGTTGGTATTATATATCCCATAGCTGAGAGTGAATGGGTGAGCCCAATCCAAGTGGTTCCAAAAAAGGCTAGAATCACAGTGATAACCAATGAGGATGGAGAGATTATTCCAACAAGGGTGATTAGTGGATGGAGGGTCTGCATTGATTGTAGGAAGCTAAACTCATTCACCAAGAAGGACCATTTCCCCTTACCATTAATTTACCAAGTCCTTGAGAGAGTGGTAGGCCATGCCTTCTACTGTTTCATAGATGGGTAATCAGGGTATAATCAAATTGAGGTCTCCCTAGAGGACCAAGGGAATACTATATTCACCTGTCCATTCGACATCATTGCCTTCAAATGCATTCCCTTTGGTTTATGCAATGCCCTTGGAACCTTCCAGCAGTGCATGATGGGAATAATCTCAAACATGGTAGGGGATTTTTTTGAGGTCTTCAATGATGAATTCCCTGTGTTTGGGGATACATTTGAGGGATATCTGCAGAATGTGGAGAGAGTCATGTCAATATGTGAAGAAAAGAATCTGGTCCTAAACTGGGAAAAATGTCATTTAATGGTTAAAGAGGGACTAGTTCTAGGACATTTGGTCTCAGGTAGGGGGATTGAAGTTGATAATGCCAAGGTTGACATCATTCGCCACCTTCCATAACCCAAAACTATTAAGTAAGTGATGTCTTTCATAGGACTTTCTGGTTTCTATAGAAGATTCATCATAGACTTTAGTTCAATCTCCTGTCCCCTCTCTCCTAGTAAATGATGCTCCATTTGTTTGGACAGAAAGCTTTGAGGGTTCATTCTCAACCCTAAAATCCTCTCTCACCTCTCCTCCCATTATGAAATCTCCAAACTGGAAGCTTCTTTTAGAACTTATGTGTGATGTCAGTGACTTTGTTGTAGGATCTGTGTTAGGAAAACGTTGTGATAAAATTCCTTATCTCATTGCTTATGTATGAAAATCCTTAAATGATGCCCAAATCAACTACCCACAACTGAAAAGGAGTTACTTTCTATTGTTTTTTACTTAGAGAATTTTAGGTCCTACCTCTTAGGATCCCCCATCATAGTGTTCACTGACCATTCTGCACTAAAATACCTCTTCCAAAAACAAGACGTTTAGGCTAGACAGATTAGGTGGGTCCTTCTGTTACAATAATTTGACCTCACAATCAAGGATAAAAAGGGTGTTGAAAATGTTTTAGCTGATCACCACTCTATGATGGAATTCAAAGAAAACTCAAATAACCTTTTTGTGTCTGATTTATTTCCTGATGAACACCTAAACTCTGTGAGTGACTGCCCTTGGTATGCTGACATAGCCAATTTATTAGTTATAGGCATCATTCCAAAATTCTTAGGGACTCAAGCTCGAAGGAAATTCCTTTCTGATGTTAAACACTATGTGTTTGATGATCTGTACCCCTATAGGTTCTGCCCGGACCAAATCATTAGGAGGTGTGTTCCAGAATCTGAACAAGAGTTAATCCTTAAATTTTGTCATAGTGAGGCTTGTGGAGGTCACTTTTCCTATAACAAAACATCTGCTCAGATTCTTCAATGTGGTCTCTTCTAGCCCACCCTCTCAAGGGAGTCCTACACATTTTGTCAAAACTGTCCTAGGTGTCAACAAGTAGCGTCCATCACAAAAAGGAATCAAATTCTAGTCACTCCCATCTTAGTGGCTGAAATATTTGACTATTGGGGAATTTATTTCATGGGTCCCTTCCCAAACTCTAGGGGATACCTCTACATACTCATAGCTGTTTATTATGTCTCAAAATGGGTTGAGGTCATTCCCACTAAGTCCAATGATCATCAAGTTGTGATTCGATTTCTGAAAGAGAACATATTTTCTCGATTTGGAATTCCTAGAGCTATAATCAGTGATCGAGGAACCCATTTCTGAAACCTCCAATTCTCTTCACTCATGTCTATGTATGTTATTTCTCATAAAGTGTCTACTGCATACCATCCTCAAACCAATGGTCAAGCTGTGTTAGCGAATATAAAGATTAATCAAATTCATAAAACACTATGAATCCCTCAAGGAATGATTGGTCCGAGAAACTCTTGGATTCTCTTTGGGAATATCGTATAGAATTAAAAACCATCCTAGGAATGTCACCATATAGGTTGGTTTATGGAAAGGCATTCCATTTACCTGTAGAAATTGTGCATAAGGCCTTTTGGGAAGTTAATAAAATGGATTATGACATCTCATTGGTCGAAACAAAAAGGAAATTAGATCTCAATGAACAGGAGGAACTAAGGATGGAGGCTTATGAAAATTTAAGGATTTATAAAGCTAGAGTTCAATCCTACAAATCTAGAAATATCATGGTCAAACATTTTGAACCTAGAAAACTTGTGCTCTTGTATAGTTCAAAACTTCATTTACACCTGGTAAAGTTAAGGTCTAGATGGTCAGGACCTTTCATAGTGCATCATGTATACCCACATGGGGAAGTAGAGTTTCAAGATCCCAATAGTGGTCACATTTTCAAGTTAAATGGTCAACGGTTAAAACCATTCATTGAATAATTCAATAAACAGGAAATAGAGGTGGAGTTAATTGACCCAATTTATGAACTGGAAAAAAATTGATCTATTTAGGATCCATGTCGGGCTAAAAAAATTAAAAAAAGCGCTGCATGGGAGGACACCCATGGTTTTCATGTTTCCTATCATTGTGTTGTTTTAATAAACTTTACATGTTAATTAATTTTTTTATATTTTAAAAAAATAGACTGTTGACTTATTCTTCTATTATAAGTATGGATGTGTATGAAAGGAGAGAACCATATTCATCCGTGTCACGTGGTGTGATCCCTGAGTGATACCTTACCCAGAAATTTAAAAGAAGACAATGTATCATTAGTTTTATTAAAAACAAAACAAAAAAATAGGGAAAACCATAAAAATGATGATACTTGGAATTAAATATGTCGCTGTGTTGTTTGGTTTGTCTGGTTTGTTCTTCTTTTTATTGTTCAGGGACTATTTTGGGTGATACATGTTCAATCAAGGAGGTGCCTTCATTCCCCATGAGATCAAAGGATTAAAATTAAGCAGCAAGAATTTCAACTTCAACCACCAGGTGACGTCATTCCATGACCCTCATTTTCAATTTCCTTTTTGAACATTCATTCTCTACCTCTACCCCTTCTAAATTTTCTTTTCTTCAAACACTGGGGACAATGTTATTTTAATTTGGGGGGAGATAAAATATAAAAAAATTGCATTTGTGTGAAAAAAAATGATTTGAAAAAAAATGTGTGTAAATGGAAGGAAAAATTCATTTAACTTTGAACATGGTAATACACATTGCACACTTTGAAACTGAAAATCAAATAATTTTGCATGCCCCGATTCTGATTTTAATCCTTTTATAATTTAATGTGCATAGATTTTGGAAATTGTGGTTGTCCAATGTGATATTTCATTGTTTATATTTTCATCCAAATAAAAAAAGATCACAATGCACGTCCTTTGGATAGTGGGGCATTAGTTTAAGTTCATGGGGTCCCCTAAATAAATAGAATAGGTTTGGTGATCATTTTAGTTTAATATGAGTATTCTAAAAAAATTAAAAAAAAATGCGTATAGAGTAGTGAAATGACCTAATGCGTGGCTTTCAACACTTGGGGATTGTGACTCAATAGTTTTCTAGCACAACGTTAGTAATTTTATCTCTATTTTTGGTAAATTGAATTTGTTTTTGACTGAGTTAACTTGAGATGATGCCTGAGTATGTGGGATAAATTTGGTTCTTAAGGTCCTTGAGCCTGTGAGTCATTGGCAAAGTCTCACTAGAGGGGTTGACTCTTTTGGGTGCAATTTCAATTACCATGGAAAATTGTAAAAAAAATCAAAAAATAATAACATAATTATAAAAATTGAATACTAATCTTAATATATAAATTTGATTCCACCTAGATCTTCTGTCATTTCCCCCATTAATGAATATGAACCCACATGTCTATTGTGATGCACAACACATCCTCATACTTAATTAATATTGGATGAAATATGGAAATGAATTTTAACAAAGGAATGGGCTTGGGATTGGGATCTTCTTATGAAACTATCTTGTATTAAAATATTTTGATGGGTTTCATGATTGTTTGGTATATGTTTTTTTGGTGATCATTGTGTATTAAAAAAAATTTGGAAAAGGGAATTCAAATTTCATTTTTGATGAGATATATTTTTCTCGGGACTAGCAAAAGTCAAGTTGGGGGTGTGATTAGCCACTAAATGAGGATAATATTCATTGTTAATATATATAATATTCATGTGATTTATTTTTCATAAACACCATTTTAGTTCATTTTACACTTTGAACATCATTTCACATTATAATTGTAATACCTTCTTAAAATGCACTATTATGTGGAACATTTTTGAACATCATTTAAAGTACCCAATGATTCATCTGATTTTAAGGAATATAATTATACATATTTTAATTTGATATTTTAGTACATTGATCTAAACATTAATATGAACATGTTTTATTCAGGGATCAATTGATAATTCATGGAAGAAGAAGGGGATATTTTGTGATGAAAGGAAACAATTCTGGAGAAGTCGGATTGGACACCAGCCCACTGATGAGACTGTGGGGCCCACAATACAAGCCCAATGAAGCCCAAAATTTGTGTGATACTAGAATACATATAAATTAACCAATAATTTTTCAATATCCAATTCTAATTCGGCCTCTATAATTTTTATTTATGCGGCAAAAATAGTATATCAAAATCTGGCCAGAACCTGCGGCCCAGAAAATCAACCCACCAATTAAACCATATATTGAAAACCATAACTCCTATTGGTATGAGATTTTACATGATGTTAGGAGCCATCCGGAGATTAATTTAATTATTATATGTCCCACCCATATTCTGCCATCTAGAATGTGTTTCTTGTGCCTCTGTTTGGTGGATGCAAGCTGGATGCTTTTTTGGGTCAAGGGTGGAGAGTCTTCTTTCCACAGACATTCCACCACACTAGACCTACCATACTCAAGTGGGATGACATCTACTATTCGAGGCTCGACCCAAGGGATCAAAAATGACTATTTAAGGTAGTGGTGTTGGAGGATTTAGAGATCTTTGATTCTTTGTTCAATTGTAATGTTATACTGCGATTTTGTTGTCTCAAGTTTGTCTCTCACATGTAAGTTGTTCAATTCACTTTAGTTTCTTAATAAAATTTCTTATTCTCCTCTTATTCTGTTGTTATCCATCTCACCTTGATACTTTTTCCTCATGGTGTGAATTTCTTCACCCCAAATCTTGTGAAATTATTCACACAACGGTGGAGTGATCATATTATTTTTATTGTTTTCTTTACTTCTCCCTTTCCTCCCTCATGAGTCTACTTTATGCTTCCATTGAAACCATATAATCAATGGACGGAAAACACACTTATTGGTTGATCCAAGGGAGTATAAAGGGGCTGGATTAGATTTTATTTATCACCACATTAATGTATAATCACTTCTTTAATTGATATTTTTATTTGATGATTTTTAAACTCCATCGTCCTTGTTGAATTTAAGGCCACACACTTCATGTGATAATACGAACCTTTACCTTGAAGTGATCAAAACTTTGATCCTTAAAGTGTATAGCTGATTAGTATTAAATGGTGTAGGTATTAAACTAGTAAGTGATGATGTTGTTTTATCTTCTTAAATGAACCCATCTCAAATATAAGAAATTGAAATCATTGAAAAGGAAATACGTCAAATCCACCCCGAGCGATGACCTAGGATCAACTCATTATTTTATATTGAATTCACTTAAGTCAATTAGAGTTTACTTAAACCAATATAAAATCAACCCAAGTTTTCCACATCATAGAAAAAAACAATCCATAGAATGTACGTGTCTATAGGTTACTTCTTAGGTCTCTGAGGATTCGACAACCCAAGCTAAACTACAAGGACCGTCCTACCTTCTTCTTTTGGGTAAATTTGAGCATTAATAACTGCCTCTTGCCCGTGCCCACACTTGTTCAGTTCAGAGCTCAGTTATCTGGTGAGTCGCTTCTACGAGTTGTTCTTGAGCGTCCTCTAGTTGGTCCCTCAACTACTCCACGAGCTCAGAATAGTTTGCGATGAATATCTCCTGTTCTTTCACCTGTTCCTCAAGGCGTCAAACCTCCTGCTCTTCCCTCATAAATTCTCAGGTACTCCCCGACTCCTCCTGACACTCAGTGACATTGAAGCGCCAAATTTTCTTTTGTACCTTCTCATCCATTTAATCATGGACCATCAAGTGAAGGTGATTAGAATCTACCCCTCCATCACACAGAAAACCCAACCACGTGTAGTGTGACCCCATCCACTTCATCCATTCCATCTGATGATAACTGAGAAAATGAAAGATGCACTTACACCCCTTGGGTCGCGTCATCCGGCTCTCCTCGGCCGCTTCTGAGTCTGAATCATCAATATCTTCAGGGTCAGAAGACCGATAAACAGTATATATAGCCAACAGGTTAGCATCAGGGTCCTCCCCAAAGATCCCTCTCAAGGGAATAGCCTCTTCAGCGTCTGGGCAATGTTCCTCTCCCGCCTCGACCCTTGTGGCACCATTTTCAGCCTCCGGTCCTGTCCCGATGGTAACACAACTGGTGTCTACCGCTCTTTGCTCACCAATTGTCGGGGCCGACTCGGTTTTGGAGGCATGCTCTGGATGGGGCAGTACAATTTCCATCGGCACGCTCGCGGATGGTCCGAGCTCAGCAGCCCGACGAGCCTCCAATGTCGTGATCACTATACAGACAATGATCACCCTGATCAATTGAGTTCTCCGACAGTAAGCACTATTATTGAAGTAAGGAACGTACATGAACCCAAGGTATTATCCTCTAGTTCTCTAGCCTCTATATGAGTTTTCATGGCTAGGGATCCCTCACCACACGTCAATTCAATAATGGGCATCAGTGCCACACCTTTCCCGATTGGATCTTCCTCCCCTCCTTCATCTAGGGACTCTTGATCAGCACCCATATGCTCCAGAGTAAGATAAGATGGGTGGATTAAAGATTATAAAGGAAAGAGAAGAAAAAAAAGAAGGGATAGATAAGGGTTGAAGAATACCTCAAGTAGCTCAGTCACATCTATATCAGAGCAGGAAATCTCGCCGCTTTCTAGGAGACTCCCTTGGTGGAACGCCCCCTGAGAACCTTCACCCTCGGGCTCCTCCTCTCCTTCATATTATCCTTCTGCTTCTTCTTCTGTCTCACTTCCCTCCAACTCAATGTTGTTATAATCATCCCCCGGTGGCATCATTTCTGGATCATACACCTGGATGAGCATCACATTCACCAGGGGAGGTGGCTCCACAAGCCGACTCTGTTGGCATGTGTACATGGCCATGACCGTTAGATATGCATGTAGAAGATGAATGTTCACTTTTTCGGAAATCCAAACCAGCCCGACTTCTCAAAGATGGATCTCGTCTCGTACTATCTTTTACCAGAGGGCATTAGTGCTCGCCGACTACCTCAGGGTTAGCCAAGCCCACAATAGCGCTGGGAAAAATGTATCTTGAGAGGGTTGAAGCAGATATCTTATTTGATTCCCCGGAAGTTCTATGGCCGCTCCGTGGGACCATCCTCCTCTAGGAGATGAGGGCTTGGTCACACCATGTGACACCCCTGCTGCTGAGGTCCCAGCCTGCATGGGCCCTATTTCCTGACACACTTCTGATCTTCCCCCTCTATTATCACCCTTCCTGCTCTCTCACCACCTGAGTTCCACACTGGCGACTTCGAGTTTATGAATTTTCTTCCGCAAAAGCCCCTCAATGGTATGTTATGGCCCAATGTTCAGCATACTCGGTTGAAAGACCAGCACAGACTCCGGTGGGAGGAAATCTGATGATGTCACCAGAGCCATAGGTCGTGAACATAAGCAAAAATTGACGAAGAACACAGGGATACCTCTCCTCCTAGATATCTGTGTATAATTTTTTCAGAATTCTCTGGAGGCACCCAAACTGTGTGGAGAACCGGGACAGCACATAAGCCTTGGATAAGGTCTTCCAATCAATCTGTACCACAAGCACCCCACCTCTGATGCTCTGGAAGTACTCCTTCTCCTCTTGTGAGCCTTTCCCATCGTCTATCATTTAGCCAGTTGTGGTGAGGAATGGGCTAAAGGAGAAGTTGTCATGGTTACCAGTTCTAATCCATACTCCCACCTCATTGAGCATCAGTGGCATGACCCTGGAAATGTTCAGCAGAGAGGGTCCCAGGTCATTGCCTAGAGGATGAATGGTGTTCGGGAAGGTTTATCCACTGTAATGAGGCGCAACCCAACCATGGAATATCTGGAAGGGGCCACAGACTATCCTAGGAGATCACCCCTTGAGATGAGTCCCAAAATGACGTACAAAAGAGACAGCATGGGGACCCCTAGGTTGGACCTCTTTTTAGAATCCATGATGCTAGCCATCACCAGGGTTGATGGACGAACGCCCATCATTGAGTCCCTCTCCAAGAATAGCCAACCGCTTACGAATGTAGCAAGAAATCCAGCATACCAAAAAATCGGATCCAAACTCTCGTTTATATTGTAGCCCCACAACTGGTAGTTCCCCGCTTCCACGATCCTCCAGTATGATCCGCTCTAGCTCCTCTATTCCACAGTTGGACACCGACTCCCCTGCCATGGCATCTTGACTTCTGAATCCCTTTCCAGGAACAGGCTAAACCAGTCCTTGAAGGTGATGTCCTTCAAGAATTCATTCACCCCTAGCTTCTCCATGGCAGCTCCAGCAGGAGCCACGTCAGTATGGGGGTTCGTGATCTATCTCTCTAGGTGTTCATCGGTGGAATTAATTTGTCATATTAGTGGCCCTCTAAAGGGATACCCCCTAATACATTGGATGTCCTAGAGACTGATACCGACTTCCCCATGATGGAGATGAAATTTGTTAGTATTAGGTGACCACCAAGGGAACAGCTCCGGCCCGAACTCATGCTGGCGGAAGATGTAGAATTTCAATTTCCATTCCGCCTCAAATAATCCAATATTCCACATCTCATACCCAATTTGGTCACATGTATGGAAAACCCAGTATTACAAGGCCCATTCCCTGGTAAAATTACATCATGACCATAGGTCCAAGTCCTACAGCCAGCCTTTGGTCTTGTCAGTGATGCTCTGACGAAAAGTGATCACATAGAGAGTCGGGGAACTCTCAGTGACTAGGTCACCCCCAGCAATGGTCATAGACTTCGGATTCATGACATATATGTCCATGTTCATAGTTTCTCTGTAAGGATGAGCGTTGTTGGTGATGTCGTATCGAGGAAGATCGTCTACACAGGTCACCCACGACCGCTGTGTATCCCCCTCAATGCCCGGTAGTGGGACCTCCTCCAGATTGCCGAAGTACCACAATGGTAGATTGTTGGACAATGCATACTATTTTTTGGAGGGGGTTGGCATATTCATGAGGGAATGGTTGTTGGAGAGGATCCTTTTGGTGCCATAGACCTTTAGGTTTGAAACCATTTCAGCCCTTCGAGAAGCGACTTCTCCCTCACCAGCCTGGTTTGTCGTCATCTTCTTCAGACAAGTGTTTGGGTGGTTGGCACGAAATTGGAGAGTGTGGCGCGTAAAAATCAGTGGGTTTCTCGAAATTTTAGACTGCGGCACGAAAAACCCTGGGGTTTCACGTAAAATGATCCCTGATCTTGGTGGAATTACACGCAACTGGTGCGGTATTTCAAGCAGGGTCGGGGAAAATTTCACGCAGGAGAGCTCGAAGCTTGTTGTGCAAGAAAAGTTGTACGGAGCATGGGACCAGTGGAGGCTTTTATAGGCTAATCCTGGGATCCATGCACATGAGAAAAGAAAATTTCGTACCTTTCCGTTGTTTGCACGCAGCTTCAGATTTTTGGGCTCAAGGACACTGCGGAGCCCTGCATTTTGGCGTTTCCCTCAGAATCTGAATGTTGTGACCCCTCACTGATCCAATTCCGAGGGGGGAAATTTGTAGATGCCAAAAAAATTTGAAGTGCTAAAGAAGGTTTCGAAATAACAATTTGAAGACATATTCGGACATGAGGACCCCGTCCGGAGGGGCCGCGCGAAATAAATTTAGAGGTGTGTGAAAAAATTTGTCCCATGTAGAAAGTTCTAAGATTCATGAAAATCCTCTGGTGTGGGTTCGAAATATTTCATGCACCGACCCGCGTGGTCGACACTTCACAATGCTGCCTATGTCACACAATTGTTTACATACCGACCTGTTTTTCGTACCCTTGGACTTCTATAAAGAGAATATGACCCCTCCAACTTCAGGGATGAAGAATTTTAACTGGCTCTAATGCGCGAAATTCGTCTTCCAAGCGCACAACGATGGCCTTCATGTACAATTATTTTCTCAGCAAGTCTCCCCCGGGGTCGGCCTTTGCGCGAAATCCCCTTAGTGTAGACTAAACTCCAATCCCATTCCATTGCGCACAAACCCCTTCCATTGAAAAAAACCACTTCCATTGCACACAAAAATCTTCAACTGCGCGCAATCCATCTTTCATTCACACAATCATCTCCAATTGCGAGAAAAGCCTCATCTCCTTCTGTGCGCCAAATACTCACGGATTTCATGCCACCCGATGTTTTTCGAGTAGGGATACTTATTTCGTGTGCAATACTCAAAGCAAGAGCACAATTACTCGGGGCCCCTCACCTCGGTGCTCCATGGGAGTACCCTTGGGAATGTGTCTGATTCCCTTCTTGTGGATGCCATTTGAAGTTGCCTCTCATTCATCGAGCATCCACAACATACGTTATTTTCCCGTACGACCTTCTAGGCTCATAAAAAGTAACTTCCATGTCCCTTGGAAGATACTTCCCATTCCGTTGCATCACCTCATGCTTCTTCGCATAGGTACGCTAACGGCTATTGCTTCTTTTCATAGACATGCTAACGTGGACCCCTCGATGGTTTTCCCCACAACACCCCCTCACCATGGAATTGCCGATACCTTCCCTTCCAAAAGGAGCGGAGGGTACTAGTTATGAATGTCATAGGGGTGTGGAGAGAACCCACCTCGTCTGAGCTACATGATGTCAAACTTCCAAGCACCTCGTCCTCAGCACTTGAAGTTAAACTGTGACCTGGCCCCGTGCCTCACACGTAGGGTCCCCCCGCCTTGAACATTCTCCATGCCCACTCGTCTCCATGGGGATGGGATCACCCCTCAAAGAGTATGATATCCTTCTCATCAAAGTGGAGTTTGTCCGCGGGATCAGGCATCCAAATTGATGTATGCCCCTATCCTTTGTTGCAAGAGGCAGCATCCCCACTCCTCTATTCATCTTCGGTCCCCAAGGCCAACAGAGCACGTGATAGGGAATGGTGCCCCTCCTTTCTTCCATTACAAATCCCTCTCCCTCTACAATTTGTCTCTATCAGGCCTCCATCCTAGAGTAAGTCCCAAACCCTTTGAGCTTCTAACCATAAATAATCCCATGTTTTTTCTTTGGGCCGCTCCACGTGTAAGCCCCACTTCACTTCCCATGGACGCACCTTTTGTGACATGATCGTTAGGTCTCCGCTGCCTCTTGTTTCTCACACCGAGCATGACTCGTGTGGGCTTAGAGTAAGCACCGACCTTTACACATCACCTTAGGCTGCCTTAGAGTGTAAGACCCAACCAGGTTTAGGCTGCCTTAGAGTGTAAGCCCCAAACCTGTTTGGGACGCCTCAGATTGTATGTCCCAACCCTGTTTGGGATGCCTCAGAGTGTAAGCCCAAACCCTGTTTGGGCCGGGTCAGAGTATAAGCCCCAACCCATCCCAAACAATGGGGACTTTGTCCCATGTCAAGGCATGCTATGTAGGAATCCTCCACGAGGTTCAAGCGCCAAAACCCTGGTTGGGCTGCCTCACAGTGCATTCCCCAAGCTTATTTTGGCCGCCTATGAGTGTAAGCCCCAACCCAACCCGAACTACGAGGACATTGATCCGTGTTAAGGAATGGTACATAGGAAGCCTCCACGAGTTTCAAGCACCATTTCCACCATGGGCCGCCTTAGAGTGCAAGCCCCAACCCATCCCAAACTATGGGGACTTTGATCCATGTCAAGGCATTGTACGTTGGAAGCCTCCATGTGGTTCGAGCCCCAAAACCCATCACCTTGGGCCGCCTCAGAGTTTATGCCCCAACCCTGTATGGGCCACCTCAAGGTGTAAGCCCTAACCAATCCCAAACTACATGGACTTTGATACATGTCAAGGCATGGTACGTAGGATGCCTCCACGAGGTTCAAGCCCCCAAACCCATCACCTTGGGCAACCTAAGAGTGTAAGCCCCAACTCGTCCTAAACTACAGGGACATTGATCCATGTCAAGGCATGGTACGTAGGAAGCCTCCATGAGGTTCAGGCCCCAAAAGCCATTCCACATGGGCTTCCTCAGAGTGTATGACCCAACCCATTCTGAACTACGGGGACTTTGATCTATGTCATGGCATGGTACGTAGGAAACCTCCACGAGGTTCAAGCCGACCACCTGGTTGTTCTAACCATCAGTTCACCACGACCTTGGGCCGCCTCAGAGTTAAATCCCTATCTCTTCCAAAACTATAAGGACTTTGATCCATGTACAGGCATGGTACATAGGAAGCCTCCATGAGGTTCAAGCCTACCATCTATCAGGACCCCCAGGTCCACCTTCATGTCTGTTTACCGACTCCATGGGCCGCCTTAGAGAGTAAGCCCCAAATGCCACTTGAATTATGTTGACATTGATTCCCAACTAAAGCGATACATAGAAAGCCTCTCTGAGGTTTGATCACATCACTCATGTCTAATCCTAATCTCTCCCTTGATCCCATGTGTCTTGGGAAGCTCATGCCCCAACCCGGAGGTTCCAATTCTTCCAGGTCACATCCATGTGCCCATTCTCTTGGGTCACCTCCTCAGGCGTCCCATCGTCCCATGAAAACTATGAAGACTTTGATTCCCTGCCACGGGGATATGTAGGACGTATCTTCGAGGCTCAAGCCCGAAACCATCGTCACCCCATGACAGTTCCATCCCATCCACATAATCCTCCATCATCCATCCTGATTCTTACCCGAGCCACCACATCCAAGTGGAATCATGCCACCCCATTCCCATTTCTATTTAAAAAAATTCAGGAATCCACCCACGTGTTGGACCCAATATCGGAATTCCCTCAGGGGGTTCCTCAATCTTATCCACTCTAATCAGTATTCCAATCGGTCTGATCTGTCTTCTCTGGAAGTTAAACTTGCGGCATAACCTGTGTTAATCATGGGAAGTTAAGGAAAACCAATGATATATGCACATGGAATACAATTCCCCACGTTTGATGTGGGATGCATCAGGATTTCATGCCCTCAAGAATCCCTATAATAAGGGACAAAAGACAGACCTACCAATCCCCCGGCGTCAAGACACGCTAGTGGTTCCAAACATAACTACTCCCCTAACCAAAGGTTTCTACCCTAACTGTACTCCTTGGATAATCCTGATAGAAGAAGGGTAATTAACTGGTGTCTATGAAGATATGGCACTAGAAAGATTTTCGTAAACAATGTCTTAAATCTATGAGAGAGACCCAGACTAGGTGACGAGCTCTGAGGAGGAATCCACAGAAGGAAGAACCGACATACCATCATCCCATTTCGATCAAGGAACTGATGTCCCTGAATAAGGAGAAGATTCCACCTTCCTTTGGAAAGTGGGAATGTGGGGAAACAGCCACATGTCCTCCCCGTTCTGGATGCGCATGCCCCAGTGGATGTGTTGGAAACAAATACGAGGCACTGATGAGAGAGAAATGGACTCAACTCTTTGGCATGGAAGCGTCTTCATAGGATTCTGAAGAAAAGAATGTTTTTATGATGGGGAGGTATCTAACATACTAATACCTTGATCAGGTAAGTTTTCTACCTTTTCTACGTTACCTTTTGATTAAAATTAATTTTTAAGTGTTTTTTCTGGGATAATTTAGACTAAAAAATAGGTACACGCCATGTACATGAAGTATAGGTTTTGTACTTGGTGTTGGTTTTAGGTCGTGAATGTGGAGATCAGGCCATGCATTGGTACACAACATGTACCTAAGTTAGACGTCATTTAAGTGATAAATAGTCATTTTTTAACCTATGAAGTCAGATTTGTTTGGAGTACTTGTCCAACATGTTCTACACATCATGACCCATTAATACAGGTCATGAATCATCCCATGTCTAGCCTAATGAAATGTGTTTTGTAGTTTTTCAAAGTATATTCTTCCCAGTCCTATTAACTCTCAATCCTAGACTCTCATATGGGGGTTTTTAAGGGTCCACCATATTCATGTTTGATCTGATTGACTTCAGATCTTCGTTGTATCTTTGGTGTGATTCGCAAGTAAGGTTTATCCCTTGTTCGTTAAGTTTATATCCTTCTCTCCTCTTGGGATTTCAATGGTTCATCTTGGGATTGATAGATCATTGTCACATGGTGTAGGATATTTCTTCTAGGTTGTGTTTAGAGGACTCCTTGGCCTTCGTTATCATTGACAGGTTCCATTGTGACTGTCTTTCATTGGGAAAGAGGTAGGTGGTTCTGTCCTAATTTTCTAAATTGATCACCATCGTATTTCATGACTTATTTCAATTTCTGATTTAAATTGAAATTCTCAATATTTCATTCAATTTATTTTGTAAAATCAAATTCTAATGAATTGGATGGTTTGAAATTGATTTGATATGAAAATTGTGAAAACCCCCATTTTCCTTGAATTGGGTTGCGTTTATCGAAATTGTCTAATTTAAATTAATGAATTTAAATTTTGGATTTTATAGAAATTTTTTAAATAAAATTGGCAAATTTAATTGGGAAAGGAGTAGTGAAATGAATGGAATTGGATTGGAATGGATTTCAAACTTTTGTAAATGGGTTAAATGATTTGATAGAAATCTAGTGGATTTATCTTAAGAAAAAGGCATGTCTTTGAATAAAATATTTTTCAGTTATAAATGGAAAGAAATTGGAATTTTTTAAATGGATTAATGGGATAGATCATTTTTAAGAAGTATTAAAATAGTTCAACCGTCATGTAAGAGATCATGAAATCTATAGGTAGTTATTGTGTGATTTGGACACCCTCTATGCTATTATAATGTTCTAAAACATACATACAGGGGGTCACATCCCCGATGGGTTGGTGTTGAGTCTCCATTGGAATGTGTCATAGGGACGTGCATATACACGTTTTTTTAGTTCACTTAGAGAGTGAGAAATCCTATAGTCGGTTAATACTATTTTAGATTTTGGTATATAACTGTGTTTCTCACTTGGTTATTTATATTTGAGATATAAATGTATGATAATATTGATTGAACTACATTACATTCTTGTTTAATTTATATTATTTATTTTATATAAATGTTTTTCATAATCCATTATTTCATAAAAATTACCTCTCTGGTAAATTAATGCATGAAATTTGATGGTATTATCCATCCTTTTGAAAATGTATAGCATGTATAGGTTAAATGTGCTTTTAAATAGGAAAACTATTTTTTCTAAAAAATTGAAATCTTTTCTTTGGATAAATATAGTTGGCATCTATTATGGAATCATTGTTGGTATCCGACTATCCATTAGAACACACCCTACTTTTTCATTTTGTTGTTTGTAGACTTTCTTCTTCCAGGCTCCAAAAAAGGGAAGGGACCTCTTGGAGGTGGATCTAGATGTTGTGATTTTGACTTGGTGAGTTGTGTCCATAGGGACCTTGGGGATATTTTTCCTGTTTGGTAAATCAGGTTGTAGTGATTTTACTATTACTCCTCATTGTATTTTGGTACTTTTACTCATAGTGGAGATTTCCTCTTGATATGCATATGGTCTTTTACCTTTTTCTTCCATATTCTTGTTGGAATATTATTTCCACTTGTATGTTTTATGATTCTAGGTTCTAGACTCCAACCCATGGGGATCATGAATTCCCTTCATGTTATGTCATGGTCGGCTTGGTTATCAGGTTACTAGGGTACCCAGCCATGTTAGTAATAAACCCAATGAAAGAGAGTTTATTTGGGCTTGGGATGTTCATGGTTGACGATCCGAAAATGGTGTCAGGACCCATTTTGAGGATTCTAATACTTTTATTTATTTTGGGTTTTCCTTCACATTGGAAGTATTATTAAGACATTATATGTTTATTATTTGGTTGTGGTTATAGCATTTTTACGATTTGGATGGTAATGCATGGTTCTGATTTATTTCATTTGATTCCATTATTTAATATATTATCTAATGTGTATTAATATGGTAATAATTTTTCAATATCTCCATGTGATCCCTTATAACTTCACTATATGTCATAAACATCTGATATATGTGGAGGCACTCTTTAGTTCATGTAGCAACCCCACACGAGGCACCAATTTAGTGGCTTATGGGTTGGGGACAATGAAAAGTTGAATAAAAGTGGTTATTTTCTATGGTAATACTATTTGAGATATTATAAGGTATATTTGGAAGTATTGGGTCTTGGTAATGATCTCATTCATGGTAATATCATACCCATGTACAAAGGAAAACCCATGTACCAAGGGATGGATTTTTTGGTCTTGATGTGTGTTATTATAGTTGAATGGTATTTAACCATTGTCCATTATAATTGTTGTGTGATGTGACATTTCTATGATAAATTTCTTGTGTATGGAATGTAATTAGATTCTGAATTCATGCATAATTATAAGAACCCAGGTATATAGGTGGCAAGTATCATTTTATGAACACGCGAGAATGGTGTTTGGGACATGGAGGGTAGGATGCAATTTAAATTCCATAAGAATTTAAATAATGAAATGATTAAAAAAGATAATAAAAATGGTTAGTTCAAATGTATGTTAAATAATGGATAATGAATTTTTCTCAATGAAAGGACAAATGAGTTAAAAATTTGGTTAAAACAAGTTTCAAAATTGAAAAGGTGTATAAAAGATAAATATTTTTTGTGAAAGATGAAATGTATTAAAAATGGTTTCAAAATAATTATTTTTGAATATGTTAGTTGGTTGACCCCTTGTTGAGTAGGCCAATGGTAGTTTTATTTTAGGGCAGTTTTCTAGGTGTGATGATGTCTGTAGGGATAGTGTATTCAAAATAGGATGTTTATGGATAGTGAATGTACTTCTTTTATTTGAATTGTAAAAGATTTATGTTATGTGTTATAAGAATTGTGTTTGGAATTGTAGTGAAATATTACTCCATTGTGACAATTTCTAGTTGGGAGACAAGAAGAAATCACCAATAATGCTCTTCTATAGGGGGGAAGCGGTTCCCATGGATTAGTTGGAAATTAGAGAATATAAATTATGTGAGAACATTGGTCATTATATGTTGATGATGGAATGGGACCCTGGGTGGGTAGTGATGAATGTGTTTGATCTTACCAGGGAGTTATAGTTGTTGCACCCTCTAAAATTTTCCATCATGGTGGACCTAGGGTAGTAGTGTTCTATATATAGCCCATCCAAACAATTTTGGATCACATAGAGACTTCTACGGTGAGGCAATTAAATTTTAGAAGCTTAGATATTGGAGTCTCAAGAAAAGTGATGGTGTGGTATCCTATTTAAGACATTTTAGAATGATAGTATGCTATGGAAAAACGTTTCAGAAAATTTTGTGATTATTTTCTATCTAGATAACTTGAGACATGAGTGGGCTGTATGTTTTAGGAGGTTGAAATATGAGACTATGTCCGTGATAAATTATGAGGTCCTATTCACAGACTTCCTGCACTTTGTTTGAGTGTTGGTAGGGGATGAGGCCACTATGAAATAATGTTTCTAAGATAGAATCAGACATGATATTATGTCATCGGTTAAAATATTTCATCTAAATATTTTTTCATAAGTGCCTCAACAATCCTTTATTTCAAAAGGAAACTTAAAATAGAATTTAGGTAGTGGTTTTTTCATTCTAGTTGGATGGACCAGTGGTGAAACTTCTTAGGGAAGGATGTGTCATTGTTTAAATCTTCACTGGGATGGTATAATTCACAGTATAAGTCATATGGGACTAAAATCCCATGGGGGTTACTCAGTGTTTTTATATTATTGATGATATCCATGGAAAAGGCCTACAAATTGTCCCTTACCACCTATTGAGTGCTAAGCATATAGATGAATGGGGTATGTGCAGATGTTGTAAATGAACCCTCAAAAGTTTGTAAAGATGGATGATTGAGGATGATGTAGAGTGTATTCAAGGGATTTTATACACACATACATATTTCTAAATGAAAATAGTGAAAAAAATACTTAAAAATCAATTGAGACAACTCATGTGGACCCGATTAATAAAAAACCATGGGCTAAAGCATTTTCAACTTCCCAAATATCCAATACAACATCAAAATAAGATAAATTGATAATCCTATGGTTTTAAAAAAACTAAATCATGTAAAAAAATTAATTGAACACAAAAACAATAAAAGGAATATAATTTGGATCCATTGCAAGGTTATTCGAAGGTGAATCTATAAAATATCAGCTTCAACAGAGTATATTTGAGTGGGGTTGAATTAGGCGGTTAACACCTCCATTTGGGAGAAGGATATGAAGAGGAGGGTGTCCTGAACGGTTATAATCTAATGTTTATTTTGATAAAAAAAACTTATGGAATCAATTCTGTATCAAATAGTCATTTCATCAAATGTACTTGTGCTAGTCACCAATTAACTTCACAAATATTTAGTATCTAATAGCTATTTGGGACATAAATGGTATTATTCCATAAATAACCATCACTTTATATTTTTTCATTGGGTGATAGGTAGTCCCACCAAAATTATTTGTGTAATATGGTTTATTCCGTCGAAAAGGATGACTATTTTCGATGGAATAAACCATCCACCTCAAATAGGTTCCTATGAATATTACTTGTGATAGTAGAATTATCCATCATAATTTCATTGACTCATATACCTTATATTCTAGTAGTGTGATCCATAAATGTTAGACATATAAAAATAAATGACATCATTCATAAAGACGGTAGGGCATACAAACGCATAAACTCTATTTTTATTTTTTGTAGGATGTTATCAATGAAAGGTAAATAAAAACTCACCATTATAGATTTTTTTAAAATAATATATATATATTATATATTAATTAAAACAATCTTTATTAAAATATTAGTTAATAAGAATTTAAAAACAAAACACATCGTTTTGTGGAGGTTGTAGTCAAGACACATCCACGATTGAAGATATTGTTTTCCAATGGTTTGGAAGGATAGAATGCATAAATTATAGTATCAATATAGATTTATAATAATTTCATAAATATCATATACAAATATTAAAACCACAAACATAACCATCCATGATTTTTTTGGAAGATGAAATGTATCGCTACATGGAGATGGTAAGCCATATGTACGCACGAGTTATACATTCACATATAGAATGAGGGAGAATAATAGTGGTTTCAAAATTATAAAAAAAATTTCATATATGTTGGAGAATGAAGTTATTATTATATATTTAGTAAAATATATTTATATGATGAAAAATAAGAACTAAAAAATAATGTTATTGGTTTAGATGATCAGTGATTCTTGGAAATGAATCCTTTATATATCATCAGAATGTATATAGGGTTGATATTATTGATATAAAATATCAACTAAAATGTGAATAGATATTTTTATAAGTTAACTGGATGATATTTCCCAATACATAGGGTTCAATGTTGTGTGAAAAAGATAATGGAGTGGTTACCTTTTTAAATTGAGGGGAAAGGTAGTTTTAGAATTTCATAAAATATTAAATTAATATGAACTATCATTAAGATAAAAATTGATCGAAAATATAGATTATCTAAATATATAATGATAATGTTTTTAAATCATATCATCTAATAAAATTTAGAAATGTTTAGATAACATCTTTACC
Organism: Viscum album; assembly: GCA_963277665.1. Lineage (NCBI taxonomy): Eukaryota > Viridiplantae > Streptophyta > Magnoliopsida > Santalales > Viscaceae > Viscum > Viscum album. The sequence continues at coordinate 1,505,090,352 of OY728137.1, read as the reverse complement.
CTTATCTTTTTGTTTTTACCATTTCTTATCCTATTGTCAAATACAGAAATATTAATGTTTTATAGACATTAATGATTTATAATGGTCAGTAAAATAAAAAAAGAACCATACAATTACCATGGTTGATGTTTACAAGTTTATCCAAATCATTTTTTAAGGTTATGTTTTCTATGATTTTTGTATAATTTAATAAAATTATATTTATCATATAATATTATTAATATTAAATTTAAAACTTTTCAGTATATTTAACATTAAACTCATCAAAGAAAGGTTGAAATTAGAATGAAATTCATTACTATATTACTAATATTTCACATTGATTTAAATAATTCAAGACTCTTATTAACTCAATGAAATTATTTTACTTTTAATATTTTAAAAAACAATTTATTTATATATTTATTTATTGGTGAAATACTTCATTAGAGATTCATATGAATTTTAAGTCATTATTGGGTAGTAATAATTATAAAAATATTTTTACAGAGAAAATAATTTCAATAACCTCAAAATTGATACTTTGATTCATTAATAACATGATTTTCCCTATGTTGACACATAAGAGATATTTAATACTTAGAGAGTTGCATTTTTTAACATTCATTGATTTAAATATTATATAATTCATTTTCATGGACTTGTATCTTTTAAAGAAATAAATTTAGTGTCTAAGGTTAAAAATTTAGTGTTAAATTCATCTAATAATAATTATAATGAAAAAATGGAATTATCTCTTATTTGTATCCTATATTAACCCTATATACCTTTTATCGAGGTAATACATTATACCATGGTTACTATTTATATTTTTAAAAAAATAAAATGGAACCATTTACCAAATTTAAGAGTGTTGATTAGAAATATATATTCCATTTTTTCAAATGCAAATCATAAAAGTGGAGTAAATTTCAATGCAAATTAGCATTCAAAATGCGACAAACACCTATTTTTACCAAAAAAAATATTTTAATTATAAAACATTCTTTATTTTAATAAAATTTTTAGGAAAATATTATTTTAATGTTAAAAAATTATATTTAATACACGATATATAAATTTCATTCAAATAATTCACCAAAAAATATTAATTTAATTTATTAAGATAATAATACATTTCAACAACAAAAAATATTTTTCATTAAAATATTTATTTATCCATAATTGTTTTTTATGTTTATTTATAATCAATTAATAACCAATGAATGAAATATATACATATTTTACAATTAATATTTTATAATTTAGTCAGTATTATTCATAAATGCCAATCTGATGACAATGTGATTACTGAAACTTTAAAATAATAATATTTAAACAATATATCATTGTTCCTTTCAACTAGGTTCACTATTGAATGATATATTTCAAAGAAAGATAATTTATTTATAAAATACTATTTCTTAAAATAATTATGAATCACATTATATATGTATGGATTATCATTAACTCTATTATGATTCTCATAAACTTATTTCATCATGAAATTCATTTAGAAACCACATCACTATCATCAAATTCCCGGTCATGCCAAAGATTGTCAATATAATGTTTCTATCATCTATGAGCCACCTTGATATGATAATGAATATATTTGAATTTATCTATCATTTTTATAAATACATCTGGTTATAATAGAATTATTTATCCAAACTCATCCCAACATGTTCTAGTTGTATAATTCTATCAATATAGAGCCTTATAAGGATCCATTTGAATTCTTGAGTGGATTCAATTATTGTATGAAAACTCAAAAAAAGGAAGGTGTTGATCCCAACCACCTTTTCAATCCAAATATCATGATTTCATCATATCCTCAAGGTATTGAATTATTCATTCAAATTGACCATATTTCTAATGTTGAAACAACAAACTGATACTCAAATATATCTACGGACTACTGAAGACATCAAAAATATATTGAATTAATCATTAGATCCCAAACAAGTACAATAAAATATTGCAATCCATGAAATCATAACATATAAATAATATAAATTATTTAATACTAATCTATTGATAAATATTATATAATGGAAATATTTTTTACTAAAATTCTCTGGTAATCGTCTGTAACCTAGATATAGTTGAACCCTTCTGATGTTTTGGGGAGTCCGAAAAAAATCTAGGTTAATGTTTTCCCACAAAAATTTTGGCAGGGGTAGTGGTTGTGAAGTCCCCGTAGGCTATTTCACCCATCATAAACATTAATAAATACCATTAATAATGATAAATATTTAGAAATATATCTCTTTATGTTATCTCAAGAAAAATACTCTTTTATGTCTATATAAATTATTGTACGTCCCCAATGAATAGAGAATGTTGAACTGTGAGATACATCAAAAACACCTTAAAATCTTGTATATAAAAGTAGTTACATTGTTTTTTAATCTTACAATTCATAATAAAACAAATTTAATCATATGAAAATTTATTATATACATCAAAATTTTCATATCTTCCATTTGTGACTCTTTAATATTCACATGGATAGATGGATGAACACTCATTTGAGGGAGATAATATTTCACCCCATCTTTCATGATATCAAGATCAATCATTTAAAATTTCTTAAATATTGTATATTTTTTTACCCTCATCATAGATAATATTTCATAACCCATTCAACTCTGATCGTCTTGAATCTTATTACCTTTCCCAGGGTGATTATGTAATGAGTAGTAATAATATTTAATCTACTCTAACAATATTCCCTGGAACATTTTAATCTATTTCTTTGTACAAGTATAATGTAAATATTTATAATATTATATATATATCACACTATTTTTTGAAAAGTTAATTATTTCAATCATTAATATGAAAATTACTATCACTAAATCAAAATAATGAGTTGTGTAATTTTTTAATGCACCTGGATTTTTTTGAGCCATAAGATATCATCAAGTCATTCTTCATGAGAATACTTCCCAATAAATTTTTGATTCATCAATATAGATTACATACCCTTCTCCATTGTAATGTACCATAAAAATTTTAGAAATAAATATCATTATTTTAAGTTTCATGAAATTTATTTCACATTCATATGTCCAAAGTTACTTAGATCCCATGAGATTTATCTTAGTGAGTAGATTAGAGATTTGTCAGACATTATCTACAATGTAATGATAATATCAATGAAAACCATGGAAACAATGGATCTCATTCATAGTGGTTGGTATGGTCTACTATTATATAAATTTTAGTATTCAAGGATCTATTAATATACTATAATGTTAGATTATATGACCTATAAATTAATCTTACTAAATAAAAAATTTAAATATATTGAATTTTACATAAATACTCTATTTATCTTGGGTGTTTAGAAAAATGATCAATTGATATTCATGAACCTAATTTAATTTTAATATATTTGATAACTTCATCAACAAATACTATCACAAACTGATGAGGGTAATATATAAAGTATCTAATCATTAAATCCATGAATATAGCACTAGAATTAGCAAGACCAAAAGGAATAAATATAAACTAATGGAATCCATACCATATAGAGAATACATTCTAGGGTATTTCCTCTCCTGTAACCCTGAATTGAATATATCCAGAATTATGATAAATCATAGGAAAGTATTTATCTCTGCATGACTGATCAAACAAGTCATCAATATGCGGTAGCAGATAATTGATCCTATGATTTATTTAGTTATGTTCTCAATAATCAATGTAGAGTCACATTGATCCATATTTTCATTAATAAAACAACAAGGGCACCCCATGGTAACACACATGGATGAATGATTCGCTTATCAATATTCACTTTGTGTTTCCATTTATGATCATAAAAATAAATTGAGGTTATTCTATATAAAAGCATTGAAATCGATGCCGAACCAGGTAAGGGTTTTACCAGGAACATAACTTCATGATTCAGTGGAAACCCTGAAATTATTTTGGAATGAAATCAATAAACACAATCAAAATAAACATATAATCAATGTTGATATTTCCCAAACTATCCATGGTAAATACCCATTTTGAACAATATTGATTTCCTATAAACAATATTTGATATTGAATATATGTTCATATTTATATTCACACTATAAGATGAGACTAAATGGGTTCATAATATCAGACGTGAGATCCATTCCTCAAAAAATGATTTGGTATGTATGTACATAATGAAATACCATTCATGTCATAAAATCAAACTCAAAAATTAGACAAAAAAAATATTTTCTTAATTAAATTCCAAACAAAATAAACTAGAGAATAATTATATAATTGAGATGCGATCATCATACCATTAAGATGTTTTACTTCAAACTCAACATATAATTATAGAGGTGGTATAATGATACCCATGAAAATTTCATGGATATAATGTAGTGGGTATATCTAGAATCTAATAAGACAATAATTGTTCTAGAGTGGATGGTAAGATTACCATTAACCATTTCATTATCATACAACTCATAAAATATTGTGATTGTATTATATGTCCCATTATCATTGGTATTAAGAGGGTTTTTACCATTATCATCATCAGTATTTTTCATATTTGGGACATGGTTTCTATATTTTAAATAACCCTTGCATTTAAAACAATGGAGTGTGGGCGGTTCAATCCACATTGCATTATTTATATTCCCATTTTTAGTTATCATCTTTCCATTATTTCGAAATTTAATTAACCAATGACCATCCCTTCGGATCATGAATCATTTACTAGTACACTTAAGATAATTTCATCCATGTTTCCTTTTAAACATTTTTTATAAAAGTATTAACCACACTTCCCTTGAAAACCCATTGGGTGTAGGGACCGTAGCAGTACTGTAGTGTACTGTAGCAGTGGCGTACTGTAGCAACGGCGAGCACTCTAGCGGCGGCAGAGCACTGTAGCGGTGGCGTGTATTGTGCAGTACTGTAGTAGTGCAGGTACTGTAGCAGTACTATTCACAGAATGGGATTCGGGCCAAAAAAATGGGTCTACGGGCCATGTAATGGGCTAAATTCCCACTCGGCCTTCAGGCTATGTAATGGGTATCCCTCTACCCAGTTAAAAGAGGTATTTTCTTTCCTTTAATAATAAATGAGGCTTCAGCCCCAACCTTTTAAAAAAATCATCCCTTCATTGTTTATTGAATTTCCATTGAATTACATAATCCATTTACTATTAATATAATGATATTTATGGGTAATTATGATATTTGTATCCACCTTGATAGAACATCAATCAATGTTTTCTTAGACAGTAATTTTTTTCGGAATAACTCCCTTAAGATACTTTCTTTCAAGACACTAAAGAGAAATTCATCCTTACATATAGTTAAATGATAATTCAACATGAAAAGATAATAAGTCTTGTAAAATTTACACATGATGAAAATTTGGTTATATCAACAGTCCAAAACCGTGGGTATAATAATATCCATTGTTTTAGTGGTTCATGGATCCTATTAGCATGGATATAGAAAAACAATATACCCACAGTTCTAATGGTATGTTACCATGGTTTCCACCATGGAAAAAGAACCTATTACAATGATTTTTGTAACCATGGAAATAGGCCTCCATGTTTTCCAACATGGATAAAGGTCCTATTTCTATAGTGGAAAACATTGGATATATCCATGGTAAACTATTGAAATATGGGTAAAATAAATTGTCTCTAGCGGGATTCAATCTCAATACTGCCACTATGGGTAACCAGTTGTGTTACCACTGTACATAATCCAACATATGGTAAATACATATATGATTTGTTATATGTAAATTTTAAAACAATTTAGGTAGTTAAATAAACTATTATAAATGTTTTTCCATCACACTTCTACCTGAATTTTTCCCATACTTAGGTGGGAAACTTATAGCCAATGTTTATAGAAACATTGTCTATAGGTACATGCTATAGCCATAGTTTCATAAAATTGTGGCTATAGCCATTGAAAAAACATTATATATACATGGATTAATAAAAACATGGATATGAACTATACGTAATGAAATAATTTAACCAAAACTATGGCTATATCATTAACATAATGTTCTATAGACAATCATTGGAAAACAAGGGCTATAGGACTTTGTATATAGCCCGATTTTCTAGTATTGTTACCTCGTAGGTATGAAAATATTTACTAGACTTCTATTTATTATCAAGGAATACCATCTCCATTTTTTTGGTCAAGAATATAAAGAAATTATTTATTTAAAATTATGTTCTTAAACTTAAAACAACTTGAGCCAGGATCCACACAACCCATTCCCCAATATGGTATGTCACGTTTCTTAAAGCATGCTTCTCCACATTCCAGAGGTTGTTGTCTAGTAGCGAGGTTGTAAAGATGGAAATATGGTGACACTATACCCTCATATTATAGTAGAAAAACAAATTAAATCATATAAAATGAATAAAAGAAAGAATAATATAATCATACAGAATTGTTAAAATATAGAAGTATGAGACTATAAATGAACAAGTAAGTAGTAGAAGAAAAATATAACTCAACAACTGAAAATAATATAACAAAAAGTCCCTATGGGAGTGACTGATACATGGATGTATGTAATTTAATAGTACAGAAATTAATTAGGCTGATACAAGCATGATACAAAATAGTTTTAAAGTACAAAAGACAAAAGAGAACCAAGAATATTGTTCATATACATTATCCTCTACCCATAGCATCCATCTATTGTTAATTATGCAAAAGACCTATAGTAGATATTTTTCCCTTATTATTACTAGTAGATAGATAACCTTCTCAGTTACCAAAGGCATCCCATATAGGGTGTGAGATAAAAATATTCATAGTCCACCACTTATAGTATATACTTGTAATATAAGTAGTTCTCATAACTAAATAGTTTTTATGAATAATTATTTAATTAAAAATTATGAATAAATAAATAACCATCCTTAATGGGTTCTTAATGGACACATTTTGGGTCTACATACTTCAACTCATTACCGGATGATTTTCTGAACAATCACTATATATAGTAGTGATATATAGAGTACATATATATAATCCACTTATAATAACCAATTGAATGCAACCGTATGTGGACATATACCTTGGATACTAGTGCTGGCTAGACCGGGACATAACTTAGACATCTATGACCTGTCTAACGAGCCTATTAGATCATGCTATTTGGTATATTCCCTAAATCCCAATAAATTAATAGATTTCATGCTAAAAGCCTTGAGATGGTGAGAGAGCTTTCACAGACACACTCTAACTAGGGAATGTGGTGTGTAAAGCCCACCACCCATATAGTATCACTGATGTGATAAGTTATATGCAAGACCCGATGTAAGGTAGTGTGACACCACAATGATCAATGGTGCCTTACCATTGTATCAGAACTCTACAAAGGCATATTACAATTATAACTGGCATGGGTAATTATATCCCATCCATTACTTTATCTGGAAAACAAATATATAGAAGAGGGTTTATCATTTATATTATAATAAATAAGGTATAACTTCATATGCATTTCATTATCCAAGTTCAATTAAAATAAAATTATTTTAATTCCCAATGGGAATTCATATAAGTATAACCAAGGGGTTTGGCCTTACAATCCCTAGGGATCACTCAATTTATATTCAAATCATTCATTATAAAATTGTCAATAGTCATTATAAATCCTTTCCTTATAACCAATTTCATTTATAAAAAGAAGGGTATCACATATTAGATAATCCATCTAACCCGATCAATTCCACTTAAATCATTCAATTAATTAATGACATGGAAATAAAATTTAAAAATCTTAGTAGGTCCATTAGAAGAAGAAATGATCATTAAGGAAATTAACCGCTTAGAAAATTTCAACAATAAGAGGGACAAGAAACTAATTGGTACCTTGGGATACATTTATTACTCATGTATCAAGAGAAACTTAAATTAAAAGGAATGTTGTTAGCTCATTAGGAGTCTCAGGCATTTTTGAACCACTTGACCTAAATCGCCATATTCATTTGGAACAACCATGGAGTAACCATGTATGGTATGTGGAACATGTAAACCACCAAAAAACAATCAAAAGGTGTATATAAAGGTATGACGATCAAAATGAAACACATATTTGAATAAAATAGTTATTATCTACAAAAAACATGAGACACATATAAATAATTATAAAAAATTAGAACTCAACAGGAGAAATATGTGACCACCTACCTCAAGGATGTAGACGATGTATCTCTCAGTATAAACCTCAAATTTGGAGTAGGTTGGAAGAGATATGAGAAACAGTCCAATGATTTAAAAATATGGAAAATTAGACTACACCAAAATAGTGAAACAAATTTGATGATTTACTTTTAGAGGAGATCAGAGACTGAGATCTTACCAAGATGAATCCAATAATTCAGACGGATCGAGGAAGGGATAATAAATAAAAAAGTTACATCCATGAATAATCTATGTGTGATATTATGATCAAAGGTGTTAAATTAGGGCATTTTCCTTCCTGAGGAAAGAAGGAAAAGGGAATAAGGCTTATAACTTAAAAGAGCTGAAAATCGAAATTTTAACAAAAAATATCAAAGCTCACAGTTTGGACAATCTGTGCCCAAAAATTTCTCAATTCACAACTAAATAAAGCACACTACACTCTTAGGCACACAATTTGACTAACTATGCACAAATTGTTCCATATTTCCCTATCCCATATCTACAATTGGACACACAACCATGAAATCTGTGTCACCTGGTTGTAGAAAAACCATGCATCCCAGTCTATTTAACACCTTTCATGGCTTCAGGCTGTGAACAAGATCTAGATGCACCTGTTAAATCTATGACCTGATTAAACATCATTATTAGGTTTGATTAAGGTATTAAAATTGAAAAAATAATGAACCATACCTTCATTGAAAATATAGGTCATTACACCCCCACTTCTTAAAGAAACTCATCCTCGAGATGACCTTCTATTGGAAAATAGGTATCATTAGCAATGATCATTGGCCACAGTCAATGTACATTAACTTATCTCTCCCAAGTCTCATCTTGTACTCAGCCATGATACAATAACACCGGTACCAGAGGAACAGATCTACCTCTGAGGGTATTTCTTCTCTGATCCCCTGTATGCACTAGATATTCATGAACGGATGAATTTATATCCAATTCAACCACTTTAGGTTGAAAGACATGTGACAAGTCTAGATAGTATCGATGAAGATGAGAGACCTGAAATAAATCATCCATATAAAAATATTTATGGGGACATTCCAACTAGTATGCTACTGATATGATCCATTCCACAACCTTGAAGGGGCCAAAACCCCCAATGAGATATTACCCTACTTTTTAATATATCTATAGCCCATTCTAGGTGACACTCATTAAATAACCCAATCTCCATATTTGATTTCGAGAGGTTTCCAATGTCTATTGGCATATGAATGCTGTCTGTACTAAGTTATCCACATGAAAATAATGATTATATAGACATACATTGTAGTTTTCTGCATGATATGTGGTTCCAGAAACATCCACTACCTCGAGCCAACATAGAGGAGACTATAAAGGCCTTCCATTTAAGTATTCATAAGGAACCATTTCGATTGTATCCTTAAAACTGTTTTTATAAGTGAACAACACAATGAGATTGTTTTTCTACCAATAAAATCAAAAATAATGGACACATGGATGGAAACTTTATTCTATAACCTAAATCATACGCTTTATTTATGTTTATTGGTATGTGGGTGATAGTCGTTCCACATATGTAACTATATACCTATGGCCTTCTGCATCCCCTGCTAGATCTATGACATGAAATATGATTCTCTGTTAGAAATGATAGAATGAGGTTCTCCATGAAGACATATAACCTCCCTGAAAAATGGCTTTCCTAGATCGTCAATGTGAAGGTCTGTCACATAATTAAGAAGTGTGTGATCTTCGTCAAAATATCAATGGCAACCCACATGATGTCATTTCCATGTGGCAATCTATGTAGAAAAATACCAAAATATGTTGAATCGTCATCCTATTTTAACTCAGGAATTGACTATGAATGTAATATCCTTACTAGTCACAAATGTTATTCCTTCATCTGCTGACATTTGGAACACATTTTGATGACGTCAGTCATCTCATGTTTCAAATAATGCCGCCAATACTAGTGAAAAATACCCTTATACATTTTTGTGACACAAGGTTGAACCGCCCATGCGAAGGCATGGAATTCCTACACCATATCCTCTATGATTTCTATCAGGACTCATAGATGACCATGAAACAATAAGGAATAATCCTCATCCATGATCCAACTTGAATATGTATCATCATCTAAAATGGCTTCCCTTAGGAAAAGTCCTCTAAGATCAGAGAACTGTCTCATTATCACCCATTCCAGAAGAGTAGAAGATATATTTAAGGATAAGAGTACATTCAAACCATGGACCTTTTGAACATTAACAGTCATCTATGAGAAAAATGATATAATATTCCATTCACAATTGGATTCCTAAACCACCTATCACTATGTCATTCAGCTCAGATAATTGGCTACTAAATTTCCCTTTCTAGGTATTCATGCAAGCTCGATATCAAACTACATTATGTACTAAACCCACTTGTGATACATGATATTCATACCTCACTATGTGAAGATTTATTTGAGGCTTTTTTTGACTATTTTATACCACAAAACACTTTCAAAATAGACACTGTCTCCAACACTGTAATGCATTCCCAACAAATAGTGAACTTGAGGTCATGCGTTAGGTAATTAAATTCATGAGACCTCAACTAATGAGACTCGTACGCGATGACCCACTCATCCTGCATTATATCCACTCCAAGGCCAATACATAATGTTTAATAGTATATAGTACATATCTATCCTATATTTGGAATAATCAGTATAAGTGCTGATGTCAATATTCCATGCAACAACTGAAAGGCTTCTTCAAATGCTTCTAACGAAATGAATTTCACAATGTTCTTTTTTAAACCTATAAGAAGTTTTTTAAGGCATGATAAATCCTAGATGAAGTGACTATAATAAGAGACACATTAATTATTTCCAAAATGTTTGTCAACCTACACATGTAGACTTGTGATCAAATGGATTATAAAACCCATCCCTAATTTGCATGGAGGTCATACTATCATCAGTATCTAGAAGAGGAGAATACTAATATAACTTAGTGAAATGGGTAGAATAATCCATGATAAACATGCTCCCTTAATTTATTTTCATGAATTCTCTAGCTCTATCACCCCTCATATTTTGGGGAAATATTTATTCAAAGAAGATAGTCTGAAAATCATCCCCAACCATATCACGATGTCAATCCACATGGGTGACAAAGTCCCTCCCCCTCTTAGGAGAATCATGAATTATATATTCATCTTGAATGACCCTCCACATTAGAGGAGTCTCTAGAAGATAAAATATAGATATCATATCCTCAAAACAATAATCAACAAAATGGTGTATTCCATCCCCTGAGAAGGTGAGAAGATGATGTTGTAGAAAATTGTGAGTCAACTCTACCATGCTTGGGGCAGGTCGAAATACATCTTTCATCGACTTCAACAAACATAATAAAAAAACATGAAATTAGCCAACTAATACCATATCAGTAATAGGATGAGGTCGCACATGTGGAACAACATAAGGAATCACTGGCGGCGCAAGCCCCGCCATCTTAGGATCATGTTTTTCACTTCCATTAGGATGTATAAAAGGATAACATCATGGTGGAATGACACTACAATGCTAAATGCATGCCTTAGAAGATATTTTAGAAAATTTTTGATATTTAGTTTATGAAATTAAGATAGGAACAAATCCATAATATATAAATGATCATGCCTCTCTACCTACATTAAATGATAAGTCTAAATGATAGAAAGTGACCATAATAGGACACAATAACATAAGAGATACCCAATGGCCACTAAGGAGGTCATGATCTGGTTCAAGTCTTTATGTCTTACATATGTAAGAATGATGTTTTCAATTTAAAAGATTTTTTTATTTTGAATATTTTTAAACCTTATAAATTAGATAGATCAGTTGAATCAGATAATCCACCATTTTATAATCCATAGGGGTCCATAATTCTTGTGAATCAATACATAGAATCCACATAACCCACACTATTACATTTTCCTACTTATGAGACCAATGAACCATATCTAAATGTTCTATTATTTTCATTTAAGGTGTCTTCATTAACCTATTAAAGAAAAAAAATTGTTAAGGTAGGCACGTTGAGTATCAGTTATGTTTCAAAATCACTGTAAGAATTTTCAGCACAATTGAATATAATTAAGGAACTAATTTATGTGACAATAAAATTCCTGATAAAAATAGATATGGAATAGAAAGATTCCTGGAATATTATTCCGTTTTTTCCTATTAATGATACATTTAACAATTATTATTTCCCCCATATCATATATCCAAGGATAAATAAATACTCAATCAGAATGAAAATAATAACCACAACACATCATGCTCCACCCCAAATTGAGAAATGATATAAACTATAATAAGAAAATGTAGATCAATAATTATAATTTATGAACCTTCTCCCTTAACCAAAACATGGGATTGTGATTCCTATGTATGGATTATAAATAAGTTACAAGAGTCCCCAATCACCAATCTATCATCTCAAAATAGTATGTTGATAAATAAATCACTCTGATACAATGTTGTAACCACCTGACCGGGGGTCCACCAAACTAGTTTTTCGATTTGGTGGGTCAAAAGGACACAGTTGTTCTTATCCATATGTCAATGGAATTCAACTAGAAGTGACGGATGTAAAGGAGGTATAGTGGGGATTATATACCCACATATCATAGTGTCACAACAGATACAATTAGATAAAATCATTATAGGGAAAAAATTATATAAAAAGATAGAATAGATAAACTGTGAAAGTATAAATAGAGACCTAAATAAGTAACTAGCCCAAGAAAATGATTATTGAACAACTGATAATAATATAACAAAAGACTATATAGAAGTTTCTGATATATAGATTCAAGGCATGGTTCATTATTGAAGGTAATAAGTATGATACATGAATTATACACAACAGTACAAAAGGATAAAAATATTAAATAGATCCAAGAATCATGATCCTATGACCGATCATCTACACCTAATATTGAACTAAAGGTAAGCATGTCAAAGTCTAATAATAAGGTGATTTCACTTTTTATTACCAATATATGGATAATCTTCTCATATTTCAAAGGCATCCTGAGTAGTGTGTGAGATAAAAATATCATTAGGACACCACCAATGGTGTCTACGCATAATCCTGGTAGTGCTCGTAACTAAATAGAGTACATGCATATGTATTTATTTATCAATAAATAATTAATAAATATCCACCCCTCCTAGGTTGCTTAAGGACTGCTGGTAGGTCTATCGGCTTCATAACATTGCTGAAAGAAATTTCTAAATGATCACTATATATACGTAATATATATATATAGTAAAAGTTTATATAATGAATCTACCTATATGTACCAATATGTGCAAGCATAAGTTGACATATACCTAGAAACATAGTGATAGCTAAACAGGGGAATTATTCAGACATCCATGAATAGTCTAACAAGCCTATAAGCTCAAGGAATAGTGTACATTCCCTACATCTTAATGGAGTGACAGACTCCATGATACGACACATGGGATGGTGATCAAGACATCATTGACACACTATAATCATGGAACGTTCCACATACTTCCCAACACCTATATTGTGTCACTTGTGGGAGATAACATGCTCAACACCCAATGTAAGGGAGGGTGACATTTCCATTATCAATGTTCCCTTACCGTAAAACCACATCCTCAATAAGGGAGTACTATAATTATAACAGGAATGAGGTATTTCCTACCATCCATTCCTTTATCTAGGAAAAATATATTTGATAACAAATTAATCATTTATAAAATAATATATAAAGAATATCCCCTTATGAATTTCATTCTTCTAGTTTAATTAATATTAATGAATTTTCATTCTCAATGAACATTCATATAAGTATAAACAAGGGGCATTGCATTACCATCCCTTGGGGTCACTTTATTTACACTCAATTGATTCATTTTATGGTAGTTAACCATCATGATTAAGCCTTTCTTTATAACCCATTTCATTTAAAAATGGGATGGAATTCCATCTTGTGTAATCCATCCCACATGATCAATTAAATATAACTCATTTAATTCATTCAAAAAAGATAACCCCATTTTAATGATCAATGGGTCATTTATAAGATGACATAATCAACAAGGAAATTTCTGACTTGGTCAATTAGGACAATAAGAGAGACCATAACCTAATCATTTATTTGGGTAACATTTAAAACTAATGTATAAATGGAAACTTAAATTTAAATCAATGGTGTTATCTCATTTTGTGTTTCCGGCATTTCGAACCCATTGGACCAAATGGTGATTTTCACTTGGACCACAATGCTTTTTATATTTTATTGAAAAACCACTTTCAGGGTAAGTGGGAACCTACAAAAGAAATCCATCACTTCAAGTCACACCCCATAAACAAACATTACAGAATTAAAAACAGTAAAAAGGAACCAAGACACCAGGCACCCTCACAAACAGACATCACAGAATTCAAAAATCAACATTAAAACAGTACAAAGTCACTGCGCCATCTGCCATTACGCACTAGTTTCAAAATTCAAACCATCATCGCAAATCACGCAAATCCTGTGAGCAACCGAGGTGAATCAACTACATTAAGGAAAGACACATATATTCTACACTTAATCTACATCATCCTGTCACCTCGTCATCGTCACCGGCATCCACCTCTAGAGGCCGCAACAAAAAACCCCAAAACAGTACATCACAACGAAAAAAACATAAGGACAGAGACAAATGCAACTCTGGAGACACCAGGAATCCCTTAGAATACTGAACCAAAAATCCCAAAAGCACATAGTTTCTATTGCACTAGATACAACTAGGAGAGTATAATAGAAACCTGGGGTCAGAGCAGGTTGAGCAGCCAAGGAGCTTCAGCACAGAACTGTTGTTGGGCCCAATGAAACTTCTTGAAAACTGTCATCGTCGACACAAATGTGAATCGGGTCATCAACTCCATAGAAACAGAAACCGAAAAACCCATAGAAATAGCGAAATAGGAAAATAAAACCAAATCTAACAAAACAAAAAGACCCTAGCTCTGGAAGCACCTTGAAGCCCTTAGAATGGTGAACCACAAATCCCAAAACCATATAGTTACCAATGTGCTAGATCCATCTAGGAGATGTGCATCGACACTTGGGGTCAGAGCAGGTTGAGTGGAAAAGGACCACTTCAGCACAAAACTGACATCGGGACTGCAAAACCACTGGGAAAATAGAAGTTGTCATCATAAAATTGAACTGAAACGCCATTCAAGATGAGTTCAAAAAAGCATGAAAAAAGGAGGAAGAATGAGAAAGGAGTTCGAAGGGACGAGAGGAGGAGAGATCTAGGAGAGAAAGGGGGAAGCTCACCGGAATCATCTGAGCAAGGGGACAAGAGGAAGGGAAGATGAGTAGGGATGCTGGAGGAATCTCAACACGAGAGGGCGACGAGATGGAGTGAGCGACGACGCTGGGAAACCCTAGCGAGAAGGGAGAGAGAACCCGGAGACTGGGGAGCCATCAATAGGGAATGATTCTATCATCTTATTTTCACTTGGAACACCAATGGAGTGACCATAAATGGTATGTGAAACCTTTAAACTACAAAATGAGAATCAATTTTTGTATATCAATGAATTATAATCAAATTGTGATACAGGAATCAATTTAATAATTATTCTTAGAAAAAGTTGATTGTAGCACAATGACATAATTATAACCCTTACAATATTTACAGAAAAAACATGACAGAGTACCTCAAGTTAAAGATGACACCTCTCTCAATATCAGCCTTAGATTCTGAGATGTTTGAAAGAGATATGATAAATGTTCCAATGAAATGACGTAAGGAAAATAAACCTGAACCTAAATAATATAACATATTTGATTATTAATTTTTATATGAGTTGATATAATATGGATGATTATAAGGTAGATTCAATACTTATGATAGGTCATGGAACATACACCAGATTAAGAATTTGCTTCAATACCTAGATTTATGGTGTTCTTGAGATCGAAGGAGAAGAAGATGGGTGCTACTCCAAATGAGGAAGAATGGAAAAAAGTAGAAAGTTTATAACATAAAATACGGGGAAATGGTAATTTTATATCAAAATATCAATGCATATGTTTAGATGCATGGTTTGGATAAACCATGTGCCAACTATGCTCAGTTCTCTACTAATTGGGGAACATGTAATGACCAAAAATATTATGAATGTAAATTCAATTCTAACAAATATTTCATATATTATCATTAACCTAACATCAAAAATAGAACACAATAGATACTCTTTATATTAATAAAGAGTGAAATAAGAGGTATTTCAAAAAATTAAGGAACTTATCCTAATGTTATTGTAAAATGAACATCGAAATAGTATTGTAACCATTAATAATTATAAACTAGATAATATAAGAGTAAAATCACAAATGAATGTATAAATAAAATTTAGGCATATTACAAGTGAAAATAGCATCTTATTATATCATAGTATATTTAAATAAACATTTTAATTTTATTTTATGATGTGTTGGTATTTATATACAACATAAATGTTTATTTATAATTTTTTATTAATATATTATTTTAAAACTAAATTGAAATTCATAAATTTTATTCATAAATTAATATTTCATTTTTTATCAGTATAATATAATTTTATGATTTCTTATGTAATTTTTCAATGTATCTTAAATTTAGTTATAATTATAACATTAGTATTTTCCAAGTAAATGATGATTTAAATAACAATTTAAATTTATCATATATTGTAAATTATTTTCATATAATTAAGTTCAATTTTGATTTATAAAGGTTGAAAAATGGTTAGGATGAATTTTTTTTGGATTTTTTTGAAATACATGATTTTTTTTGTTAGTAGTAAAATGTATCAATTTACAATAAAAGATAAATATATGAATAATTGAGTAATAGATGATGTACGGATTTTGAAAGCCCAAAGTATTAAATATAATTCATTATTTTTTTTATATTTAGTGATAAAGATCAAAATATTCACATTCTTGATCCAAAAAAATAAACCAATGAATAAAATATGAGAAAACACCTCACTATGCCCCTATAAATACCACTCTTAACCACATCTTCTCTTAGAAACTTAAAAGAATTGATCCATTTCCATATTCTTCCCAATACACTTAACAAGACCCTCCCCCACATCCTTGATATTTTGGTCTATTTAAAAGACCAACATTTTTTTCCCTAACAAGGTTCTCAAGGAGGATAAATTCAATAGATAAAACCGTCTTTCTTTTTCTTTTAATTTCTTTTCAATTTTAATTCCATTATTATCCTATCCTAAACTCCACCTATCCAATAAGAATTATAACTCTAGGACCTTTTATATAATATAATATTATTGTGTTAATGGAATAATGAATTTTTAAATCTCTTCCATTATCCATTTATTCGAAAAATGAAAATATCATTTGTGGTGTGTGAATTTACCACCACCGTGGAGGATGCATTTTGGTTTATCACTTCCACCTTCAAGGCTAGTCATTAAAAAATAATTATGGTTAGTTAAAATTATAATTTACGTATTATATGTTATATTATTTTATGGAATTGATATATTAATGTGATGTTAAATATAATGATATATGTTTATAATCATCATAAAACTACAAAAATTAAATATATCATTGTCATTTATGTTAAATAAAATAAATAATCCTCATAACATTTAAACAATATATATATAATACCTATAACGCTTCTTCATGTTCATTAAAATCAATTATGTAGAATGATTCTCATTTTAAATGATCTTCTGTACTCAAATACAAGAGACCTGATCATGAAAACCAAGAAAATCAACACTACCAAAAGGAGAAATTAAACTCTATAACTCTTCGAAAAGCCCATAAATGAACTTAATAAAACAATAAAATCCATGTATAACCAGTTTTTTTATTTTGTTTAATTGATTAATTTTGTTTTATTATACCAGATATTATAGTGAAGAAATCGTTCAGTCATAATTCAAGAGGATCCTCGAACCCAATCCTCGGAAGTTGTGTTTTCCCCATTTCAATCCATATTCCGTATGGATTTTCCATTAATGTTCCTTATATATCATTTATTTATTCTTCCAGTTTATTTTTTAGGATATACATGTTTTAATATGGTAGTAGTTCAATAAATGATTATCCGAAAATAACTCTTCTTAAATAACACATATTTTACTTCTCATGAGATTATTTCTAGTTCAATAAATATTGATACCAAGAAACTTATTATTTTTTTTGAGAGATCCAATGTTCATGAATGTATTATTTTGAAAATTAAACTCCTTCCATTACATAGGTTTTTTTAAAATATTGATATAAATTCTATGTGGCATGTATAATAATTTAAATTTTATAATGTGACAGGTGTGCACAGAATTATATTTCACTAGTAAATGTTATGATGTGTTGGGTGTTATATGAATTATATTGATCCCTAATGGATTTTTAATGTGATTAATGTCATGATATAAATTGAAATATGTGTGAAAATGTTTCTTGATTTGTTAACAACTATGAGTGGTTTTTGACCACTAAGACATGATATTTCATTTTTCTGCATTACAACATTCCATGCCCATATTTAAATCTTCCTCCCATTATTATTATTATGATCCTTCGCTTATATTTTTCTACCGATGATGATTATTATCAACCATGTTTCTTGTATCTTAGTCATCTTCTTACTAGGATTTCAGTTCACCAGTTATTTGGATGTATATCCTCATGTGAATACTTATAATAAGGAGAACATAAGGGCCAATAAGAATCTAGAGAATATATAATTAAAAAATGTTTATGTATTGTTATGTAAAAGTTATATAAGGACTTAATTTTACCAATAAACTAAAACTTTGGATCCTGGTTGTTTAATGCTCTTAGTTTTATCTTTAAAACTATTATATGACTATGTAATAAAAATCAGGGTCTTTATAGTTGGTATCATATCATAGTTTAGTTAATTTAGAAATAAGGATTAGTGAACCTTAGTGAAAACCCTTAGTATGAGAATAAGTACATGTAAACACCCAAGAATATTTGTTTTATAAAAAATAATAAACATATTGATTTAAAAATATATGGATTTAGAGTAAATTTTAGCATGTAATAAATTATTTATTCATGAATTTCTGACTTATGTTTTGTTCATAAATTTTCTACTTTATAAAATAGTGCGAACTAGGAAAAATAAGTCCAATAACCCATGAAAGGGCCAATACGTTGGTTTCTTGAATTTCATTTCCTATTTATTTGGAGGTGGAGTTCAATATTTCATGGTGATTCTTATCCATTTTTCTCAGGATATGAACAATAAATAAAATAATTTTGAACATCTTCCATAACTTAATATAGACAAACTAGCAATCAAGTCATTTATTAGGAAATGACCAATGAACTTTAGTGGAACTTTCAATCCTCCAGTCAAAGAAATGTTGTTCAACTTGATGGAAAAGATCTTGATTGTACTCCACTGTTCTATGAAAGAGAAGGTGAATCTAGATATTTATCATCTAGATGGAAAGGCCGATAAAAGGTGGGAATTGATTAAGAACACCAAGCCGAAGGAAAAAAACTAACCATGTGGAGTGGGAATACTCTATAATATTATTTAATAAAAAGTATTTCCATAGAAATATTCATAAAAATATGGATAGAGAATTGATAGAGCTAAATAAAAAGGATGGATAATCTATCATGTCCTATGATGAAAATTTCACCATGATTTCAAGGAATGGTTTGGTTTTTGTTATAAAAAATCGTAAAAAATAGATAGATTCAATAGTGGTTTGAAACCACACCTTGGAAATGATATAGAAATTTGAGACAATGGGGGTTATGAAGTAGTTTTTTGGTGTTATCTCAATGTGGAGATAATGTTTGGTTAATGAACCTATGAATATGGTGATAAAAATGAATGATGGTGTTTCAATCTATATGATCTAATGGAAATGTGGAAAGATATCTCAAACACTCACATATAAAAAATGTTGTAATATGAATCATGGGAATTACCTCAAAGGGAAGGGGAAATTCAATATGTGTGGGAGAGAAGAAATCCAAGATCATGAATGTCAAAGTGAAATAATGAAGTAGGAAAATGTGGTGGAAAATTGATATAACCACCCCTAGTTCAATTATACATGTACAGGGAACAAGGGAACTATGAAATCTACTAATCTAATCCACGAGTCCTTAAGGGTAATTAGTTTCATCAGCCACCATATCCAAAGGAGAAAGGTAAGGATTATTACATCACTACTACTAAGATGGAGCCCAAAAATGATGCGGTGATAAGTCCTGTTGTTCATTCTAGTATAGAGAACCTAATATTTGATTCTAGTTCTATGAATTATTTCATATGTTGAATGTTTAGGAGGACTATTTAAACACCACCTTAAAATAAGGGGTTTGTGTTACCCGTGAGAACAAAAAATGGGTCAATTAAGGCATCCAAATTATATAACTACAAAATATTTAATTTTAATGTATTGAACGTCCCAAAAAAATATTATATTACTTATTTTGGAGGAGATGGATGGTATTTTTGGCATGGATTGGTTATCTTTATAAAAATAAAACATCCATTGTCAGTAAAGGAAGATATCTCTTTATGTCCTGAGGTATTGTCCAATTCTGTATAAGTGTAATAAGGAGGATAAATCATATTCTGATCCATCATCTATAGTGTGGATATTAATTCCTTTTGAGAAGTAATATGTATCTTAAATGACTAAGATAAAGGAAATATCATGATCGAAGACATGCCCACCATGAGGGAATAAACAAATGTGTTCCCTGAAGAATTTCATGGTATTCCTCCAGACTAAGAGGTTGAGTTATCAACTGAACTTATTCCAATATCTCTTTCTATATCAAAGACACCATATATAATTTCCACCATAGAGTTAAAGGAACTAAATAAGATGTTATCAAAGAATCAAGACAAGGGTCTTATACACCTGATTGCCTCACCATGGGGTGCACCTGTCTTCTTCATCATGAAGAAGCATGGATCAATGCTCCTTTTTATTGATTGTCATAAGACCAAAAATCATGATTAAAAACAATTATACCCTTCCAAATATAGTTAATTGTTTTATTAACTATGTGGGTCTAAGTATTTCTATAATGTGGACCTTCAGTTGGGATATTAGCAATTATAGGTGATGAAGGAAGATATTCCCAAGGATAAATTTCGAAAAGGGTATAGGCACTATGATTTCATTCAGACTCACTAATTATCTATCAATTTTCATATAAATAATTATTAGATACTTTAGATATTACCCTAAAATATTTTTGGTAGTCATTACAGATGATATCATGATATAATTCAAGAGACAGATGGAACATTAGGATCATTTGAATAATGTACTAAATACTTTGTAAAGGGATAAAATTTATGAAATGTAAAAAAAATGCGAGTTCTATATGGATGATATATTAATCATGTGGAGTGTTATCTCCAGTAAAGGAAGATTTTTGGTCGCTTCTAAGACAATGGAAATCGAAGAGTATCCTAGGGTGGCATATGTAATGGAGATCTATTAGTTACCTCATCTACATGGGACTTACTAGCGCTTTGTGAATATATTTTCATTATTATCAAACCCACTAACCAATATTTCTCGGATGGTAAATAATATTATCTTGACCAGGGAATGTGAAGACTGCTTCTTAGAGTAATAAAATATTCTTATTATAGCTCTAGTACTTTCACTTTCAACCAGAGGTGAACTCTTTTTAGAATACAGTGATGATTAAAAAATGGATTAGAATATGTACTAATGAAAAATGAAAAGTTGATAGATTAAACCGTAAGGTAGTGGAAAATTAATGACAAAAACTATCCTATACATGATCTATAGTTGGAAGTAGTTATATGTGCGCTTAAAATATTTTTCAATTATACCTAGGGGAGAATTTTGAAATATATTCTAAGAATTGGATCCTAAAATATATATTCACATAGAAGAAGATTTTTATTAAACAATGAGGATGATTAGTTCTCATCAAGGATTATGATGTCTCAATCAACTTTTATCCTAGAAAAGTGAAGAATGTGGCAGATGCTCTAAGTAGAATGGATCCTACAACATTATCAATGATGAGAGTTGAGAATGATACAATTTTATTATATTTTAAAATGAAGTACATGGTAATAATTATGGATGTAAAATCATTAATCCTTTCTCAAAAGATTTACCAACCATTCCTAATGGAGAAAATAAAGGATTCTCAATGAAATTATGTGGAAATTAAGAAGAAGGTAAAAGATATGTGAATGGGGAAATCCTTGGAGTTTAAAATTGATGAGGAAGGAGTTATAAGATTTGGGTCAAGACTATGTATACAATCAAATCTAGAGAAAAAGAAGGAGCATTAGAATGACATATATATCTCAAATTTCATTATCCATCCATGGAGCACAAAAAGTATCAATATCTCTCAAATGACTATTGGTTGGAAAATATGAAGAAGGAGATCACGAAATAAACATCAATTTTCCCAGAATGTCAACATGCGAATGATGAAAAAATGACTATGGGGATGATAAAACCATTACTTATACCAACATGGAAATGGGAAAAAATCACCACAGAATTTTTCACCACATGTCTAAAGTAATCCAAAGGAAACAATGTTATATATGTTCTAGTGGATATTAATTTAACGAATGATTAGTTTTTTATAGTTTGAGTGGACTTTGCACTAGATTAAATTTCATGGATATACATAATAGAAGTTATAATGATTCATGGAGTACCAATATATATTTTAAAATATCAATATGTAAGACTCGCCTCTTTGTTATGGATAACTCACCAACATACTCTAATCAGTAAGGATTATAATCCTATAATTTATGGATAATATGAATGAACTATTTTTATTCTGGAATAAATGTTAAGGGAATTTCATATTTACATCAATGTAGAATGGGTCCAACATCTTCCTCTAGTTGAATTCTTTTAACACAAAAATTTCCCCTCAAGCGTATAAATTTATCCATATGAAGAAATTTATGGAATATAATGAAAAAGATAGGCATCCTGGAATGAGGTAAGTGAATCTAAACTTCTGGGACCTGAAATGGTCAAAAAATTGGTGGGTAAGGTAAAACCCATTTTGAAGAAAATCAAGGTAGCCCAAAGTCATCAAAAGATCTATGTAGACCACCGTCGACGAGACGTGGATTTTATGGTCGGATATAGGGTCTTCCTCTTCCAATCCCCATGGAAGAGGATCATGAGATTTTGGTATAATTGAATGTTTGGTCCCATGTAAATCATCCCATTTTTAAATCTTTATCGAGTCGAAGTTGTGGCCAATCGACTGGAACTTCTTCCAACCATGCCTCATGTACATAACATATTCAATGTATCCTTATTGAGGATTTATATAACAGATCCCTCACATATACTAAATCCATTGGTGGTAAAGTTGGAAAATGATCTCTCTTATGAGGAGATTATAGGGAAGATCATGGACCATAGATATAATTTTTAAAAAACAAGAATATTCACCCGGTAAATGTACTATGGTAGAACCAAAAGTAATTAGAGGCAACATTGGAACAGGAGGAAGTGATGAAGGAGAAGTACCCTCACTTTTTTTCACCATAACATTAAAAATAAAATATCATGGGTGAAATTTCATAAGGTGGGTATGAATTTAACGAACAAAAATTTAATCAGTGGTAATTCCTTTCTTATAATTATTTTATATAGTATCAATCACATAAAACCACTTACAAAAAAAATACAATCTTTTAAAATAAATAATTAATGAAATAAGAGGTAAATTAAAGACCCTATCCTAATGGAATAGTAACATTAACTTTGGAATATTATTTTGACTAGTAGGAATTGTAAACCAACCAATAGAAAAATAACATCATCAAATAATTTATAAATAAAATTTAGACATCTTATAAATGAAAATATAATATAATTATATCATAGTATAATTAACTAAATATATTAACAATTATTGACTAATTGTGGTTATTTTTATACAACATGGCTAATTATTTATGATATTATAATTAATTTAATTGTTTTAAAGAAAAATTATTTTCATAAAATGTATTTGTAAATTAGATTTTTTTTCTTATGATTATAAGATAATTTCATAAGACCTTAAGTATTTTTTCAATATACCCAAAAATGAGTTGTAATTTTAAAATTTTTATTTTCCATGTAAATGATGAATTTAATTAAAAATAAATTTCGCATATTTATAATATTATTTTCATAAAATTGAGATATTTTTTAAATTATACACATTGGAAAAGTGGTTTGGGTGAATTTTTGATGAATAATAAAATTTGATAATTTATGATAAATGCTTTTTACATGAACTGTTGATTCATAGTTGATGTGAGGTAAATATAAGACCAAAATATTGAACTATCATTTATTTTTAGTATATTTTTTGAAAATTCTAAAAAAAATCATATTATTGTGAATAAATAATAAACTAATGAATAAAATTATGAGAATACAGCTCTCCCCTCCCCTATAAATACCAACATCACCACCTATTATTCTAATACCTTACAAGATTTGGGAATTGTCCCTATTATTCCAAAAAAACAACCCAGGACCCTACCCCACGTCTCGATGCTCTTAGTCTCATAAAAATACCAAACCCTTTTCCCTATGAGGTTCTTAAAGAGGATAAATTCAAGAGGTAAACCCCTCTTTCATTTTCTTTTATCTTCATTCCAATTTCATTTATTTTATTATCCTATCCTCACCTCAACCATTCCAATAATAATGATATCTCCATTATATTTTATATACTCTAATTTTTTCATGTTAATGTAGTAATTAATATTCTAACCTCTTCCTACTTACATATATTCTAAAAATTAAAATATCAACTGTAGTGTGTCGATTTACTGCCACTTTGGAGAATGCATTTAAATTTTTCACTTTCACATTCAAGGATGGAAATAAAACCATAATTATGGAAAAATAAAATTTTATTTTATATATTATATGGTAATTAGTGTTCTAGAAGAAATATAAAAACATTATGTTAAATAAAGTTATATAACCTTACAATTCTCATAATACAACAAATATCAATTAATTCATTTTCATTAATTTTCAATCTAATAAATAATCATCATACCATATAAAAAAAGATATATAATAACATTTAAACAATTGTATGTTCATCAATAAATATTATATAGAATCATTCTCCTATTACATGAACTTCCATACTCATATATAGGATAACAGATCATGGAAACAAAGAAAATGTACAGTCCATAACGATGATATTAAACTCTATAACTCATCAAAAATCCCATAAATGTAGTTAATAAAACCGTAAATAACATATATAATGTTTTATTATTTCTTAACTAATGAATTTAATTTGATTATCTTGGATACTATAGTGAGGAAATCATTTGGACATAAAGTAATGGGATTCCCAAACCCAACTCTCTTCATTAAGGTTTTCCTTCATTTACTCCATTTTCAGTATAGATATTCTGTTAAGGTTTCTTAAATATCATTTAATTATCCTTACATTTTCATTTTTGGGATATACATATTTCCAATCTGGTTTTATGGAAATTTCAAATATTCTTCCAAAAGAACTATTCATTCAAATTTTTTTTTTACCTCTCATGAGATTGTTTCTTCTTCAATAAATATTGATACCATGAAACATATTACCTTTTTTAGTTTATATAATGTTTATAAATTCATTATTTATGAAATGAAAAACATTAAATTCCATGGTGAATCTTATTTCCTATATTTATATATGTTCAATGTGGAATTCATGATAATGTAAATGTAATGATGCGATGGGTGCACCTAGAATTATATAGCGCATATATATTTTATGATGTTACAGGTGCACCGAGAATTATATAATTCCCCAATGAATTGTGGAATGTGATGAATCCCATGAGATAAAGTGGAATATGTACGAACATGCTCCTAGATTTATTCACAACTATGTGTGGTATTTAACCTCTAAGACATGATGTTTCATTTTTTTCATTTCCACATTCCATGACTTAATATATTGTTTCCTATCATGATTATGATTATTATCCATTGAGTATATTATGATGATAATTATTATTCTCACCCATGATTCATGTTTTTTATTCATCCTATTACTTGTATTTTATCTCACCCATTATTTTTATGTTTATTATATGGTTAATAATAGTAGTTAGGAGAACATCAGGGCCATTAAGAATCTTGAGTATAAGGAATTACAAAAATAATATTTTTTATTATGTAAAAGTAATGTATGGTATTAATTTTGAAAATACATTAATCCTTTTGATATTGGTTATTAACTATTTTTTATTTTTTAAATTTAAATGATTTAATAAATATTTATGAAAAAAGGCATGATATCACACACATAATGATTAATCATATAGTTTCACTAACCATTCATAAACATTTCTAGATAGCTCTATCCCATTTCTGCAACTAACTAAATGATGGTGATCCCTAGGATGCATGGTTATAGACAACCCGTGTGGACTAGTTTTTCCCATTCCAAATCATTGGGCTCGAAATGAGCACCAGACGCACATGTGCCCTCCATTACAAGATTAGACATCTTTATTAGGACTTACTAAATTATTCAAAGTGATAAACTTAAGATAAGTACGTTCAGTGAAAATATTTGTCTTTACAAAACACATCCCTCTCAATGGATTTAATATATTGTTGTTTCCATATATTCATGATATGATTCACCCATTTTCCAACTCTCTATACAAATGACAAATAACTAAAATAAATTTCAAATTTCACAAACACAGGATAATGTAATATTTATTTTCAATGGAACTAATCCATTTCTCATCATTTTTCTGATCAATATACCACTAAAATAAAGTGGGTGTTTCCTCACAAAGGGATAAAAATAAATTTGTTCCCTACTTTTATCATTTATAATCGTATCATGATTCATGTAGTGTAAAATTTTTGTTATAATACAAACAATATTTATCATTATAGCTACCATAACATTGGTTTTCTCACATGTACATTAATTTCATTGTCTGTAACATTATGTATTCTCTATTTATTTTGGGTTCCAATAATTAACTTATATAAAAATCATAGTTTGAGAAACAATAATCATATTGGAAAACCACAAAATAAGAAAAAATCATATATAAGCTGTCTAAATTATGAAAAATACTTCTATGACATCGTACGTTTATCATAGTTCAATAATGATCACTAACAAAACCATAGGATATTATCCCATGTATAAGATTATCACCTATTTTCTCACTATAATTTTCTAATCTTACTTGTAAAAGGATAACTAAACCTACATTTGATACTAACTATGGGGACCCATAATATCCATTCAAACATATATCATTTTAGTAGTTTTATATGCATTACATAATAGAAATATCAACATTATAATTGAATATTCATGGAGCCTTTGCAAACATGAGAATATAAAAATCATTTTAATAAGGTTTTTCCATTAATTTCATCCTAACTAGAACCCATCATAGAAATATCATTCATAAAACCATTTATCATAACAATTGGAAAGAAAACATGGTAAACGTTGAGCTTAGATGATCAATATTGGTACTTAAGGGAAATAACAATGAAAACGTAAGCATAATATGACCATATGCGTATGAGAACCAGAGTTTATATTTTGAAACACATACCATTTATTTCATATATATTAATCTTGATTCATGGAGATGGTATTGGTAGTTAAAAAGACAATAATAATAATGGAATCAAATTTCATGAGCTATGATAGCATACAATTTTCATAATTCATATTTTATGGCATATACAAATGAATATAAAATAATTTACCTAGTATTCAAGGCTTACTACCAGGACTATCACTGTGTAACTGTTTTCACTCTCAAAAAATCATAATAGTCCAGGTTCACTCCCAAGTCTCTTACATTTGACAAAGTACCTTAATAAACATGTTTCACATAAAATTCCAGTCCTATTTACCTCATGACTTATCAATATTTACCTAATGCATTGGGGTGGGGGTATAGATCCAACCCATCCTTGGTTATAACGTGACAACCAACCTTCGTTATTATGTAACGACCGTCCTAGGTTATAATGTTACCACCATCCATGGTTATAAAAAAACCACCATCACATAAATATAACCATATATGTGTGTTCTATAAGATTATAAAACATTAATCTTATCATTTCCATTAAAAAACATAAGTTTCATTAACATGTGATCATAACATAACCTTATAAGAGTTAAGAGTTTCATAAAAAATTCATCATTTTATCATAATACTAACATATCTATAAAAATAGTTCCAATAAAAAATAATCCAATGAATGAATAAGGATAATGTCATTGGATCATGTCTTGAGTAATTTTAATGATACGTCATTCACTAAAATTTATTAATTTAATTTATAAATATAGAAAAACATTTTGTGAACATGAATAGTTTTGTGGAAAAATATACCTTTTCATTCAAATTATTTTTATTTTAAATTATAATAAGTTGATAAGAATTAAATTAAATTTTAAAATATTTAATAATATTATTTTCTTAATTTATTTATTTCACGACCTGTCCTAGTGGGTTCCATGCCATGACTACCCCAAGCCCGCCTCCAATTGCCCAACAATTTGTAAATAGCAGAGACTATAAATTTCCCACAAATGGGAGGCATTATCCTAAATTACTTATACACATACACACATAACTAAGCCACCTAATTATGAAATGTAAAATAATTTCATGGATGCATGCATACAACTATGATCCCACAAAGAGAGTACAATATGAAGTATAGGAAATGTAAACATAGCTAGAATATAAGCCCACAAAAGGAGTGTGTGCACATGTCTAATTGAAATTATAGAAGTGCAAAAAATTTCCATGAGAAATGGCTATCTCAAGAAATTCTCTTGGTAAAAACCTCGATATACCAGCTCCAGCTATGCTCCACCTGCTCCTAGTCAACCTAGGACATCGTGAGAAGGGTCTTCATCTCCATAAGACATAACACGTGTGGGAAAATCCCATGTAGGGGTGAGTATATAAATAAATAGTGGAATCTAAAAAAACACTAAACAGGAAGCACCAAGTATATTAAGCTCAATACAAGAGGTAAAACTATATAACAGCTACATAAAGTAATGAAAAAGAACATATAAGTAATCAAGAGAGAAACCATGCCATCTAGAAGTTATAACCAACTACAAGCCACAAGATTCTTCTCAAAGAATTATTTTTTCTATAGAACTCAATCCTTGAGCCATGATATCATCTGAGACACTCGATTAAGAGGTATTTCTCATTTGGGATCCACCTAACGAGAATGAACTGGTCTGAGAAGACAATGATAAATAGGGAGGGGGTCATGCCCATGATTGTTTGGGGACACCATAAACCCTATCTAGATCCACCCACTACATATGGAATCATATTCCAATTATTAAAAAGACCTTATAGATATGGACCTTAGGACAGAAGTAAATTACATTCTCAAGGAGGTCACAATGATTCCTCAAACTATAGTAGTTTCTGTGACCGCTACAACTGCAGGGCCATTCTGTAGGTGGTATAACTCGGTGGTTCACTACATCACCCAATCAGTTGACAAAGGTGTACTGATGTTGGTTGTTCTATGATTGTATAGTATGTTCTACGAGTGGACCGAACATGGTAGTAGGTGGAACAATAGTATCGATCGGTCTGTATGTCCTGAAAAGTCAATGGGTAGCTTCATTAAAATAGTCATAACATCTACATGGAGCATCAAATTGGAATACCGTCAATGATGTTGGGACCTTAATGCTGATAAAGAATTTTTGAGACAAATGTTTAGTTTTTATTTTGTAATAGTATAGGATGATTGTGTTCCATTTGTTCTTTCATTGAGAAAATAGTGTAAAATTACATCCATATTACTAGATAGTAATCCCATATAGAGGTTGAGTCTCAAATAGTGTTGTGGAATCCCTTTGTGAGACTATAGTGGGATCCTATGTCATCACATATAGAATTTATAGAATATTCATGAACTACTTGATTATGGATTTGATCCTTCATATATTAGTAAACATCGATAGGGTTTCTACAATCGTTTCCATACAATCCCCTTCATAGCGTGTTGATCCAGATTAGGTTTGGGGTGACCCCAGTGATCCTAGGCACGAACCCCTCTCTATGAATCATATTATTCTCAGAGTAGTGAGTCCAATTTGGGTGGGCCCAAATTAGATATTACTCTTTGATGAGTATCTCGAATGATATCATGTCCAGCAGATTGTGTTCTTCTATAATGAGCATTCTTCAAGAAAAATCATGTGGCTAGTAGTTGGTTATGACCACATGATGGCATAGTGTCTCTAATGAGAATATATATGTTCTTTTTCTTTACATAATTTATCTTTTATAAAATGTTACCTCTGGTATTGAGATTACTATACATGATATTCATGTTTAGTTTTTTCAGGGCATCCTACTGTATATTTTTATACTCACCCATCCACGTGGTTTCCCTGAATGTGTCGTGTCATGTGAAAAT
The DNA here is from genome assembly GCA_963277665.1 of Viscum album. Classification (NCBI taxonomy): domain Eukaryota; kingdom Viridiplantae; phylum Streptophyta; class Magnoliopsida; order Santalales; family Viscaceae; genus Viscum; species Viscum album. Next base: position 1,505,059,601 of record OY728137.1, on the reverse strand, counting down.
GGAATAATTTTTCATAATTTCCTAAGAGGACCAGGAGTGGGTGGATTATATCTAGATCTAGCCATACCGATGTGTTTACTGAGAGGATATCTTGACTTAGTCCTCACTATTGTGGAAGGTTAGACTTTTAATGTTTCAGTTATACACGTATATAGACTCTTATGGTGGGATTATATTCTAGAACTACTAGATTTTATTTTACTAACTATTATAATATATTTTTGGGATTGTAGTTTTATGCTTACATCATTTCAATTATTTTACATTTCATAATTATGTTTCTTGGAGATCTGTCCATGTGTACAAGTACTTTTGGATAATACCTCCCATTTGTGGGAAATGACTACTCAATGCTAGTCCTCAACCCCTGGCCCATCAGAGGTGGGCATAGGGAATTAATGAAACTAGAACCTATGGGATAGGACATGAAAATTTATTCCCATTTATACTCACCAATATAATGAAAATGAGATAACTATCACATTAAATAATAATATTCAAAAACAATAAAACATCTTGTTTAAACATGATGTTTCAGGTAACAGAAGATATGGAAGAAATTAAAGTAAATAGGTAAAATTATTTAATAAAACATTAGGGTGATACAATCATATTATATATGATTTACTTATAGTATATTATACCAATTTTATTGAAAATTCATTGCCTAAATGAATGTTTGGGGTGATAATTGTTTCATTTTTCAGGCATGTTTCCATTCAGCAGTTCCAAGTCCTAAACATTGATCATGATTACAAAATATATAAATTTTCAATGATGATATAAATATAATATATATTCATGCCATATATATTCATAATCATATATAAAATTTATTTATAGATAAATTATTTACACTCTTCCTGGAGATAGTGGGTCATACGTACACAAAAAAAGTAGTTTTAATTTTGTAAAGGAAAGATGGAAAGAATGACAATGATTTTTTTATAATTAAAAATAAATTATAATATCAAAAATATCATATATAAATAATATTTAAAATCCTTATAAACGCAATGTAATATTGTGATTAAAAACAAATTACACCGTTTTATGGAGGTGGTAAGTCGTATGTATGCACAATCAATGTTTTGGTTTTCCATAGGATTGAATGGATGTGGATAAGGGTTGTTCTATAATCATAGTGAAAATTAATTATATTTAAGATAATAATTTTATCATTCTATAATGTAAAAGAAATATTTAGAGGATTTACAAAATGAAATTAAATTGGCAGTTCTCGGTTAAGAGTTATAACATTTTCATTGAGAAAAATTATTTAACAAAAACATTATTACATGAATGGATGGTCTGTTGAAAAAACCATGTGATTTAGGTTGTAATTTTAGAATTATGGAAGGTATTATTATTAGAATTTATGATATAAAAGGATAAAATGGTGTGCGGAATAGAGGATAATATGTTCCGATTAATAAGTGAGGAGATGGGTACTATAGGATTTCCATAATGTATTACATTAATGTAAATCATTTTGAAGTTATAGGGGATACAAATTAGTATGTTTATAATTTATGAATAGTATGAGTTTAAATACTCTCAAATAATAAGATTTTCACAATTTTATGTTTTGTTTTCAGCATTATCAATTTTTTTTATCTAGCATTAACCCATTTGAAAACTACAACAATAACAGAGTGTTTTACCAAAAAAATAGAAGTGACCCATAAATTGATTTAGTTGAATATTGAAACTATATAACATTCTATTTGATAAATATGGAATTTTTATCAATTTTAAATCAATTAATATATTAGTATTTAACAAAATTTACCATTAATTTTATTTTTTATACTTTTACAAATCTTTAAATGTAAAGGAATTATGATTTAAATGAAATTAAAATATAGTCTTCAAGAAAATTACCATCATTTTATTTTTATATCATAAATTTATGGTACATAATATTATACACAATTTATATTACTTTTAATTTTTTTATCATTTTTTGTTATATTTTTATATTAATTGAATAACATTGTGTTGGCATTTACAAAACATTTTTGGTAATTATTCAATCACTAAAAATGATATATAAATTAATGTGATTTAAAAAATAAATTTATATTTCAAATAATCATTCATAAATGAACAGAACATATTTTTATACATAGGATACAATTTTATAAAATTAATGTCTTGAGAGTGACATTTCATATTTATCATTTTATTATAATAATATATTGTTCATAACCAAAGAAAAATGGTACGAAGTTGTAAAATCATAGAAAATTGATTGAAATTTCAAATATATATTCTACCAATATGATAAATTCAAGTGTTATAAAATTTTAAATCATTATCCCAATGATTTATCCTTTTTATCCATTTTATCCTTAACAGGGTGAAAATTATTCTCCAAGGTTAATATTCCTATTTTCAAAAAATGGGACCTCTATTCCAATTTTTAAAATAAATATTCAGTATGTTAGAAACATTTAACTCTATTAAATTTATGGAAGTGTTATAAATCCATTTTTCTATAAGTGTGTAGAAATAAAAAAACCACATTTATTGAAAAATGACTATTTAAACATAGAAATGGATTTATTCATATTACATACCAAGTGAAAACATTAATATTAATTTTTAAAAATTATATTGAATATATCATATTTAAAATTTATTTAAATAACTCATAAATTCTGATTAATTTAATTTAATAATATAAAAACACTTCATGTATAAAGAAATTTTTAAAAAAAATTATATTGCTTTCAAATTATTTTATTTTTATTTATACAAAATTTATAATAAATGGATTTATTTTATACGTTTTTTACACCAGAATTTGTTCATAATTTAGATTTTCATATTCAAACTTACCAATACAATGGATTAATAGTAGCTATCACATAATTATATTTCAATAGTATTATTCATATCATTCATACTAGTTGATACACATAAAAAATCCTATCAATGAAATAAAATTTATTCATATAGAATATTATAATAAAATATATGTGTGTTACTTGTTTTTAAGATACACATAATTTCAATTATAGCTACTCCCCTACACTAACTCTCTCATGGGTCAACAAAACATTAGGGAACCCATAGAAGTACCATTGGTCACATCATACTCTAGAAACACTATATTGGATCTTATATGTCATTATCATATTTGATGTCAAACCTAACACTCAATGTGAATAACATACCCTATCATAATAATAATTTCAACATGTCCTCTTTGGACACCTCAATTGTTCCATTTGAACATCGACCTTAGGATAATACCTTTGGTCCATTGACACTCACAAGTCATTCTAGTTATCTCCTCCCACACAACCTATCTATAGTCAATATGAGGGAATACCCACCCAGTTACTCACTTATCCATGAAAACACTCCCTAATCAACTAAAACATTGGAAATAAGATATATCTAGGATATAACTTGTCCTACACGATAAAATCACTCTTAGTACATCACTCACGCTTACATAAGAGAACCTTATGTACCAATATCAATATCCACTGTGATATATCATTTCATTAGAAACAATATATGCTTTTTTATTCTAGTTAATTTATTTAGGATCAATCCCTGTATTATCTATTGCTGATTAATCAACTGATTTCATTGAGACAACCATGACCATAGAGAATTTTTTGTCCACAAGAATTTAACATTAATGAAATAATTTATTTATTTAAAATGGTAAATCCACTATAATGGTATTATTTAATATCACTTCCATATAGAAAAATTTATAATACAATAAGGATAATATAAAGGGACCACAAACCACATAGTCAAGGTCAATATCTTTTACAGAATTCAGGCATCACAAATCAAGATCATCCAATCCCCACTTAATTTATAAAGTACCTATATTAAGAAACAATAGAAAAATAAACAATTTATTATAAATTTAATTTATTTGTAACAGATATAATTTCATAAAAACACACATGTAAACATAAAAATTTCAAAATAATGAGCAAATTAATTCCAGATTTTTAAAAAATGCCCAAAAAACAATCCCATACGAAATCTATATCACCTACCCTAGATTCATCATTAATTTTCATCCATTTTAGTTAAAAAATATAATAATTCATTGAGAATCATATAATAGATGAAACTATGAGAAAATATTATTTTAATCAAACTGGGATTCCAATAATCTACATTGAAGAAGATCCCCATAATTTTGCGATGATTATATCATGATTCATTGGAATCTTCATCATAACCCTATATTGGGAGATAAAAATATAGTGACCACTAAAAAATAACATGGTTGGAGGTTTAATGGGAAAACCATATCTCCCATCGACCATAAAATTCCTAAAACCCCCACTTGATTATTAAGGAATAGAAAAATGATTTTATGGAATCCATTCTTGCTTGAAAATCAATGAGGGGGGAGGATGATGGGGTAATAGATTGAAATATAAATGAGGAAAATGGTACATTTGAACTTTTAAAGAAATGTTGGTGGATGAATGGTTTCGTCACATAGTTTACCAAACCATTTTAAAATCACGTGGCCTTAAGTACCTTGATACATAACCCATCGTATAGTTTGGCCACATGATTTTCCATAGCATAAAGTAACCATGTGATAGAGTCTAGAAGGACTAATCATGATATAATGTTGAATTGTACAGTTATCTACAAGAATATTTAAATAATGGTCCAATATAAATTCTACTTCATCAAACACTATTTCCTCTATTCACCCACATTTTCTATATGGGTACTATAACAATGCCGTAAAGGTAAATGCCTCTAAAAACCAAATCATTAAACAAAACTATCCTAACTTGAATCTTAGAACATGAATAACCATCTTTGTGTCAATAAACATCTAAAAACATAACATTTATATTATTTAACTCATGACATTCTAATTTGAATCTATAATATCGAAACAACCACAACTCTGGGATTCAAAATTAAAATTCTTATGAAAATTTACAACCATACCCTACAGGAGGATTTAAAATTACATTCTGTTGTTAAGTGATTATTATTGGATAAATTTGTTCCCACCTCTTATATCTCTCTATAAAAGGATTTTAGGAATCATTGTTAGTGGTTAAGGATGGTTAATATATTAGTTATGATGAGACTAACCTATTTTTCCTTACATTAAACCTATACTGACAATAAGGTGTGCCTCCACTGAGTATATATAGAGTAAACTGGGTATTTATTATGTGTAAATGGATCAATTTACTAGTAGTTTCTTATAATGGGGATCCTTTAGGATCCTCAATATGTTTTCAAATAATTTATCATTATTATGTATTTTGTATTTACTACTATTTACTACACATTATATTTCAGTTTCTATATTAAATTAACATTTATCATTCATCGATTATACATATTTCCCTTCCTAACTCAATTATAATAGTTCTAATATAATTAAAATTATCCTACTATCCATTATTTTTACATTCATATTATTACCAATTTTTTTATACTTATATTATATAGATTTTTTTTCTTTATTTATTTATTATTATGTTGATTATCTATGTTATTTTAAAGTATTATCAAGGGAACATTTAAAATATGAATTTAAAAAAATGGTGTTTTGAACGGTGAGGTATATAATGTATTTTCTAGATAATGAATTTAAAAATATAATGAATAATCTTTTTATTTTTAAAAAAGTAAATTGGAAAATTCTTATAGAATTATCGTTCATGGAATAAAGAAACATATTTTTTAATAGTGAATTTCAAACTAGTTTTTTTTGTTTTTGTTTTTATAAAAGAAAATTATTGGAATATATTGATAGTGGATGCCTACTAGAATTATAATTCTCAAACCTTTCCTATCTCTCACTGTGTTGGTATTCTAAGGTTATTTTATTGGACTATGTTTAGTTCCTAGTCACAAAAGGAGTTTTTTGACATTGATGTTAATCGTGACCTTATGGTCACATAAAGATTCCAGTTCGGTTATTTAGTTTTTCCAGTAGTACAGTCTAGTTGTATCATCCATGTTATTCTTATTATTTATTTTATTAAGTCTCACTTTAGTTTATTTAATTTTAATGGATGATTATTTATGATTATATGTTGTTTGGTTTTATTCCTACTTTTAAAAGTTTTAGTTGTTTTTTCATGGGTGTCAAATGTATGGGAACACCATGATAGATTTGTGGTAGAATTACGATATGTCATTATTATTATTTATTTGAGAAAACCCTTCCCGATTGAGTATGTCTAGATTTTTTGGAATTGTTTTCCAAACTATGGGGATCCATAAAACCAATTGGGACTTTCCACATGATGGACCAATTACAAACAACTACAAAATCCAAGGATGGTTTCGGGAAAAATATAATTAAAAAACCACATATTATTTTCATAATAATGGCAGGTAGCATATAATAATGTCTAAACTCTATAGGGTATTTTAGAATCGGTTTAGATATATCAATTATATTTATACCCTCAAGTTACAAATGGATATCAGGTTATAATTTATGAAATTTCAGTTTTACTCATATATTTTTGAAATATATTGATTTAGATTGATGTAATTTCAATGTATATTGCTTATTATGTAGGTTTTCTAATTTTATATATATTTTAGTGTGAAAATTGAAGATTTAATGGAGTCACATTATTATCATACATGATTTTGAAAACCCTGAACGACCTATGAATATGGTTCTATTTAGCTCTTATTGGTACCTGCATGGTGGTGCACAGTTAGCAAAACTATGGACAACCTCTCACTCCTTTTATATTTTTTGAAATTGGACCTATATGAATTATAATTTTCTTTTGATTATGAGTATTAATAATTTTGGATGAAATAAGGGTTGTTTTGTGATGGGGAAATATCTCTAGTCGGACTAACTTGGTGTTATACATTGAAACATGGTTTTAAATAATGAAAAATAGTTTTGGAAACTATTATACTATATTTAAGATTAAATAAAAAGAAATAATTGATTAATGGTTTATAAATTTTTTCAAGTATAAATTTTTTGTTTTTTGAATTGATTTCCTGGTGGATTATTAATAATTAAATTACAGTGGGGTGATTTTGGAATCGTTTAAAATGTGAAAATTGTTTCTGGTTTAGTGTTTTCATTCTAATGGGTGGTGTTTTTGGTTCATTCATTTGATAATTTAATTTTTTAACCAGAAAGGATGTTGATTTAATGTTAATGAGTTCTAGATATTATTGATGTAATCATGTATTCTTTGGATATTTTGATCATTCCTCTCTTAAATGTATGGGTCGTTCATTGAAAGTTAGTATTGTGGTATTTTATATATAATAGTTTCTCTCAGAGATACAGTATTGTTATTGTTGTAGTTGGCTTGACCAGGAAATGAAATAGAGTAGTGGAGATAGAATCATCTTGCGGGGTTTAATATTTTTCAATTTTTATTATGGTTCTCAAGATGTTATGGATTGGATAGATGAGGATTATTTTATATTGAAGTCTCTATTCACTCTTGAAACCCTGATATTGATGGTAAATATTAATTTTTTAGGAGACAGAGTCATATATAATGGATGATTATCATTCCCTAAAAATTTTAAGATATAATTATGTGAGAATTATTTAATACACTATTCAATATGTGAAATTCCCCTAGGAATGTAAATATTATGAAGGTAATGTAATTTATAATTAACTAATAAGGTGAGAAGATAGTGGAAGACAACGTGAACCATAATATTATGATGGTTCCCTTTCCTCCTAGGTTAGTCTGAAATGATTTATTGAATGATGATATATTTTGGAATGGAATGGGTTCAAAACCGTCACTCATCTGGTCTTAATTTTTATTTGGAATTTAATTAATAAATCATCACAGACTGAGTTTACATTATAAGGTACAAAAATGATGAGTGGAATGCATCTATCAATTACTTTGGGATAGTCCCCCTCTCTAAGTGGATCAAAAGACAATGTAACATGGATATGGAAATATAGATGTTTTAATAAACACTTTGAATCCTTATATCTCCTACCGAGGAAAGAAGAGGTCTCTAATGTGTTTCTAATGTGGATAGTTTTTGTATTCCAAGACTTCTAACTCTAACATTCTGAAGAACCATAACAACTAGGTCTAGTTGGGAAATTTATAAAAATTATTAAACAAATGTTTTTATAATGGCTGAAGTGCCTTCTGTAATTATGATCTTGATATTAGTTTGGTTAATATTCTTAGGTATACTTTTTTCTATTACTTCCATGTTTTCTATTTCTTTTTTATTGTTTAATGTTGTTCATTATATTAATTTACATGATACATTTTCTTTTTCAGAAAAGTGAAATATAATTAATTGAGGTAGCCACCCAACCCCAGAATTCCCGAAACAAGATTCTACTATCCATTACAATGGAATAATTACAAGGAATTATATCTTGAAGGACTATGAGTTTAGTACTATTTGTTAACTAGATTCATACATGAGTCTTGTATTACATATTAATACACTAATTACAAATTGTTGTTCTAAATAACATAAAGGATAACATTATTCCATCTAGTATATCCCTATATATCTTTTATAGTATGCATCTTGGATTCTTGGCTAAAGGAAACCTAATAAAATTGTGCTCAAATTCCCAGTAAGGTAAAAATAAAATGGAATAAATATTGAATCAATGAGAAAAATAATTATGGAATTGTAAACAAATAATCACACATACCATTAAATTAAGAAACGTAGGAGGAATTGAATACAAAATAGGGAAACATACTAAATGGAAACACATTCTATCCAAATAAAAAGATAAGGAACAATAAAAATGGAAAGATTAGTAAATAAAATAAATTCCATTTAATCAATGACATGAAAATTAAATTCATCCATATGTATGTTGACAAAAAATCTCATTGATAAATAATAAATGTATCTAATTGTGGGAAATGATTAATAATTGGATGTCTTGTATAAATAACATGGAAACCTAAAACATCAAAACCTTTCACAATATGGTTTAATACGGTACATAGAAACCCGTTCAATTAATGAAAAATCTTTTTCTTATGAGTACCTTTCGATGCATGAAGTTTCAATATAATGTTGAGACCTACCTGTAATTTCATGTCCAATTCATTCCAAATATCTAATAGATGAATTAAATAATATTCTTAATCAAATATCCCTATTGAACAAAGAATTTGAAATTATCAATATTTCCTGAAATGATCAAGTAACTATTAATTTTGATGTTGTATGTGAACTGATCTTTGTTTTTCAAAATAGTAATATCCTAGATAAATGAAAAGAATAATTTAGGGGAAATTCAATATTAAATTACCTTAAGAGAGTGAATATTTTATGGGGACTAAAAATGAATCATGAAAGTGAATGTGAATATTATAATTGGTGAAATAAATCATAAACCATTCATAGGAATAATAAGGACTGAATCTATATAACATACCCATGTAGACTGGAATAGAGGTTTCTTTTGTCATTTATGAATAAAAAAACTATAAAAATATCTTTTATAAACAATTTTGAGGAAAAACGGGGTTTATTTTTTGAAAAACCTTTTCCTAGAATATGATTTTTGAGTTATTATTTTATAAAGTAACCATTAAAACATGAAAAGCAATATTAAATGAAATGATAGTGGGTAATTTTGTACATGTCATATATGGGAAAAATAATCGTCCCTTTTCATAGTAAAAATGAAAGAAAAATTCACAGTTTGTAAGGTGAAAAACAGATTCCTTTGAAAATGTCGCTAAAGGAAAAAATGTATTATTTTTTTATGAAATAATTTTAATGACATTTATGGAAATATTTTAGTAAAACATTGTTTTTATAAGAAAAAATATTCGTTAATTAATGAGGCAAATGATGTTGGATTTTCATAAGAATATTTTTTTAAAACCTCATGATTTCCAAACTATGGAAAAATGCTACTAATACTAGAAATAATTCATTGATAAATTGATGATAGAAAATATTATTATTTTGTACAAAAATGGTCATAGAATTCCCTTAAATGGAAATACCATTGAATGATCATTAATATTACTCGTGAGGAAAATAATCCTTAAACATATCAATGTGTCCCATACCTCCTCAAAACATTTTAAATCATTAGACTTGTATTGGAATAACATTAAATGAATGTTTTAAAAACCAATAATGTAAAAGGATTAATGATATAATATATAAATATAGGATGCAAGTACACCACACAAAATAATTAAGTGGTCAATATGATATTTATCTCATAGATATAAAAAGTGAGATGTAAATTCATTACCTACCATCTGATTTGTCCCGTGTGTCTTGAAATTCCTAAATTAAAAAATTATGTTTATTATTTAACTTTTTGAGAACTTTTTTCAGGTTTTTGAAAATTTTATTTTTACTTATTAACATTATTAATACATATTCATAATAAAATAATTTTACATCGGGTTTTTTGAAAATTTTTGGTATATATGTCAAAAATGACTTTTATAGGTAAAAATTGGTCAAAGGGTTTATTATATAAATATAAAGAATAATAATAATGATATAATTACAATATTTAAAAATCTATTATAATTTTAAACCAAATAATTAAATACTGTAATGAAAAATGAACCAACGTTACAAACATGGAGATGACATGTCTTATGTGCGCATGAGTAACGTTCCCATTTTTCAATGATCGGTATGAATAGAAGGTAAGAAACGATATGTCATTTAAAATGATCATTATATCATAAATAAAATTTTAAATAATCATGTATACTTATATTTGTAATTCTTGTTATTTAAAAGGAACAACATCGTGTCGAGTAAGCGGTAGTATACACGTCCACGAATGATGTTTTTACTTTTTTAGTTTTAAGAGGGTAATAAATAAAATGTATATATTATATTTCCAGAATGGTAATTATGTTATGAATATCATATAAATGTTTCATATGTCTCACATGTATAATTATAATATTCCTTTATACATTCCTTGTATCATTTGAATGAATGACATCGCTTTTAGAGGCGATAGTCCATATTTCCAAAAATGATGTTATCATTTTTAAAAAAATGAAAAGAATAAATGAATGTGTTGTAAAATAATTAATTAAGCATAAATACATTATATAGTTCTTATATATAATATATAAATTATTTTTACAAATTAATTCCCAACCATGAAAGTTGGTAAAGGAAAAACAAAAAACGTTTTTTATCAGGCGGTTGTTCATTATACATGTAATTAGTAAGATTGTTACAAATTAGATGGATAATTTTGTATTTTTAGGTTTAAAATATAAAATAAAACAACCTGTTATGTTTATTATATGGTTTGTTTTAAAAAAAATTAATAATAAGATTTTATGGGTTGTATAATGGAAATAAAATAATGAGATTAAGGGAAGATGTTTCCTCTTAATTGGGGAACTCCTTTTGTTTGCATCAAAGGGCTTCGTTGGATTTATTTATATGAAATTGTAGTCTCTTTGTATGAGTGGATGGATATTTAGGATATATTTTGGTAGAAATTGGTTGAGCCAATTTTTCTTGACAGGTTTGAGGCAGAGGGAGGGGAGGATGCCTTTTTATACTGGAGGAGGAGTAACATTATTGGAAATTTTGTGAAAGGGAATTATACCCACATTTTTTCCATTGAATGTGGATCCAATAATGATACAAATTATAAAAAATGGATTATAGGTTATAAAAATGTCAATAAAATGGATTTTAGACATGTTTCTAGGAAATTTGGACCCGTATGGTTAATATTTTTTCCCTTGTTAAACTTAATTTCTCTTTAATAGTTGTAATTAATTTTATTCACATTCACTAATATTTTTGTTAAAAAAATATATTGAAATTTTTATAAATCATAAATAATTATTATTCCATATATGTAATTCCTTTATCCAAATTTTAGTCTAATAAGTGGATGATATTTATTTAAATTTTATCCCACAGACAGGATGGTAATTTGGGTTTTTAATGTAAAAACATTCAAATGATTGTTGTGTATCTGAATAAAATTTTAAGGTGAAATTAATTAAAATGACCTAAATTGGATTTATATATGAAAATTTAGTCAAAATAATATTTAAAAATATTTTAAAATATAGTTTACCTTCTAAATAAATTATATTATAAATCAGTTTTGAATTAAAATTTGGTAATTTTCATTATTCATTAAAAAAATTTAACACAATAGAATAATTACAAAAAATCACCAGAACATAATTTTTATGTTTATGTTTCAAATATTATGTTTATTTTTAAAAGTAATATTCATAAAATTCCAAAAAAATTCATTTAAAATAGGTTATTAATTAAATGGTTGTAAAAGTGCCTTAACAAAAATATTGAACATTATGTATAAAATTAGGGTTTGTCTTATTTTATGTATATCTAATCTATTGTATGAATAAAAAAATTATTTTATTATATACATATTACATTAATATAACTCAATAATTTTAGTAAATTTTATTTTTTAGTTAAAAAAATATTTTTGAGCATAAAACTATTTTTCTATAAATACATTCCATTTATATTCAATTTGTTCTTATCTTGATTTCTAAAAAAGTATTAATCAATAAACTCATTTAATATTTTTTTGAATCACATATTTTAATATTTTATATTTTAATATTCATAATATTCATTCTTATCTTATTATATATAATAAGAATATTTAATAATATGATATTGTTTTGTAAAACTCATTCATTTTTATAAATAAAGACATCAAAGATACTAATTGTTACATGAAGTATACACTAAATAAGAGTCAAATGTTTTGAAAGCCATAAAATATATTGAATATTTTTAAAATATAAAATATATTAAAAATTCTAAGCATATTATATTATCTTATGAACTTTGTGTTTAATGTCATACAAAATATCAAATACAATGTTGTTACTTTAGATTTTAGTGGCATTACATTCTCCCCACCTTAAATAAATTGCATCCTCATAATTTAAATGATGATATTGGTGATATATTGTTCAATATTTCTTATGTATAAAATAAAAATTCATGAGAAGGTTTTTCAAATCATCATCTGGAAAAGAGGGAATCAAAATTAAAAGGTCAAATGGACCAACATTTAACTAGGTCTCTACGGTAGAGAACATTAGTGGAAAGTGTAGATAAGTACATGGTAAAAAGGTATAAATATTTATAGGGAGTGATTTACGGAATAAATAACAAAAAATTGAATGACAAAAAAAATTTAGGCCCTCAAATCTGTAAAACTGTGATGATTTAAAAGATTATCGATTCGAAAAAAATTAAGATATTAAAAAAACCCTTTTTTTATTGAGATCAACTTCCTCATGTTGAAAAATTCATTTTCTGTCCAAGAATATACATAAATTTACTTACATAATATACTTTAATTCCATGTGAAAAAATCAATATTTTGTTTGTTCTCTGATACAATTCCAATTTATCCATTACATTATGAAATTGGTATCTGGAAATTAACATTAGTTTGTGAAGAAATAACGTATTTTTTAATGGTTCATAAAGAAACTAATAGTGTGAAAAATCTAACTATTTATTTTTAACTATTTCCAAAACTTGTATGGTTAATACATTAATCTCAAAACCTAAAAATTTACACTATTGGATCATCATTAATATTTGATAATCATATTGTTTATCCAAAACAATTACATGTTAACTATGATATCAAATAGGTTAGTGGCTAGCGTGAAACCTTTATCTTCCTTCATTAATGGGTTCTTGTACCCAAAATATTTCAAACATTATTAGTTTTCACCCGACATACATTCATCCTTTTCTAAAACCATATTTGTTTAATTGCAAAAATAAATATGGTGGACACCCTTCAAATAAGGTTAATAACTAAATATCTTTTTAACAAAGGTTTTAAATACACTCATAATACAAAAATACTTCTTCCACATATTTTTTAAAAGAACCATATTTGGTATAGAGTTTAACCACTAGAATGGGGAATTTACTTGGGTAATGTCCAAGTACCCCACATTTATGGATATTAACGACAATGTATTCCCTAGGATGAGTTTCATTTTCTTTCATTACACTCTTAATTTCTCCCTCTAATTCATTGCATTATGCCCTTTTTTACCACAGATAATGAATTATTCCATTCCATTGAGACACTTTTCTAGTTGTCTCATTTCACATTTCATGAATGAGGGAAATAAATATATCTATTCTGCATAGACTCCAACACTTGAACTCATAGAAACCTTAATAATTTTGTTCTTTGGTGAATTCAATAGTTTGTAAAGGTATATATTGTTAATCATATTTCTAGAAAAAAAATTCAAATTTTTTTTTATATTCTTCACTCTTATAAAAACCTCATTTGTTTTCACATTCTAACCACCTTTTCCTTCATGTTCAATATTCACTTGACTCGTTTTTGTACCAGCCATTTACTAAAACCAAAAAACATAGTTTGAGTAACAACCATCAAAAAACAATACACTCATTTATAAGATATCTTCATCATGAAAACATATCTCTAATCTAAAACACCTTATATTCAACCTAGGTTATACATTATCAAATTATATCATTGTGATTTTTAAATAAAATGAGAATTATCCTAAGAATATACCCTAGGTGTTTCAAACCAGGTGCTCCGTAAGGTCAATTTTTGTGTACTAGATTACACTATGTCTGGACCCACAGAACTTTTCAAAGATGTTACTCCTAGGAACATATGTTTGACAACAACATTCATTTGTAGTATCTAGAAGAGGATTTATTTCAAAGGAAACTGCATAATATCTATATAACTCAATCATTTGGATGTTATTCTATTATAAATCAAAAATTATACCTTAGGGTTATATAATCAAATTGACAGTTTCCTAAATCTTATTCACATTGTTTCTACTAAACATCCTTTGATTCCAGTTCTATCAACCCGACCACATAAATCCAATAGTATGCATCTTCTATCGATTACATTGGCATGATTACATGGAATAAAATCCCGAATTAGTGATAGTTTAATAGTCTTTTTAATCAAGATACATTCATGAAAATTTTATTATACATTAATTAACTAATGAAAACATAATTTTTTTATAAATAAAATTGAGGATAACATCATTCCATATAGTATATCTTTGAATATCTTTCATAGTACGCTTCTTATATTTATATATAAAGGAAAAAAATATGGGTGACATCAAATTCACAGTATTGGGAAATTATAGCAGATGAAATACTAAATCATTGAGAATAATAATTATGGAATGGTAAATAACTGAACAAAATACCATATAATCAAAAAACTGATATTGAAGTTCGAAAAAAATATGCAAAGGTAATCAAAGGAAACACATGTCACCTAATTAACTAGATAATTAAAAATAAATTTTTCATGGTAAGAAACTAAAACACATTCTATTTAATTAATGTACTGAAAATTAGATGCATCTATAGATATGTCGATGGAAAATATCATGGATAAATAATAACTGATTCTAAATGAGGGAAATGCATAATTATTGTTTTTCATGTCTATGGGACATAAAATCCTATATTTTCATGACCATTTATAAGACAATTTAATGTTATAGAATGAAAAAAAATTAATTTGTATAAATTATTTGTCTAATGAGAACCTGTCGACGCATCAAAGAAATATATAATGTTCGGGCCCCAATCGTAATTACCTGTCCAAATCATTCATTATATTGAATATACAAAATAAAAAATATGCCTTATCAAATATTTGTATGGAATAAAGAATACATAATTATCAATATTTCTTCAAATAATAAAATAACTATCAAAGTATACACCATATGTTAAATGTCATATAGTTAGGGAATAGTAATATCTACAATAAATGAAAAGGATATTTTAGGGGAAGTTCAATATTCAATGATCACAACAGATTGAATATTTCATAAGGGCTATCAAATGAATCATTGAAGTGAATGTGAATGATATCCTTGGAAAAATTCATCATAAACCATCCATAAAAAGAATAAGGATGGTATCAATATAACATATCACTGGTGTTTTAATGTAAACGGTTGTTGACAATTATTATTAGTATAAATACTATTATATGATATTTTAAATAAATTGTTTGAGAAAATATCCTTTTATTTTAAAAAACCATTATAAAAACAAATTCATTGTAAATCACATTTTAAAAAACATTCTTTAATAAAGAATCTATTTAAAAATTGAATGGAATATTGAATGAAACAACAATAGATAATTCCATACAGGTCATATGAGTTAAAAGTAACATTCTTTTGGGAACAGTAAAAAGGTTAGATAATTCCTCATTTGGAAATTGACAAGAAGATTTCTTTAAAAAAATTAATGAAAAAAGAGGTAAATTTTTTGTTAAGAAACATTTTTAATTAATTTTTGAGTTTTTTTAATAAAACATGGTTCTTATAAGAAAATAGGTTCTCCAAATAAAGAGATGAATGATGTAGGGTATTCCTAAAGAAAGTTTCTAAAACATTTTGAGTACCATATAGTTGAATTATGGTAATAATACTTGTAATAGGTCATTAAAAACCATAGGATACGAAAATTAAAGGTCATATTGAACAATGTTCATAATTTCCTTGAATTGAAATACCATTTGAAGATCATTACAATTAATCATGAGGAAAATAATCCTTAAACTATCCAATGTGTCCCATACCACCCTAAATCATTTTAAATCATAAGACTCATGAAGTAATATCATTAAATTAATTTATTAAATACCATGAGGGTAAAAGGATAAGTGATATAATATATCTAAAGAGGAAGTTGGTGCACCACAAAAAATAAGTAAGTGGCGAATATAACATTTACCTCATATATTTAAAAAGTGAGATGAAAAGTCCCTTACCTTGAATCTGATTTATCTAGTGTTTCTTTATTTTCCTAAATATAATAATTATGTAGATTATTTAATTAATTGAGAACCTTATTCCTATTTATCACTAATTTTATTTCATTTATTACCATTTTTTATAAAAGTAATTAATAAATTATGTTTATGTCTATTGTACTGTCCAAATTGTGTTTATGTGTCAAAAACAACATTTTTAGTTAAATAATGGTCAACAATTTCCTTATATGACATATACTGAATAATAATAACTAGATAATTATTATATTTTTACATATATTATAGTTATAAAACCAATAATTAGACAAGGTTATGAAAAATGGACCACCATTACATGTTATTCATCTTTTGATTAGTTGGAGGATCCTTCCTTGATATATGGTTTCATGGTGTCAGAAGGCATGGGCCGGAGTTGAACTCCCATGCCTTGGTTCTTGTGGTAGGTTGTTGGTTCATTTTGATCACAAGAATGAAAATCCATATTTGAGGGGGATATCTGTTCATAGCGATCTACGGTTGAAAGGGTAAGGATAATTATATTGGATCGGATTCATCTATGAAAATGATTGTAGGATTTACCCACTCTAAGGTCAATTGTTTCACATAACCAGTCACTGGTCTGAAGTAGAAATGAAAAAAAGGGTCACTGGGTTCACTACGTCCTACATCGCACATGCCCCAAATTGAGCAGTAACAGTTTGTGAACTACAAGAATAATGAGGGGTGTTATTTATTAAAAAAAGGGTCTGGTTAAAAATTATTTTACTAACCACATTGGTATGGGTCAATCCATATTGGATGATGCCTTGGTGATGCACTCTTCTATTCCCCTGTCCGGGTAGAGGAACATATCCCCTAGTGTCGTGGAAACTGACTCCAACATCTTTTAAAACTCATTATCAGGTAAGGTCCCAATACCATGGTAAATATCATACATCCTTAACAAGTTTATTAGAATCAGGGATACCAACACATCGATTCTACACACATGTCTTGAGGGTATCCAGGTCGCTTAATATCTTGCTTCTTTGTCAACTCATGGGAAGAGTACCTTTTGATCTACTAATATTCTCTATATGTTTTTTAAGGGGGAGAAGAAAGCCATCAGGGATGCTCTTGGGCTCTATCATTTTAGACCCCAGTAATTTTCTTCCCCTTTTGTTGTTTTATGTGTACAATCTTCTCACTATTCTATAAATAAACTATGATGATGCTAAATAGTTTATCATAAACCTAAATGCAATGTTTGTTACCTATTATATGGTGGTTTTTGTTAGTGTAGGTTTAATAAAAAACATAAAAATATCTTAGTATATTTAGGATACATTTTTTTATTTAAACATGGAATAAGAAGAGATTATGGGGTGGAGAATAGAAATAAAATCAAACATCTAAAGAAAATATATGACCACTTAATCGGGTAACTCCTTTTGGTTTACACCAAATAGATTTCTTGTATTATATTCTACCAAAGTATAGGATTATAGGATGAGTATATCAATTTTCAAGAGCTATATATATATATATTGGTCAATAAAATGTGTCTTTATAGGAGAGAGAAAGTGGGAGAGGAAGCCTTTTATATTGGACGAGTGACACTCTTTTATATTTTGGGATTGTGAATTCCACCCATGCTTTTACCATTCTAAATGGATCCAATAATTCTACAAATATTGATCCACTAGGAGATTAATTACAAATATTTCTATAAAATTTCTTTTTTACAATTATCTATGTCATTTGGTCCCTTATGTTTAAGGTTTAGTCTCTTATTAATCTTAATTTCACATTAATTATTGTAATTTATTTTAAATAAATTCACTAATATTTTAGGTAAAACAATAATATGAACATGTTATTATGTATTTAATATTTTTATTCAAAATATGGAATCAATTTTTCTAAATTAAAATCACATAATTGGTTTAAATTAATTTAAATTTAGTCCCTAAAATGTGAGGAAAATGTGGGGTTTTAATGTAAATTCATTAAAAGTTTTGTATGTTTTTATATTCAATTTCAATGTGAAAATGATTAAAATTGACTAAATTGGATTAATCGATAAAAATTAAATATAATTAATCTTTGAAACCAATGAAAATATAATTTATGCTTCAAAATAAATTAGATGAAAAATGTTTTGAATTAAAATTCATTATTTTTCATTATTCATAAAAAATGAATATTCATAGAAAATTACCAAAATATTCTCCATAACCTAATTTTTATGTTTATATTTAAATATATAATTTTATTTTTATATTTAATATATATAAAATTTCAAAAATAAAATAAAAAATTGGATATCCAGTAAAAGGAGGTAAAATTGCCTTAATGAAAATATATAATTTTATGCCTAAAATTAGTTTGGTTCTGATCTTATGGCTATCAAATATATTGGTTGAATATCATGAATAAGTTATTAATATATATATATATATATATATGAAATTAATATCACTCACTAAATGTAATTAATTTAATATATGGGGATAAAATAGATTTGTGACCATAAAAATTGTTTTCTATAAAACAATCTTTTTATGTTTAATTAGTTCTAATATTCATTTATAATTAATTTAAAACCAAAGAATTAATTTTAAAATTGTTTATATAATATATATTCATTAGTTAGTTAATAAAATTCATAATGGATAGTTTATAAATTTTTTATATTCAATAATAATATTTCAATATTATATTATTGTTCGGTAATCCTCAGTCTTCTGTGCAATAAAAGCCATCTAAGAGACTCATTTTTCATGTGGAATTGGCTAACTCATTGTCACATGAATTGAAAGCTATAAAATATATTTAATTTCCTTAAAATAATAAATATATTATAAATTAATGGGATTATATATTCTTCTATGTGAATGGTGTTTCGTGTGAGACACGTTATCAAATACAATTTTCCTTCATTATATTTAAGGGAATTAAAAGTGTGATTATAGATTATTCATTGATTTACATTTTATACTTTATTATTATTGATTTAATGTTTCATTATTGATTCATAATAAAATCTATTTGAATACTGTATTTTGTTCCATTGTATTAGTGCCACCCTTCACTAGTGGGGATGCCAACCATAGGACATGGTTTTTTATTGTCACCTTATTATTTTTTTCCTATGTTTTGGATTGTTGTTTTGGTATATTTGAGGACCTTTAGGTTTGTTTCATTGATATATTATCATATTTTTTGTTTTTATCTCATTGAGATATATTTATGGGTGATCTCACCGTATTTTTAACATGATGACTTTCTAGGGGGAGTGTGTTTTATGCTAGGTAGAATTGTTACACTCTATCTTTAGTTTTTCTTATCTATTATTTAATGATTGAGTTTTATCCATTTTCATGAGTTTTATGTTTTATTTCTTTTAAATTGAAAAGAAATGGAGTCACATTTTTATTCATCCTATAAGGAAAATTAATGTTTCATGAACATGAATAATTGAAAACATATTTCAAAAGTTATCAGATGGATAGAACAAAGTTTCTCCGATAGTGTAGCCAAAACATGAGGGCAACCCTGATGTATGTATCTCAATATTCTTGGTTAGAACATAGTTTAATATACTATGTGGCCGAACCATGTTTCTTTCCCACATTTGAGAGGAATATAATTTTTTTCCATAATGCTAAATAATACCCAAACTAGGTATTTTCCTCCCCTATTAAAATAAAACAACACCAAGGAGACATCAACATATTTATTTTTCATCCCAATTTGATTTTTTATTCATTTAACTAGATTTAATTTAGTTTATCTAAGGTTATCTAAAAAATCATCTATTTTTCTATCCACTGCTCTCTTTTTATTCATGTTTCTTCTTCTACCGCTTCACGAGGCATGCTCACCCAAAACCTGGGGTGATGTTTTCCTCTAAAATAACTCTTCAATATAAATGATACTATTCACATAAAGTTTTCCAGATCTTATACTCTTTTTATATTTTGGTTTCATTCCATATATACATGTTTGAGGATTATTTTTCCATGGTTTTACTTCTCATGGAATATAATGTGATTATTGATGATCTGTAAGTCCTTTTCAATCTCATATTATTATTTTTCGAATATAAAATTATTGTACATGTTTTATGTACTGAATTCACCAGTGTAATTTTTTTAATAAAGTCAATATTATTGGGTTAAAGAATTGGTATTACATATAATAAATATTTAGTGAAATGTAAGAAAGTTTATTCAATGTGAAATTATAAAATCATTTGATGTTTTAGATTTTAAAATTATTTCAAAATGTTGGGTTGTGGGTTTGAGGTATTTTTTGTTTCATATTTTTATCATTTAATGATATTAACATGCATACTTTATAATTTAGAATATTATTTGTGTGGGATTTAGGATTATGATTTTACATATATTGTTCCATGATTTCTTGTTAATGTGCATTTTATATGAATAATGTATTTGACTTATTTATTAACTTCACATAGTTTAAAAAGGATTTAATTTTATATATGGTTTTTTGAATTCATATCTAAAAAGTTTTTTAATATATAAATCTAAATCAAATTTGATATTCCTAATCGAATCCATCAATTTGTAGATTTTACAAATAATCTACACCCTCAATTGAAGGCTCGTACTTTCGTGTTTATTTTGAGCTATATATTTATGTTATGAATGTTTTTATTATTTTTGTTAATAAGGATCTGGGAATTATATTGTATAAGAAGGTGGTATGAGTAGTTGCAAATATGAGGTGTTGATAAATGATTTTTAGTAGATAAATCGTTCCCCACATCAAATAGTAATATTCAGGGGGATCCTAGTTATCATAGTAAAAGATTAGGAACAATGTTAATATATTAAATAATGATACTAGCTAGTATCCCATAGGAATTGATTTGAACCAACTATATATATAGAATTATGTATTTCTTTTTAAAAATTGAACATTACATGATACAAAACAAAGGATCCATTCAAGTCTAGTTTCTTGAAAAAATATACATATTATATTAAAACACAAAACGTTCTTATAAAAACACATTGAATAAATATTCATGGGTTCAATACAGGTTACTATTACTGTATCTCACATCCTAAGGACACATATCAAAGGGAAATGGTAAGCATGAACCAGATTAAGGGAATAATAAAGAGAGACATATAGGATGTGATCTTTATACATATAAATAAGAAGATATGGAATAATTATGATGCATGAGAAAGAGACATGACATAACAATATGCACATAAATCATAACATGGAAATGTGGGAAGAAAATTTAAATGTGACTTGAAAAATCATATCCCCATGGGTTATCACTAAGGGGTCATAAATGAAAATTAACAATTTTATCAACCAACGTATCGTAAAATATGTAATCTGTATATAATATATTCATTACCCAATGAATTTGATATCTATATGGGATAACCCTTCATATATATTAATTTCATTTGATCCACATAGATCATAATAAATTATTTAATTAATAACCCATGGAGAATAAATTATGATATTCTATTAAAAAATAATTCCACACAAAAGATCTTAAAGACATGTTAATTATGTCATTTCTAACACATGAAAGGAAATATTTGTTTCATATATGTAATTCCCCAAACCATAAAATAATTTTAATTTTTCTTTGAATATCCACTAAAAAATAAAAGAGGTTTGGGTATTAAAATAAAAATTAAAATATATTTTCTCATTTAAAAGGGGGAAATATGAGATGTACATTTGATATCATGATAGGTATAAAACATGGTTATAGAAAAGGTAACATTAGAGGGGAGAATGATAAACTAACCATAAAAGAAAATTCTTATAGTAATGTGAAAAAATTAAGTGAAAATTAATACATTTTTTGATATAGGATTACATACAACATAAAGAAAACATGAAAGGAAAAAAGAAGTGGAGATTTCTCTTACGTTGAAGAGTTGTTACTTAAACATTAGGATTGATCCTTAAAATATTTAGGACACCATGGGAGGAATAATATGGAGAAAAAATCATATTAAATTCATGGAGGTGGATTGGGAGTGAAGTGTATTTTTATAATTGGTTGGTATTTCTAGTAAAAGTGGAGAGTTTTTTTAATAATTACCAAACATATGTCTTGGAAATATGGGCTTCAGAAAATGAAAAAACAATAGATTACCCAAGGGTTTTTCTCAACATTTTTGAAATTTGGATCAAATTATATGATAATTTAATCCCCTAGATCCAAATCCATTATTTAATACTTCTTTTTGTATGGAAATGTTAAGATTCCACAATTTAATGTATTTAAAAATGAAAATTTCATTTTCCGACTTAGAAAATTAACACATATTTTTTAAAAAAACTATTCAGATACATAATATTAATAAAAAATAATATTTTAGGTTATTTATCGTGTTTAATTAATTATTACTTAATCATGACCTAAGAATTATGTCATAAAAATTTTGAAACCCAAAAAATTGTATTTTTCACTATTCACAAAAAAATAATGTATTTTAGAAAATTATAAAAAATTTACACATACCACATTTTGATGTTTTTATTTAAAAAATTGATCGTATTTTTATTAAAAAACAATTATAAAAATTATAATTTTTTATTTTTTATATAGAAAATCGTTATTTATTTAAAATAGTAGTTTTTAAGGCATAGTGAAATATTTAACACTTATAAAAACTTTCCTAGGTCATTATAATAATATTTTATAATTTTTTATTTAAATAAAATGGATTTAGAAAAAATATTTCATTAAAAATAATACTATTTAGAATACATTGGAATACTATAAAAAATTTCTATGTTTTGTAGAAAAATTCAATGACATTTTATTTATGTCCGAAAAATTAAAATAACAAATTCAACCCAATAAAAGAAATACTTTGTTATGAAAAAAATAATTAAAATTAACTGATGGAATAATCATTTTATTTATAAAATTGAATTTACAGTTTATATTACTGTGTTTTGGACACATAAAACCTTATTACACCTACATACACCCTACTGGTAAGATGTGTGGTGGTTGTAGTTTCATGGGGTGCCTCGATTAACATTGACCGGGTGGTAATGTCCACTAATGTGAATTTCTCCAGTATGTGATTTATTTGATGAATCACTTTTTGAAGTTCATCTTGGGCATGGTAAATGGGGAACCCCCTTGCATGTTCTGATAAATGGTCTTCAAACAACATGACTCTACTTATTAAGGCCAATGATACTCTTATCGATATTAATTAAATTTTGTCATTACTACCTATAAAAACTAATTATAATGGTGAAATTATCATCCAAGGTCATAGTTTCCAATGGTATTATAAAATATCAGCCATATTTATACTACACTCATATTTTACCAATGGACATATATCAGTCTAATCTTAATGGTTATATTTCTATTTTTACACTATAAATATTACTTAATTCTTACACTAAAAATTCACTAAAAATAAACATATTATTATATTTTCATTTTTATAATATGTATATTAGTTTACTAATATTTTGTTTCATTTATATCATGTTTTTTTGGGTGATTAATCTAGTAGAATGGGGTGATCCATTGTTTCCCATTTTAGATATTGTATTTTATATTACTTATCGAGTTGTAATGTTTTCTATTTTAATTGGTTTTATAGTTTAGTAAGGAAATGATATTTATTAATGAAATTAAATTTTTTTAGTTACTACATATTTTTTACATATCAAATTATATTTGAAATTTTTTTTTTCTAAAATAAAATATCATTTAAAAATTCAGGTTCATTAAATTCTTCCCCTCTAAACAAATTTCATCCCTAAAAAATCAACTCATTTTATTAGTTAAAAAGTTGAGGATACTGAATTATCATTATCTTCTCCAGTCCCCACATCTCTTACTCATATTTATGGTTCCTCCATAACAAATTAAAAATTTTGTATTCTTGTTGCATAGAACCTTGTCTCTACCATGAAAGATCTCCAAGTGATTCTCCTCCTAAGAGATGTCATGTTCTAGTTGTACCACATCCAAATTCAATATATCTGAAGGAACAAGTATGTACTTTATCAATAAAGATACAAGAAATATACCATTAATATGATAAATATTTATTGGAGGTTCTAGATTATAAGACATTTCTCTTATGTGATCAATGACTTTAATGTGTCCAATATACCATGTGATAAGCTTCACATTCATTCTAAATCACATGATTATATTCTATGGTGATATAAAAAAACGTTGTCACTAAAATCAAACTCCAAGCCCCTTTGACGATTTTCAACATTTACCTTCTTCTGACATTGATAATACTTTATGTGGTTTTTGAAGGATGAAACCTTTTTTATCATATAATTCACAAGATTGGGATAGATAAATTCCCTCTCAGTAACCTTATCCCAAGAGTTTTAGATTTATACATCACATTCTATATAGAACTTCATATGGTTCCATTTCAATTGTCTAGTGGACGTTTTTTTGTATGATAAACAATAAAATGTGATGTTTTTATCCTATCCACCATTAAATCTCATTGAGCATATTCTCAGTATGACATAATGTGTCTAGATAGTCCATTATGATTTGACATTGGTTTGGGGTTGATAGGCCATACTGAAATTCAATTGAGTATATAATGAATGTTGATGAATTTTAAAAAATTGAGATGTGAACCTTGGATCATGATAAAAAATGATATAAAGTGGAACCCCATTAATCATGACTAATTCCTTTACATATAACATTTTAAGATAGTTAATAGATATATCTTCCCGAATAGCGATGGGATGGGAAGTCTTGGTGAGATGATTCACTATAAACTATATCAATTTTTTTCTTTTGGATGTTATTGGGAGACTAATGATGATGTCCATAGTGATATTGTCCCACTCCCATGTTGGTAGACGTAGTATTTGTAATACCCCTTTTGAAAGTTGTCACTCTTCATTATTTTTTTGACATACCAACCACTATGTAGTGTAGTTAGTAATATCCCTTTTGATATAATCCCACCAATAATGATCATAAAGTTCACTATAAATTTTTGTTCTTCAAGGTTGTGTAGATAGTGTTGATCTATGATCATCATCAATTAGATCCTTATTTATCTATAAGATAGGTGGGGCACATATTCTTGTACAAAATTTCTAGACAACTTCATTAACAATATTGATCATAGGAAACTTCCAATTATTCACACCCTCTATCATCCTTTGTCAAAAATTATATTCTATTTGATCTTTCGTTATCTTATCTAGTTATAATGGTAAATAAGTAATTTGTGATATTATTGGTTATTTCCACTCTCTTAGGATTCTTATGTTCAATTTTACTATGTCCTTGATCAAAGGATGTCCTTTAATCCTCATCACTGCCAGCACAATAGGTTCTTTCCCAGTTAATGCATCCGCAATTATTATTTCTCTTTTAGTGTGATAATAAATTTCATAGATATAGTCTTTTAGATGTTATAACCATATCCTTTGTCTCATGCTAAATTATTTTTTCATGAAAATATAAATCCAAATTTGGTGGTTGGTGTTTATATCAGATTTCCCCCCATAAAGATAGGGCCTCCATATTTTCAGTGAAAAAATAGATGCATCTAACTCTATCTCATGTGTATGATAATGATACTCACGAGGCTTTAACTGTCAAGATGCATAAGAAATGACCTTATAAATATTCTTTGGGACACACCAAATCCCTTTAAGAGATGAATCACTAAAAATTATGAATCATTATCTTATAAAAGGTATAGTTAACCAAGGTGAAATAACCTATCACTTCTTTAGTTATTGAAATCATTATTCACAGTCATTTTTTAGTCGAGCATAGCTCCTATTTCGGTAAACATGGTTAATGGATTATAAATTCAGGAATATTTTTTCACAAACCACCTATAATATCTTGCCAAAACAAGGAATCTATGAAACTCAATTACTATTTTAAGCTACTCTTCAATATCCTTTTCCTTCACAGGGTCAACTATGATTCTTTCATTGGTTACAATATATCCAATGATTGCAACATGATGTAACCGAAAATCATATCTTATAAATTTTCCAAATATATTTTCCTTCCTCAGTGTTCCCACTATAACCCTAAAAAGTTTCTTTTGATCCTCATGACTTTTAGAATATATTATAATATAATAAATAAAAACTGAAAAAAAATATCATGGTTTTACTTAATGACTCTATTTATAAATTGTATAAATATAATTGGTGAATTAGTCCAAATAAAGGGCATAAATCCTATAGAATATTTTCCATATCATGTTATGAATTTACAAGTTGGAATATATTATTTATTTATACTCAATAGATGATACCTAGATCAGGATTCAATCTTTTAGAGTTATTTAAACCTACAGAGTCGGTCAAATAAATCAATAATCTCTAGGGGAGGGTAATTTTTTCAATATTATCCCTTTCGGTTTTCTTAAATCAATGAATATTTTCATTGATTCATACTTAATATTCACAAATATAATATTATATCCCCAAAGATACACACATAGTTAGATAGTTCCCTTCAATAAGAGATCTTGATGTTATTCCATTAAGTGCTTTAAATAATTAATTTCCATTAGATAGGGGAACTTTCACATAGTTTTGGATCTAGGAAAGATTTCAATGGATAAAAAAACCTCCCATTCTAGGGGAGGTCTAGGTAACACTTTATGAAATATTTCATTGAATTATTAAATAATGGGGACATTATCTATCTTTATACTTTCCTTTTCTTATCCCTCTTCACCGATAATCTCCATAAAGTTGGATATGAAAAGTACTTCTATACAATTCTCAGACAAGGATGTATTTCTTTTTCAAATAAATGATGGTTTTGAATTCAATAATATTGATATTTAATCATTTCTATAGTTGATCATAGAAATATACATTTTAATCCATTCTATATTTTCTATAGTGTCACATTCTACTGTGGGAATTAATACTCAATTTTCATGGAGATTTTACTCTCCCAAGTTAATACAAGAGTTTTTGTACACTTTTGATACTAGGATAACTCATCCTAGAGTGTATACTGATAACTCTACTTCTAGTAGTGTAGGGATTTATTCTATATTCATTATAATAATGGATGAAATTACGGAATTTAAAAAACCAAAATCAAACAACGTGCTTTCTATCTTTCAGAGAATGATGAATATAATTGAAACTACAACTTTTAGATTATATAGTTTGGACATCATGATATAAAAATCTCGAACATGATTCATTAACCTATGACAAGGTTATTTCTAGTTCCCCTATATTATCTTCTGGTATAGAAATTGATTTGAACTATTAATAAGATATCCACACTTGAAGCATTGAACTTCTGGCTGGGCCTGCAATATATTCCCATTTTTTTATTATTGTGAAGTGGAGGATTTAAATCACCCTGATTGTTTTGAGCTATATTTCCATCTCTTTAGAAAAATTTGAACTCTCCACTCCCAATAAATAAATTCCCTAAATGTTTCTATCAATATTTGTTTCATGCAAGAAGTTTCACAATCATTCCACCACGTCAGTGATCATACTTCCTCAATGTTTTTTTTTAATTGATATTTTATTTTCATTCAATCTATGTTACCATTGCATCTCTCTGAACTCAAATCCAACAATTTTTAGACTAGAAACTATTTTCTCATAGCTTTCATATTCACAAAATTATATATTCTTCCACATATGTGGTCTTAGTCCACCATATAATTTATCATCCTTTACATTATGATCCATAATAATGATATAGGTGTATCAAGATTATCTTGTATGGTTCATTGGATAGACTACCGTGGATTCATTTTCCATCTTCATCAGTACTAATAATTCCTTATCTATTTTCATTTATGAAGAAGGGGTAAATATTTATTAAAAAAGATTCCAATGAACAATTCCCCCTCCATATAATCAATCTCCCTTAATGTCATCATGTTTTAAATCAGTTTCCACTACTGATCAGATTCTCTTTCTAAGAATTATAATTCTATGGTTACATTCTCATTCTCAGAATTTTGTAGTAAATAAATGATCTTTTTACAGTGCATATCCATTTTTCATCAAACAATGAGTTGGTATTTCCACCAAAAATAGGATGTTGAAACATGAAGGAGATAATGGAATGTTGTTCCATTGGGGGAGAATATTGTCTCTAAAATTGATTCATGTTATTTTCCTAGCTCAATTTAGTTTATTATTCAATTTCAAAATGTTTTCCATTCTATCTTCTATCAAAACATCATCAGTGCATTGTCGGTTGCACTCATTGTTTACCATATTCTTCCTATTTCCCTACATTTTTCTAATAGAGGATTATCTTTATGAGAAAAGTTTTACTTTTATGAATATCATAAATCTAAAGGGATTTTATATCATAAAACATCATTATTTAATATGTTATTAATAAACTATAATAACAATTAAAATATCTATATATCCTTTATATGGGTTAAAAAATATTATGAATAACCAAACATATCCCCTATGAGTGATAACCCACGAGTATAGCAAGGATTTTTTTCTTTCACTAGTTCCCATTTGAGTTTATCTCAATGCAGTGTTTTGGGTGTTACCCCTAGGTATATCTATGAAAGATTCACATCCACTTATTTGTTTCCAAAAATATATTTCTTTTCATTGAAAAAACTTACTTAATACTTAAAAAAAATGACAAGATGTTTTCATATATCAGGAATTCTCCCTAGTGCTCTTCCTAATGTTTTCATGTCCAAACTTCCAAAAATAACTAAATTGTACATTGATATAAATAACAAAATACTACATTTTTATTATATAACATTTAATTACATGGTACAAAATAGAGGATCTTATCATGTATTATTTCTTGGAAGAAAGTTACACAGTTCATGAAACAATAAAAACATAGTCTAAAACCATATGTCATAAATCTTAATGGGTTCAATCTATGTAAATTTTAATATATCTCATATCCTAGGGACACATATCAAAGGAATGTTTTGAGAATGAATCCCAATAATAGAATAAGTAATCGATACATATAATTTGTGATATTGAGACATATCAATAAGAAAATAAGTTATAATGATATTTTATGAGAAATAAACATAACATAATAATGAAAAAATGAATCCTAACATAGAAATGTTGCTATAGCATTTAAATGATACATTTATAATCATATCACCATAGATTATCACCAAGGATTCATAAATGATAATTACCATGGGTAACCACAAAGGTATCATTAAACTTGTCATATCTTGAGATAAAATTATATACTCATTGAATTGGAGTGAAATATAGGTGAACCATTTATTTTACTTAATTTCATGGGATCCATATAGATCATAATAAATAATATTATAAATAAACCATGGAAGATAAAGAATAGATTTGTTATAAAAAATAATGGCATACAAAATATCATAATGACATGATCATTATGCCATTTTTAAACCATGAAAGGAAATGTGGGTTTTGTATATGTAAATGCCATAAAAAGTCATTATTAATTTTCATTGAATACCGTTTGGAAATGAAAGTTGTTTGGGTATTCAAATAAAAAAACAATGTCAATTTCTCTTTTAAAAGGGTGTAATTTGAGAAGTAAATTTAGCAGCATTAAAGGTATACTCCATGGTGTTAGAAAAGGGTAAAATGTGAGTGGAAAAGATTCAAACATTAATAAAATAATCATACTATTGTAATGGGATAATAGAAGATTTACACTATAACATAGTTAGAAAATTAGAGTACATACCACATAAAAAGGGAACTTGAATGGAAAAGTTATGTGGGTATTTCTCTTACCATGAAGAGGAGTTCCTAATACATGAAGTTGGAACCCCGGGGGATTGATAAAACCTTGTGGAGATCCTGTTGGATACAAAATCACCAAAAACCCATGGAGGACAGATTTTGAGTAAAGGGAATAGAGATATCAGTGGGTATTAAAAGAACAAGTGTTGGATTTGTTAAATTATTTCCAAATATAGGTCTTGGAAATTTAGGTTATGGAAAATAAAAACCAATTTGAATATACATCGGTTTTTCTTTTCTTTTGGAAATTTAGGTAAATTTTGTGATACAGTAATCATCTATAACCAAAAAATATTATTTGATACATCCTTTGTCATAGAAAAGTAATGATTCCACAAATTAATTTTTTTATCAATTAAAAAGTTTTTTTAGACATCAAAATGTAAATTATAGTTTAAAAAATTGAATATGTTATATTAAAATACATAATATTAATAAAATATTATTTTCCATATCATGGATTCTTTTTAATTAAATATGACATCATTAGGTCAGAAATATGATGTCCTGAAATATATTGAAACCATAAAAATGTATTTTTTACTATACATGAAAAAATAGAGTAATATAGAAATTTCTCATAAATTCGCACAAATATTATCTCAATGTGTTGATTTTAAAATTATATTAATTTTAACAAAAAAAATTAAATTTTTTTTATTTTATCATTTAATATTTAAAATTCTTATTTTTTAATAATTGTAGTTATTAAAGTATAGAAAAATTTCCAACACTTATGAAAAATTTCAAAGGTCATTATTAAATTATTTTACCATTTATTATTTAAATTAAACTTTTTAAAATTATATTTAATTAAAAATAATAATATTTATAATAGATTAGTTTATTATGAAAATTTTATATATAATATATAAAAATAAAATTATTCTTTATATGCATTCAAAAATAAAATTATCAAATTAATCCAAATTAAACATATATTTTATTTATAAAAATAAATATTTAATGGAATAGATATAATAAGAATATTTATTTATACAATAGAATATACTCTTTATGTAACAATGGTCTTGACTCATAACCCCTTATTACACCTATATAATCCATCAGGGTAAGGTGTGTGATGGTTTAAATTTTTTAGTGTTCGCAGGCTAACATAAAATGAGTGGTAATTTCCACTAACATGCACTTATGCCATAGGTAATTTCATTGAATATTCAATTCTTGATGTTCAGATTCACCTTGGCCAATGGAGAACCCTAATGACAATAACTCCCACCCAAATTCTATAAAATGGGATTCAAATAGCATAAAAATATCGGTGGAGTCCACTAATTCTCCTTTTTTCATCAATTATACTTTTTCATTTTTAATTTTTACTTCAAATTATAATAGTAAAATTATCAACCAGGGGTATAGTTTTCAACGGTTAAATTGATCGATGATCATATTGACCAATAGTCATATTTAACCAGTAGTCATATATCGATTGAATCCCAATAGTCACATTTTCCTTTATTCCCTAAAAACACATTATTATATATACAATCAAAATTCACTACAAAAATAATTAAGGTTATATTTTAATTTTCAGTAGACATTGATTGGTTTACTAGTATTTTTTTCTATAGAATCTGTAGTGGGGGTGATGAGTCTTATATATTGGAGTGGTCATTCCTTTCTCAACTTTTCTATTTTATTTTATATTTTTTATCCAAATTTAATGAATATAATTGTACTTGGATTCACAGTTGAAAAATGTAGTAACTATTATCAACGATATTAAATTCAAATTATTTCTCTATATTTTTAACATGTAAAATTATATATAACAAAAAATTATTCAGGTAACAAAAATAATCTAAAAAAATTGGGCATTTATTATATAGAGTACCATTGGTGAGGCTAGTAAGAGTATGTCAAATGGTTATTGTTCAAGGATATATAGATAAGTTGTATATGGTTTGGCCAAAATTCCCCTTTGATAATCTATATGGGGTTTAAGTAATTTTACATGTTTATGTATTTTGATCAAAACTATTTATTACACATCAGTTTT
This sequence comes from Viscum album, assembly GCA_963277665.1. Taxonomy (NCBI): domain Eukaryota; kingdom Viridiplantae; phylum Streptophyta; class Magnoliopsida; order Santalales; family Viscaceae; genus Viscum; species Viscum album. Next base: position 1,505,026,971 of record OY728137.1, on the reverse strand, counting down.
CTGTTTCTTGTTTATTATTATATTCTTATTCATCCATTAATTATCTCACACTGTCTATATATATTTAATTAATTATAAAATAATTATCACTCTAATATTATTCCTTAATGACCAATATGTTTTGTTACCTATCATATTCTACATTTTTTATTCTACATTTATTTTCATGATTTAGGTATTTAGTTAATTTTTTTCTTAGATATTTTCAAGTATTATTAGGTGAATATTTAAATATACATTTGAAAAAAGTGGTTTTAAAGGGTCTATTTTATAATGGTATTTGTGGATTTTTTTGATTATTGGTTTTAAAAATATAAATTGTATAAATCTTATTGGTTTACCATTACTAATATGAAAAAATAATAAATTTTATCATTATTATTTAATACTATCATTTATTGTTATTTTTATTTTAAATTCATGGAATCTTTTTTTGGTGGAAACATACCATACTGGTTATGATCGAAACTAAAAAGCATCACTCGATGTCGGTAGGCTCACATTATTTTATTGGGTTTGGATAAATTTTAATCCTTCAACGAGTTGATTTATATAGATGTTCGATGGTTCATTTTCATTCACAATGAGATATATATTTGGTTATTTTTTTTATTATTTGTTATTTGTATATTCAGGATATAGCTGCATCTTAATCCATTGTGTAATTTGTATTCAATCATAGCTCTATTTATTTGTTTTCAATGGATGGTAATTTTATATTATATTTTTCTTGGTTGTGTTTAAAATTTGATAATGTTTACTCTTTTTTCTATCAGATTATAATATATTCACTCACCCTACTAGAGTCTTGGTAGACTTCCACTACTTGTTTATTTATATTTATGGAAAAAAATATTTCACACTATAGTATGTTCTGATTTGACGATAATAATTAATATCCCATAGGGATCTATAATTCTCATTTTTCCATTTAATGAGATAACTCAAGAACAAATTTCTTGGGTAACCAATTTTGGTTCATGATAATGAGTGTGTATTAAAAGAAAATGAGGATGAATTATTTAATATTTTTTAGACATATGTTTTAGAAATTTTGGTTTTGGAAAATAGAATACCATTAGAATACACATTATTTTAATATTTTTATTTTACATTTTCAAATTTATTTATTAAATTTATAATATAATGAAACATGTTACATTTATTTAGATTATTTTTCTATTTAAAATTAATTTATATATATGAAATATTTTTAATACCATAAATTATATTTTATAATTTTTAAAATTAATATTATGATTTGAAAAGTAATTTTAATATATTAAAAATCGTCAATTTATAAATGATAATTATTTTATATTAAGGAATTAATTATTACATTTCTATTTGAAATGATATCATAACTTGTAATATATAATCCTATCTTGTTTTTATCTTCCACTAAAAATTCAATTGACATAGAAATTTTTAGAAATGAAGGTTGTAAAAATTTGATTCTAAATTTGACAACCTTTTTTAAAAAATAATTCTTTATACAAAAAAAATTATTAACTAATTAATAACTCTTAGTGTGTTTTTATAATTATTCATTTAAGACCCAAGATTTTTAATCCCTATTTGAAAAATATTTATAATTCAATCTTAATGATTCATTAATAAATTCCCATTCACTAAGTAATAAAAAATACATATAATTATAAATTACAATGATATCATTTGTTATCATGAAATTTTTAAACAATTTTATGTCATAAATGAGGATAAAGTTATCATTCATTGTTCATGTTACTATATTACTATTCCTTCAATAACTTTTCCATTTAAAAATGAATGTTAAACATTATTAATATGCCACATCATGTACTATAATATAATGCCTTCCATTAATATAATTTCAATGTCATGTAAATTCCATTATTTGTAGTCTTGGAAATAATAATAATATAATTTTATTATTATTCATTTAATGTCATTTTATAGTGTTTAGGAATTTTTTTTTCTTATATGGTTATCTATTTTATAACACAACCTCTAGCAATTGTAGTGAATGTAACTCTATAATTTGTGTTATACTTCATCATGGTTATATAAGGGAATTAATTAATGGATATTATAATGAAATGATCCATTTTTATAGTTTAATTTATGGTTTTATATTATTACCACCTCAATAGTTTATTCTATGAAATTTTATTCATACATAAATACAAAAAAAACATATGTAAAATTATTTAGCACTGCCTTATACAGATCCCATGTCGCTTTTTCCAACATGAATGTCCTTCAATGCACATTATCCATTCAATTTTATAATAATTTTATAATTTTTATTATAAATGATACTTACTTTATCTTTATCATATTAAATGTTAATCTATATTTATATTTAATTAGTGTTGAGTAAATGTCATAGATATGCTATCACACCCCATTATTTTGGGATTTTTTCAATAATTTAATCATTTTGAGCTTTTATGCTACAATAAACACCGATTTTAACATTTTTTAGATTATACAATAAGTTTATATTATGTCACATTAAATTATATATTTATATTTCCTTACATGAAACACTGATCTTAAACTGCATTATATGCAACACATATTTTAAATGAAAGATGGCAATATTAAAATATTAATATAGTTATCACATAGGAATTGGTATTGGGGGAATAAAAAATAATAATTAAATAATGAAAAAAATTATTTATTTTTATTAAGTAAATTATTTTTAAAAAATTAAATAAAACTCACTATATGACCTATTTTAAAATAATTAAATCATTTTTCTAAAAAACTATTTTTCTATATTAAAACATGTTTTATTTCAATAAATTAAACCAAAAAAAATTTGAGGAATTGATATTTTGATATTTATATATTACATATTAAATATTTTATTTAACATTAATCATATTTATTTTCTAGACATGAGATAAGAATGTGTCAAATTTTACGCATATAAATATATATTTTTTTAAAAGGGAGTATTCCCACCATTTAATGGAGAATTTATATTAAAAATAATCTACAAAGATTTTATAAATTATATTTTATAAAAATAAATTCAATTTATAAATATTAACTCCAAAATTATCTTAGGCTGAAATTTTAATATTTTCATGAAAAGATTAATTTTTTTATGAATAGTGATAATACTAATTATTAAAGGAAAAATCTATTTTTTTCGAATTTTATATATATTAAAAGTGTATATAAAATTTTATTTTAAGTTTAATTAGATTAATTATATGTTTATTAATAAAATTTATGTAATTTCAATCTCTTTAATTTTGAAAATAAATGTAAAAACATTTTAAACTTTTGAAAACTTATTATTAAAAAAAATTCTTAACAGGTGTTGGGGATGAATTGAAAATTTAATTTTAACTATTAAGTGATTTAAATTTTAGAAATGTATTATGTATTTTTAGTTAGAATATATTACAATCTATAATGAGGCCAAATTCATTTTACCACATTGATATGTGAAAATAGTGAAAATTAATCACGACGTTTAAAAGAAAAATGAGTTAACAAAGAGAATAAACATTAAAACTATGAGGTGAAATGACTTATAGAATTGCCAAACACCCAAATATTTAGATTATATATCAACTATTATTGATATTTTCTAATTATTGATTCCAATTTACATGGTAAAACATTGATAGAATTCACTATTTTAAAACATTACAAGAGTGTCACTCACTTCCCCTATATAATGGCATCCCCATCCCTCTCTATTTTCACCTTCAAAAACAATTGATTGGACCAATACCTGACCAAATAAATTATCCAAACCCCTAATATGATCATCAAAACCATTAATTCTTCAAAAATCCATCCGTGAAATAACACTTTTGCAAACCCAAAGAAGATACATGGCGAAGAGGTAATGTTCATCACTAAACGTTTTTATTTTATTTCTTCCTCAAGTACCACTTAAATTTTTTAAATAATTATATATATTAAACATAGTGAATTTAATATAATTATAATTTTTTATATTTTGAGTGAAAACTACATCCATACACACATCCATCAATTAGGGTTTGATATTGTCATTTGTGTGTACGATGGAATACCCCCTTACAAACTCATGTCATTCATTTTTCCGTTACCACTTTTCAAGGATGGTAATAATGACGGTCATTGTGTTTATATATGATATATAATAAATTTATATATATTTATCATTCCTAAATTATTATATAACCCATAACATCAGGATTTCCAATTATTTGGAATATAATAACATTATTTTGTGTATGTCGGAATACCTCTTCACGAAGCAATGTGATTTTTTTCATACATTACATTGAATGTTCTAAGGATGTGTTTAATAGAAAAATTATATATATATAAAATGGAAATTTTAGTTTAATTATAATAATTATATATTTATATATCATTTCCTCTAATTTAATTCAATATTATGTGAAAATGGAAACATCGTTCATGCACACATACGACCCTTCATATCAATCAATTGTGTATTTCATTTACTATTTATATCATATATATAATTATAAATACATATAAAGTTGATATAAATTATATTTATCTTGTGTTTACAATTATGAAAATTATTAAGTCATTATTAATGTATGAGAACACAAAATGTATCAAATTAAAACTTATATAGAAGGCAAAGCATTTTTTAAATGAAATACAAGATTAACATAGAATTGTTAATAAAATTACAATAAAAGATCATAATTATATCATATTTATAAAACTATATATGATTATGATTATTTTTATGATTAATAATCATTATATATTTATTATATATGTGGTTATAACATGTAAGTAGGAAGGAATGACTTAAGGTAATGGATTAATGTTTAACTTCTTACTTTAATGAGACACGTGATATATTCAAAAACTATTTCATCTATGTTGGGTTTGTAATTACCAATAATATAAATTATTATTCCTATACATAATATTTTTGGTATTTATACATCCATTTTAGGATGTCTCTTTTTTTGATTTATGGGATCAATGTTACCAAAGCAGTATGTGAATTTTGAGAAAAATTTTATTCTTGGAAACACATATTACATTTTGCACCTAAATTATTTTATCATGTGTATATACTAACCTTTTATATGTCATATCATGAATCCACATCATTTAATGAAATTTTATGAGTCATGGAAAATTATCATTTCATGGGGATTATGAGTGAATTTTACTAAAGTGGTATGATACTATTGCTATAATATCATCCTTTGGTGGTGTTTGTTTATAACATACTTCCATTTTTGAAATATTATGGTTCATATCCCAAGAATTATCGTTAAATTTATATTCGTATGGTAATATGTGATATCTTCATATAATGGTTCTATTTTTTCACTATTTTTTACTCAATATAATTAAGAAAATATTTTTACATAAGTCTTTCTTTCTTTCTCTCTCCAGTCAAAAATTTATTTTCTCCCAAAACTATATTTTCTAAAAAAATTAAAAAATTTCCTACGATTATCCTACTATTTTAAAGTAATTTTTAACCATTTATTATATTTTTATCAAATGGCTTTGAAAGAATTCTTCTTTTCATATTCTGATCCCGAATTTTTTGACTTCTATTAAAATATTAATTGAATCATTTCTTTTTATATATATGCCATGTATGAAATTCTCCGCCACCATAACCACTATATTTTTTGATGAATAAATTATATTTTTTAATTAATATTTTCAAAATTTAATTATTCCTTAAATATGATGGAATAATTTTTATTTTAAATTGATTTTCAAATAAAAGGATTTCTCAATTTTTTTATATTTAAAATTATATTTAAATTATTATTATAGAATCCATTAAAGTTTTTATTCATTATTTTCAATTGAAAATGGTTTTCAAAATTAATTATTTTTAAAAAGTTTTTTTCAACGTGGAAAGGATATTTCTTCATCAAATTTTTTAAATAATCATTCAAAAAATCCATTTAACATGAAATATGTTGTTATTGCGTATTCCTTACATTAGATATGATCCTAGAAGACCATCCATATTCGTTCTCTAAATGGTTATTGTTTTTATGGAATGATGTTTATGAAACCCATTTTTCTTCCATAGGTTATAATATGATAAAATGATTATGAAATCTAGTTCCTTTCACTAGAAATTCTGTGAATAAATGTTTCTGAGACCTGTCTCTCTTTCACATATTATGAAATGAATTAGTTTTTTATCACTATTTCATTTGATGGGATACTATATTATGAATGTTTAAAATGTTTTGTGATAATTAAATATGGGTTTCATTATGTGAAATGTGGGACCAATATCTCAATCCAATGAATTAGGTAATGATAAATTCTATATGAGTTTATAGGGTACACAAGTTTTTATCGTAGGCCCAAATATGAGGGTACATGGGTGATTATCCCAAGCCCAATGTTAAGGGTACACTAGTGTCTATCCCATTCTCAAGAGGAGGTTAAATGGGTCTTCAATGGAATCCCTTTTCTGGTACATGGGTTGAAATCCCAATCAATAAATTTGATGACATTTTTTGTGGGTATACTTGAAATTATATTTTGTATGCTTCAATGTATGTCAGAAATTCCATGTATTTTTCTCTCATGGATCATTTCCTTTTATTCACTTACGAACCATGTCTTATTAATTACAAAACATTATTTGAAGAATAATTATTATAATCTTTGATATGAAGGGTGTAGTTTTAAAATCTTATTCTCATGTTATCGTAGACTTATGTTCATGTTATTCATATGCATATCCTTTATCAACCCTTACTTATAATTTGAGATCACCCATTAATATGGTTACTTTCCCAAGGCTATGAAGAAAATATTTATATAGGAGCAATATATAGGAAGATATTTGTGGAAATAATTGAAGATAATTCATCAAATTAAGAGATAATGTTCCATGATTCTGAATACACTAATTAATTATGGTCCTTAATCATGTATTTATGTAAGGTAATGAATATTCATCAAAAGGAGGTAACATCCATGTTTCTTACACCATAGTATCTAGAGTTGGAATCAAATAATAAGTTTAGCGATCCTTTGTAAATTGTGTTGATTTACTTTCCAGATCCCTAGGGATATTTCTATGTACATTTCTTGTCATATCTCTAAGGTCATGTATAAGGATGTGTCAAATTAAAGGAAAATGTCTTGGTTTTTTGGTAAAGTATAGAGAGAGTGATATCAAAAAAAATCCATGTTTGGATACTACAAGTGGATGTGAAAATATCATATTTGGTCCTGGGGGTAACTACATGAAAATAAAATTATTGAGTTAGAATGTATCCGGAACTGGTTCATGACAATAGGTCTTTCTTCACACTAGGTTTGACTACCCAAGGGGATATGCTTTGGAAATTAAAAAATATATGAACCATAATGATGGAATTAAATAGAATATGACTTTAAATAACCTATTATAAACCTATGGTTTTATAGAACAAAAACGAAGGTGTTAGGATTTATACATATATAATAATTTTTTCACGATTAAGTGGTTCCCCACTATGATTAGTATTTATCATGATATTATTTTGGTTTTACAAGATGGATAGATCCTCAAACAACCTTCTTAATGAGAAATAGAAGAAAAAATAAAATTATTTTACCACCCAAAAACAAAATTATTATAGGAGATGAAATTAAAATACTTGTCACTCTGATCACACAACTTTACTAGGATATGAATAATTTTGAACATCATACTTTAAAAAAGAGGGAACAATAATTTGTTGAGTTATTCATGAGGAAGATCCCACATTGTATCATAAGTTCTGTTGTTTAATTAATTGATTATCAATGTATTGGTACCACTGAAAAGATTTTTTCTATTATCAAGTGTTCAATTAATTAAAAAGACACTTTTATTATCTAGTTTATGGAATGTGAGGTGAATCAGTGGTGAATGTTCATCATGAATACCAGTTGACAAGATGAATCTAACTCTATGGATTGGGAAAAATTCTATAACATATACTTCAATATGTACATACTTATATTAATAATAAGAAGATAGTGAAGTAATTAATCAATATTTGGATGGTGGATAATTAATATATTGGTTGCAATGAAGAATATTTTACAAGTCATGTGAGGACTTCTTTGGGTATTATAATTTGAGAAGAAATTAATATTGACTCGCTCATTAGGGGCATAAAACCAAATCCTGAAATAGTGCTAGCCATAAGAGACATTAGATGTTATTAAGAGATTGGTTGATGTTATATCAATATTTAAAAAGAAGATGGAGTTACATATCAATCAAATGTTATAAATAATAAAATAAAAATATAATTCAATGAAAAATTTAAGAAACATGAATAGAATAAGATGAAAATAATTTTATTATCAATGTGTGTGAAAAAGCATGTGGGGAATTATCTTAATATGACTATTGAATATTTTAAATGTGGAAAGAAAGGTCATCAAGAAGATGAATACTGATGTGATGGTAAAAATATGGTGAATTATGAAAATAATGATGTATCATCATAGAAGATACATCCCACAATTTAGTGTTTCAATTTCCGGGCATTATGTAATTATGATAACAAGTTCCCCAATATATAGAATAAGGGGGATGATAATGAAAAATAACTTATGAAGAAAAAAGGGAACAATTGTGCCCTCTAAATGGATTAAATGAACTATTAAAATTATGTAAAAAATTTCATCCCTTACGTAGTTTAAGTTTTCATGTTTGATTAGGTATGAAGGGTCCCCATATGGAAATTATATTTTTCATACATTAGTGAAATTTCATTTCATTGTCTACAAGGACTATTGAATAAAGAAATCACATATTCTGTCATTATAAGGATGACCCCAAACATTATATGAAAATGTTTTTTTATAAGATAAGATGTTATTTAAGGAATAAATGGTGAATTAATATCTATATTTGTATATGTCTCCCTATAATTTTAACCTTAGAGTTAGGGATTTCATCATGGTTTTATAATTTTAGGAATGATAATAATTTTTAAATCACAGAAACCCCATATATAGGATTTAAATTAAGAGATTTTTTCAATTTTAAGGATATAAAATAGAGACATTTATTGATATTTTGTTTATTAAAAAACATAAATCGAATACATAACCATGGTATTAACATATTTTTCAGGTGACTATTATGAACTTGATAATGATATTTGGAGGATTAATGTTTAGTTGTGTTTGGGGAATTAAGTGAAAAAATTTATAAATTCAAACTTTTGGAATGATTATATGGTTATATATTTTTGTATGGTTTATATTGAACTTTGGATTAGATTTTAGGGATTAATGTAATACTTCTACATATATAACGTTATGCATATAACCTATGTTAACTATTGTGTTATAATGATAACTGATGATATGTTGAATTAATTATCATAATTAATACGAGTATAATGATTCATTATTACTTTAGGAATAACAAATTCACCTCCATTTTGTGGAGTAAGTGATGATGTTAAAATTTATCAAGGCACTAACACAAGGTGATATTGTTCTTATGAAATGGAATGAAATCATGTAATTTTTTGATTCTATACATGTTAATTATCGGTAGGAAACAAGTTATGAAATAAAATGTTGTCCAATTATAATAATGTTTTATGATATCAATTATCTCTTTCAAGAAAATTTGGTTTATGAATTTGGGATCATTATCATTATTCTTACCATGTTCTCAGTCACCCTCCATCTATATTTGGGTGTTAGTTTTCACTTATATGTCAATGTTTCCACTTCCCACCATTGTTCTCCTATTTGAAAACTTATAATGTTTTATTCCTAATGAAATTTGAATATAAAATTATATTTTAAATAGGATGTTTTATTACACTTTTTTATGGAATTGTTTTCTATGAATGTAACTTTCACGTATTAAACCATTGAAAATAGAGTTGAATTTCCAGTTTGAAATTCATTTTAACGAGGTAGAATGTAACACCCTGAGATTTTGTGATTTTTTTTATAAATTTAATTTTTTGATTATTTTCAAACAAGAAACATTAATTTAATATTTTGATACATGGAACACTAATTCTGAATTTAATTACATATAATACCGAGTTTACATTACGATAATTACAACACTGATAATAGCTTTCATTACATGCAATACTGAGTTCAAAAGAAATATGACATAAAATTAAAATATTTTCTTACTCTTAACATATACATTGGAAGGTTGTATTGAAATTTATTATCTAAATTCTATAAATATGGTTTATTAATGATTATAAAATTAATTATTTGGCATAAAATTAATTATAATTGATAGTAAGAACATTTTTGAAAATAAAGATATTCATTCTCTGAACAATTATTTTTTGCATTCACAAACACATTTTATCTAAATAAATTAAACAAATTTTTTTAAAAAAATAATTTAAATAAAATTATTTGTATTATATTTCAAATAAACAATTTAAAATTCATTTTATTTGTTTTCTAGATAAGATATTAGAATAAATAAAATTTTACGCAAAAAAGATGTATTTTTTTAAAAGGTAATTTTACATCCATATAATGTGAAATTATTTTAAACATATTTAAAACCTTTTTATATCATATTTTTCAAAATAGATGTAAATTTTGAATGAGTATAATCAAAAAAAATTTATAATGAGTTTTGAGATTTTTCTAAAACATTTCATTTTTGATGAATAGTAAAAATTTCAGAATTTTAATTGAAAATGAACCTTTTGTATTAATTATTAATATTGTAAAATTATATTTCCAATAGGTTAAAAAGTATAAATATATAAATTATAAATCTATTAATCCAATAATTTCATTGGAATCAATTTAATATTGATATTGGAAATAACCACATTGTAATTTTTTAAAATGTTTGTTTTAAAAACTGAATTCTCAACACTTTCATTGGATTAATTTTAAATTAATTATATCCAATAATATGATTTAAATTTATAAAAATGGTTTCATTATTGTTAATAAAAATAATTTATATTTTTTAAAATCTAAAACTTTTAAAAAAAATTAATTAGTAAATGAAGTTAAAATTAATTATGGTGATTAAGAGGAAAACATGTTTACCAAGGCACTAAGTGTAAAACATAAGAAGAAAATGACCTCAGGACTTGTAAAAAATGACTTTTATGGAAATATTTTGATATTATATATTCTATAATCGGTATTGGTCCATTATTGGAGAAAATTTACATAGAAAAACGTTTTTTGGAAATCAATATTTCAAAAAATGACAGGGGTGTAACTAACCTCTCTTCTATATGGCCACCCACTACCCCTCCTTTCGCAACATAAAAACTAATTGGTTCATCAAATATATTAAAAAATAAATTATAATAGTACCTCATATTATCCTATAAATCTTATGTTTGGATGAAATTAAACCATGAAATGACTTTGTTGCAAACCAAAAGGAGATACCCGAAGAAGAGGTAACATCCGTCAACAAAAATTATTGTTTTATTATTCCTCAAAACCTAAAAATTATTTTTATATCATCAATATATATAATAATAACAATATTAAATATAATTATTTGTTTTTAGTTAATTATATGACCAAAAAAACACACATTTCTGTTAAATGGTCTATGAACTAATCATTCATGTGTGTGACCGACTACCGCCTCGCAAACAAATTTATTTTGTATTTCCATTATCATCTCTCATGGATGGGAGTAATGATGGAAATTATATTTATATATAAAATATATTTTATTATTGATTTACTTATTATTTTTTAATTATTATATAATACAAACCTGCATTCATTTCATTTTGTTGGAATATATTAATTCCATTTGTGTGTAAGATAGACTCCTACCTAGAAATGAAAAGTGATTTGTTCACCATTTACATGGAATTTATTAAGGATGGGTTTAATAGAAATATGTGATATATATAAAGTAAAATGTATAATATAGTTATAATATATATATATAATTTACTTATATTTCATTCAATACAACAAAAAATGGAAACAATGTTCATGCGTACGTTCGATCTACCATCATAATGGACGGTGTATTTCATTTCCTATTTATATATTATATTGAATATTATAAGTTTAAAGACTCCTGAAATTCAAGGAATTTTTTTTCTTAATTTTCTTTTGAATTTTACAAGAACGCAATTTCTGACGGCACCTGATTTCGAGGCCCGGGTGTGCCCGGAATCATTTTCCGATGCGTGGCTCGGGTACGTTCAGTGAACGAACGAGTGGGTTTTCCTAACTTTTGAACCTGTTCTTGGAATCAAATTCCGAGGGCACCAATGGAATCGCAGTGCCAATATTTGCTTAGAAACACCTTTTCCAGAGTTGCGTTTTCTCGGGTCTGGTTTTTAGTTTTTGGGGTTAAGTTAAGAAATAAAATAAAGTTGTGCGACAGCTTTATTTTATTTCACGTAAAGTGAATTAAAGCCACTTAATCTGAGTTAAAGCAGATAGGGTGGAACCCAAAATATCCTACACACTTGGTAGGATATTTGTGAGGTGGGGCCCACACGATCCCAACCGTTTCTTTTCCTCTATGTAACGCACCCGCGAAAAGCCCTTTTAAATGAATGTCAACCGGTGCGTTTTATTAAATTCTTAACGCCCCTATTAATTGGAAAGTTATGTCATTACCATTAATTCATCGAATTAGTGGTTCGTTTCTTAACTTGTTTTTCAAATTGTTGGTATGTAATAAAATAAGACCAATGCTTGTCTTTCTTGGGGGTGGCTTGTTGAGAGGATTTGGAGAAACTCTATCTTCATCCTCCTTCGCGAAGAACACGAAGAACGCGAAGAATGACGTCCTTCGACGAAAGGCGATGAAGAACGTCGAACCCTCGGAGATCGACGACGTGACGCCGTGTACCGCGATGCCGACGACTCTCCTTTCATGACATTCTTCCGCGACATTCCTTCCCCGTGACAATCTTCGATCAACAACTGATTGAGATTGTCGATGCGACGCCGTGTACCACGGCGACAGCGATGCCCCTTCCACGACGTGACGATCCTTTTCTTCCGCGACGGTCAATTCTGTGAAGAAATCACGTTCAATGACTAAGATGAGGTAGGGGTTGATTCTTTTAAATCTTTTTGATTTATACTGTGGCGTACAATTAAAATTGTTGTGAGACATTTTAAAACTGCTAACGTGGTGGTTGCGGACTAATGAACATGTCTGAACCCACCGCCCCTTTCGTTCTTGGTGTGAGAAATGGAAGATGTCGACAAAGTAGGCCGCACGGGTGACGCGAGGTCCTCGCAGTGATTGACGGACCCCGGGAGGACCTTTGGCGAAGACAACGTGAATTTCCAACCACCAGAACTCTGCCGGTGGTCCGCAGAGTGACCCGCCTGTGCGCCGCAATGGAGAACCACTGTGGCTGAAGCCGCGGTGGCAGCAGCACGGTCCCGCGACCGCGCGGGACCAGAGGAGCACGGGAAGTGGTGGCCCGGCTGCGTCCGCTGGTAAGGGCGGCCCCACGTGGGGCCACAGTTCCCTCACGCAGGGGTAGCACGCCCCCCGCTCTGCTCGGCCGTAACCGGCCGAGCCGACCCGCCGGTCTGGCCGGGTCGCACCCAAGACGGGCCGGGCCACCCTATCCGGGCTGGGCCACGCCGGCCGGGTCGGACCTGGACCCGGGACGGGTCGACCCAGGGGGGGTTGGGCCGGGCTGGTCCGGGCCCAAACCCCCCGCTTTCAGACCTTTTTGGTCTTTTCCTCATAACTTGATTTACGGACCTCTGATCGACACACCTTCAGCGGCGATGCGATCCTTGGATTGAGACGATCATTTTGGTATATCGCACTCAAGGTTTCAAAGTATGTTGGGTTCGGACGGGTTGGTTCGTACATGAAACCAATCGGGCCCTCGGAGCGGAAACACTCATAACATGAGCTACAGACGTCCGATTGACGTGCCTTCGACTTTGTTGGATTCCTCTATGAGAGACAAAACTTTTGGCTTACTCCACTCGTGGTTTGGATGATGTCAGAGTGCGGTCGGGTTGGTTCACTCAAGAAACCAATCGGGCCCCTAGAACGAAAAAGCCAATAACTCACTGACCGGGCGTCGGACTGACGCGCCGTCTGTCTCGTTGATTTAATCTTGATGAGACGGAACTTTTGGCATAATTATCTTGAGTTTTGGATGCAGTTGGATAGAGGCTGGGTTGGATTGCACTCGAAATCCAACCGGGCCCCTAGAACGGAAAAGCTGATATCTCTCAGACCAAACGTATGTTTGACATGTCGTCTACGAAGTTGAGTTCCTATTGATGATACAGAACTTTTGGATATATCAACTATGGACTATGTGTCAGTTGATGCATCGACCTCTTGGCTGGTGGAGTGGACCCTCCCGGAACGAGCATGCTGTTTGCGGAAACCCTAGAGCCGGTTGAGACTTGACGACTGCTGATCGAACGACTCGGTGTGTTACGGATAGCCCTATGGGAAGCACTTGGTTGTAGCAGCAGACCCACGACGGAGGAGCGCTTGGTTGTAGCGGCAGACCCGTGGTACTCAACAGAAGGAGTACCTTTTGAGGCTATGAGTGAGGACACATCACACTAGAAAGGACAAGTGTTGGCCTGTGGGGACTGTCATTTGTCAGATGACCCGTTCAGGCATGTGGGTGGACTGTGGGGTGGGCCCCACGTGTATGCGGGGCAATTGGGGGTACCTGGTAGGCCAGGACCCGACGTCCATGTTAAGGCAGGGTGTTTGTGCTGTCACCAGGGACCAATTGTCACATTTGGTATCAGAGGAGTTCGGTTCTACCGCAGAACTCCGGACTCTGATCTTTTTCTGTGTGAAGCAATAGTGTTGAGAGTATTTAGTGCAGTTATCAGTCCAGGGAGTCCAGTGTTGGTGTGGCGGCCAATGTATCCGTACACCAGGACCTTGACTTATGATATCCGACTTAATACACGAAAACATTGATTGCATGTGTGTTTTAGGTTTTCTTTGTGATTACTTGTGTCATCCCACCGAGCGACGAGGCCTCGGTACAAGGCCCTTTGATAGTAGAGGCACCAGCGGTACCTCTACCAGCCGAGCCACCGATGCTACTATCCCCAGCCGCTGATGGTTCACGTTACCTTAGTGCACTGCATGAGTTTCAGCGTCAGCGACCGCCCAGGTTCCATGGGGAGATGGACCCTCAGGAAGCTGAGGATTGGCTGGAGGAAGTTTTATGAGTTTTTCGTTTGGTAAGGACACCAACTTACCTTATGGTGGTCCTTGCAGCGAGCCTCCTGCATGCGGCAGCAGATAGATGGTGGTGCTTGATGCTACAGCTGCACGATGAGGCATCACTCATTTGGACGGACTTTGAGAGCCTTTTCGCTCAGATTTCATCCCAGTCACCTTCCGAGCGGTGCGCATCCAGGAGCTACTACAGCTGCAGCAGAGCAGGATGACAGTAGCCCAGTACGCGGTAAGGTTTACTGATCTCTCGCACTATTCCACGGACATGGTACAAGACCCATTCTTCAGGGCCTGAACCTTCGAGCAGGGGCTTAGGCGAGAGATCAGAGCTTCAGTTGTTTCTCAAAGCATTCCGACACAGACAGGGGTGTTGGAGCGAGCCCTCTTAGTAGAGAGTTTCCTTGATGAGCAGTCTCCAACAGCGGGACCCACCACTAGCCGGTATGAGGCCGAGTCTTCTGTAGCAGGCAGTAGATAGATGGCGCAAGGGTCCAAGAAGACTAGAACTATAGGTGGTCGACCGCGGGACACAGGATCGTCTGTGGGAGGCACCGTGGGTGGACAACGACTTACCATGAGCGGACATTGTTACTCATGCAGTAGGGTTGGTCACATGGCTCGTGACTGTTCGACCCGCCATACGGATGACCAGCAGATGACCGAAGGACCTCCCAGTCAGAGGCAAAGGTTTGATCGAGGCAGACCGCATGGAGCAGGAGACCGTGGCTGGGGAGCTGGCCATGTAGCTGGAGGCGGACAACGCTTCGAGGTGTTTCCACCACCACCACCAGGAGGTCCACCCCGACCGCAGGGAGCTAGTGGACATGGGAGAGCTCATCTTCAGGAAGCTGAGGCCTACGATCATGGAGCTCCGGGAGTAGATGGACAGGAGCGGGACTAGCTCCAGACCTGGAGACTTTTGTTCATGCTGCTTCTAGCGTTGTTGATGTTTTTTTGTAGATGTTTTGTGTCTTTGTACTTTGAGCTGCAGTAATAAAAGACACCTTTCTTTTGGCGTTTAGACTCCTGTACTCTCTTTGTGTTGTTACTAAGAGGTTCCAGTTTAAAAACCTTTGACTTGACCCCCACTTTTAGATACCTACTAGAGAAGACCCAGTGACAACACACTGATGCTGAAAGTGTGACTCAACCCTTAGAAGAGAGAGTAATGGTTTGATCTCTTGGTAGTAGTGTCTAGGCATTACGACGTCATCCTTGCTATGGGTTAGTATCATCCATGACGGGATTGACTGTATTAGGCGAAGAGTGTGGTTCATCAACCTGATGAGACCAGATTTCTCTTATCGGAAAAGAAGAAATCTTGGCAGCTCTTGTAGGACAAAAATAGGTCCAAGTCACCTAGGAGTGAATGATGACAGCTCAGAGCCAACAAAGGGCTTATGCTGTCAGGAGGCGGAGGCCACTAAAGTTCATGGATGGAGACCATGTTTTTTCTATGGGTCTGACCTCTACGTGAGTTACGGAGTTTTTTCCAAGGCGGCAAGTGGTCTCTGTGCTTAAATTGGACCCTTATAGGTCCTCAGCAGGATTGGCGAGGTGGCTTATCGCCTGGCTCTACCACCTCAGTTGCACCGGGTGCACGACATCTTCCACGTATCCCAGCTGAGGAGATACGTGCATGACCCGTCACATATCATTGACCATAGGGAGCTAGACGTTGATTATGGGGAGACTTTTGCGGAGGTCCCGGTGGAGATCGAGGATCGACAGGAGCGGGTCCTACGTGGACGGTCGATTCCTCTAGTGCACATCAAGTGGCGGCACGAGAACCTCCATGAGAGCACCTGGGAGCGGGAGGCTCAGATGCATGCTCAGTACCCCCTTTTGTTTCCCTAGTTTATGATATATCGTTACGGGGACGTAAAGTCCTGAGGTGGGAGTGATGTAAAGACGCATAAAATTCAAGGAAATTTTTTTCATAATTTTCTTTGGAATTAAAAAAAATGCAGTTTCTGACGGCACGTGATTTCAAGGCCCGGTGTGCTCGGAATCATTTTTCGATGTTTGGCTCAGGTATGTTCAGTGAACTAATGAGCGGGTTTTCCTAACTTTTGAACTGGTGATTGCAATCGAATTCCGAGGGTACCGATGGAATCGCAGCGCCGATATTTTCATAGAAACACATTTTTCGGAGTTGCGTTTGCTTGGGTGTGGTTTTTAGTTTTTGGGGTTAAGTTAATAAATAAAATAAAGTGGTGCGACAACTTTATTTTATTTCACTCAAAGCCTCTTAAAGACCCTTAAACTGAGTTAAAGAGGATAGGGTGGAACCCAAAATATCCTACCCACTTGGTAGGATATTTGTGAGGTGGGGCTCGCCCGAGCCCCACCATTTCTTTTCCTCTAAGTAACGCACCCGTGAAAACCCCTTTAAAATGAATGTCAACTGGTGTGTTTTCTAAAATTCTTAACGCCCCGATTAATTGGGCAGTTAAGTCGTTACCATTAATTCATCGAATTAATGGTTCGTTTCTTAACTTCTTTTTCAAATTGTTGGCATTTAATAAAATAAGACCAACGCTTGTCTTTCTTGGGGGCGGGTTGTTGAGAGGATTTTGAGAAACTCTATATTCATCCTCCTTCTCGAAGAATGCGAAGAACGCGAAGAATGCAAAGAACGCGGAGAACGCCAACCTTCGACGAAAGGCGATGAAGAACGCCGAACCCTCGGAGATCGACGACGCGATGCCGTGTACCGTGATGCCGACGACTCTCCTTCTGCAACGTTCTTCCGCGACGTTCCTTCCCCGTGACAATCTTCGATCAACAACTGATTGAGATCGTCGACGTGACTCCATGTACCGCGACGACAACGACACCCCTTCTGTGACGCGGTGATCCTTTTCTTCCGTGACGGTCAATTCCGCGAAGAACTCACGTTCAAAGACTATGATGAGGTATGGGTTGATTCATTTAAATCATTGTGATTTATACCGTGGCATACTATTAAAATTGTTGTGAGACTTTTAAAACCGCTAATGCGGTGGGTGCGGACTAATGAAAAAGTCCGAACACACCGCCCCTTTCGTTCTTGGTGTGCAAAACAGCGGACGTCAACAAAGCAGGCCGCACGAGCGATGCAGGGTCCTCGCAGTGAAGGAAGGACCCCGGGAGGACCTTTGGAGAAGACGGCGTGAATTTTTGAACATCGGAACTCATTCGGTGGTCTGCGGAGCGACCCGCCCGCGTGCCACGCCGGCACGGCCGCGCTGGCGGCGGAAGGCTGCGGCGCCTGGCGCGCCGCTGTGGAGAACTGCCACGGCTGAAGCCGCAATGGCAGCAGCACGGTCCCGCGACCACGCGGGACTGGAGGATCACGGGACGCTGTGGCCCGGTCGCATCCACTGGTAAGGGCGGCCCCACGCGGGGCCGCGGTTCCCTCACGCGGGGGCAGCACGCCCCCCGCTCCGCTCCGCTCGGCCGTAACCGGCCGCGCCGACCGGCCGGCCAGGCTGGGTCGCGCCCATGCTGGGCCGGTCCACCCCGTCCGGGCCAGGCCACGCTGGCCGAGTCGGACCCGGACCAGGGTCGGGCCAACCCGGTTCTGGTTGCCCCAGGGGGGGTGGTTGGGCCGGGCCGGTCCGGGCCCAGACCCCCCTTTTTTGGACCTTTTCGGTCTTTTGCTCATAACTTTAGCTACGGGCCTCTGATTGACGCACCGTCAGTGGAGATGTGATCCTTGTATCGAGACGGTCGTTTCGGTATATTGCACTCAAGGTTTCGGAGTACTTTCGGTTCGGCCGGGTTGGTTCGTACACGAAACCAACCGGGCCCTGGGAGCGAAACGCTCATAACATGAGCTCCGGACATCCAATTGATGTGTCGTCGACTTTGTTGGATTCCTCTATGTGAGACAAAACTTTTGGTTTACTCCGCTCGAGATTTGGATGTCGTCGGAGTGCGGTCGGGTTGGTTCGCTCACAAAACCAACCGGGCCCCTGGAACGAAAAATCCAATAACTCACAGACCGGGCGTCCGATTGACGCGCCGTCTATCTCGTTGATTTCCTCTTGATGAGACGGAACTTTTGGCATACTTCGCTTGAGTTTTGGATGCAGTTGGATAGAGTCTGGGTTGGATTGCACCGAAAATCCAACTGGGCCCCTGGAACGGAAAAGCTGATAACGCTCAGACCAAACGTCCGTTTGACGCGCCATCTGCGACGTAGAGTTCCTGTTGACGATACATAAATTTTGGATACATCAACTCTAGACTATGTGTCAGTTGATGCATCGGCCTCTTGGCTTGTAGAGTGGACCCTCCTGGAATGAGCATGATGTGTGTCGAAAACCTAGAGCCAGTTGAGACTTGACGACTGCTGATCGAACGAATCGGTGTGTTACGGATAGCCCAGTGGGAAGCGCTTGGTTGTAGCAGCAAACCCACGGAGGAGTAGCATTTGGTTGTAGCAGCAGACCCACGGTACTCAACAGAAGGAGTACCTCTGGAGGCTATGAGGTGGAGCGCTTGGTTGTAGCGGCAGACCCACGACGGAGGTGTGCTTGGTTGTAGTAGCACGGGGGAGCGCTTGGTTGTTGCGGAAGACCTATGACGGAGGAGAGCTTTGTTGTAGCGGCTGACCCATGGTACTCAATAGAAGGAGTACCTCTAGAGGCTATCAGGGGGAGCGCTTGGTTGTAGCAGCTGAACCATGGTGGGAAGCGCTTGGTTGTAGCAGCAGGCTCACATTACTCTATAGGTGGAGTACTACAGTAGTCAAAGGTTAGAGGGAAGCACTTGGTTATAGCGGCATACCCACTGTACTTGATGGAGAAGAAGTTTCCCAATAGCTATGGTTTCAACTTAATGATCGATCCTGTGTGGGTCATTGCGGGGGTTAGTACCTACCGATCCTTTATGGGACTGATGGCTTAGATGAATCAGTGGCTATATCTGATCATCTCTATCGTCTTACGAAGTAGTATTCCTGTGTGAGCGGAATCCTGTTTTGCTTTCCTATGTGGATTGTGTTGTGCTATCCTGTGTGGATTTATGTTTTTCTTTCCTATGTGGATTGTGTTGTGCTATCCTGTGTGGATTTATGTTTTGTTTTCCTATATGGATTGTGTTTTGCTATCCTGTGTGGATTTACGTTTTTCTTTCCTGTGTGGACTGGGTTGTACTTGGGCTCGGATGTTGGAGCCGAACAAGGAATTGATGACTTATGTTTATGTATGGGAATATACCTAAGCAGTCCCGGATGTTACTTCGTGATTGTATCTTACCTTGGTGTATTATCCTTTGTGGATTCTGGGAGACCATCGGCGGTATTGGGGTCCCTACTGAGTAGCTTATACTCACCCCTGCACGGGCTATGCCCGCACTACGTTGTGTTGGTTGTAGACGACAGACAGTGCTGATCGTGGTTAAGGCTTGCGGAGAAGGACGGTACCTGGAGGTGGACCACTGGACAGGACGTACTCGGAGCGGTCGGCTAGACTCGAGGAGCAGTGGAGGCTACATGTACCCACCCTTCAGGTGGGATTCCTAGTGGATAGCTCAACGTTGTGGCTTTACTTTTTAGTTGTTGTTTTCCCCTTTCCAGTTGTACTTTACTTTCAGTTTGGGTTTGTATACTGGCCCACTTACTTTTCCACACTTACTATTATACTCAGTTTTTACTTAGTGTTTACTTCGGCATGCTTGCTCTGTGGTGTTTGTGGTTTAGTTTATAATTGCAATGCCTTCCCTTTTTATCGAGAATTACGCCTTGGTGCTAGACGCCATCCCCTGGCCTATGGAAGGCGGGCTTGGGGTTGTCAGGGCACGGGCCCCGAGGACGGGTCGTGACAATAAGTACATATAAACTAAATTAATGTTATATTTATATAATGTTTTCATTCAGGACGTATTTGAATCACTTGTTATCTAATTTAAACAGAAATATAATAAATTAAAACTCATATGATTGTCAAAGCAGTTTTTACAAGAAAACCATCTTTAACATGGGATTCCTTAATATAATTATAATAAAAGATAATAATAAAATACTATATGGTATGATATATTTGATTGTGTTTTTTACTGTAGGTACCATTAACATATATTTATTCTATAGGGGGTTTTAATGTGTATAATGGAATTAAAGACTTAAGTTAATGGATTTAAATCTCACATTTTCTATTTGTGAGAAACATACTATATTTACAAAATATTCACTATATATGGTGTATATAATACCCATGAACATAATATATGATTATTAAAATTAATATTTTTGGTATTTACAAATCCAAATGGATCTATCTTTCATGGGGTAAAATATTCAATGTTACTAAAGGGGTAATAAATTTTGTATCAATTTGTCTTTATTGAGACATATGTTATGTTATACACCAATATTATTTTATTAGATGTATCTACATCCCCATAGACATGTTATATCACAAATATAATTATATCTATGATATTTTAAGCTTCATGTAATTTTATCCACACATGGGAATATTAATTTAATTTTATAAACTGTTAAGAGTTTATTGTTGGAGTCTCACCATTTGTTGAAATTGTTTATGATTATGGTTCCATTTTTGAAATATTATAATCCATAGATTAGGAATTCATATAAAATTTATTTTTCTATATTTATTCATGATATCATCATTTAATGGTACCATTTTCCTAATTTTTATTACATAAAAAATTATAAAAAATTTTAAATGAATTTGACTTTATTTTTATTTCAACCATAAATGTTTTTTCTAAAAAATATATTTTTTCTAATTATGTTTTAGAAAATTTCCAAAAATTATCGAATTATTTTTGATTGAAACGTTATCCATGTTTTAAATTTTTAGAAAATAGTTTTAAAATTAATCTTCATTTCTTTTTCAAATCAAGGATCTTTTTAAAACTACCAAAAATATTAGAGTATTAATTGTTATACATATACATAATGTATATAATTCTCCACTTTGATGACCAAACCATTCGTTGCATATTAAATCGTACCTTATATTTAAAATTTTCAAAAAACTATTTTTTATTAATTATTTTGGAATGATTTCTATTTAATATTTATTTTCAAGGAAAACAATATAATAAATTTTTTATGATTAAAATTATTTTAAAATGATTATCAGATATTATTTTAAATATTTTTTTGTTATATTCATTGGAAAAATGTTTTCAAAATTTTATATATATTAAAAATTGTTTTTAAAATTGCAATGGAATTTTTCATCATGAAACATTTTAAATTTTCATTCATAATTATTTCCCATCCATGTGGAAATATATTGGTGTTACCTATTATTTAATGGGGATACAATCTAAGAATATCATTCTAATTATTTCTTTGAAATGGATTTTTTTTATGAGATGATGTTTATGAAACCTGTTTTTATTACATTTTTTATCACATGAAAACATGTCTATGAAAATCAGTTGTTTTCACCGGCTATGCAGTAATGAAATGAATTTGAAACCTATCTATTTTCCCTAGATTATCACATAATGAAATGTTTATATCACCCATATAATTTCATGGTTTGTGATATTATTAATGTTTATGATCTTCTTCCACACATAAATATGGTATTCATTATTTGAAATTTGGGGCGTAAATCTAAATATAATTTTTTTATTAATGAATAATTCTATATGAGATCAGATATTACACATGTGTTTCTCCCAATACCAAAGATGTTATTACATAAGTGATTATATTAATCCAAATGATGTGGGTAAACTAGTGTTAATCCCATGAACAATTATGAGGGTTCACTGATGTTTAGAATATACGAAAAAATGAGGGCATATGGGTGTTATGGTGAATCCCAAAGTAGGTATGTCGGTTGTGAGATAATGAGTAAATTGTTATTAATATATTGGTGGGTATACATGAGATATTATTTTATATTCCTATATGTATTCCATAAATTCCATTTCTTATGAACTCTTGGATTATTTCTTATGATTTAGTTATTACTCATGACATATAAACTACCATTATTTAATCCTTCACAAATTATTATGTTATATGATATGAATGGTATGGATTCAAGTGTTATGCTCATGTTATCATACCATTATATTCATCTTTTTCATATGTATCTCTATTATTTTCCCATACTAAGCATTTGAGCTCACCTTTTCTTATGATTCATTTCCCTATGTAAAAATGGAATATTTTTAGTTGGAGTAGTAAATGGGATGATCATTGTTGGAATAATTTATGTTATGTCCCCGTACTATAATATATTGTTTCATGATTCCGTAGGCACTAAACTATTATTGTCCTCAAGAATGTGTTTATGTAATGTAATGAATATTCATAAAAATGATATAGTTTTCATGTATGTAAAACCTGGTTCAATATATATTCCATTTACTTCTTCATAAAGGTTATATGGAAGATGATACATACTTTATAGAGTTCAGCTATAATAACTAAATGATGGTCCACAACTATAATTTTCTCTATAATATCAAATGGTCCAATATACCATAACATCTACTTGTCACAAAAACTAATAAATCCATTGCATGGTTATACCGTCAATAGAATTTTATCCACTTCATGAAACACAAACTCATTCCATTGATTATCGACAGAATATTTTGAAAATTTTAAAATTTCTTAATATCCTTCTAGATATCATATAATTTATTAGTTTTCTCCTTATCTAGTTATATACTATTTAAAAAAATTCTCCTAACATCATTCATGTTGGAATGATTTTGAAATATTATCCTAGAAAAAACATTATAAATTCATTTTATATGATTCAGTGAATGTTTTGAATGAAAATTCTACAAGAGAGAAACATTTTATTATAATTTCATGGATGGAGTGCGAGCGTGAGTGTAATATGTAATATAATGTCTTTATTATATATTTAGATAGCCTGACATCTTGAGGATGATTAGTACTTCTTAAATGAATCTTTTTATGTAATTGAATATGAATACACTGATGAACCCTAGTTATTATCAGTTGAGAAAATTCCAATTCGGAACTAATACTACTATACATGGTTGTACAATATTTAATTTTTTAAATAGGTGAAGTGATATTTCTTATCTACAATTATAATGAATTTAAATTCATAACAATGAAAACAATACATCATTTGGTTTTTGTATTAATGATTTTCGTATCTATATTACTAAATAAATTTATGTGAAACGATTGTTTAAAAAAATTAAACTCATTTCATGGGAATAATGAAACAAATAAAGTCAAATGTGGATCAAGATAAAATTATAAATATGTTTTTATTTAATAGTTCATTATTCTTAAGATATAGTTTCATGAGTTGTTAGATTGTTTAGTGAAGATATTTATACTCTAAATAATGAAGTATTTTATAAGTTAATAAATATATCATTACCATATTTTAGTAGTGTTAACACTTGATTAATCAATATATTTGAAATAACAATAATTTGATTTATTATTAAATGTTATGAATAATCCGTTTAAGGAAAACTGATTTAGTAATTATGATCTAGTTTATATAATTCGACCACAACTTAAAAAAGGAAAATGATTTAAAAAATTGTGACCTCTCGATGCATAAATTAATTATTATAAAGAATACACAATAAATAAATAATTAATAAAAAATAAAATTTAAATCAAATAATTATTTTTATAGTCATTACTTCCAATAATTTCAATTGATAAAATATTGATGAATAAAATAATTATTTTAAAATAGAAAATTTTATTTTTAATTACCTTATATAGTTATTTAGAAAATATTATTATTATGTTAATAATTAATTTGAGGTTATGAAAATACTATATCAATATTTAAATTTATTCAAGAATAACATAAAAATAACATCAAATATCAAAAATCAAAAATTACTCCAATAAAATTTTATAGAAAAATTTATATAGAATAAATAAGAAATATTTCCGTTCATTAAATGTTCATGGAAAATAATATTTAGGTAAAATGAATTTAAACATAAAAATATAGTATTTTAAAATTTCGTTAACTTAATTAGCATAGAAAATCTAATTTTATCACATCCTATGCATGAGCCTTTGTAGATTTGTAGACCATATTTTTGGAATATAGGCTTGGTCACTTGTATTATTGTTTTTGAATAGGTTATAGGAGCTTAGTGGAGTTTTTGAAGACATCCTCAAGGTGTGTTATGGGATACTGTAGTGGGTCTCCATGATATTTTTTCATGTGCTATATAAGATTGCAATATTGGGAAATATATGACTGATGTATGAATATATAAACAGTGTTATCTTGATAATGATATATCATGGTGATGTATCTTTATTAATGTATGATTTCTATTTTAAATAAATCTATTTTACAATGGGGATATATATTTTATAGAAAAAATGATTTTCTTTAAGTTCATTTTCCATTATATGCGTATATTATCCACTAGTGATCTCATATGATCCTCAAAAGTATTTAGAATTCATTATAATATGAATAGAAATTGATGGTATATTATACTATGGTATAGTTTGAGTGGGATGTTTCAGGGCTAGGGCACTAGAATGTTGTTTTAAAGAATTGTTTTGGTTTTTATTTCTCTAATATGGGATATTTTATATGGAGAAAGGCCAGTAATAGTTTTTGATATGAACTATATTATTCTATTCCAGTACAAGTATGTATAGTAAATCCATGTTTCTATGGAGTTGTGAATATATAAATTTAATTCTCTATTATAGATTCTTTTTTTGGATAAATAAATGTTCATATTGTTACAATTTATTTGTTTTACTAATAGACCATGATGTAAATATGTGGGTGTACATAAATTATATTGGCTATATAGGTTCACATGACAATTTTATATTCTATGTGATTAAAAAATAGTTTCAATAATAAAACATGGCACATCTACAGAAGAAACTAACGATAAATACAATGGATTTTTCATTAATAATTATATTTTATTCTATACTAAAATGATCCATCACAATAATGAATCTATTGAAATTAATATATTTATTTTTTTATTTTAATTAAATTTACAAGGATTTTTTTATTATACCCTAGTGTATAGTTGGATATGAGAATACATATTTAAGAGGATTGATATAGTATTATTATGATGGAATATAATATTCTTTATGTTATGTGGGACTAAATAATGATATATTTTTCAAGGAATATAACCCTTGTAATATTATTGGCCATATAAAATCAAGGGAATATATAAATGATAATATATTACTCTATGTGATGGTGAAAATATAGGAAATTAGAAAAGTTGGTCTCTTTTCCTATTTCTACTTTGGATGTGTTTTGATATATGAAGGTAGTTTATGTTAGAAGGGTTAAATCATGTATTAGGATGCCTTATAAGAGGTAATAATGGGAATATTCATCATGTTGTGTGGGTTATACATGGGTGATGGGTGGAAGAGTAGTTAGTATTGACATGAAACAAGTCGTATGAATGAATGGATATAAGAGTGTAGATAGTGCTATATGTGGATTGATTATGATAAAAAGGTGATTAATTGTTATCTATTTATGGAAGTAAACCTAGGATTTGTGTGATATAACTCATAATTATATAATTATATTTCTTCAGTATGGTTAAAAAGTGGTGTATTTCTTATAAAGAATAATATTTGATAGATAATGGTAGTAGCTATTCACTATATCAATAGTTGTTTTTTCTAGTCATTTTCCTTTCAAAAAATATAGTGGGATGAGAATGACTGGGTTTGTAATCATGGGGGACATGTTAATAATAAGGTGATGATATATTTTATATGTTGAAATTAGGTTAGAGTTGAGGGATCATTAGTGTCTCCAAACTGATTGGTGTAATATTAAAGGATTCCAGTGTTATTGTATATGTGATAAAACAAAACCCATGATCTATATGAAGATAACAATTGAATTTAATGATACACATTTTCATTAATTATATATTTCAATTGGATTTAACCTTTCAATTATTTGTTATACATGAGTTCTATTATAGATTTATTAATGAATGAATGATAATTTGTAATAAAAGGAACATATATGATATTATAAATATTAATTTGGTAATGATGTAATTTTATATCATGTTTAAACTACTATAATGTATTTTGTTGAATGTACAATCAAAAGAAAGCATGAGGTAAGGGATTTCTTAACTAAATTCTCCTTAATTAGGTTAAATTTCTTCTTCATTGATTAATTCATTTTATAATTATGTGTATAAATAATGTAGATTAAATTATTTTTTATATTAACTTTTTATATGGATTTACAGTAGATACACATAATCAATTCATTGATTAATTATCACTTCAAAATTATAATCATTTTAAGTCTTTATTTCTCAACCTCTTTCTAGTTGAGTTTTTTTATTATTGAATTTCAGTTAAAAGAAAATTACTTTACCATTATATAATAAACCCAATTCATATTCATGTTCTCTATTTATACATTATATTTTCAATGAATATTCCATTTTCAACACTTTTGTATATAAATTTATTGAGAAAATTTAGTTAGTAAAATCTAAATTCATTTCTCTCAGTTGTAGGAAATACGTTTTTTTCCAAAACCATGATTAATAAAAATTCCTTTAAATTTTTTTTCCCTTTTAAAAATATTATTTTAAGGAAATTTTCAACAATTTTAATTTGATAATTTATTTTCAAATTAATCTTACTCCATGTTAAAATAATCATTGTCTTCCTTTTATTAAAAATGTGAAACTAATATTATTATCATTTTCTAAAAAATCATATTTTTCTTCATTTTTTATGAAAAAATATAATGTTCTTTTTAAATTTTAAATATTTTATTGAATTACCTTATATCATAGCTTATATTAAATTAATCTATCGATATAAATTTTATTACAATATTTTAAATATCGTTTTCAATGTGATTTCTATAGAAATGCTTTTTCAAATTGTATTTCAGAATGAAAAGTTTGTTTTCATAAAAACGTTTAATGATATATTTATGGTAATTCAATTATTCAATGACAGAAACCCTTTATTCCTACTATAATGGGTATATATTGATACCCTCATTAATATTCCTCTATTTGTATTATGATTATTTGGACTAATTATAATAATGAAATTAAATTCCGTGTTTCATTTCGAAGTAATTAGCTTCACATTGAAATATACACAATTATATAATCATCAAAAACTAAATTTCCTATAAAAATACTCATTATTTATCATGGATTTGATTATTTCATAAATTGTATCTCTTTTCTACACATGGTTTTCCATTTTCTATGTTATTGTCTAAAGGTGAACTGTGGATATCATTGTATCCTTTAATCAATATAGATACATGATGTTTAAGGATATTGAATCATGAATTAATTCAGTTATTTGATACATATGTTCAAGGATTTATTCCTTCAATGATGGGTGGGGCCTAACATTATATATCCCATTAATTCATATGTTTGTATCATGCTACAAATAAGCACGATAGAATTGAACATGTTTTTACAGGTAGTTTAAACTACTCTATGAAAGGTCTTGATGATAGAGGAACCTTGTTCCTACGACATGATGTCTAAAAATTAATCATTTCCTTAATTAAGAGTTAAATTATTATTATCAATTATTTTTCACTAAGATAATATATATTTATGAATATCATTTTTATTTTATTGATTAATTGGGATGTGTTTTCAGTTATTTACATTTATATATTCATTATTCCTTGTCCATTCAATTAAATATCATGTGTACTAAGTTACATACCTATCCATGATGATTATTCTTTTCGATTCATAATAACATATATAGTACATACCCTTACAGATCATTCGAGCTCAAACTTCTTTATTTAATTACTAGGAATCCATGAAGTGTGATATGATTAACATGAGGGGATATTATAGAGGTAATAATGATATTCTACAAAAAAATATGTTATAAGTTGTGTAGCCAAATTTATTATGGGAATCTTATATGTATCTAGTATACCAAGACTACTAGACTATTTGTTCCCTCAAGATTTTATTAGTTAAATATTATGCCAATTTATTAAATCAGTTAATGTATATTAACAACTAAGGTTTAAGTTTCTACATTATGTATTTCAAAAATTATTAATTTATATAATCTTATTTAAATATATTACAAAAATTATATCTTTTTTCGTTGGAGTATTTTATGAAAAATATATATATTACTATGATGGGAAATAAAAAATTATTGAATAAAAACACTTTATTCTACTTATATATAAATAAAATCATTATAAGTTAATGATATAAAAGATTTATATAATAATTTATAGTCAATATGAGATGAAAAAAAATTTATGACTGAAAATTTCGTGCTATTTAGTAAATAAAAATTTGTTATATATGGGATTAATTAGAGATAATCATGACATAAAATAGAGTAATTAACCACATTCCAATTTCAAGGATATTCCATTTTAGACTATCCCTAAAATTCATATACTCCATATTATTCAAAAAGTGATTTGTATTTTATATTTAATAAAATTATGTTTCTAGTGGGCCCATTTATATAATTTTCATTATCTTATTTATGCACATTAAAACACAATTGAGTTCAAGGAAGCCCTTTTCCAACATCCTTATTGTATGTAGTTAAGGAAAAAAATTATATTATATAAATTTAAATACATCAAATTCAACATAAGAATATTTAATCATAGCTAGATGATTTACTAGTTTGAACTTCTCCTCAAAATATTTTTATATCAAGATGCGTGTTGTATATCTACGTCTCTATACTCCATGAGTAAATTAAGATTATTTATAACCTAAATAAGGTTAATATAAATAAAAATTACATTATTTAGAATAAATTAATGTCAATCTACTATGAATGTATCAATTACCATATATAAGTAATAATTATGTAGATCAACAAATTACATCCACTGATCTCGTGATATCCATTGGGGGATTTTTTCATACATATAATGGAGATTGAAGGTGGTATAATAAAACTAAAACCAAATCATAATACTAATCTTCATCCCCCTTTTCTAGAATATGTTTCAATTCCTATAGATACAAAACTCCATCATGAACCTCAACATGAAATATATATATTATACACACATTAATAATTATACTTATATTTTATTGGAAAATAAAAAACTATATTTATTGTTAAAACTTTTATTTTCCATTATTATAAAAAATATAAATTTTCTAGGAGATAGGGATGTGCTTCTAATCACGATATATGAAGGGATGGGAATAATCACACATTCTAAAATCACCATATTGTATCTATATAAAACTGGGTCATTTTTTTAGACACCGCATATAAATAAAATTTTAAAACTAATTTTATTTCATTTATTTTATAAAAATTTTATGTATTCATGCTCATTTATTCCATGTTGTTACCGAAATATATTTATCAAATATATTTAATAATTAGTATACATATAATTTATAATTTTTTCAAATTCAAAAAAGACATACCAAACAAAGGTAACCTTAAATAACCTTCTACTGGAAATAGTGAAACAACATGTTCTATCAGTAAAATTTATAAAGGTATTCTATCTAAACAATTAGACATAGCTGATGTAGAAGGAAATAAATTGTAACAATGAAGCATTCATGATTAATGTCAGAGAATTTCAAATAAACTATTAAAGAATAATGTGAAAATATGAAAATTATATATCATACATGATAAATATAGATGGGAGATTCAAGGGGTTTGATATATCTATGTTGGATATCCAACCCATTTGTATATGTCATTTATTAGTATTACCTCAACCAATATGAAAAAAAAACATTTTTTAGTTAAATGTTTCAAAAAATTACTTTAAAAACTAAATAGTTTAAAAATCAATCGTGTCATAATATATATATATATATATCATTGGTTCTCTCTAAATGAAGATAGTTGTGAATAATATTATAAAAATTGGATAAATCAAACAAATATTTCTATAAACAATGAAAAACCCAAGTCGTATATATAACTCCCCACCCTAAATAATAGGGTCTATGATGGAGAGCCAAATAACCTCATGCATGCTTCCCTATATGAAAAATGTTCTAAAATACCATTGAAGGTGGAAATGCCATTTATAGGGAAACTATACCATCAATTTAAATTTAATTTGCCGAAAAATATAAATAAAAAAATAACTATGACTATTAAAGGGAGATGACAATGTTTAATAATATAATAACATTTGAAAATAATTTCATACAGATAAATATGATGGTCTCTTATGGTTGTAACAAATCTATATCATAAATTTTTATAATAATAAACAAGAAGAACATTTCAAAATTTTTCTTGATTCCCACTAGTATAAATAACATCTACATTATCTATAATCATCTATCTATCATGGGTCCTTTTACCTTAATTTGACCCTAAACATGAATACTTAATGTTCATCAATATTCTTGAGAAGATTGTGAATAAAAAACCCCAATATGACACCAACAACGCATCTTTAACATTCTTTCACTAGTATAATTGGTGTATAAAACGATAGAATGAAATATAAAATATATCATAAGTAATCATTTACAAAGAGTTTCTATGCTGACCAAGACACTATAAGACCAAACATTACTGGATTCACTCTCTCCCAAAAGGATGATCAAATGATGGTTGAATAGATCCAGAACTATCCAATATTATAATAAACATGTATCTCATAATCCACAAGGAATTAAATGAACAATACTCAACCTGGTTTGAACAAAACGGAATCTATCTTTTGACTCTATCTCAGGAAAGTCCAAAAGGGAATTTTAATTGTAATTTTGTCACATTTCAAGCTACAAGGCCATCATAAACCAATCCTATTCATATTTAAAAATAAATAATCATTTCATGTCATACACACTCAACCTAAAAGGGATAGTGATACCTAAAAAAATAAAATATTTTGTTTAATAAAAAAAGGACACTAAAGAATGCTAGTACATATAATAAGTAATATCATATAAACTATACACAATTTTTTAATTATGGGAAATTATTTGCAACATATATAAATATGTGTTCAAAATCCAACATGATAAAAAAATAGCATCCTCATAGTATTAATAATTATAAATGGGTCTCATGGGTTATGTACACACCCACATGTGATCTAAAACATCCATGTTTCACAATATTCTGGCAATAGTAGAATCACACCAAGTAAATAGGTTTATACAATGGTGAAAATAGTACGTAAAATACAACCTCAAGATAGTTGATTATGTTCGGTAATATTCAACAAATTATCAAATCGCGAATAAAAAATCATACCCTAAATGAACTATATCACATGAAATGGATTCCCCAAATAGTCCTCTAGTGGTACAAGTTCAGTAGAATTTCAAATATTGGGTTTTAATTCACCAAATCCATTTTTGAATAAAGGAGGGATCAATAATTACTCATCAAATCTCAAAGAGAATTGTTGGTACAACTAAATACCATTTATCCTCCATGAATCATTCATTTTAAAATAGTTATAAGATGAGATTACAAATGAAGAGAGTCTTAAGGTGATCAATCTATGATAACATACCTGAAAATGTTCACTATTCTTGAGAGATATATCTCCATTCAAATAGATGTCATCAACACATTGAATCCAACATGAATATACCCAAGTATGATCAATTTAGCATTGTATATTTATAGATAATAAATGTATATCCAATGGGTTATACTTATATCATCAATCAATCATGAATATATGGTCCTCCGATTAAGTAACATAACTCTAAACCCATGAAATGATCATAGATAAAGGTAAACCATGATTTGGTCAAGAGGTGTATTAAAAATTATAAATCTATCAATAATATATGAAATAAGAAGGAATATATCATATTATTATCACAAAAACACATGATACATCATAGATATACTAAAACATCTGAATAATGATGAGGAAACGTTTTGTATATCTTGAGAGAAACTATTGTTATAGCTTCACCCGATAGATCAAACAATAATTAAGAAAGGGGAGATTAATGGGAGAGTACAAAAGTCAAGGGAGGAATTCATTAATTTTTAATAATGTGATTAGGGATTGATAATTCAATTAAAAAATTTTAAAATTTATACATTTATAAATAATTTTGTTACATTTAATTAACTTCCAATCAGGCTATACAGGTGAGCCAGTTGGACTCACTGGAGTGCCGATGTAAAAGGAAATAATCCTCATGGGTATTCCCATAATAGTCGTATGGATAGTGGCATCACACAATCTATACAGTGTGGTCTACATAAAACTAAAGACCTATAGTAGCCCCATTGGATCACAATTGGGTGTTTAAAAACACCTTTTGTCTTATCCATAGTTCACTCATTCAATCATCAATTCTCGAACCCTATATACATCACCCAACCAAATAACCCCTACAATAGAGATGAAGAAATTGGAAAAATGTGAATTTTAAAATCATTAATCATATCCTAAACAAAAATGAAAGAATAATTATATATATATACCCATTAACATCTTCTTAGCTTCGAGAAGTATGTTCAATGGTTCTTCCAAAATTATATAGACCATTAAGACTAACCATCAATCCACCACTCCCATGTGTCATTGTAGATCTATTTAGGATACCACATAATATGTAAAAATTATACTATATTATATTATAATAATATTTCGATTGTTACTTAATCTATTAGTAGTGATCAGTATACTATATGTGAGGATCTAGATCAACTTCCTCAGAGTAGATAACATATATAGGATTGATCATGCACTTATGTTGCTAAGAAACATGAATTACATAATGCATACCTCAATTGTGACATGCATGATCCAGTTACTATGTTTTTATTCCAAACAACATAGTGATACTAATGGATCCTATATATGTTGGTTCTTGTATCCCTCATATCCTAAAATGTTAGTAGCCTAATTGAGGTGTCAATATAAGAAAATCCTAGTTACATATAGAATATCCTTATGGTCTCATCCTATGGATAACATAATATTTATACCTTATTTGAGATATGATAAACCTATTTGGAGCTACATTCATTCTCTTAATGGTCTCATATACAGTATTGGGCCCCACAACTACTGTTTCACAAGCCTAGTTCCAATAAAATAGTTAACAAACATATCTACCATGAAGACCCTCAAATGGAACCATAAGAATATATTCTTTATAAATATTGTTTTTTTGAACTATACCAAGGCTGGGTGATCATCATATGATCCTCTAGAATCTAAAAAATAGGGCTGAAGAATTTCCTCCAATATCCAAATCATCTCCTTGGATTGTCTATTTATCTGGGGAAGGTTGATTTTTCTCAATCTCTATTGATTTCATATGGACTTATGAAATAACTCGTAAAACATTGATGTATAATATGAATGTCTATCATAGAAAATCTCTAAGAAACTCCATGAAAACATACTATATCATAGGCATATAGCATCCCCGTATCTACTACTAAGTGAGTCTCAATGATTGATAGAGTTGGGAATCTATCATTAGGTTATCAAAAATCACACAAATAGAATCATTAATTCTCAACATCATGTCTAAACCTAACAAAATAACCATCATGACATCCTACCATTTTCACATGGGAATATTATGTGTTTATAGATAACCAAAATGGTAAATTTTCTTGGTCACTATCCTTTAGAATGTAAGTATTTAGGAAATTAATCCAACAATTTCACACTTCATCTTATGCCACCATAACAACTACATAAAATTATGGTACATATTGGTAATGCCTTGATTCCCCACAGACATAGAGGAACAAAATTCTGCAAAAATATCTCCCCTAATGGGAATAATGACTTCATCTTTCCTATGTATTGGGGTCACAGAATCACTTCCCAAAAACAATCCAGGTATTGGGTCACTATATATTTGTTGTTCTCAAATCATGATACATTATGGGTTAGTGTCCATGCCACCCTTTGCCTTCTCAACAACGGAAGATGTTTCTACTAATGGGAATCATATCATCATCCCATGGTCCTCAAATTCATCCATTATCTAACCAACCAATAGGATCATTATGATCCTATATTCTACTAAATATAATTCACCATGATATTTAGATACATACATATTACAACTAGGAGAATCTAAAATGATATTTCCCTAAAATGGTGAATATTACATATCTCTTATTAACATCATATGGTTCACTACACAGTGCATCTGCCTAAAATTATGATCCTTATATGAGGTGATATAATAGTTCTTATGATGGAGATTAACACAATAAAAATATATTAATTTTTTTTGTTTATCCATGATATATAATCTTGAAAAACGGATTCCTAATCCATCCCACTGTTAGTACAGTTCTTATCATGGGTAGTAGTTGATGTGAACCATAATCTACCACCCACTCTTTCTACATCAAAACAGCCTTTGAACCATGTCCATAGGCATCATAATATATGGCATAACTAATCCCATGTTCTAGTGGTATCAGACTGTACATGTATTAAACCTTATCTTCAGTTAGAGAAAACATTTCTCAGTCTGGTATAAACACAAGCCTTTTATTTAGTATATTCTAGTATTTTGATAATTAAGAGATGTCCTGGATTTATCTCTGATTGTCTCTAGTTATATAAAGAATGTTTATAATATCAACCCTATTTTTAGGACATGTCATGGACATGACCACCTCTACTTTTTATGAACCTAGACCATATTCTGAAATAACATGTTGGTCTAATATTACATCCTGAATAAAAATGGGACGCTTATATAGGTTTGAAACTAGTATATGTGCCTGATGTACACTCATGAATCTCATAAGGA
Source organism: Viscum album (assembly GCA_963277665.1). NCBI lineage: Eukaryota > Viridiplantae > Streptophyta > Magnoliopsida > Santalales > Viscaceae > Viscum > Viscum album. Next base: position 1,504,991,066 of record OY728137.1, on the reverse strand, counting down.
TTCTGGTATGTTTCTCAGGGGTCAGTGACAAAATGAGTATACATTCATTGAGAATCATGAAATATGAGTCATGGAATGTCTATAATATCACACTCTTGAGAGACATGGAACCTTTCAACACATTCATCAGTCAATACAATATCATCATGCACTCTTATATCTTGTAGCTTCACTTAAATTCCATCATTAGAATTTCCACATATGTAACCAAGAACTAGTGATAGCATTTTCAAAGATCAGTCTTAGAGAACCACCATGATTCCAATAATAGATCAAGTTGATCATTTCTTCTTTGAAAATGGATTCTATTCATCATCATCACCTAATTCAACTTACAATAATCTATTAATATTTTAATACTACTATCTTAATTCATGGTGAAGAAAAAAGGTTCACCACAATGTTATATACCCAGCTTAATAAAACCCATATATTCCAATTCCTCCAATTATATATTGAGAACTTCCAACTCATCTAGTTCTCTATGACACATGGATATAAAATTGGGTTTCCTAAAAATCAAGAATTATATCTCAATCATAACTCCTATATTAGAGGGAGGAAAAATAATTCATCCAAGAAGATGTTCAGAAAAATATCTACAATTAAAGGAAAAGACGATGGGTCTCCCATTGATCCTGATGAAATATAAAATTCTTCAGTCAACAACTTAATCATCCCAAGATTTCTCATGTCTATACCCAATCTACGTACTCGCAACTGCCACTTAGTATTTATCATGAACATTTTCACTTAAGTGAAGTAAATAAAACCTGTCTCTGATTGGAATCAATCTTTCCTAAGATTCATTTAAAAATTCCATTATATGAATCACATATAATCACATCACATCAAAAATCATAAAGTCCAAGTAATTTCCATTACTATAATTTAAAATATAAAATACATTAGATCACTGAACATGGTCTTCTTATGTGCACCATAGTGTATCATGGAAATGAATATTCTTAAATATCATGACAAGTCAGTCAATTCTATAAATAACAATTGTACATATAAAGAAATTTGAGCATACAAAAAAAATTATGTATACATTACGTAAATGACCAAGATGACCCCAATATTAGTATATATTTCACCCCCACCATCCATTGGAGTCTGATCCGTTAAATGTAGTAATATTTCTTTTGCATCGTTACCCTCTACCTGAGGTATTTGGCTTGCCTATGACATCACTTCATATTCCCACTTCTATGGACACAAGATATATCATTGGGTAATAGATCACATAGATCATAAAATCATGTAAGAACTCATTTTTTAATATTTGATTTATAACTATAGGATATTCACAACCTTATAGAAATGTCGACAATTTTTCTAAGGTACTATGCATAATTTTTTTCAATATTTGACCTTACCATAGTTTATTCACTATATAAATCCTCTAGAAGGGGAAAACAAATATATAGTCTTTCCAACCATATTAATACCACCCAATGGATGATCCTAGATCTTAATATTCTTTATACATTAAATAAAAATCTCTTTAGTATTAGTAGATCCACCATTCTGAGTACTGAATTTTGTTAGAATGAAAAATCCTCAACCCTCATCAATGAACATAATAATAATCAGGTCCTTGATCCGAACCTCCATGTATTTAGTTATAATATAACTATTAACATTCCATGTTATATCGAAATGTTATCCTATCTTGAACATACAAGATTTATGTGAATCATTTCCAATAAATATGGTTGTGAAATAATGAAGTTTGGGGAAAAAGTATGCATATACCATAATGGATCCCAACAGGGGATCATAGAATTTTTTGGAATGATCATTTTTTGTTATGTTAATGAATAATTTTGTGAAAATAGTCTCTTGAAGGCTTCCAAGCAGAGACTCTATTATTTTCAATCCAATCCCATCTTTCCTCTCAAACTATTGGTGTGTCAAAATATCATGAACACTTCTATATTCATATATCCTTCCTCAGGAATCATAATAAGATCAAAGTCACCCTGGGTGATATCTATCTCATCGTATGAATCCAATATCCCTATAGATCCTAAATAGGATAATGGATACAACATATATTTGTTTCTATAATAGAATTCCATATACTTTGGTGTTCTATCTCCATGGAAATGTACTAGCAGAAAAAATTCAAGATTAGCGGTGCCCATAGATTGAATCACCAGATTATATATGGTTGCATGACTTATTGCACCCACCTTCATAACATCTGGTGGAGTGGGGAAATCCCTAATTGAGGGAGTATCAGGACTTATGATAACTTTTTCTACCATTAGTGTCCTTTGAGGATGAATAATATGAAACATGAAAATATATTTTAAAATGAATGAAGACATTATTTTAAGATAGAACCTAACTTATTTAAGGGATTATACAAATATTTTCTTACTAGGATACTAATAACCCTAGGTATATAAATTATAGTAAAATCCTTGTCTCTCCAAACTAGCATTTCAATCCCAATCATATATATACCAAAAATGAAATCAATCTAAAGATCATATAATTAATTCAAATTAGGCAAAACTTATAAGTAGAGAGAAAAAATATATCACTCAAAAAAGAATAAATTTATACAATAAACGGACAAAATAAATCAAGGAATAAAAATTGAGAAAATATATACAATATACAAGAACTTTATATATTTCAGGTAGTCTAGCATGATATTAATGACGCATAAATACACTCAAATACCATTTAATAGAAAAAACAAATCTATTGTATCCTAAAGTCCTGTTTCACATGATTTGGCCAAACACAAGGAAAAACCCTACTAGTGTTGCACATATCCTACCACCTTCATATCATGTCTCTTGGACAACAGTTGAGTTGGTTGTATTTGTTTTTAACAAAGCAATATGATTTTTATGTTGTAGGATGAAACTTTGTTAAAAAAGGTAACGAAAATATGGATTGAAGAAGGTTTTGAGTAAAGTTGTAAAACCCGACCCCGAACTATTATGATTACAAATAGATCATGGAGGATCAGTTTTAGAATCATCGACATTAGATCTCGACATCAGCATAAGTTAATATGAATTATCATGATGCGATTTATACATGAAGCTACTGGAAATAATATTGAATATATAATGAATGTAATGATCATAATTTTATGTATCATAATCATTTATATCCTATTCAAGGAATATAGATTCTTGAAAATCATATTCAGGATAACATGGAAGGAAATATGATTGCTAGAGTTTTTGGAAGTTTCAATAATTTCCCGTGTAACTGTGAGGATGCTTTACAGAATTTGTTTTTTTCACATAAATCAAAAGTCTATTTTGAAACATAGGATACAAGATTTAAGAAGAAAAAGTGAGGAATGAATTTTGATTGAAGATATCAAAGTAAGGAAAAGCTGTTGATGGGTAATTGGAAGAAAAATATGTTGTTGAGCCTTAGGAAGATAAAATTGTACTAAGATTTTCAAACAGATATTTTTGTACTGAGATTTTTGTACTTGGATAATCATGCTAAGAGTTTTGTACTCAGATTTATGTATTGATATTTTCATACTGAGTAAAATGTACCTAAGTATTCATAATGAATAATTTTTACTTAGGAATTCATACAAATGAAATCATACATAATAATTCATTTAGAATAAATCTAAATAAGGAAATTGTACCGAAGAATTCATAATGAATAAATGGTATAGAAGAAATTGTACAGAAGAAATAAAAATAATATTTCTTAAGGAAATAATTGTACCAGGGTTTCTGGGATTTCATTAGGAAAAAATCAAACTGGGATTTCATAAGGAAAAAATCATACTGGGATCTATAGGTTTTCAAAAGGAAAAATCATACTGGGATTTCTCAAAGAAAAAATTGTACTGGGATTTCTTAATGAAAAAGAGTATTTCAAAGTCAAAATGGAATATAAATTGTAATTGAGGATTCGAAATTGAATTTAATGAGTCAAATAGAGATCCAAAAATCAATAATCTTTCTGGATTTGAAAAGGAAGTGAATGAGTCAAAGATAGATATGGGGTTTAAGGAGAATTAAAGATTCAAGAAATTTTTCAAGAAGAACAAGTTTTGATAACTACAAAAAAACAATTTTTGATTTTCCAATAAAGCGAATATTGAGTTTATTTTTAAAAGTTAATCCAAAATGTTCAAGATCGAAAGCTATGGAATTTTTGGAACATGTATTAATTACATAAAAAAAATTTGTTTCATATTGAAGTTGTCGAGGATCAATTTAAAAAAGATAAGTAAACCATGTTCCTTTGGATGAAAAATTGTAGGAATACAATTAAGATTCAAATAAATTAAAGAAGGTTGGAAAAAAGAATAATCAGACCAAACTAACCATCTGACTTAGTATCTGGATGTGTATGGTCAGACTAATTGATGTAGATGATGTTTTTCAGAATGCGGTTATGTAATACTATTCAAGTCCAATATATTCATTATGAGAATTATTGATGTTCTTAAAGAAGGTACAATGGTAGAGTTTTATTATTCTTACCTATTGAGGAAGTGAAAACTTTCTAATGTGAATCAGAAAATAAGAAGGAAAGTGAATCTTGTAACTAAGGATACTTACTAGTTATTGAAAAGGCTTATTTTTGGGAAGTGTATACTAGAAAGGATAGTTGGTGGAATGGGTATAAAAAACTATATAAAGAATGTTTCTACTAGGATTGTTGAATTTTACATTTTTTTTCTTTTGTACTGTAGAAGGAATAGAGTAAAATAATACATGTTGGTGGGATTATCGAACATGGAAAGAAGTGTCCCATTGTAATATTCCATGAAAATATCATATATTTCCTAACCTTTATATTTGTTTTATAGGAATGTTGAGGTCATGAGTTATACTTGATTGGATCTAAACTCTATCAAGTTTGAATGGTTAAGAATTTTTTTTATAGGGTTATAAAACATTCTTATAAAAGAAAATCGAACCACTAATTCACCCGCACACCTGTTAGTGGTCTCGATATTACATGAGAATAATAATTATTATCAGAGTGAGGTTGCCCATGAAATTTATATATATGAAATGGATAATTTCAATTATGTGAACTATATGGGGATTCCAATTATCAATGAAAAGAACTATCGTAACTAGAAAGATATAATTCATCAACATATTATTTTTATTGGCTATGAGGTTTTGGTAGTTACTAAAGAAGCATTTCCTCCTCGTATTGAGAATAACCATCTTTCTTCTATTGATAAGAAAAATATTGAGAATGATGGAAGAGAAATAATTTTATTCACATAACTTAATAAAATTGAGATTCTTAGTGTAAAGGGAGTTGGAACTTCAAAAGGTATTTAAGATAAGTTGAAAAGTATTTATGAAATAAATACAAGGTAAAGAAGGTAAATTGAAAATTTTAGTAACTGATGTTTGAAGATATAAAAATGGATGTGCATGAATATATTGGTGACATCCTTACAACAGTAAATGATATTTTTATCATCATAGGATGTCTACGTGAGAAATTGTAATACTAAACTATTTTTGAAAAGATCATGAAAATTCTTTTTGATAAGATTGATGCCAATGTTTCATCAATAGAAGGTAAAGATTATGAAACCTTATCTCTGGATGATCTACGTAGTATTATTGTTAATTTAGAAGTGAGAAGTGATAATGCTTTGGAATATAAATAAAAGTATAATAAACAAATATCCTTCAAATATTTTATAATATTGAATCCCAACGATAAGGAAATTAAAGAAGAATCGTGTAATTCAGAACCATATGATGAAGTTGAAGATTTGAATACAATTGGTTCCATTCTTTCAACAGAATACATTAAGTAAAAATAAAAAATTAAAATACTAAAATGATTGAACTATGTAGGGAAAGGTTATTTTTCACAAAATTGTCCTTGGAAAAAAATTTAATAATATGAGTCCCAAGATGATGATATGAAACCTCAGAAAAAAATTGGATGAAACATAATGAAATATTTCCTTATAAAAAAACAAACGTTACATGATCATAAGAATAAACAATGATTCTTTATCTGGTGATGAATCTGATCATCAACACATATTTATTTCACAAGATAGAAATATAATAGATTCTTCGATAAATCAAAATAATGATAAGGAGTTGGTGGAAATGTGAAGGATTCTTAAAAATAATTTCCATAAATCACTTGAAGATAATAATAAAATCCTGAAAGAAAGATGTAAGTTGAAGAAAGATGCTTATACATAGATTCTGAGAATGGTGAGATTGAATGAAATATGAAATGTATTTATGAATAATCTAATGGAAATAGGAATCTAAATAAGATATAATATTCACCTATAGAAGAAAATAAACAACTAAAATTGATGGTAGTTGAATAAAAAAATCATATATGTTTTGAAAAGTAAGATGGATGAGAAACAAGAAGAGTTATTAGAAACATAAAAAATGATTCTTACAACATATTTTGAGAAAATAAATATTAGATAAAACATCACTAAGTCTACTGATGTTAATGTTGAAACATCTAACTATGGTGAAACGATTGGTTTACCAAAGTAGGTTTGAGTGAAAACAACTTTAACCATGAATGATATGAATTCTTTAAGAATATATCCTCCTTAAGAACCAAGTACATTTTTTTGAAGAAATAACAACAACAACCACAACAACAATATTATCAAAAAAATTACTATCAGTGTGAAAAAAAAATATTTAGAGGTAACTATTATTGTTGTGGAGTTTTCAGACACCGAGCCTATTCATTCAAGTATTACATGTCTCTACTAGAAAACATGTATGAATAAAGGGGGGATAAGATTAGTAATGATGAGAAACTTCTCTCAAAACTAATGTGAAACTAATAAAATAGACTCAGAAAATGTTTAAATATTATCATGTTATTAAATTTGAGTATGTTCTGAGTGTGGAGAAAAACAAACATGCTGAATCAAAAAAGAAAGAGTGCTTAGTTGTTTGGATAGAACAATTTGATATGGAAAAGAAGTTATAAGATGCACAGTAATCATCTATAGGAAAGGGAAAGAAAAATAATTCTAAATATTTTAGAAATGTGGAAAAAAAGATATAAATATATTGTGGTTTGAAAATTAAGGAAAGGTTAAAGATGTGTGAGAAAGAAGAGAATTTTACTAAAAGTTGTTTGACTATCATGCTGATGCAATATGATGGAATGAAAGAGTTGTTAAAAACAAACTACAAGAAAAATTAAAAATGGGTGAAATAGGTTGACATCTTTATCATAAGATTCTATAGATTAATAGAAACATGATACAATATCTGATAAGGATGAACAGATGAATGAAAATACATCCAATAAAACATCCAAGAAGAAGAATAAAAAGTCAATACTGAGAGAAGACGCTCAGTGTAAATATTTGTTTTAAGATGTTATGAGTGTCCGAATTATTTCAAAATCATTTTTTATTTAGACTAACATTTATAGAAATGAAGGAGTTGAAATAATAAAGCTAATGTTGAGTTTCTTACTATTCTTTCAAAATAAATCAATGAGGTTAAAAAAAGGTTATCATGAGTGTTTTGTTTATACACATGATCAGTATGATATGTTTATTAAGATAGGTTCAGGTTACTTTTATGTTAAATAAATTCTATTTAGATTTCCCAAAAAAATTATGTTTAAAGAAATATGAAAAATTAATACATGAAGATTGTGTAATGTAGAACATTGATAACAATGATTATAAACTCTTTTTTTTCTACACCAGTCTCACCTATGTAGACAAAGAGTCGTTTAGTTAACTGATCATTGTTAAAAAAATCATGTGATAATTATATTCTCCAAAATAATAGTTTCACGTTTTTGAGATGAAAATTTCCAAAACATTTTAAAAAATAAAATTTTTAATAAGGAAGGGAATTGTCATAATAACCCCTTTGAATTTGATTTTTAATAATAGGGAGAGAATATAATCATGGGGATAGACAAGGAATAAGGGAGAAAAGAAATTAAGATATGGAGAAGATAAATTTGGAAAATAAAACAATAACATTTATTGTTTTTAAGAGGTTACATGTAGTTATTGAATTGGATATTGAAAATAGGGGGAGATTGTGGGACCCCTGTTGAGTTTTGGATGTATATTTGTCAATTTATCAATATGAATTTTTTGTTTTCGGAAGAAAATATAATGAAAAGATAATGGAAATATGGATTGAATAATTGTTTGAGTAATGTTTTCAAATAAGATACCAAATCAGATGGATTATAATCAGATTATTGAGCATCTAATTCAGAATCATTGGCATCAGATTTAGACAACGACATGAGTCAATATGATTTATCGTATTGATAATTTTGATAAAAAATATTGGAAATAATATTTCCTAAACAATGAATGTTTTGAGTAGTTGAGGTTTGTCTTAGTGGTAAGAACCACTTAATTCTACATGAAAAATGCGGGTTCAAAACCCATTGGGCGTAGGTACTGTAGCAGTACTATAATGTACTATAGCAGTGGCTGCACTGTAGCAGTGGCGGGCATTGTAGTGCCAGCAGGTCTCTGTAGTGGTGGAAGAGTACTGTAGCAGTGGTGGGTACTGTGTAGTACTGTAGCAGTGCAGGTTACTGTAGCAGTACTATTCACAGAATGGGCTTTGGGCCAAAAAAATGGGCCTACGGGCCATGTATTGGGTTAAATGCCCATAGGGATTTCGGGCTATGTAATGGGTCTCCCTCTACCCAGTTAAAGAGTTTTTGGCTTTGCTTTAATAATAGATGTGGCTTCGTCCCCACACATTAAAAAATGAATGTTTTGATCATAATTGTGTATATCGTAATAATTTATAGCTTATTTAAGCCATATGTATTCTAAAAATTCATATTCTGGCTGAGTGTGAAAGAAAGATGGTTGCTAGAGTTTTGGAATGTTGTAATACTTTCTATTTTAAAAGTGAAAATACATTAATGATCATGTATTCCTCATAAATCATAAGTATGTTGTGAAATATATGATACAATCTTTATGAGGAAAATGGTGAGGAAGGATAAATTTTTGAAGATAGTAGAGTAAGGAAAATATGTTTATGAGGCTTGGGAATTAATAGATGTTGCTAAGCCTAAGGAATAGAAAATTATACTATGATTTTTATACTGGAAAAATTGTACAGAGATTTTCGTATGTTGATTTCTATACTAATATTTCTGTACACAAATTTCCATACTGAGAAAATCATAAGTTTTCATAATGATTAATTCATAATAAAGAATTCATACTGAAGAGTGCATACGGAAGGGTTCTTACTTATTGATGATATCATAATGAAGAATTTGTACTAAAGAAATAATACTGATGAAATCTTAATGAATAATTCATAATAAAGGAATCGTATAGAAGAAATTTCCATAAGTAAATCATAATCGGATTTCTTATGGAAAAAATCATAAAGGGATTTATGTGATTTCTTAAGGGAAAATCGTACTGGGATTTCTTTATAAAATTTGTACTGGTATTTTTGGGATTTAATAAAGAAAAAATCATACATGGATTTTTGGGATTTCATAAGGAAGAAAGTAAAATGGTATTTCATAATGAAAATATTGTACTGGTATTTCTTAATGAAAAATATTACTGGGAAATAATAATGGAAAATCCATCATATTTGATGATTCAAAAATTAATTGAATGAGTTAAAGGGTGATCCGAAAATCAAAAATATTTGAAGATTTGAAAAAAAAAATTGAATGAGTCAAAGGGAGATATAAAAATTGGGTAGATTTCTATATTCTAAAAGTAATTGAATGAGTCAATGATAGATCCAATATTTAAGGATAATTGATGATTGGAGAAATATTTTTAAGGAGGAATGTTATTCAGAACTTCATTGAAACCATTTCTGATGTCCATATAAAAAGAGAGATGTGTTAATATGTAATTGTTAATCTAATCTATTCATGTTGTCAAGCTCTGGAATTTGTGGAATATATATATCCAACAAAACATTAGGTTTCAGGTGGAGCTTATGGATGATTTTTCTAAGGAAGATCAACATACTGAGTTCCATTAAAAGTACAATTGTGAGAATCCTGTTGTGTTTCTAGTCAATTGAAGATGGAAGGGAAAAAGAAGAATCGGACCAGACAAACCATCTAACTGAGGATATAGATAAGGAATATTATTCTAATCAATGATAATGAAGTTTTTTATACTAAGGTTATGGAATACTATTCAAGACCAATATATTACTTAAGAAAATTGTTCATGTTCTTGAAGAATGTATAGATGTAGTGTTGGATTTAGATTACTTACAAAAGAAGTGATTACTTTGGAAAGTGGGTCAGAAAAGAAAAATAAATGTGCATCTTTTTAATGTGGATAATTACCAATTTCTCAAAATTATTATTTGCGGGAAGAGTATACTGGAATGGATATTTGGGGGAATAATCAAATGTATAAGTAAATTTTCTACAAGGCTTTTATAATTATTCTTTACATGTTCCTTTGTATTCTTGAAATAATATAGAAAAAGAATCCATCTTGGTGAGCCTATCCAATATGTAAAGGAGTAAGTATTTGTAAAGAACATCGTAAATATCATATTAATATGTTTACTTTTATCTTTTCCACATGATAGGTGAGTCTGTTAGGTATATTGTAGTGGTTCAAATCCTGAACTAGTTTTATATGTTAAGAACGTATTTTTAATGAGTTAATAAAATATCATATAAATAAAAAAGAACCGATGATTCACCCCCCCCCCCCCTTAGTAGTCTAGAAACTACTAGGGAACAATAATGTCCCAGGTCAGTCAATAATAAATAAAGAAACTTTTTCATTGTTCACCATTTTTAATCACCTAAGAAACACCCCTATGTATGATATAGAGAGCTATAAGACCTCAGGGGTGTATCCCAAAATTCAAGAGACTTATAATAAGAATCAAGAGTCTCAATTCTATCCATACAGAGTCAATAACGTCAGTATAATATCCATAATAATCAATATAAATAAAATATATAAAAAATAGTTTAATAAATGTTGAATATAAATCATCATAATGTAATAATACATGACAATATTTTCATACATGTATAAAAATTATTTCTCTAGTGTGGAAAGCTAATCAGGAGTCTAAACCTGAAAAAAGATAAATAAGAATAATTTTATTGAAAATCCCAAGAGTCTATCCTTTAGCGTTTTCAAGATCTATGCTATACAATTGACTATCTTAAGTGGGTCCCTACACATTATAAGTAAATGAGTATTGAGATTCTCATGTAGAGTGTGAGAAAAAAACGAATTTAAGACCACCAATACATCATTAACATTTGTTCAAAAGTATTACATGTATATTTTATGGAAAAAATTAATTCACAAGAAATAATATATAATAATATTATATGAAAAAAATATTAAAACAACGATCCTAGAATATACCTTCTTCTAAACCATATTGTAAGTATAATTAAAATATGTCAGAAGTGATCTTGAACATGCCAAAAGGATGATGAACATGTCCCTTAAAATCCTTAAGGAATCAATTGAATAAGACAATATCATAAGTAAGGTGAGAGGTCTATTATGTCATGAAACTCCCTTGGATAGGTCCCTTGGACTATATACCCAATATTATTTCTTGAGTTAGGTTATACGACCACAATGACCTTACCAAATGTATATGTCCAATGTTTTCATCATTTGATATTATTTACCCTCCCCCTATAAGGGATAATATTTACATGATTTTCTTCCTCTTCTATATTCCAAAAACAATTCTTCAATTTATTTGTAATATATATATCAAAAATTGGAATATAATGTTTTTAAAAGGTTTTCATCATGTAAAATAAATTGAAAAATGAAAAAAAAATGTGATAAACCTCAAACATGGTATCAAAAAACAACAGCATACTCATAGAATCAAGAATAAAAAATGGGTTTCAATGGTTATGTCAACACACACATGTGATATATGACATGAATGGTCAAAAATGTTTTGAAAAAAATAGTATAACCACGAAATAAAGTGTGGAGAAAGTCTATAAATGAAATCTGTGAAGGTACATACATTCAAACCAATTTAATTGTGTGAATTTGGGTGGTGTAGGTGTCTAAGAGAAATTATGTTAAAATTATAGGGTAAAAGGATGAGATGGATCTATGATATCATCTAAACAGGTTTGTATGGAATTGAGATATGGATTATTACTTAAGGGGTCCACTATGGAATGAAGAGAAAAAATATAGCACAGTGGATGGGAGTTTCAATGGTTTTTCATTTTTCATGTACCTATGTCCTGGAGCATTGTTGTGACATTTTCCCTTATATAAAAATATTATTCATGTAGCATAGAGGGGTTGAATATAGTTTGGAGTTTGATATGTAAATTTTAGTGGTTTTCCCATTAGGGCATAACCACACCTTGGATTGGGGGATGTAGCAAAGTCTCCTTCCTGGTACTGACGTTCTGCGATGTAGGGTCCTTATGGTAACATCTATACATATCATATTTTATCATATCTATTGAATGGTTATATATGTATTTCATGATGTCATCTATTAACTACATCGCTGCAGTATGGTCCCTCACTTTATAACATGGTTTGGATTTTTTATATATAATTATATTTCATAGTTATTGAGGTTATTCCATAGTGTTGACTTCGTAAAATGGGTATAAAATATAAAACTCCATTGATCCCCTTCACTCTCCTAATATTCTTCTCAGTTCATGAATGAACCATATGATTCCTATGGAGTACTTTCATCCCACTTTCATGTCACAAATACCCAACCTTCGATGATTATTCTTTCTTATTTTCATTGGATTCCCCCTCTCTTATACTTCGTGTTTCTATGGATTATTCCATGTAATTCATATAGAAGATGATGGTCTTAAGGGGAACCTATTATTTTAATTATTTTTCATAATAAGTTGTTACAGATGTTTTGTTCTAGGATAATAAGGGTGTTTTCATTGGTTGTGGTTCTTGGTGGATGTATACATATCATTTTAATATTCAGTATTGGTTTAGAAAGCTTTAAGTGAGGTAGGGAATGCTTTTCATATCAACTATTTGTATCATGTATGAGGGGCTATACCCTTGTTATCATTTTCTAAGATAGTTTATAGTAACAGAATACAAATAATTTATTCTCCTAAGTTAAATTCATGGTTAATGGAAAAAATAACATGTTTTACTACATTGATATTATTAATATTATGAATATACATGATTTAACCACTTTAGAAAATCATGATCATTGGTCGATTTTGTTGATGTTTTCTTCCATGGGACCAATGTTTTGTGGTTGATGTAATCATGTGACGTATAATTAAATAAAAATTTATATTTGGTAAATGAAATGAATTAAGTTGGACAGAATGGATTGTGTGGGAATTTCCGGGAATAAAGAATTGTATTTGAATAAAATATAATTTCAAAATGTCACACATGAGTTCTTCTTCATCATTGGTTTTGACTAATTTTTGGTTCTCAGTTCTTCTTTCAGGAATTTGGTGTATTGTGATTACATTTATGAGGAAATTTTATATTTATTTTTTTCTAGATTTTTTCCCTTGGGGATTCATTGTGGTTTTTGAGAAAAATGGAAACATTGGGCCTTAAATCATGAGTCACAAGGTTAGCGCATTGTTTTTAATACAGTGTGCTTTTCTCTAGGTAACAGTGTTGTCTATGGACATTTTTTGATACTATCTAATCACATAGTTTCCCCATGGTTTGTAAAATATTTAATCTAACTATGTATTATATTCCTCTTGAATAATATGGGGTTCATGGTTTGGAAAATCGTGAAGTAAAATCATGCATAATGTACAAGTAATTAAAAATATGAAAATATTTTTTGTTTCCTTTAATAATTTAGCTCCAAATTCACCCTTTATCTTCCTTTTCAAGTTCATCAGCTCTAGGATCAAACCCCATCTTCTCGGCTCCCTTGAGAACCTTCCTTTTGGTGGATTTGGCATGGAAACTCAAAAAATAATTATATAAGTAGTTATCATCCTAGTTTCCACCTATTCTCTATGGTATCCCCTCTTCTTCTTTGGGGTATTTTTCTCCATTGGGTTGGGTGACATATTTCGGATAGATTCTTGATTTTTAAGGTTTAATATTAATGGTTTTTGTTAGATCATTCCTTTCTAGGGTCTTGGGGTGGGGTAATTGTGGTATTGTAAAAATTTACCTAAGTTTCAACACTCTGGTAAGGTGGTTCCATGCCCTAACATTGTTATATGATATTAATTTACTTCATTGTTTATATAAACATGTTCCATGGTTCAAGTGTGTAGTGTTAAATATATTTTGGAAGATCTTTCAAGTGATTTCATTATGAATGTGTATTTTTTGAAGAGAAAGGTTATGTTTGTGTACGTTTGAAAAAAATTCATTATGATTTATTTGGAATGTACTAGATGGTATTTAAAAATTATTTAAATGTGGGATTCAGTTTTCAAAACTAAATGAGAATTGTTGCAAATTTTTTCCTTATTTTTAACCTTTCATATGAATTGGAATTGTTCCAATAATGGGAAGCATGTTTCAAATATGAACATTATTTTTGCTTGTATTTGAAAGGGGATTGTCCCATGGAAGTGTATTATCAATTTTTTTCCTTCCATTTATTTTTCCAAATAGTGTTTTATAAATTTCATAGGTGTTTGTATATATATTTGAATGTGGTTTTTTGTGTGAGTAAAATGAAAAGTGGTTTTGTTTATATAAAATGATTTTCTCTTTGTATTTATTATTTATGGAATGTTTATGTGAAAAAGTTGGTTTGTAAGACATGTGAAATGATAATTTTAGAATAAAGGTAATCTAGGGTATCTAGGTGGGATGACTATATCTAGTGCATTAGTGGTACAAAGGTGGAAATCCCCAGTTTCTCCTAGTGGAATGACACTAGTAGATACAATTGTGGAATGTCCTAGTTTCACATATATATATTGATGATTACTACACTAGCTAAATAATAATGTTGATTGGAAACCAATATTAAAATGGGGTGTCCAATCCTAGTGTATATTTCATGATAAAGATATGGTTGTGGTTATTATACCAGCTTTTACCGAGGTACGAGGTTTCCGTGTCTCACGCGAGCTAGATTACACCTAGGGATTTACTTATGGTGGTTTAATTTTAAAGGAGACCTATGTGATGTGGTATCATCTATTGATATATGGTAGACCATGAGTTTATTTTATTTTTAAGTATGATTTTTGGTAAATGGGTTTTCTTGATTTGATTCCACTAATACTGTATTTCTGAAAATGGTTGCATAAAAGTGGGTTTCCCAAATACAATATCTTAAAGATATTCCATAATATTGGTATTGAAGTGAATATTAATTTTTATTTGAATTTTATAGAATGTAATCCCTTCTTTTTGTGTCATTTTATTTGGAATTTTATCACTCCCAACATACACCGTTGTGTGTAGTTAAACTTTGTTATGTATGACCCATTTAATGTCAAGATGTGTCCTAGTGACAGTGATAGATGAGTTGGATAGAATTTATATGGTTGGAGGAGCTAGTGGGAGTGGCTTGTGGGTGATTCCCCACATGTTTCATGGAGGTTATAGGGACATTTTTTTTCATTCCATTCTATTATTTTGGCTTTGGGTTAAAATTATAAGACATTGAATTTGAAACTAATTGTAGCTTATTTGGTTATGTTTATATGTTATTTTAAATTTTTTTTTCTATGGGTTGTTCATGTTTATACAATGGGTCAGATCATTACAAAAGAAAATTATGGATACCCAGGAAAAATGTTTTAGTCTGTGTGGTTCATAAATTCACTTTGAGCCCAGGCACCGACCAGATCGGTTGTCATGTTATATGGCACTCTGGCTGTGATCGTGAAAAAATGGTATCAAAGCTCGGTAGCACCATTTTTGGTGAAGTTATTTCGGGATGAGTCATGGTAGAAGGTATCTTGGATTATTGGGGCTTGACATTCTATTTTTGAGTAGGGTGTCTAGCCAACACACCTCATGACATGGCTTAATTGTTCATGTGATGTTGGTTTATATTTTGTCTAATTTGTTCTTATGGGTTGTTTTGTGTTTGGGAAATGAAATGAATGTTGTTTAAATAGTCTCAGTGGGCTTGTAGGTCCAAGAAGGACATGTGGAGAAAGGGAATTAGTCTAAAAATACCGTCACTGAAAATGGTGTTATAGGAATATGGCAGCCAACTATTTGGGCAAGTCACCCATTGAAACTAGTCTGCTCTTGTGAATTGTTTTTTTATCTTCTTTGGTTTTCAAAATTACATTGAAGGACCTTGTTTTGGAAGGGTGAAAACCTTATATTAAAGTAGAATTACATTAATTTAAGGAATGTGGAAAATGAATTTTTAGAATCATTATGATGGAATCTCCAGAAAAGTACAATTTTCTATAGGAATTTATGTGTAATGTGCAAATGAGTTTATTGAATATTTTTTTGGAATAAAAACTAGTTACCTGTAGATTATTTTTTTAAAGTAATGTTTTATTCTAAAAAATGTTTTGGGTTGTTTTTTTAATAAGAATATTTTATTTTTAGTTAAATGGTTATAGATTGTTTGGGATTTTTTATGCTACAAAAATGATTGAAATTAGAATATAATAGAGAATTTGTAAGTGTGGGTTGAATGTTTTATCATGGAAAGTGGAAAAGTTTTTTACTGACCTTTTTTATTTTTCATGAGTGACCAAATGCATGGACATGTTAAAAATTGTGGATAGTTGATGGCATGATGATATGGGTTCCTACATTGGATTGAGAATATTCATATGTGAGGCTCCATTGAATTTCTTTGGAGACTATTCAACCCACCAAGCTTATTTTCTTTTCAAAAGTTCTTCTAATAGAAGGTATAATGTTTTAATAACTATTAATTTTGTTGTGTGTCTTATCATGAATTGGGAATGGTTCTTATGAGGCATTTTTTATTGAAAACTGTTATTGTCTAAATGATATTTGTTTTTTTTCTTTTTAATGATTTGGGTTTGAGATAATAGTTCATGGGTTATTTTGATAAATGATTTAGGAAAATTTTTCATTACTTACCATTTTTCCTTTGGTTTATTTTGTAGTAATATTTTTTTAGTGGGTTAGTTTGGTTGGGTTCTCGATTTCCATTATTATCTAGTGTATTCCCCTGT
Organism: Viscum album; assembly: GCA_963277665.1. NCBI lineage: Eukaryota > Viridiplantae > Streptophyta > Magnoliopsida > Santalales > Viscaceae > Viscum > Viscum album. The sequence continues at coordinate 1,504,973,945 of OY728137.1, read as the reverse complement.
AAGGATTCATGAAAATTACAAGTGTGGACATAGGTAGTTTACAATTGGAAGACCCTCTAATTTATCAACGTAAGGTCTATATTCATGAGTATTACAAATTGAATCCACCTCCCTCTATCACTTGATTATGAAGATCATATCGAATATGAAGATTGGATGCTTAATATATAAATAAGAATCAGCTTCCTTATGTTTCCTCAGTTGTTAAAAGTGATATTTTCCACCTTAATGCTTGAAGGTCTAGTCTGGAAGTGGAGAATGGATTTCTAGAAGTGGAATATAGAATAAATCTATCAGTCCTGACCGTAGTATTAAAAATTAATTTGGATAATTATTTTTCCACCTCTTGGCATAGGATCATTCTATTAAATTAGAGTGGAATGTTTGGTTATAGGGATTCATTGTTTCATAATTTTCTAAATAAATCACATGATTTTGGATGGTTAGTTCAATTGAAATGCTTTTGTATGGTGGGGTCTTGATATGTTGTTTTATCTATAAGATGAAAAATTTTGTGTTGTGGGTCTATTTTTACCTCCCATTTCAATGTAAGTGTTTTTTCCTTTTTGAAAATTCTGAAAAATCCTATATTAAAATGGGGGTGTTCATTTTGAGTGTCTTGTCTCAATAGTTTATCATTCAAAGTGAATGATGATGATGGGTGATTGTCTTATAAATCCTTGTTTTACTGGAAATATAGAGTTCTATATAAGGAATTTCATCTTCATACTATGAGAAATTATATTTTTCAAACATTAGGGCTCCTTCCATAGGCTCCAAAATAAAGACTGTGTGTAGTTATAAATCCCAGGGACGTGATAGAACATGGTCTAGATTCTATCAACAATGTATGAATTGGGATAGTTTAAGTTATTTTGTGGTAGCTTCTTAATCATGAAAGGCCAGGTTTTTTAGAAGTTGGTGTAGAGACCTTGTTTTCATATTATGAAACATGATATTTGAGAATTTACTCCCAAGATATAAGGAGGTGTGGTGGTTTAATTTTCATTCAATTTCTCTGGTGTGCCTTTTTGGATGTAGGATTGTGATTAGTTTATCTTGTGTGATTAAATTTCATAAGTCACATTGTCATTTTAGATAATTGTTTGGGTATGTGTTTACATCATCAAATTTCTTCCCCTTGTGGTGGGAGTTTATTGGCATGTGTGGAGATTTCCAGGTTATCCCATGTCACGCATCCCCTGTGTGTCTAATGTTGTTGGTTCCTAATTGGCAGGGAGACCCACTGAGGGTATTGTTGTAGTTTCTTCTAGTGTGGGTCAATTTAGTTTGCTTTTCGGGGCGGGGATTCTATTCAGGCCTCCCATTTTGATAATATGGTTCAACCTTTAGTTTATCATGGAATTGAGAAGCTTAATTTGGGAATCAGGGATCTGATTTTTTTATTCAATGTAAACATGGGGCTCTTCAGAATGTTCCAAAACAAATTTTTTGAATCCACAATTGTAAAAGTTGTTTTTCATGGTTTTTGGCAGTCTTCGATAAGTGTTTATTAATTTTTTTTTTCATTTCAAGTAAGAGTTATGAGTATTAATATCAATGTATGAGGATTTCTTGTATTGAAAGGTTGTATTATCTGATAATGAGGATTCATTTTTTTTGATCAATCAGATGGAGGTTTTGTGAATTTATGGGGGTAGATGGTGGTTGGTGGGGAGTAAATTATGGCATGCCAAGATAAATCTTGTGAATCAGTATTTTTGTTCATGTTATTCTTGATTTCATCTCATTTAATATTTTTTAGGAATCTCTTAATGATATTAAGGAGTACCTGTTTTTTTTGAGATCATGCATTTTTGTGGCTTTCGGGGGGAGGAAACCATTTTGGTGGGGACAATTATCACACTAGGTTTGTTCTTTTCATCAATAGTTTTAGTTTATTTTTTACTTTTGTTTTTATATTTGAAACCAGGTATGACAGGTTTATGTATTTGATGAAATTTTCACTTTATTTATGTTCTAGATATTTTTGGGATATATTTTTTTAGAAAAAATTAAAAATTTTGTCCTTATAGAATGATGCACATAATTGGCATGTGGTTTGTCAATCCATTGGCCCTTCTCTAAGAAACTAGGAAGCATGTGGTTATTTTTTTGGATATAGTCTAATCATACAGTTTTTAAACCATGAAGGATAACTATGAGTCGTGTTTGTCTTGGATAGTAAGGGGAACATGGTTGTCGTACAGCTTTGAAAACCATTCAAGAAAACCATGTACGATGTCTAGGTCATTAAATATCTAAAATCCACACAGTGTACTTTCAGTATTTAGCCCCAGATCCACCCATTATCTCCCCATTCGAGATTTTGACCCTTAGGAACCTCCCTCCTTTCCTATTGGCTCCCATGGCCTCCCTTATTTTGGTGGATTTGGCTTGTATACTACAATAAATATTCAATGAAATTGTTCTACTCCTTGTTTCCTCCTCTTATATAGGGTTTCTCAAATTTTTCATTGGGGTTTTGTTCTCAAGAATGATGGGTGACCTATTATGGGTGGAATCATGATTTTAGGGTGGGTTTTGATCAGTTATTTCATTCTAACTATCATGTGGTGGTGATATTTTGGTTTTAGACCAATTTATAGAACTATATACACTCTATGTAGGTGGTTCCATGCCCTAAAATTGTTATATTATTTTAATATATATTTATGTGTATTTATCCATTTTCTACTATGCAATTTTGTGTCAATAAGTATATTTTGGAAGTGTTTTGAAATAATTTCATGATGAAATTGAATTTTCTAAAGAGGAAGGTTATGTTTGTGTATGTTTTATTACGATTTTTTAAAAAAAGGGTTTTAGGATTTTTGTGGAAATTTCTAAATGTGATTTCAAAAAGTATTAAAGGTTAGAGTGAGTTTTCTAATTGAAATAAAGATTTGTACGCATTTTTTCCTTGTTGTGACCCATTAGTATAAATTATAAATTATTTTAATTATATGAATCATGTTTTAAAAATGAGGTTGTTTTATATATTGATTTTAAATGGTCTTGGACCATGTATTTTTTTCTTCAATTTTGTGATTTACTTTTGTTTTTTCAAATGGGGGTTTATAAATTGAATAAGTTGTCCTAAACATGCTTGAAATTGGTTTTTGTGTGTGTAAAATGTAAAGTGTTATGGTTTATGGAAAATGGTGGTTTCTTAGTGTATTTATATTTTAAAGGATGTGTATGTGAAAAGGGTGATTTTTAAAACTTGTGAAATGAGAATTTGAACAAAATGGGAATACTAGGTGTCTAGGCGGGTTGGTTAAATCTTGTACAGTAGTGATAGGGAAGTGGAAAGTCTCGATTTAGTCTAGTGGGCTGACACTTGATGATACAGAAGTGGAACTTCCCGGTTTTACTTCCTTCGTTTGAATATTACAACACTGACTAAATTAAGATGATTATTAGAGACCACTAGTCTCTTGTGGTGTTTCCACCTAGTAGACCTTGCATGAGAAATATGATGGTTGTTGTTACAATACCACCTTTTACCAAGGTATGAGTTTATAATGTCTCACTCGGGAGAGATTACCCCCTTTTTATTTACCCTTGGTGCAATAATATGACAAGATACTTATTTGATGTGGTTCCATCCACTGGTATACGGTGGGAGTTGAGTGTATTCTATTTTTTATATAAGATTGTTGGGAAATATTTTTCCTTAAAGTGATTCCTCAAAAACAGTATTTCTTAAAAGGGTTCCCTAAAAATGTTTTGCTTAAAATTATTTCTAAAAAATTTTAAAAAAACATGGTATAGAAGTGCATGGTATTTTTTATTTCAATTTAATAGTATGGAATCCCTTATTTTTTAGACATCTTATTGGTATTGGGATAACACCTGATATTCACATTTGGGGTATGTAGACTTTTAAATGTCTGACCCATATAAAGGATAGATGTGTCTTGGTGTTGATGATTGATGTGATGGATAAAGTTCTTCTTATTGTCATTGTTGGAGGGGGTGTCTTGAGGGTGATACCCCTCATGTTTCAAGGAGGTTCTTGGGTCTTTTTTATGTTTTCCTTTCTATTATAGTATTGTTATTTTTGGTTGAAATTTGAAAACATTGAATATGAAATTTTTTGTGCCCTTTTTTGTTATAGTTACATATTATTATTATGATTGTTTATATAGGTTGTTTATGTTTATATAATGGGTGAAGTAATTCCAAAATAATATTATTGATACCCACATATTAGTTTCCATCTTGTGGGTATCAATAATGCCCTTCAGGCCCTTCCATAAACTTGGTCTGGTGTCGGGATTGATTGAACTACGGCTTGGTTCGTGACACTAAATATGAATTGAGTTATTTTAAATGTGAACTGATGTGTGGGGTAGATATAATGAGAAATGTGTTGTTATGTGTGATCTTGGTGTGTAAATAGTTTTTTTGTGATGTGTGGTTATGATGTGGAAAGTAGATGTGGTTGTGAAATGGTGGAAATGTTGTGGTTGGTAGTATGATATATATGGGTTATTATTGTATTGAGTGGTGTTATTTTAGTTTCCAATTAATTATGAAATAATTTATTCTTAATTTAATATGAAATGGGATTATCATATATTATTATTGTCTTGAAATGGTTTGTTAATTTTAGAACTAAAATGGGAATTGTGGTTTAAATGGTTCTTGATATGTATGAAATTAATGGGTTAGAATAATTTAATGGTTTGTATATGGAGAACATATAATATGGATTACCTTTGAATTGAATGAATAATTTGGGTATTTCTTATGGATTTCTTGTCTGGTGTTATACATTTTTTGGTGGAAGCGAAAGTGGAAGATGTTATGATGCATGGTGGTGATATTTTGAGTTTAGATAGTACTCTTTATGGGTAATCATGGGCCGCTCTTGTGTGTGAATATATTTACATATATATATATATATTCTTTTTTCCTTAGTTTTTATATTTTAAACCACCCATATCGTGCACCGTATTATGAAAAAAATGTTTTTGAGGTTTCTTTCCTAATATCTTGGTGGTGAGGATGGATGAATGACTACCTAATCTTCCTCAATATCCCTTCCATGAAATAATGATAAGAAGGGGATGTGATCTCCCAAAGTCAAAATATTATTATAGTGATGATTGATGAGATATTGAGATGGATTATGGTGTTGGTTTTTCATGGAAGGTTGAGGAACAGGAGTTCATGTCCATCATATTCATGACACCCAATTACTCTAGTGATGTGGTTATGGATGTAATGTTGAATTATAGGTGTCATTTAGAGAGATTTGAGGTGTGGTCCTAGGTTTATTTGGGTGAGATGTGATGTAATGGATTATGTGTCTTGGTGTCAGATGTTTATTTATGTCCCACATGTCTAAAGGTTGGATGTTATATAGAAAAGATATTGAAGGGCCAAGATGCTTGATATTGGGGTGTGAGTGTGGAAAACTAGGTGAAAGAGGTGAAAAGAACCATTTAATCAATATTTATTTTATTATTTTATTATAAATGGATGAATTAATTAGTGAATATTCTCTTAGTGAGGATGGGATTGATTTTTTGAACTATTTAGGTTTTATTGCTTCTATTGTATAATAACTGGGGCATTAGTATTCTATTTTCACATAAGCATGAGTTACATTATGTATAATCATATTTATCGTACTTGTATTCTCACACAGTGTATATACAAACTACTTTTATGGTATCAAGTAGGATTATATAGACCATTATTTCCATTACTAGCTTAAACATTAGGTATATTGTTGTGTTTCTACAATATGATTTTATATTTTTTACTTGTAGGGAGATAATTGTATTTTATTAGATTATATATTTATTATGGGATGGATTTTGTTAAATTTTTAATCTCTATTTCAATTTTTTGTTTATTTATCTTATCTCTCGATCTTGTAATCTAGAGGAAAATTCCTTACAGTTATTTGATATTTTTAATACTTGTGGTGCTTCTATCAACTCAGAGCCTATTGAAGAAGGGAGTACATTTTCATTACCCTTTTTCATCAATCGCTGGCCCTGGAGAGGTACCATTGGAGGGAGTGGTCTATGATATGGATATATAAAGGGCGATTATTAAGTTATTAGAAAAATTTTATATTTATGGATAATTAGGATTACATTGATGGGAAAAGAAATAATCTCATTTGATCTTTGTTCATGACATAATTAACAGAAGGCAAGCAGGGAGATGATATCTTAGGTCCTCCATCCAATGATGTAATGATCGGACTTAGATCCAACCAAATGACCAACTGAGGTGGTTCCAGATGTTCGGTAAAGACATAAGTGATTTGCGATAATCATGATTAACATTTTTCATTTTTGAATTGTTTGGGGTTGGGATATAAAAATGAATTTAATGGGACATAATTAAATTAAACAGAAGTATTTAAAAAATCATTTATTCCCATTCATAATGGGATCTTAGTAGTTTTCCGCACATTGTTTAGGTAGTGGAGGTTCAAAACACTTATCTGGTTGACCACTGGAGGGTAAATCTAGCTTATGAAAATGATCACTGAATGAGGATATTTCATTCCTTTTACCAAAAAAATTAAATTTGTGTGATGAAATTTTTTCTTATATGGAGAGAGAGCAGTGTTTGGATGACAAAGGGATCTCTATTAGTTTTATTTGGGCCTCACAAGTGTACTCTACCATTTGGAGTCTAGTCAGATGTGATTAGTTGTGCATCAATGGTGGGAAATATATATTTTTGAGAGGAAGTAAACATATTTCTCATGGTTTCATAATCAATAATAGTATTAATTAGAGTTATTGTAATAAAAAATTAAGGGAGTAAATACATAGGATAATATCTCTCTTTAGTAGGGAAGCATGTCTGTCATGGAATTTGGGAAATAGTTCAATGGACTTAGTCGTTTCACAGCAAATATTTTTCTGGATCAGGGGTCCTAGGAATGAAGACTTGAATAGTTAGGTTGTCCTTATATCATGTAAAAAATTACTCATTTTAACCTAGTAATGTATCTTGAGGTTGAGAATATGGTAAATGCGATTTAGTGTATTTACCCTGGATAAGTTTTTCCATGAGAGGGGAAGGAATGACATCCGGAATAGTTAGGTTGTCCTTATATCAAGTACAAAATTAATCCTTTTACAAAATTAATGTATGATGAAGTTGAGAGTAAGGTAAAGGTGATTTAGTGTATTCACTCTGGACAAGGATTTCCTTGAGAACGGAAAATATTGTTCCTAAATGAGTAGAGTTTTTTGTTGATGGTCTTAGGAACCATTAAATATAATTTCATGAATAGTGGGGAGTCAACCTTAACAAGTTCCCTCCTTGTATTCCATGTCCTCTGGGTTTCTTTGTATTAATGGAATTAATGGGATAGTGTGTTTTTTCTATATCGATATAAAGAATAATCAAAATTAATTTCATGATATTATTCGAGATCAATATAGTTGTATTGGGTTGGTTAATCATCAACCTCATTAGATGCTACCTCAGATGCCATTTTACTAGCAGTATAAGTAGGCTTACTCTCTTCTGAAGGAAGACTGATCGGAAATTGTTCAACTTGTGGATGTTAACCATCATCTAGGATCCTCACCTAATCATAGTAAAAGAGGCAACCATCAAAAGTGATATAGAGGATCTATACCTGGTTAGTTTGATGTAGTATGGGTTTCATTACTAGAGGATCCATATATCATTAGTGTAATTATTAGTATATTATATAATCATTTTTAATCATTTAATGTATCAAGTGTATCACAATCCATTGTCTCGCATTTTATAGTCAATTTTATTGGACTAGATGTAGAGAGTCATCCTGCCCTCCTAATGTTGACTATGATAATAAATTTTTACATTATCTTATTTCATGTGTGTCGGGGATTTTTGATTATGATGGGAAGAAAACATTCTTATGGGGATATTTTCTAGCTTCATAGGGATCCATATGATGTAATCATAGAAAACGACTAATTTTATTTAGGGCATGCTACTATTAACTAATTCCATTGGAGATTCATGTTTATATATGTGGATGATAATAGTGATATTTTTGTTTTCATGTGGAGTTATTATTTATGATGTATATATTAAATCCCCTTTCGTCCTTAATGGCTATGTTATATATGGAGACAGTAAACACAAGGATGTTGGAGGTTCCTCAAGTTATCAAGGTGTTTCTTCTTGAAGGGTTATTTCTCATACCCCATGAAGTTTATATGAAGTTATATTTATATATTTTACTCGATGATTCTATGAATTTTATTGATCCCTGTCATATTACACCCTCTGAGTTGTGGGATGTGGGGATTTAAATAGATAATCGAATGCAGATGTCATTCATCCAATCTTGTGTGTTATAATGGGGTCCTACAATGTTAATAATTAAGAATGAAAATGGTATTATGAGGTTCTTTTTTGACTATCATAGGATGAATTAGGTGATGATATTGGTAATAAACCCTCACCTAAGGATTGATGATATTTTCAATCGATTATGATGGGCTAGTTGGGTTTCTGAGAACAATATGTCATTATGATATCACCAATTGAGGGTGAAGTGGGAGGATGTCTTAATTAATGAGTTCATGTGTATTTATAGAAACATTTGGTTTGAATTAAAGTCATTTATTATCAATTACACACCATCTATCTCCATGGGGATCATGAAATCCATGTTTCATGAATTTTGGGACTAGTTCATAATCAAGCATTTATGACATATTAATCTATAAAAAGTCTAATAATTAAGATTCCAATAAGTCAAGAGCTATCAATCACATTCTATAACATAACCAAATCTATGGAATGTTTTATAATATTAGTATTTAAAAATAAGTGGTGAATTTCCTTAAACATGTGGTGACCCAACATGGTGTCGATATGGAATTATCATATACCAATGTTGTTAGTTCAATAGAATAAATTTAGAATGGGGAAAAGGTACATGGATTATATAGTCATACGGGTTACTAAATAAGATTCATATATATGATTTCTCATGGGTTTGTAAACCATAAATTTATTTAACTATTACGGACAAGGAAATTCCATGGATTGATGAGTGCTATAAAATGTTTCAATACATGATCGAGGAATTGATAAATTTTCAGATTCTCCACTTTCCAGAGGAGGGGTGGTTGTTTTAGGTTTTTTGTGATTATTTCCATGTATGATTTGGATTACTATTTATGTAATATAAGTAATTCATATCTTATAGTTATTTGTAGTTATTCAACTAAAATAATAACTATTCCACCCATGGTCTAGATTTAGTAGAATTTGAATTTGCGTTGATGATTCCACTGAATTAATTTATTGGGTAGTTCTTTAATAACTTAATTGATCAAAAGATCTTGAGGTATATATTTTCATAGTGTGATTTGAGTATACATGTACAATATTGGATATAATTACTCTAATATTATGACACTAAGATATATAAAAACTTAGGAAACCTAATTCTCATCACTAATGCTCCGAGTAAGAAATCATATATTGTTATTTTTTAAAGGGTTAGGTAACACATGGGGTTTGATGGAGAGTATAGAATCTATATACATAGATGTTTGGGTGGATGATGGTGGATGTAACATTTTTCTTATGAATGTGCATTTTTTATATTTTAATAAGTGTAGGATTATGAGTGCGGAAACTATGAGGTAGATAATATGCATGATCATGTATTACATGAAGATATTAAACATGTATTTATAAATGATGATTGTAACATGATATTATTTTAGGGGATTCTCTTTATTCAAATATTGATTTCTTAGGTATTCTTTAATGAGTATTATATCTCTCATTTGGATTCACACCTAGTAGTACCAAATATGTATTATAGACCAAGGTTGTAGTTTTGGGGGCCTATGATGAAATGGCTGGTGGAAAAATTCATGGCGCCATATTTAGTTTTATAGTAAGTGAAGGTTGAGAAATGTGTTCCTAGAGATTTTCTGGAGCCTGTAGATTTTTTTGATTGGATGTGGGATGAAATCTCTATAGACATTGTCACAATGTTTCCCCAAGCTTAGGAATGGTGTCATTCTATATTGGTAATTGTGGATTAGGTAATGAAATTTTATCACTTCCATTCTATCATAGTGTTGGTGGTGATTAATGTTCTCATAAGGAGTATTGTTGATGGGTTTGTGTAGATACATAATGTTCCATGGAACTTATTCTTATATCAGGATTATCATTTTACCTCAAGAGTCTATAGAGGGTTGTGCAACATTTTAGAACCGATTTTCAGAAAATAAATGATTTCTATCCTTAGATGTGAAAAGTTACTATGTGGATTATTCAGAAATTGGAGGATATATTTTTGTCATGCATCTTGATATTCAATGGGCCAGTGTAAAAGTAGTTATATTTAGTTGGGAATTATTATAACTAAATATATCACTTAACAATCAACATTAACCAATTTTAGATTTTGAATGGAAGGTTGTATCCTTCCCCATTATGTTGGTCTATGGTTGGGGAGGCATTAGCTTTTAGACTATATATTCTCTAGTTCTTGATCGATAAGGATTGGGTTGTTTCTGAGAGGCCTAAGGCAATATAGCACTAGAAAAATTCTTATTCCAGTCATATGAAAACACCATTGTATTTTGAGGATTAGGACCACATGTTCTTAAAATAATCTACTTTATTTTCCTGGAATAATTTATCATGAAGGGTAAGATATAACCATTTTTCTCTAGTAATTACGAGGTCATGGATTGCATAGAGAAGGTCACATTATAGTTTTCACACTCACTACAACTATATCAAAATCTATACTTATTCAACATTCCTCAACTCAGCTAGTATCTTTACAATGAATCCCTTTTCATTGACCAGGGAGAGTTGGATATTAAGGATAATGATTCATTTTGGAGTATCTGGTATAGGTTCATGATTAATGATATAAGGTAGAATAAAAAATAGTTATTAATTTTTTATTTTTTATGAGGAATGGTATCCTGGAAGAGGGTACTTTGGAACATGAGATAGAGATGTCTGCCTTGTACATGGTGTTTCATTTAGTTTCGAGTTGTTTATTTATCCATAAAGACGCGATGTTTGGATATTATTTGTTACGAAATTATATATTCCTTTATAAAGTGATGAGTGACTAGAAAACCCATCATAAAAAGAAGGGAAAACATAATACATAATCAATATACATTACTCTATGAGAAATTGTATAACTTCTCGAGTGAATTAGTGCCACCAAAAGTGGAGTGTATCATGATGTGGAAAATTGAATTTCTTGATTTGTGTGATCAATGGATTGTTGTGTGATGTTTTTCGTTGTTGTTGTCTTGGTCTATGTTGGGGGGATGTGATTCTAGTATATATATATTTTTTAAAGGGTGGTGGCTTCCATCTGATGTAAAATAAGTCGCTATATCAGATTGTTGTGTATGTTTTTAACTCTGTTCTATTTTCAGGGTGGGTGGTAGTATTCAATTTTAATGAATTATTGGAGTGGTATCTTGTAGGATTAAACATTCCTTTTAAATTGGTTTTTATTATTGATGGTTAGAATATTTTAAGTTGTAATAAACATAATTTTCTCGACCATTAGAATTTTTACATACATGGATTTCTATTGGTGGATTTTTTGGATGAATCCCCATGTATTTTTTATAGAAAAAGGAGGGGCTTATGTTGGGATTTAATTTTAGGATGTTCTTATCATGTTGAGTTATATGATATGACATATGGGGTGCAATTGTGTTTTGGAGAACACAACCATGAAATAGTGGCTAAAGTTTTAGTTTTTAGCAGTTATACTTTTTTCATGGGTACCTATGCCAGGGATATTAGTTTTGTTTTAGGAAATTTAACTGAAATCATATAATGTTGAATATATTGGTGTTCATTGGAGTATAATCCTCAAAGAGTTTAGAGGATCTTCTATTTAGAGAAGGTATTTTAACTGTAGAGCTGGGGCAGTAGTGTATCCTACTTCATGGTTCTCATGTTATAATTCATAGTGTCCTTATAAATGTCATTGTATTTATCCTACACTATCATATATGTGGTATGTATATAGCTGAATATTTAAAATTAATCTTTGAAAATAATCAAAACATTATTTTATCTTTAAATTTTATTTGGTCTCATGATTTTTCATCAAATTTTCTATACTTTTATAGAGGTTTCATAATGTTGTTGTATTTTGAAGACTGTACAAATTTTAAAACACCCGATACCCCATAATTCTCTAATAAATCATCTCATTTATTGGTGTGCTGATGTCTTTCCCAAGGAATCATTGTATCCCCCTTTTAGTGTACTTCAACTCAGACCATGGGAGATCAATATTTTGTGGGCTTTGGTGAGTACCAGTCTTTTATCCTCTCTATTTCTCTCTCGTATTCTTTCAAATGTGGCTGTTTTTAAGGGGATCCATTAATTAATTATTTTTTGGTAAGAAGATGTTGTTTTATAGTCTAATGATTTGTCTTATTTTGTTTTGGTGGTTTTTGGTTGTCTCCTTCTAATTATAACCTTGTTCCATAGTTCATCAATGTCTTATTAAGGAAGTGAATCTAATGTATCTCATTTAGTTGAATCAAGAAGGGGTGATTTTGTTCTTATTACATTATCCGAATATAATATACACTAGTCTAATAGTGATAAATAATGGGACTAATTGAAATTGAAGGAGATGGAGAAATAAATAATATATTTTACTACATTTATATTATTGGTATTTTGATTATATGGTCTTGAGGATTTGCAGAAAATCTTCACTATATGGGGATCGGTTTACCCTATTGTTATTGTGACTATAAAACCATTGTAGTGTTCTCATATTTATGAACTAAAATATAATTGGAGAACAAGTAATATCATGTTAATGATATGGTTACCCTTTTTAAACATGGAATTGTGTGATAATTCCATTGAATAAATAAGAGAATGTAATGAATATAACCCTGAAACATATGAAATTTGTTATGTGAAATGTATTGTGATATTTTAGTCGAATGTAATGTGGAAATTATAGCAATGTGTGTATGTGGTGTGAAACAATTATTGTGATGTGTGATCCTGATGTGAAAATGGTTTGTGATTGTGAAATTTTGGTAATTTAGGGTTTAATTGTTTGAGAAAACGGGTTTTTATTTTTTTCAGTATTGTGGTAGTTTCCTTGTATTGATGGAATAATTAATTAATATTGAAATATGTAATGGAATGGGCTAGTTTGGAATATTATTTTAATTTGTTTGTGAATTTTAATACTAAAATGGGATGTTTGGTTTATAGAGACCCTCTCTTTTCATATAGAGACCTTACATGAAATTTGTGGAATACTTAAAAACATTTTACAAATGGACACCCAATGACCATATTTGTTTAGTAACTTTGGAAATATGGAAGCATAAACACTAGTGACTGTGAAAGCTAAAATTTATTCTGCTAGGATCTCCAAGACTAGCACCCCTCTTAGAAATATCATACATAAAATTTATCATCAAAAAAATTGGATGTAAACATAAAATGTGGTGATCCTAGATTCATAGTAAGGATAACTACAGACTAAATAGTTATTTCCAAAGGCGGTATACCTATTGGTAAATGTTCAATTTCTGTTGGTAAATCATTTTACCAAAAATATTGTCCTCTAAAATGTTTTTTGGTAATAAATATATTGCAAAATGTTTCTATAACCGATGAAACAAATCTTACTGAATTATAATAATACCAATAAAAAATATTTATGTTTGACAAAAAATTTAGCAACAACATAATACACCAAATTCATCTATTGGTCATATTATAAACATTAATCATTCCATTAATTATAATAAATATCAACAATAATTATTTATGTATAATTGATATTTTTAATAACATAGTATATATGGGTATTCCATCATTTAATGATAAATTATAAATTATATTTTCTGATATAATTATATACATTATATTTATTATATATTGATTATAAAATCAGATTACAAGAACATTTTCAAACATGAAATGAAGGATAAGATACTATTTATGAATATGTTTAAAATTATTCAAATTCCATCTTTATTTACATAAAACTACAAAATCTCGTACATCATTATTAAATCTTGGGTTTATAAAAGAGGTGTATCCATTCATGCAATAAAAATTTTCCTCTAGACCATGGAATGCACCCTATGTCTCTACCAAGCTTTGAAATCCTCACCCATGAGTCTCCACTACATCTTCCACTTCTCATGTATATTCCATGCCACAATAGAACCACCACGACATTATGCACATGCATGTATTGATTCTCCCATAATAGAAAAATCTAAAGCTGTAGAATAAGCTTTTCCACCATGACACGACTTCTTTAGCCTCTTCCATGCCTTGATAGCCCCACCCATGAGTTCCCACCACAAAATTTTCTACCCATTCCTATTCCATTCAACAATAGAACCACCCTGACATTCTCTGCATGCATGAATTCATTCTTCCATTATATTAATTTTTAAGTTCTAAAATAAGATTTTCCTCACCTATCATGAAAAAAAAGTACAATGGTAATTTATAGTGTCAATAAAATTTTCTAGAAAATCATTATTTTTCATGAAACATGATTTAATAACTACCAATTAAAGAACATATAAAAAATGAAATCAATAAATATATATACATAATCTATTTTGTTCTCCCAAGTAGTTGTAATAAATTACAACAAAGATTTATGAGTAACAAAAACAATAATTGAAACTAGAAAACCCAATATAATAAATGAAATTATAAAAACCCATCTGTTAAAGGTAAAACATATAGAAATATATAAGCCTGAACTCACCTAAATTAACATATATTGTTCATCTCAAACATAAAAATTTAGTTTATCTCAACCTAGGGACATGTAAAAGGTCTATGAAGAGCCTATCAGAACGTCAACGGAAGAAAAATGTATTGGAATAGTGATAAAAATAATGATAATGAATATATGATATGTATATAGATGAATGTAATGTCCTTTTGAAATCATGAAACTAAACAAAATGGAGTTAGAATGACCACGAGATATTTAAATGTTTAGGGTTGGCTTGTAAATCAATAGAACCCATCCTTTATTACATGGAATGAATTTCTCCCTATTAATCCCTCAAATGAAAAATAAAAAAAATACATTATTATATATATCACTATGCTAAAAGTATATATTATTTTAGTTCAATCATAATGAGGGTATTCAAGTCCAATGAGAGATAAAATATTCATATAGTAATTTATAAATAAAAAGATTCAATCTAAAGTTGCCATTTTGAATCCTTATTATTATGAACCTGAATTTTCAATCATTAACAAATTTTCCATTTACTTTACAATAATTTTTTGAACTCATTCAATTGTATATGAATTTAACAGATGATACAGAAAAAATATGAGAAAATAATGAGAAGATAAATTAATTCTTAAAAAAAATACATTATTCAGAAAATAAAAATAGTTGGGATAAGTAATAGCAGAAAATAAAAATAAATATATCTGAGTAAGTGGTTTAAATATTTTTGGCTTTGTATAGACATGTCAAAATTAAAATGAATTATGACATTATAGTGTGCAAGAAGATAAAACATAACAATATATATATATATATGAACAACTACATCACAAAAATTAAAACAAATTTATAAGAGAATGACTTTTATAGAATAAAGTAGTGAACATATGGATAGGACCAAAGAAAATAGTTGTAAAATATGTCCCATGGATGTGATGTCTTTATAATCAGTCCTCTGAATAATTAATAATAAAGTATGAAATTTCTAGAATTTATCTTGTCTCACATCTAGAGTACACCAAGAATTTATATCTATTTAATTTTAGCTTCCAATATAACCACATTTTTTTCACCATCCAAACAGATTATCACTATGTGCATTCTTCCTATTAAATATAGATTTTCAACCTCCTAAATCATGTTGCTTGTCCATATTCACATCATTTTTTTTCATCGCTAATTTGGTTCATAAGACTAAGGCTGATTCACCTCTTAAAAAAATATACCAATTTAACATCATACCACATCAGTATTATCAACAAGAGAAGACATGTAAAACATCATAAGCTTCTAGAATACAAAATTTATCCTGTTGTACAACCATTTAATCTTGAATAAACAGTGAATTATATCCCAAATATTTACCTTAGTCACTGTATTAATCATTCCATGAACCATGGTATCTTAACACATGCATCAAAAACCAGTTCCTCCAGCTAATATTCAATTCATCACCTCACACGAACAAACAATAATATCTCTTCCTTTGCTCAAAATGAATGAACACATGAACAATACAAATCTACAGATTGATGAACTTTATCTTGGTATAGAAAGTATTGATGATGGTGACTAGCAACATAAAATATGAATTTGAACCCATATGATGATTGATTCTCCATTCTCAGCATCTAGGTCTAAGGAACAACCAAGAACTTATTTACCAAAATCTCCTTGGATGAAAACCAAAATTCCAAATATCTCCTGTCCTCCTAGCTTAGAAGTATATAAGCTCAAGGGAAGAAGTTTTTACTTCCCTAGATATATAAGCTTCATGATCAAGCCCTTCTTGAACTAGTTCATATGCTCTGCATGTAGAGACCCAATCCTGACATAGACATTACATTACATTTGTGGAATACATAATACATAACAAAAAACGATTCCCAAATACCATATTATTTTAGGGGCTTTGAAAACTCGGAACACAATATTCTAATCGTGGTGAAAGATCGTCAACATCTCCCATAAATATCTTACCCTTTTTTTTCTTACCTAAAACCATTATTCATTTCCTGGGGAAAATAAAACATAAAAAGGTGAGGTCAAATGCTCTGTAAGAGAAAACATGGAGAACATAAAAACAATCCATAAACATTTGAACGTAAAAACATGAACCTAAAACATCAAAATCATGAGCAATGACATAAATATCGGCAGTACATAAGACATAGATCATGATGGAACATTAACCATGATAAAATATCATGGTGATAAAACATATAATTATGGAAACCATTGAACACAAGTTATTATTTCCATAGTAGCCAAGGCGTTTCTTCCCAGACCATCATAGTGGACAAATTCCATTACAGAACAGGGTTTACTTGCCGTTCTGACCCTGGATTACTGAACTAGATTCACTTGTTGATCGAGCCATTTCTATCTCGTGAGATATAAATATTTACCCAATGCATTGGAGGGAGAAATAGGTCCCACAAATCCCATAATTAAATAATTCTTATGTGTGCCACAATATAAACACAAATCATTAATCATAACTCAATGAATAAAATGGGTTTCATAAACATCATCCCATCATAACATAATCCATATAAAACAAATGGATATCATTTCATCATAAGAAAAGTGAAACCATGTAAGTCATAGAGAAATTAAACTGGAAACATACACATATGAAATAATGTCATCTTAGATGGAAGATGGTTTTGATAAAGCACATGAAATGAATTCTTGGGAAAAATATCCTTTTTCCTCAAAATCATTTTCTTTTAAAAAAATGACATGAAATTTTAAAAGAAAAGGATTTTTTTTGAAAATAATCATGAAATATTGTAGAGTAAGCTTCAAAAAAATAAGGATTTCTGAAACTGTAAAAATCCTTTCATGACGTATAAGTTAAAAAAACATTTTACTCATAATTTTAATGGAAAAGTCAAAAAGTACCACGTATGGTAAACAAAAGAAATATTCCTTCCATAACACAGTGTAAAATTTAAAGAGGGGTAAACACGACTTTAAAAATACATGGATGAATACTGATCACTTTATGAAAAACATTTTATGGACATGGATGAAAAATATAACCCCAGTAAATACTTACGTATAATCAATCTCGGTTAAAAATTAGATTTGCGAAATTATCCCTTACCTTATGTCCTATTTCTTCCACATGTGTCCGAGACTCCTATAAAGTGGTTTTAAAAATATTATTAACTTGTAACAGAACCATAGTAATATTTATGATATCATATATGATTCACTTACGATATTATATTACCCGTTCATTTGTCAATTCCATGTTAAAGCAGCGTTTCGGGTAAAATCGTTTCATTTATCGTACGTGTTTCGACTTGTTGTTCTTGATATTATTACTTATATACTGATTTAATTAATTTGAGATTGTAAAAGATGATTTATATATAATATATATTCATCATATAAATATATATGATAGATCGATAAATGGAATGAAATACACCGTTCATGGAGACGGTAGGTCATACGTACTCATGAACGTTGTTTTTATTTCCATATTGAATTGAATGGAATTATGTAAATGAAACATATATTTATATAAATACATTATCATTATTATTTAATATCTTTCATTATTATTTATTATATATACTTTATAATCATACTTGAATGGTTAATCAAGAAAAATGAATCTCATCGCTTTTGTGGAGACGGTAGTCTGTACGTATGCACGAGCGATGATATCATTATTTTGATATTAAATTTATATATAATTGGATGTCATATCATATATAAAGAATAAAAATAATGATATATTTATTATTTATATCATTTATACTCATTATTATACCCATCCAAATGATAAAATGTTTGAATAACACACTACACCACGACGTAGAGACGGTAAGCAGTATGTACGCACGTGTGGTGAATTTTTCATTCATAAGATGGATAAAATAACTAATATGGTTGTACAATTTTTATAATAACATTAAATTATATAGAATATATTGTATTTGTTATTTTATAATAGAAACAATAAATAAGGAGGAAGCATAAGAAGAAAGGAACATGAAATAGGTGGTGAGATATTAACTCTTCTTTAGGTTCATCCTTTTGATCTGATCAAAAGGGCTCTTTAGGTTGTTTTTATGACTAAAGGATGGCATCTAGGATGAATGGAGGATAGTGTAGAGGGTATTTGGGTAGTGGTTTTCCAAGAAAAATTGCTTTTTTAGGTGTGAATTAGAGAGAATGTGGAGTGCCCTTTTATAAGAGGGGTGAGAGGCATCTTAGAAACAACTTAAAATATTATTTTATAATAAATTAATTTTCAGTTTATAATGGAACCAGAGTGTCTTATATCAAGGATAGTGTGGGGATGGGTTGAAATCTTCTCATCAAATCGGTTTTAGAGATGTTTATGTTACCATTTAAACCATATCATTTTGATTTAACTTTAAGTTTAATATTTTACCTTTTACCATGTCTTCATGTATTCTTACATGATATGTAAATAAACTTATGATAAAGTTCCAATAGGACACTAATTTGTTAATTAATGTCATATATATTATTATATAAGTCTTTTGGAATATTCGTAGATTTTTAGGACCATTATATCAATTAATAATATAATATTTTTTTAAAAACTCTTTTCTCTCAATTTTGACACTATTTGGTATTTTGTTTTTCCTAAATTCATAAAATCGTATTTATTTCGTAAAAAATCCATCTAACTAACACTAATATGTTATATTAACATAGAAAATAAGTTTATGTCATAAAAAGTATCAAATTACATTTATTTGGGTATTTATACTGTTAGTTATGTTAATATTCCGTTAATAAGGTAATTACTGCATTATCATTGTGTCAGAAATAAATTAACTTATTTAATGTCTAAGGAAAATAAATAAAATACCATTATTTAGGAACTTTTTTAGATTTATATTGAATATTTATAGTCTAATTTTTCTTATGTATATCCCTATATTAAATATGTTTTAGTTATTAAACTTTGGTTTTAACAATTTTAACTCTTCTTTAAATAAAATAATAATAAGTTTCTGAATCTAATCCTAATAGACCAAAGAGGTTAATATTTTATTCCTAAGGTTGTTTTTGGTAGAATTATACTTATTCAATAGAATCAAGAAATGTGTTAGGGTAATAATAATATCATTTTTACCCTAAATTACCCTATTTAATTTTAACCGTGATAAATAAAAGTTAAAAGTTACTATTCACCAAAAATTATTGTTATCTTATTGAAAAAAAATTTACTCCTTGTTATTAATCGTGTCTCTTAGATTTCCAAAATTCAACTCATAGAAGCGGTAAAATTATGTTTTATGTAAATTTGAAATTTCTCTTAGGAGGTGGGTAAAAGACGGTAAAAAGTTCAATAAAAATTTTATATATCTAAAATTATTATAAAATGAATCCAATGAATTAAATTGAACTTATATAGGTATTATTTATCTATTTTTACCTAAAATAAATTCAAATAAAATAAATGAATATTTTAATAAAAATTCATTTTGAAAAAATAACTCAGTGTTTTCACTATTAATCAAAAATTAAAAGTTTTCAGAAAAATACCAAAAATTCACCCTAGGCTAATTTCAATATTCCGAATCAAAAAATAAAGTCCATTTTGAAAGTTAAAATTTATAAAATTTTAAAAAGCGGGTATTACTATACATAACGGCTGGTTCATATAAAATTTTAATAACATATCGTTGTTTAGTGAAACTCGGTATTGTGTACAGCACACGCTATCGAGGAAGGTTGTGATTTTGTGTACTGCAATCCAAGTCAGGGTTGCGTATAGTGAAAGATTCCTTGGTTGTTGCATATAACACAATCAAACCATATTTTATTTATACATTGGCTATATATATATATACTAAATGTTGCGTAGAATAACTTCTATCAAACGAACTTGAAATTGTGTGTTACACGTTTCAAGAATAGTGTTTCATATACTGCAAGCTAATACGATGTTGTGTATAGAGAAAGATAATCTTGATATATCATTCAACACAAGATATAAAATTAAAAATAATACTTCTCATAAAATCTCGAGGTGTTACATTCTACCCCCTTCAAATGAATTTCACCCTCAAAATATGTCGGGGTTATAAATGGTTTTCTACTTGAATGTTTCTTTCATAGAAACCCACATCATAAAAAGGAATACTAAATCATAATTTTAAAAAGATATTTTAGAAACATAATGGATACCCAAATTAACTCATCAATGGGTTTCCACATAGGATAATATAGGTGAAAATTTGTATATGGAAGAGAAATGTAACCATCATGTTCTGATGGAGAGTGGTAGAGAACACGACTATGAAAAAGCCAACAATCACAAATCCATAAATTTGTGATGATCTAAGGTATCATCTGATTCATCAGATATGAGGGCACTAGGACAATATTTTTGGTTTTCAATATCATTTCCCTAATGATGAAGAATTTTTGAATTAAAAAAATACTTACATGATTATGGTACAATCTCACTGTTGTTCATGCCCTGAACAATTTCAAAATCATCTCTTAATGAAATGAAGTTGAATTTTTCATTAATGAAGTGTGAGAATATCATGCGATAGAATGATAGACAATTCCATCTATCTCAAACATAAGATTATCAAAAGTTACTAAATATACATGAGTCCATATATGGTGAGATTAATCGTATATGGTTCCAAAAATGGACTTATACTTTATCTATCATACCACTTAATAAAATAAAACTAAATTATACTAACCAGAGACTTTCTATCAGCCAGTGTTATGCGATAAAGGCATGTTGCCCTTCGGAAGTGAGTTCGATTCCGGCAACCTTTTCCGGCGCGACAGGTTTCACTCATCCTGCAGGTTGTCCCTTTTTCTAAAACTACATTGTTATAACATTCCTGAAATAATTTCAAAAAAATTTATAGGCTTAAACAATACTGTCTTGTGTCTAACTTAATTTAGTCCAATCTTTAGGATAATCCAAAATACTTCGGTCCAAGCTCATAGCATAAAGAAAACGACTACTAGAAAGGTCACTTACCAAGCATGTGAATACCATCATTTATCTCCCATATAAGATATATCTTATTGGTCACATTCCAAATATGTGAATACCATAATCATGTATTCTTATGAAAAATGAATACCCATTGAACATTAGTGAAAACATGAATACTGTCAAAAGTTAACTCTTTCCACATACCAAAATCCCAATATTTCTATATACTCAAACCATGATATAACTTTGTCGTTATATCTGTCATGAGTGCATTAATACTATCAAACATTTCATTTTATCCTTATCCCATCATTATGTGCATATCATCTGCTTTCCTAACATATTTCAATCACTTTTCATGGTTACTGGTACCATACAATTATTGAAAACCAAAACATAGATATTCCAAAATTCCACAATACTAAATATGAGATTCCATGATACTAGTTTGAAATCCCATTACATAAACACTTACTCATACCACAACATCATTTTCATACTCAACATCACAAATAGTGATCGCATGTGACTTCCCTTTGTCCTTTTCCTTAAGTGGTTTCTCATATCGATTATCATTAACCCTTAGATTAGGGCATTGATTAGCATAATTCCCCATTTCCTAGCACATGATGCATTGAAGTGTTGCTGGAACATTCTTTGTAGTATTTCCTCTATTCATGTCATTAGAAACATTTTCCCATTACTTCATCACTCAGCTACTTTATGACCTTCTTTTCCTTACTTGGAACATTATTTAGTACATTTTAGGCAATCTCAAAAATGATTCTTTTTACACTTTGAGCATAAACAAACATTCACCTTCTTTTCACAGTTGTTCTACGATTTTTCCATTAACTCCATCTTTTGTTTTTTGTGAAAACCATGAGATGGATTTGTAACACCAACTTCTAATTCTACCTTGATATCACAATGCACAATTTCTTCATAGCAACTAAAGTCTCTTATAGTTAATTACCTTCTAGGACTTGGTTTTAATCCACTAAATAATCGATCAACATTACATTCAGGTTGGATGATAATTCCAGATTCATACCTTGCAAGCCTTGTAAAATTCACCTCATATACACCAACAGATTCATCATCCTTTTGCTTAAGCTCAATGCACTCCTTTTCCATATTTTTTTTAATATTACGAGGGAAGTACTTATTGAAAAATATGTTCTTGAACTCATCCCATTCCATGGATTCAATTTCATCTTGGGGCATCTTATTCTTAATTAGAGTCCACCATTGGTCTACTTCACCTTCTAAATGGTAAATTGCAAGAATGACTTTTTCATTTTTTGAACAACTACGTATGGAAAATATAGTTTCAATGGTATTTATCCATTGTTCAACAACAAGTGGATCAGAAGACCCACTGAAAGAATCTGGACATTGCCTCATGAAGGACTTAATAGAATGTTGTTCCCTTCCATACTCATTCGAATGTCTAGAGTGATTCATGGCTTGTGTAATTATAACAACAAGATTTTTCACTGCATATCCAATAGCATTAGTTTTTTCAGGTGGACAATCATTTCATTTACCATGACATTGATCAACACGGTTCTTTCGAGTTACAGCCATCGTCTAAAACCCAAAAATAATAGTGTAAGAGGGAAAAATAATTCATGGAAGACAACAAAATAAAGGGTGAGTACCTTTAATATATAAAATCTTAGGTTTAATTATAATATCGTTACTATAGTTCTAGGACTATAACATATACTTATACCTAACCTTGGAGACATCCCTAGACATACCTTAGAAATATATCTTGGGATTTCACTAAAGTTTTCGCATCCTAGATTCCAAATGTTGACTAAACCTTCACTCTGATACAAACTATAGAGACCCAAACATGACATAGAAATTACATTACATTTGAGGAATATTTCAAACATAACAAAAGTAGACGCCCAATGACCATATTAGTTTAGTGTCTTTGGAAACTCGGAACATAATATTCTAATCGTGGTGAAAGATCTTGAACATCTCCCATAAATATCTTCCCCTTTTGTCTAATTACCTTAAACCATTATTCATATACTGGGGAAAAGAAAACATAAAAAGGGTGAGCTCAAATTCTCAATAAGGGTAAAATGGATAACATAAAAACAATCCATAAACATTTGAACGTAACAACATGAACATAAAACATCAAAATCATGAGTAATGACATAAATCTTGGCAGTACATAAGGCATAGATTATAAAAGAACATTAACCATGATAAAATAGCATGGGAATAAATCATGTAATTGTGGAAACCATTATGATCATGTTATGATTTCCATAGTATCCAAGGCATTGCAACCAATACCAGTATAGTAGACAAAGCCTATTACTCAACCAGGTTTACTTGTCATTCATGCCCTGTATTACTGAACCAGATTCACTTTCTGTTCCAGCCATGTATATCTCATGAGATATAAATATTTACCCAATCCATTGAAGGGAAATATTGGTCACACACATCTCATAATGAAATCATTCTTACGTGTTCCACAACATAAAAATAAATCATTCATCATAACCCAATGGATAAAATGGTTTTGATAAAATCATCCCATCATAACATAATCCATATAAAACAAATGGATATCATTACATCATAAGAAAAGTGAAACCATTTAAATCATAGAGACATTATACTTAAAATATACACATATGAAATAATTTCACCTTGGATGGAAAGTGGTTTTGATAAAACACTTGAAATGAATTCTTGATGAAAATATCCTTTCCTCTTCAAAATCGTTTTTTTTCAGAAAATTCCATGAAATTTTAAAAGAATAGGATTTTGATGAAAATAGTCATGAAATAATTTAAAGTAATATTCATTAAAATAAGGATTTATGAAACTATAAAAATCTGTTCAATCTTTTTAAGTTAAAAAACACCATCCTCGTACTTTTAACAGAAAAGTCAAAAAGTACCACGTATGGTAAAAAAAGGAAGATACCTTCCATAACACAAAGTAAAAGTCAAAGAGGGGTAAACATGACTTTAAACATACATGGATGAATATTAAACACTTTATGAAAAACATTTTATGGACATGGATGAAAAATATAACCCCATTAAATACATATATATAAGCAATCTCGCTTGAAAATGAGATTAGCAAAGTTATCCATTACCTTATGTCTAGTTTCTTCTGTATGTGTCCGAGACTCATTTTTAGTGGGTTGAAACATATTATTAACTTGTAAAAGAACCAAAATAATATTTATGAAATCATTTAAGATTCTTTTATGACTTTATATTACCCATTCATTTGACAATTCCATGTTAAAGTAGCGTTTTGGGTAAAATCATTTCATTTATCATATGTGTTTTGACTTGTTGTTCTTGATATTATTACTTATATACTAATTTACTTAATTACAGAATCTAAAAAATGATTTATATATAATATATATTCATCATATTAATATATATGATAGATCAATAAATGGAATGAAATACACCATTCATGGAGATGGTAGGTCGTACATACGCATGAATGTTGTTTTCATTTCCTTATCGAATTGAATGGAATTAATTTAATGAAACATATATGTATAGAAATCCTGTATCATTATTATGTAATATCTTTCATTATTATTTATTATATATACTTTATAATCATACTTGAATGGTTAATCATGAAAAATGAATCTCATCGCGTTCGTGGAGATGGTAGTCTGTACGTACGCACGAGCGATGATATCATTCTTTTGATATTAAAATAATATTAAATTTGATGGTATATTATATATACAGAATCATAATAATTTTATATTTATTATTTATATCATTTATACTAATTATTATACCCATCCAAATGATGAAATTTTTGAATAAAAAACTACAGCACGACGTGGAGATGGTAAGCCGTACATACGCACGTGTGGTAACTTTTTCATTTATAGGATGGATAAAATTACCAATATGGTTGTGCAATTTTTATAATAAGATCAAAGTATATAGAATATATTGGATTTATTATTTTAGAATGGAAACAACAAATAAGGAGGAAGTGGAAGAAGAAAGGAACTTGAAATAGGTGGTGAGATATTTACCTCTTCTTCGGGTTCTTCCTATTGATTTGATCAAAAGGGCTCTTTATGTTGGATTTATGATAAAAGGAAGGCCTCTAGGATAAAGTAAGGATATTGGAGAGGGTATTAGGGCATGTTTTGGCCAAGCCAAATGGCTTTGGATGTGTGAATTAGAGAGAAGGGGGATTTCCCTTTTATAAGATGGGTAAGGGGCACCTTAGGAAATACGTAAAATATTATTTTATAATAAATTCATATTCGTTTTATAATGGATCCAATGTAATGACCCAAAGTTTTTCAATAGGAATTTCCTTCTTATATTTATGTCATGAAAACAAAACATAATGATCTACTAAGTGATAAGTGATCTTTAAACAAAAGTTTGTCACTTCTATATTTTGAATTTCGATAATCCGACATACACAGTTGTGTTCAAGATGATTTTTGGTGTCTAATGAAACAAAAATAAATTTCATTGAATTGTGACGTGCCCTAGTGAATAGTAAAATATGCTTATGAATAGTATTATGACCCTTATGAATAGTAAATAATCTAACATAAGAGTAACATTACACATTAATTATTAAATAAAATTTAGACATCTTAGAATGTAACAATTTGACCTTAGTAAATGTTTTGTTATTTTGTAAATCATAAATAAATAATTATAATTAATTAAATATTTTAAAAGAAAATTAATTTCCCTAAAATGTATTCATAAATTATTGAATCAATTTCTTATAGTTTTTAGATAATTTTATAAGACCATAAATAATTTTTTAAAGAACTATAAAATTAGTTTTAATTTGTAAAAATTGTTTTTTAAGTAAATTTTGATTTTAATTAAATATTAAATTAATAATATTTCGAAAAATATTTTTAAAAAATGGACGAATTTTTTGGATTCTACACGTAAAAAATTGGTTGGGGTAATTTTTTGGAAGTTTTCTAAAATACATGAATTTTTTAGGAATAATGAATTACCGTAATTTACAAAAATAAGATAAATAAGCTAATTATAGAGTCATGTGTGATGTTCTGCAGATGTAATCCCACTTGGTTCGAAATAAAATGATGCAATAACCATTCTTGGTCATGGAATACAATCTATTCCTTGTATTATTAAGATATATTAAACTAATTAATTTTATATTAAGGAAACCCCTCTCCCCTCCACTATAAAAACCACCCTTCACACCCTCATTTCCTCACACCTCTCATGATCCAAGACTTGTCTAAACTCTACCCAAACATATTTCCTAGCCCCTCACCAACGTAAAAGAGCTGATGGTCTCATTAAAAGACCAACCCTAGCTTCTTTATGGAGGATCTGAAGAGGAGGATTTAAAAGGTAATTTCTCTCCCTCTTCTCCTTTATTTTTTCCTTCCATGTTCAAGTTCATTTCATGATAAATCCCCACCTATCATCATCCAAATGTTAATTTAACTCTAGTATAATACATATACTGTAATTTTATGATTCTAGTGGGATATTATGTCATCCAACCCCCGTTCCCTCTTCCTTTTATTTTCATAAAGAGAACGTTGTTCGTGAGGTGTTAATTTATCACCTTCAAGAATGACATGATTTCTTCTTCCATTTATACCTTTATATCTGGTAATGAAACCATATTTATGGTTGGAAAAGACTATTTTATATGTATTATGTCATTTTTAATGTTCTGTAACTTACTTATGAACATATTACTAAGTAATAAATCATAACAAGTTCATTATGATCCAAAACCGCCCAAATTAACCCAAACAATCTTCATTTAATTTTTATCTAATGATTCATCCACATGGTATATGAAATAACTCATTATAAGATCATTTTAAATTATGTAATTTCATTAACAACATGTAATATTATTTCTGTATTTTTACCCATGTCCTACCCGAACATCAATTTATGAATACAAGTGAACCACCCAAGAAATACAATAAAACGCACATCCCCGAACAATGTTTTTAAGATCTAGAAGACATCCAAAGGAACATAAAATGACATAATGAAACCATAATTAAACCTATTAATGTATAAAATGTTATATAATTTCTAATTAATGAATATAATTTCATTATACAGGACATTAAAGAGAGGGAATCATTCAGATACAAGGTAAGGGGAAATTCTCGAACCTAACTTTCATCTTTCAGGTTTAACCTCCTTCACTCAATTTTTGATATGGTCACTTTGTAATGATAATTTCTTCATCATTGTATTTTCTTTTCTGGGTATACATTTTTTCTAATTAATTTTATGTCAATCCCAATGTTTTCTAAATGAAATCTTCTTTTAAGAACTCAACTTTTACCTCTCATTCGTGGTTGATGGTTCTTGTATCAAGTGTGTTGTTCCCTCCTTCTATTGAAAACCCAAAGATTATGAATGTATTATTATGAGATGAAACCTATTCCTTACCATGGGTAAGTTATTTTAATTATTTTTATATGTTCTATGTGGCATGGATGATAATGATAATATTATGAGGTGACGGGTGCATCCATAATTATATAGTGTAATATGAATGTTTCAATGTGATGGGTGCTCCCAGAATTATATAGCGATCCAATGCATTGTGTAATGTGATTAATCTCATGATTAAATTTGAATTGATGTATGAACACGATTCTAGATTGGAACAGAGTTATGTGTGGTAGTTAACCACTAAGACATGATGTTTCATTTTTATGCATTGCCACATTTCAAGTCTTTTGTTTATGCTCCTCTCATGTTCATGATCTTTTACCTATGTCATGATTATTCTCACCCCATGATATATTATTCTTATCTATCCTCTTACTAGTCTTTTATATCTCCCCTTATTATGAATATCCTCAGGTGCCTACATGTACTAAGGATAGGACAAACACCAATAAGAAGCTATAGAAGAAGAAATTAAATAAATGTTTAAGCTTGATATTGTAATTGTTTTGTATGGTCCAAGTTTTCCCAAGTCACTAAACCTTTGGATCCTCTATGTGTAATAATATTATGTTTTTTATCTTGGAAATAATGTAATAGTAATGTAATAAATTTATGGGTCGTTATATTTGGTATCAGAGGAAAGGTTTGGTTCATTTGGGAATTAGTATTAGTAAACCCTAGAGAAAACCTCTAACATGAGACCATGTAAAAATATGCACACAAGAATATTTACATAGGGATCCCATATGTTTTTTTGGTATAAATTGATTAAATAAATAATTTATTCATTACTTGTTTACTTATGTTTTGTTCTATCCTTTTTTATTTTATAAAATCATGGGAACCAGGAGAAATCAGTCCAACAACTCGTGTGAGGGATAATGCAACGATTGCCCAAATGACATCCCCAGTGATTTTGGAGGTGGGGTTCAGAACTTCATGGCGATGCTTACCCAATTATCTCATGTTATTAACAATAACCCTAATAATGGGGAATTTTCTCCTTCACCAAAGAGGGAGAAACTGGTTATTGAATGTTTTATGCAGAAACGACCATCGACGTTTAGTGGATCTTCTGATCCACTGGTTGCGGAATCGTGGGTCAACTCCATAGAGAAGATCATTTTTGTGCTTAATTATTTTGAGATATAGAAGGTGACCCTAGCTGTTAATCGTCTATATAGATAAGCCGATCAATGGTGGGATTTGATTAAGAACACAAATCCAAGGGAGGAAATTAAAGAGATGGAATGGGAAGACTTTAAGATATATTTCTTAATAAGTATTTCCCATGAACTCTTCGTATGAAGATGGATATGGAGTTTATAGAGCTCAAGCAAAAAGAAGTAGAATATGTCACAAACTAAGAAACAAATTTCACATGGCCTGCAAGGAAGGATTTAGGTTTTGTTATCAACAATGATAGAATAATTGATAGAATCATTAGTGGATTAAAACCACACCTTCGAAAGGCTCTCACAATTCAAGACATTGGGACTTATGAAGAAGTTGTTTGATGTTCTCTCAAATTGGATATGGAGTTTGGAGAATGGTCTCATGGTTATGGTGATAAGAAAATAAATATGGAGTTTTAAGCTGGTGGATCTAATGACAATGGTGGGAAGAAAAATCAATGAACCATATTCCAAAAATGTGGGAATTTGCATCAATGGAACTGCCTCAAAGGGATGGGGGAAATGTTTCATGTGTGGGAAAGAAGGACATCATGCTCAAGAGTGTCGAAAAGACACAAAAATGAAGGATAATGTAGCCGATGAAAGGGGAGAACCACTCATGGTTCAATGGTACAAGGGTAGGGAGCTAGGGCACTATGAAAACCAGTGCACTAAACCTCGGGTTTTGAAGGGTAATAAACATTAGAAACCACCAAGCCAAAGGAACAAGGGAAGGCTTATGCCATCACTACTATGGAGGTGGAGTATGATAATGAAGTTGTACAAGGTATACTTACTATTCAATCATGAAAGGAAAAGTCTTATTTGATTCTAGTTCTACGCATACTTTTATATCGTGAATGTTTTCTAGAACTATAGAATCAATGCCCTGAAACCATGAAGTATAGATATCTGTAAAAACACCAAGTGCTGCAATCATTGCAACCCAAGTGTTTCACTCTTCTCCTGTTGGCGTATGTGGGAAGATTCTTCTGGTAAATCCCATAATACTTCCCTTGGTGGAATTGGACGCTATAAAGGGAATGGATTGGCTCTTGTTATATAGGGAATATATCAACTGTCGGGAAAAGGAAATATATTTTCATATTCCAAACCATCCCATGCTCCTCTAAAAATGCAAAGAAGAGCATGAATCTCCTTTGAAAAATCCTTTGAATGGTGTGGGTGTTGATTCTCTATGAAGAATCATACCTCTCCCAAATGGATTATTTGAAGGAAAGTGCCAACCTTGAGGAAATTTCCATCATGAGGGAATACAGAGATGTATTTCCCCAAGAGATACCCAGAATTATCCCGGATCGTGAGGTAGTGTTCTCAATTTAACTTATACGTGGAGTTAATCCTATCTCGAAGTGTCCTAATATGATGGCTCCTATCGAACTAGAGGAGTTAATGAAGAAGATGCAAGAGCATCTGGACAAAGGTTTCATACATCCTAGTGTATCACCTTGGGGTGCACCAGTGCTCTTTGTGAAGAAGGATAAAACAATGAGGATGTGTATCTATTATCGGGAACTCAATAAGATCAGCATAAAGAACAAGTATCCTCTCCCTCGTATTGATGACTTGTTCAATTAGTTAAGTGGAGATAAATAATTATCAAAGGTGGATATTCGTTCTGGATATCATCAGGTTAAGGTGAAGAAGGAAGATATTCAGAAGACTACCTTCCGTACAAGGTATGGGCACTATGAGTTTTTGGTAATGCCCTTCGGACTTACTAATGCCCCAGAAATCGTCATGGACTTGATGAATAGAGTCTTTAGACATTATCTCGACAAATTAGTGGTAGTGTTTATTGATGATATTCTCATCTACTCTAAGATCAAGGGGGAACATGAAGAGCATCTAAGACTTGTGTTGGCGACATTGAGAAAGGTGAAGTTGTATGCCATGTTTAGAAATTGTGACATTTGGATGAAGCAAGTCATGTTCTTCAGACATGTGATCACAAGTGATGGAATTTCTGTGGATCCTTCAAAGACAAAGATGATTGGGGAATGGCCCAAGCCCTCTAGTGTCACCAAAATCTGTAGTTTTCTTGGATTAGCTGGGTACTACCGATGTTTTGTGAGAAACTTCTCACGATTGTCAAGCCCGCTAACTAAGTTAACAAGGAATGGGGTAAAGTATGTCCGGATAGAAGAATGTGAGGTAAGTATCAAAGAGATAAAGAGAAGGATGATCACTGCACATGTACTCACACTATCGAAAATTGGAAAAAGTTTTGTGGTATACAGTGATGCTTCAAAGAAAGGCTTGGGTTGTGTACTCATGAAAAATGACAATGTGATAGCCTACACCTCAGGGCAGTTGAATATCCATGAGCAGAACTACCCGACACATGATTTAGAGCTGGCAGCCATGATTTTTTCATTGAAAATCTGATGGAACCACCATTATGGTGAGAAGTGTGACATATACACCGACCACAAGAGCCTAAAGTATATATTCACACAAAATGAGCTCAACATGCATCAAAGGAGACCGTTAGAGCTAATCAAGGATTATGATTGCTTTATTCACTATCATCTTAGAAAGGCGTAAAAGGTAGATGATGATCTATGTAGAAAATAATCCATTACTCTATCCATGTTACGGATTGAGAAAGAACCTATCTTTATAGATATGCATAGGATGGATTTGGAAATTTTAAGGGTAGGAGATACATATTAAATTGCCCAAATTATTGCACAACCATCCATACAGGAGAAGATTAAGGAAGCACAAAGGGGTGATGTGGAGATACAAAAGAGGGTTAATACATTAAAGGATGGGAAGATGAAAGAGTTCCATATTGACGATGATGGTGTGATTCGGTTTGGAATGCGGCTTTATGTGCCTTCATCACCCGGGATAAAGAAGGAGCTGTTGGACAATGCACATAGCTCAACTTTCCTTATCCATCCCGGGAGTACCAAGATGTACTGTGATCTCCAGGAACACTTCTGGTGGGATAACATGAAGAAGGAGATTGCGGAATATATATCAAGGTTTATGGTATGTCATCATGTTAAAGCTGAGAGGCAAAAGTCCAAAGGTATTATGTAGCCATTTCCTATACCCATGTGGAAATGGGAAAATGTTACTATGGGCTTTGTCACGGGTCTCCTGAAGAAGTCAATGGGAAATAATGTGATATGGGTTGTGGTTGACCGAATCACCATGAATCCCCATTTTATTGCTATTTGAGAAGATCTCTCACTTGAACAACATGAAATGATATATGTGAAGGAAGTGGTGAGACTGCACGGTCTTCCACTCTCAATTGTCTCTGACCATGATCCAAGGTTTCCATCTAACATCTGGAGGTGCCTTCAACATGCATTGAGTACTGGATTATATTTCAGCACAACCTATCACCCCCAAACCGATGGCCAGTCTGAAAGAAATATTCAGACGCTTGAAGATATTCTAAGAGCCTTCTCTCTTTATTTCAATGGTGGTTGGGATCTGAATCTCCCATTGGTTGAGTTCTCATACAATAATTTCTTCCACTCAAGTATTCATATGGCTCCATATGATGCTCTATATGGAATGCAATGTATAACACCAACCTGTTGGGATAAATTTGGAGATAGAAAGCTACTTGGACCTGATCTTGTTCAATAGATGTCAGAGAAGGTTAAGGTCCTCCAAAAACACATCAAAACTGCTCAAAGTGGGAAAAAGAGCTATGCTGACAACCGTCGAAGGGACGTGGAGTTTGACATTGGAGATAAAATTTTCATTCGAATATCACCACGGAAGAGAGTCATGTGATTCGAGAAGAATGGGAAGCTAAGCCCAAGGTATATTGGCCCCTTTTGAGATTTTGGACCGCATAAGAGTTTTGGCCTATCATCTTGCACTTCCATCAAATATGGCTCATGTTCATGATGTGTTTCAAGTATCACTACTGAGGAGGTACACACCAGACCCCTCACATGTACTAAACTCAGAGGTGGTGCAGCTGGAAGATGATCTCTCCTATGAGAAGCATCCAGTAACGATTATGGATCGGAGAGATAAGGTACTACGCAACAAGGCAACCCATATTGTACAAGTGTTGTGGAGGAACCATATGTTTGAGGAAGCAAATGGTAACTAGAAGAGGCAATGAAGGGGAAACACCAACACCTGTTTGTGTAAAGTGAAATTTTGGGGAAAAATTTCTTAAGGGGGGAAGAATTTAACGACCAAATGCTTTTCAATGGAAATTACCTTCTTATATTTATGTCATAAAAACACATCTTAATGAATTACTAAGTGATAAGTGACCTTTAAACATAAGTTTATCAATTCAATGTTTTGAATTTTGAAAATCTGACATACATGGTTGTTTTCAAGATTATTTTTGGAAGAAACAAAAATAATTTTTGGTGAATAGTAATGTACCCTTGTGAATAGTAACATACCCTTATGAATAGTATTATGACCCTAATTATTAGTAAATCATCTAACATAATAGTAACTTTACCCATAAATAATTAAAAAAAATAGGCATCTTAGAAAGTGACAATTTGACCTTAGTAAACATTTTGGTATTTTGTATGTCATAAATAAATAATTATAATTAATTAATTAATTTAAAATAAAATTTATTTCACTGAAATTTATTCATAAATAATTGAATCAATGTATTATTGTTTTTAGATAATTTTATAATACCCTACATAATTTTTGAATGCACTATAAAATCAGTTTTAATTTTTAATAACTGTTTTTTAAGTAAATTATGATTTTAATTAAATATTAGATTAATAATATATTTAGAAAAATATTTTTGAAAAATAGAATTCATTTTTGGAATCTACACGTCAAGAAATTGTTGTGGTAAATTTTTGGGATTTTTCGGAAATACTTGAATTTTTATGAATAGTGAAATACCGTAATTTACAAAAATAAGGTAAATAAGCTCATTAAGGAGTCATGTGTGATGTTATGATAATGTAAGACCACTTGGTTCGGGATCACATGATAAAATTACTATTCATGGTCATTGAATACTCACTATTCCTTGTCTTGTGAATAAATAATAAACTAATTAATTTTATATTATGGAAACCCCACTACCCTCCACTATAAAAACCACCCTTCACACCCTCATTTCGTCACACCTCTCAAGCTCCATGACAACTCTAAACTCTTCCCAAATATCTTCTCAAGCCCCTATACCATAACCAAGAACTTGTGGTCTCATCCAAAGTCCATTCTAAGCTTCCTTAAGGAGGATCTAAAGATGAGGATCTCAATAGGAGGATTTCAGAGGTAATTTCTCTCCATCTTCTCCTTTATTTTTTCCTTTCATGTTCATGTTCATTTCTTGATCTCTCCCCTCCTATCATCATCCAAATGGTATTTTAACTAAATTATTATACATGTAATTTAATTGTATGATTATAATGGTATATTATATCATCCAACCCATGTTCCCTCTTCCTTTTATTTTATTAAAGAGAACGTTGTTCGTGAGGTGTTAATTTATCACCTTCAAGAACAACATGATTTCTTTTTCCATTTATACCTTCAGATCTGGTCATGAAACCATTTTTATGGATTAAAAAGAATATTTTACATGTATTATGTCCTTTTTAAAGTTTCGTAACTGAGTTACGAACATATTACTAATTGATAAATTAAAACGAGTTAATTATGATCGAAAAACCACCCAAAATAACCCAAACAATATTCATTTAATTTTTATCTAATGATTCATCCACATGGTATATGAAATAAATCAATATAAGATCATTTCAAATTCTGTAATTTCATTAATAACATGTAATATTAGTTCTAGATGTTTACCCAGGTTCTATCCAAACGTCAATTTATGAATACAAGTGAACCACCCAAGAAAAACAATAAAAACGAACGTCCCCGAACTATGTTTTTAAACTCTATAAGTCATAAAAAGAAACATAAAATGACATAATGAAACCATAATGAACCTTATTAATGTATAAAAGGTTATTTAACTTCTAATTAATGAATATAATGTCATTATATAGGACAATAATGAGAGGGAATCATTCAGATACAAGGCAAGGGGAAATTCTCAAACCCAACTTTAATCATCCGGGGTTTACCACTTTCACTCCATTTTTTATATGGTCACTCCTTAATGATCATTTGTTCATAATTTTTTTCCTTTTTTGTGATATAAATTTTTTCTAATGAAGTTTATGACAATCCAAATGTTTTCCAAAATAAATCTTCTTTTATGAACTCAACTTTTACCTCTCAATCATGGTTGATGGTTCTTGTATCATGTATGTTGTTACCTCCTTATTTTGGGAACCAAAAGCTTATGAATGTATTCTTATGAGATGAAACCCATTCCTTAACACTGGTTAGTTATGTTCATTATATTTATATGTTCTATGTGGCATGTATGATAACGATAATATTATGATGTGACGGGTGCACCCGAAATTATATAGTGCAATATGAATGTTTCAATGTGATGGGTGTACCCAGAATTATATAGTGATCCCATGCTTTGGGTAATGTGATGAATCTCATGAGTAAATGTGAAATTATGTGTGAACAAGATTCTAGCTTGGTTCACAAGTATTTATGTAAGTTAACCACTAAGACATTATGATTCATTTTTATGCATTTCCACATTTCAAGTCTTTTATTTATGCTCCTCTCATGTTCATGATACTTTTCCTATGTCATGATTATTCTCATCCCATGCTATATTATTCTTATCTATCCTCTTACATGGATTTTAGCTCACCCATTTTTATGTATATCCTCATGTGGATACATGTACTAATGAGAGGAAAAGTTATAATAAGAATCTAGAGAAGAATAAATTAAATTAATGTTTAATCTTGATGTTGTAATTGTATTGTATGGTCCTAGTTTTCCGAAGACACTAAACCTTTGGATCTTCTATGTGTAATACTACTATGTTGATTATCTTTGAAATGATGTAATATTAATGTAATTAAAGGCCAGGTCGTTATATCCAAAGTGTCTTCTATCTATTCTAGGGTGGCGATGGGTTGAAATACTCTCAACCAATATGTTTTAGAAAATTTTAGGTTACCATTTTAACCTTATCAATTAGATTTAAAATTAAGTTAAATAATTTATCTTTTACCGCTTCTTCTTGTATTCTTACACTATATGGTCAATAAACATACTATAAACTGCCAATGAAACCTTAATTGGTTCATTAAAGTCATATATATTATTATATAAGTCTTTTGGCTGAACCATATATTTTGAGGACCATTATATCAATTAAAAATATAATATTTGTTTTAAAACAGGTTTTTGTCAATTTTGACACTATTTTGTATTTTTTTTTTCTAAATTCATAACAGCATTATTATTTCGAAACAAAATTCATCTAACCAACCCTAATATGTTATATTAACCTATAAAATTAGTTTAATTCATAAAAATTCTCAAATTACATTTATTTAGGTATCTATAATATCAATTATGTTAATATTTTGTTAAAAAGGTAATTATTGCATCATAATTGTGTCATAAATAAATTAACTTATTTAATGTATAAAAATATAAATAAAATACCATTATTTAGAAACTTTATTAGATTTGTAATGAATATTTGTAGTTGAATTTACCTTATGTATAACCCTATATTAAAAATGTATTTGTTATTAAACATTTATTTTAACTATTTTAACTCTTCTTTAAATAAAATAATAATAAGTGTCCTAATATAATCCAAATGGACCAAAGAGGTTCATATTTTATTCCTAATACTGATTTTGGTCTAATTATACTTATCCAATAGAATTAGGACATGTGTTATGGTAAAAATAATATCATTTTTACCCTTAATTACCCTATATAGTTTTAACCGTGGTAAATAAAAGTTAAAAGATACACTTAACCAAAAATTATTTTTATCTTATTGAACCAAATTTTACTCCATGATATTAAATATATGTCTTGGAATTTTTATATTCAACTCACAGAAGTTGTAAAGTTATGTTTTATGTAAATTTTCAAATTCTCATAGTATGTGGGTAAAAGACAGTAAAAAGTTCAATAAAAATTTTATATGTCTAAAATTATTATAATATGACTCTAATGAATTACATTAAACTTATATAGGTATTATGTATCTATTTTGACCTAAAATAAATTTAAATAAAAACATGATTATTTAAATAAAAAGTCAGGTTGAACCAGTAACTCTGTGTTTTCACTATTCATCAAAAACTTAATGTTTTAAGAAAAATATCAAAAATTCACCCAATGCTAATTTCGATATTCTGAATCCAAAAATAAAGACCATTTTGAAAGATAAAATTTATAAAATTTCAAAAAGTGGGTATTACTATTCATAACGGCTATATTATATAATATTATAATAGCATGTCGTTGTTTAGTGAAACTCGGTATTGCATACAACACACGCTATCGAGGAAGGTCACTATTGCGTGTAATGAAAACAAGGCAGGGTTGTGTGTAGTGAAACATTCCTTTGTTGTTGTGTATAACAAAACCCAACCATATTTCATTTATACATTGAATATATATATATACACTCAATGTTGCATAGAATAATTTCTATCAAACGAACATGAAATTGTGTGTAACAAGATCCAAGAATAGTGTTGCGTATACTGCAAGCCAATATGGTGTTGTGTATCGTGCAAAATAATCATGGTGTAGCATTCAACACAAGACATCAAATTGAAAAGAATACTTATCATAAAATCTTGGGGTGTTACACTTCAATAACCATATTAATATTTGATGAATCAAATCTACAACATCACCTTCCCCTGAACCAATTATCCCTGACTCAATAAAAAACCAAACCTAACTCTTTCTCCAGATCTAATCTTGAAAAATGAAACCACAAGTATTCCCCCTTGTGTGGGTTGGTATAGGTGATTTCTATAGACATTCTAATGAACTCGTTTTTCTACTTATCGTTGGACTTTTTTAGATATCATCACCACTCAACGTCCCCATCTTAGACTTTACCTATTCCACCAATTGGACTTTCCCAAAATGAATGGGTGTCCGTAAAGGTTTCTATAGCCTTATCCATTTCTATTTCAGTGTTCCTGGAGGTGGAATCATTTATACCTTGTAATTAACTTGACAATATTGTTTTGTACCACCCTTCTCTAGAGATCTGTGCACGATTAAAACGGATTTTTAGGTCTTATAATATTTACTGATGGGGGTGATTTTAAGCACCATCAAATTTTAGTTCACCTCCTTTAGAATTCCAATTTTTCACATTCCTGGTCATCAATCATTTGGATTAGCATGGACCACAAGTTAATTCACCTCCACTGGACAATGAATATCAATAGAGAAAAGGACTGTAAGAATTTAGTTGTACGAATTTGACTTCCCAACTATCCTATACCATTCTATACAAATCCCTAAAAGTGTGATGAAGCAAGTGGTGGTAGAGAATAAAGACACCGATATTGGTCTTCCACCCATCCTCTCCCTAGTATATTTTTTTAGGGTTTCAGGGTATATAATTGGAGGTGTTTTAGCTGGTATTTTGAAGAGGTGTAATATTTTTCATTGAAAATACATTAATATTGTTAAAAATTAACTATATATAATATAAAAATATTGGATCTTAAATATATAATTATATATATATAATTCATCTGAAACCAATGTTTTTTAAAATTTAAAAATTTATATTTGCTATTGTTTTTTAATAATTTATCAATAATTGTATATTCTGTATATAAATTTCGATAACCATTATTGAATTATTAATATTATAATTCAATATATAAACATGTGTGTTTTTATTTAAACAATACATTTTATAAATAACTAAATATTAAATATATATTTCATAATTACTAAATGATTTATTTTTATTAGATATTTTTTTTCAACATATTTTTCTAATGGTAAATTTTTTTATTAATAAAAAATATTATCATAGATTTATTCATTGTTTAAAAAAATTGTATTGATATGAAAAAACAACTGATTTATTTATTAGTAAAATATTTGTGGGTTTTAATGATTTAATACCAAATGACATAGTTGATGGTAGAAACCATTTTTCATACATAATAATATTACCAAAAAGTCTTCATATTCATTAGAATATTCATTTTTACCGACAGATATGTTATATGTCATTGAATTACTATATAAAACGCCTAATTATTTTTTAGTGGGTAAAAAAATGAGACATGTAAGAATAAACATGGGAATAGGTGTATGTGAACGTGATAATAACATTAAAAGATCATACCCTACATATCAAAGTTCATAGGCAGGAGTTGTGGGATAAATCTAGGTAGTTCATAAGACCTTAATCATAACAAAATAAACATAATGATCCATAAGGTTGTAACTAAGGAACAATATATAGTATTTGGGGAATACATATAAGAATATAAAATTTTATGTGAAGGACACCTATCATGACATTTATAGCATGTTAAGATTGGGTTTTTACCCATGTACCTACTTTGGGATTGGGTTGAGACCCATCTACCATCTTACTTTTAAGATTGGGCTAAAACCCATGTACCATCATGTTTTCAATATTGAGCTTCAACCCTTCAAAAATCATACTTTTAGGCTTCAGATACAAACAATGAACCTTCTTATTTTTAGGTTTGGGCTACAACCCGTATACCCTCTTTATTTTCGTCCTGGGATACAACCCACATACCATCTTATTTTCAGGCTTGGGCTACATCTCTTGAAGCCTTTGAGCTCAAATACAAATTATCATTACCCAATTCAATGGAGGGCGATATAGGCCCAACCAATATCAACATGAAATCATAATTACATGTTCCACAAGATCATAAAAAATAATATCATATCTCATTAAATGAAATGAGTATCAAAAACACGTTAAAAATCACAACTACTGGAAAAAGATATAGTTTTCAAAATTACTTCATCAAATTCAAAACCCATGAAACGAAGTGGGCTTCAGAATGATAAAACCAATAAAAGAGAAATGGGTTTCATAAAAATCATTCCATCAAAAAATAATCCAATCAAAGAAATAATAAGATTGGAATCATTGAATAAATTCCCCATAATTTCATCAGTAACACTAATAGATGTTTTCATATATGGGAAATAATTTTGAAATATATTTTAAAAACTTTTCTTGAGAAGAATATATTTTCATCATTGGGAAATTATTTTTTAAAATTGAAAACCTATTAAAATTATTTTACTTTGAAAATATATTTGATAACATTTAACCGAAAAATTGAAAAGCATATAATATTTTTAAAAATCCTTTTTCCATGAAAATTGGGTTCAAATATCTTCTGAAAACATTATTTATTACATGGTTTTTGAATACAAAAGATATTCAACCAAAGAGAGAGATAAAGATAATTCGAATTTATTTAAAAACATTATATTAAATTTAAATGTGTGAAAAAATGGGACTAATGCTTGAGGATATAATGAATAACCATAGGATGATAAAACATATGAGTGTTCTTTTTTGATGGATAATGATATTTCCTGAATTTTAGCATAATAATAAAAAATTTCAAAAATAGATGAGATTATTTAAATAAAATCATATCACTTGGTAGCATGGGATCATAATATCCATGTAATAAAAAGAAATTAAATTAATTATAAAAATCATAAAAATAAGGATATTCAGGATATAATACACATCGATAAATAATTTTGGTGGATAAAAATACATGAGTGTCAAAGATGGTAAATTGAGACATAATAATTTTACTGATTTGGGAACTGTTTAAAAATAAAACCCATGAAGTAAAGATCATAAAATGGGTATTTAAATACCAATAAATATTAGTATAAAACACATACAATAAATTCATGGGTATTACATACACCACACAAAAGTAGTGAGTGATGATTAAGGTATGTATCTCACTGAAATATAAAGCGAGATGAAATCCCCTTACCTTGTGAATCATGTCTTCTTATACTCATACAAGATTCCTATATAATAAATTTCTGTTTATTATAAATATACTATAAAATAATATTCTAATATCTATTTCTATACATGGTTTTATTATGACCTTACATTAGCCACTTGTTAACAATTCTAGTTTAAGGCTTCACTTCAGGTTATATCCGCTTTGCATGTGTCTTAATTTCTTATATTTTTTATCCTTATACATATATAATGATTTAAAGAGTGTGAAACATGATATAAATATAATTTAAATATATTATATTTGTATTATAATAATATATTGAATATATAAGTGTTAAATGGAATTCATAGTTTATGGAGACTGTAAGTCGTATGAACGTATGATCACTTTTTCCTTTCTTTGCCGTATTTAAAGAAAGAAAAAAAATTAAATGTAACTATATATATATTTTTATTATTTTAGAATTATTATATCATATATAACATTTATTTTCACTAAACCCATTTTTAATTCATTCCATGTTGTGTGGGAACAAAACACATCTATTTGAGGGGGTGGTAGTCCGCACTTCCTCAAACTAAATTACCATATTTACATGAAATATAAAGTAACAAAATACTTGTTGAAAAGGGTATATAGAATCATAAATACATAATAAATCAAATATAAGAAATATATAAATATATTTTCCATCATAATTTCCACCATGATAGGTGGAAAAGGAAAAATGAACAATCATCGTTTTGTGAGGCGGTAGTTCGCCACACACATAAATAGTATATTTGTAATGCATTAGATGAAGGTGTATGTATGTGTTGATAGATACCATAGATTCAAAATATCATATTATATTAATAATTATGTTTTTGAAAAAATAAGTGAATAATTTGAGTGGAGTGGTGGACAAATCAAATAAAATAATGAATCATGAGATAAGTCATTACCTCTTCATCGGGTATCTAATTTTGGTTGGTGCCAAAATTGTTCCTTGGATTGATTTATTCCCTTGGGTAGGATTAAATGAGATAGAGAGGGATTTTGGGAGTTGTATGGGGAAGATAATTCAAAAACTAAGTGGTTTGATACGAGTTAATAAGAAGGTGAGGTGGTGTCCTTTTATAGGGAAGGGAAAGGACACACATCACATATTTTAAAACAAGTTTGGTGTACCCACATTTTCAAGTATAAAAACTCATAAAAAACCCACCAAAATCAATAATGGATGTTTATTATTTGAATAATGTCCATAAAATGGGTGTTGGACATGTTTATAGGTCGTATTGGGTCATAAATTTATGGTTTAGTACTTTATTAACCAAAATTTTCACTTAACCGTTGTAATCAATTTTAATCACATTCACAAATCTATTTACTAAAAATAGATGACATTATTAAAAATTATATATCAGTATGATTGAAAATATGGAATCCTTATTTCAAAATTATAATCACATATGTGGTAGAAATTAATTTATAAATAATCCCACTGATGGGACACCACTGTAGGTTTTTAAAATCCAATATTTTTCTCTATTCATTCAAATATAATGTTTCTCAGAAAAAATACTAGAAATTCATCCCCAGGTAATTTTAAATTATAAATTATAAAATTATGTCTATATTATAAAATTAAATTTCTCAAATTGTCTAATATTAATTTTATTTGGTTTCACATAAGGTCATGAAAAATCATATATTTGAGAAAATATTGTTTTTAAGCATTTAACGACTTTACCAGAAATCATTTCTTTCATAATAAATATATTTTATTTTAATAAAATAGTATTTTAAAAGTTGTTATCACTATTAATATTATGACGTTTAATGGATTTATTATATCTGTCATTTAAATAACTTTAACAATAAAAATATTTTTCCTAGAAATTGAGTGTTGCGTGTGATATATTCTATATTGGTGTTCTATGTTGCGTAATCCAATTTATTATTGTGTTTTATATAACCCAAGTTGAAATATAACCTTGATGTTACATGTAGAGAATTTTAAAATTTATATTTTTTTTATTTCAGGATTACCATGGTTTTTTATAAAGAAATCCAATGTTTAGGTTTTAATATAAAATAAACTATTTTTTATATTTTGTGAAATGAAAAATATCACAATGGTAAAATTAATTAGAAGAAAATAATTATCTGAATCATAGGGTGTAACATTCTTCCCCCTTAACATTAATTTCACCCTAATAATTTTTATAGTTATAAATTGTTTAATATATGAATATTTATTTCATAGACTCCCAGATTGTAAAAATGGATACAAAAAATTCCATTATAAAGGGAATGTTGGAACCATAATAGTTATCTAATGTAAAATATTACAAGGCATCCAATAAGAAAACATAGGTTGTGAGTAAAGTTTGGAAATATAAGAAAACCATAAATATTTATAGGGAGTGATTGAGTTCATCAATAAAAAATGAGTGAATGATCAAATAAATAATGATGAACTCAAGGT
Organism: Viscum album; assembly: GCA_963277665.1. NCBI lineage: Eukaryota > Viridiplantae > Streptophyta > Magnoliopsida > Santalales > Viscaceae > Viscum > Viscum album. The sequence goes on along the minus strand of OY728137.1, from coordinate 1,504,930,190 downwards.
CATAAATCTATATGATTTAAAAGGCCATCGGTATAACAAAATTAAGGTATTATGACAAAAAAAGATTTTTTTCATTATCCTAATATTGAGTAATTTGTTTTTTACCAAAAATATAATGGAATATACATAATTGATATATTTCTATAAAAAATAATTCATTATTTGTGTTTTTATGATTTTATATTTCATCCATTACATCTTGTTATGGATTTGTAGAGAATAGCATTAATGATTGAAGTATTAAAATACACATCTATAAGATATTAATGCCCATAAATGAATGAAAAGTATAAATATTTATATCTAACCATTATTCAAAATCAGTTTTTTTAATACATTATTCTGTAAGCATAAAAAGTGACTATGTTGGTTCATCATTTATAATTATTTAACAAAAATAATTACACATTAACTAGGACATTGCGTTGGAAAATGTTAGGTGTGAAAACCTTATCATCGTTCGTTTATGGGTTCAAGAACTATGGCCCTACAGTAAATGATTGGTTGTCACCTGACATACTTAATTCCCATTTCTGAAACAATAGTAATACAATTTCAAAAATATGATAGACATCCTAGAAATAATGTTAATCAATAAATAGAATTTTAACTATGGTTTTCAGAATTACCTTAATACATAAATAATCTATCCGATGGTAAATATAATATATTCATAAATGGTTCCCCTTATAACCCTACTAATAGATTAGAATCCAAAATATTATAATGATGGACATGAAATAAGGTTAATAATTACTCCACTGTGTGTCACCACATACCAAAAAAGTGAAAACATTCATAATAAATTATCCAGAAAACATGTTCATAATATTAATTTCCATTAATACATACCAAAAACATATATGATTCCAAAAGATAAATAACCCTTTATTCCTTAAATATGATCATATATTAAATATCATTTTTATTCGAATCATGGGTTCACACTTATAAATCAAGGAAAACAATGTGATTATATTAATCCAAAATTCATGTAGGGAATGATAATCAATTCTGAGACTCATAACAAGTTCCACTAAAGGATCAACAACATTTTCCTAGATCTTATTTTTATAAAAGTCCATAGTAAATTCCCTAATATGGAGTTCTCCAATTATCATCTCTCAATTTATCTTTTCTGATTTCATAGGATTTCTATTTCCCTTTTTATTCATATGTTGTTAGATCTGATCTCCATTATTAACCCCTGTATATGATCAATTTTTATAGATATTCCCAAACTCCCTATAATTGAAACACTTAAGTGTGGGAGGTCCATCCTGAGATGTTTTGTCATTATTCACATTATCATATAACATTATTAAATCTCTTTATCATTATTCCACTCAATTTACTTCATTTATACACATATAAATTCTATTAGTCTCATTTTTACAATTCCCACCATGATTATTTCCACACACAGAGCACAATGGATAGATAATCTTTTTATCTCTATAGTTTTTTATTTTACATTGAACTCCATATTGATATTCTTGATAAAACCATGATATTGATACATAACTCTGACCCCCATTTCATCATTTTTTGAGCAATCCACAATATTTTCATTGATACCAATGTCTTTGGTGGCCAACGCCCTTATTGGAATTTTATTTAAGCCACTGAAGAACATATCAACAATATATTCTAGTTAGATGATAATTACAAAAGGGTACCTCAAAAGTCTTATGAAATTACCCCCATAGGCACTAATATATTCATTATCATTTTTCTTCAACCAAAGGAAATTTATTTCTATAATTGTATGAAGAACATGAGGAATATACTTATTAAAGAACATGTTCTTAAACTCATCTGAATCTAGGTATTCAATTTCATCTTTCGTCCTTGTATTCTTGAGTACTGTCCACCACCAGGTTTTTTCACCTTATAAATGATAAAATACCAGAATTACTTTCTCATGATCTGAAAACTAGAGGACATAGAATATATTTTCAATGGTAAATATACAGTTTTCAAAAAAAAAAAGGATCAGAAGACGCTATAAATAATGGTGGGAATTTACCCATGAAAGAATCAATATAATGTTGTTCCCTCACTTGATCAATTGGATGTTCATCAAGATTCATATCTTGAAAAAGATGTGTGAGCATAGAAATGTTGTTTTCTAATCTATCTCCCGAATCATTCACATACTGATGAGAAAAATCGTTTCATTTTACCTCACAATCACCACAAATGTAGTTCCTTCTAGTTCTATCCATTGACTAAATCTAAAATGTATAGAGTAAGAAACAAATATCATAGAGAGGAACCACAAAATCATGAAAATTCACTTATAGGATGTCTAAATTATGAAAACATCCAAAATATATGAAAACATAGTTTTTTCCTTTGTTATTCATAAAAAACTTCTATTTAAATCCATCATGATGAATAGTTATGATTTTTTGAATTCCTATGCATATCCCTCAGGAGTGTCAAACTAGGTGGGCAACAAGGTCTATTGTCTTGTAACAGATTACCCCATGTTATGCCCAAAACATATTATTAGAGTTTTCATCCCTTGATATAACTTTTAAAGATACACATCCAAATTTTGTATCTAGACAAGGATATATTTCTAGGATGCCACTCACCCTATAATTTACCAAAATTCCAAAACATTTTTTTATACATTTCATTATCATTGGACTTATCCTTAGACATTAACATGGGTTATTTTTAGGTTTTTCTCATCCGACCATCTAATGGCTAACTAATCCTTTTCTCTGATACAAACTATAGTGACCCTCACTTTTCATACATAGGAACTTCATAACTTTTTTGGAATACTTAAAAACATTTTACAAATAGATGCCCAAGGACAATTTTATTTTAGTGACTTGGAGAACATGGAAACTTACACATGGGTACATAAGAAACCTAAATTTTCTAACACTTGGGTTCTCCAGGACTAACACTCCTCTTGGATATATCATACATGAAATTTATCTTCATAACCTGGGGACATAAACATAAGAAGGGGTGATCTCAGTATCTCAATAACCTTAAAAAGGGGGAACATGTAAGAATAAACATGAAAATTATCATATGAGAACATGATCATAACATTATAATATTGTATTGTACATATCAATGATCATGAACATGAGTAATGGGATAAAGCATAGTAGTTTTTAAGACAAGAATCATAAGAAAATAAACACCATGACCAATTAAATTGTAATAGAGTAATAAGACATATGTCACGACCCATCCTCGGGGCTCGTACCGTGACAGCCCCAAGCCCGCCCTCCATAGGCCAGGGGCTGGCAACTAGCACCAAAGGCGTAAATCTCGATAACTGGGAAGGAATTTCCATTATAAAAGTAAACAAACACCACAGAGTGCAAGCGGAAGTAATACACTATGTACAAAAGAAAGTACTGAAATGTAAATGGGCCAGAATACAAACCCAATTGAAAAATACAGCTACAACTGAACGAAAGTACAACAGAAAAGACATGCAGCTGGAATAATAGAAGAAACTATGGGGTTTTCCAGCTCGGATCCTACCTGAAGGGTAGGTACAAATAGTGAAACTCCTGGATCATCCACCACGGATCCTACCTGAAGGGTAGCTACAGATATCCTCCTCAACGATCTCGCCTGTCAACCTCCACTATGTACCGTCTCGACATGAAGTCTACCTCCGGATACTGACTCGTCATGAGGTCCTCCTTCGGGTAATGTCCAGTCCTCGAACGCTCGACCTCCATCATCATTGTCCATCATCTGCATCCAACACAATGAGGTGCCGGCATAGCCCATGTAGGGGTGAGTATAATGATACACAGTAGGGACCCTGAGACCCTAAAGGTCTCACTAAATCCAACATGGATAACCACAAAAAAGGATCTAAATAGATAACCCTTACATAGGTATAGGCCCATACTTATACCTAAGTTATCAAGTAGCCCATCTAAAACATGAGGTATCACGCAGATATAAAATCAACTGATAACCACTAATTATGTATATTCTCATACATATACCTAAGTTATCATGTAACCCATCTCAATGATGATGAAATCACAAAGGTCTACGACTCAGCTCAAACAAGGATTTTCATTAAAGATACCGAAACCAAAACTGCTGGAGAAATCCTCCACTGTCGAGTACAGTAGCCCTATCACGACTCTGAGGCACTACTCACTAACCTTAGACTGTTGAGGTACTTATATTTGTCGAGTACTACGGGTCTGCACCGAAACACAGTAGTGCTCCCCGCCAGGGGTCTGCCTCCCAAACATAGTAGCGGTTCCCCTAGTAGCCTACAAAGGTAATCCTCCTACTGAGTATTGCAGGTCTGATACCAACTACGAGGTTCTCCATCCGTCGTGGGTCTATAGAAAAATATCAGGTGCTTCGTCCACTGGGCAATTCGACTCACTCCAAGTCGAATCGGTCAAGCAGTCGTCAAGTCCAAAACTACTAGGTCTCTGCACTCTGCACGCTCGTCTCTGGGAGGATCAGCTCAACGAGCTACTGGTCGATACTCTAAGTATCACAATGTCTCAGAAGGAAGTATCACAAGAAATTTCCTCGTCACAGGGGTCTCAACGCTACAGATGGCGCGTCGATCGGACCCCCGATTTGAGAGTTATTATCGTTTACGTCTTAGGGGCCTGGTTGGTTTCGTGTACGAACCAACCCGACCGTAACTCAATTGTACCCCGAACTCTCATAGGGTATACTAATAGGGACCTTTTCTCAACCTGATTACCAACACCGCTGACGGTTCATCAAACGGACGTCCGGTTTGAATGTTATCGGCTTTTTCATTCCAGGCGCCCGGTTGGATTTTAGGTACAATCCAACCCGGCCATAGTCCAACTGCATCCAAACCTTAGGTAAAGTATTCCAAAAGATCCGTCTCACAAAAAGGAATCCAAAAAAGTCAATGGCACATCAATCGGACGTTCTGAAATCATGTTATAACCATTTCCGCTCTGAGAGCCCGGTTGGTTTTGGGATCGAACCAACCCGGTTGTACACAAACATTACCGAAAGCTTGAGTATAATATACTGAAACGACCATCTCGATCCAAGGATCTGTACACAAATGATGATGCATCAATCGGAGGTATGTAGTCCAATATATGTGTGTTAGAATGAACCTGCTATGAAAATAGGGGGTTTGGGCCCGGACCGACCTGGCCCAAAACCCCATGGGTCGGCCCGTACCGGGTCGACCCGACCCAGGTCCGGGCCCAGCTTAATTGGGCACAGCCCAGCCTAGATAGCGCGGTCCAGCCCGGTGCTGGAGGCCCAACTCGGTGAGGGGGGGCCGGACCGGCGCGGGTGGCCCGACCCGGCACGGATGGACCGACACGTGCGGCCTGCGGCCCGACACGGAAGCCAGTCGCGACTCGACTCTCAGCCGAGCGGGGTGCGAAGGTGGGTGGTGCCGCCCCATTTTTTAGAATGGCGGACCCTGTGGGGTCCGCCCTAGTTGACCGCCGGGGGGTTCTGCCCCTTCTCTCAGATTCTTCTGACGGCCAAACAAAGGCCAGCCGACTATGTAACCGCGGGACCTGAGGGTCCCACCTCCAGGTGGCGCCGGAAGCCGACCGAGTTCGGCCACTCCTATGGGTGACCACCATGGCTTCTATCCAACCAGCACGGTGTGACAGTGCTGCGCCCCTCGAACGCGGCCCGCCCGAGCCGCGACCCCCGTGAAGTTCCGGTATGGTGCGACGACTCTGCACCCCTCCGCCGCGGCCCGCTCCTAGCCACGGCCTCCTTGATGTTCCGACAAGGTGCAGTGGCGCCGCGCCCCTCTAACATGGCCCGCTCTTGGCTACGGCCTCTTTCGACCTCTCCAGCGCGGTGCGATGGCATCGTGCACCACCGTCGCGGCCCGCTCCGGCCGCGGTTCTCTTCATTCCCACGCGGTGCAACGACATCACGCCGCCTTCTCCACAACTTGACAATGTTGTTCATCAAGACAGTGGGGAGGAGAAATCAGACGTTTTTGTGTGGTCCGATCTCCTCTCGTAACGTTGGTAACGTTTGTCCAAATTAATCAACAATGAACGTTGAATTAATCATGAACAAAAATTACCCCTAAAACTTCCCGCAACAATTTATTCCCAACCCACAAGGAAAACATTCACAGATCAACTTGATTATAAGTTGATCCGCATTCTTTGTTTTTAGAAAGAAATACCCTAGGGAATACAAAAATACATAAATAAAAAAACCCTACCTTGTGTCGTTCGTCGTTTGTTGACGATATCACTAAATGGAGCGGGATTCGGTTCATTGACGTCGGAAGGTGATGTCATCGTTTGCAAATTCCATGTAGCGGCGTCCCCTACCTTGATGGAAAACAATGAAGTGTTCTTTGTTGAGAAGAATGGTCGTTCTGCAACAAAGTTGATGAACCATCCTTTGTCAGAAGAAGAAAATAATGGAGATCCGTTCTTTGATCTAAGATGATGAACTTCAACAAAGGAGGAAACCACTTCTTCTTCTCAAGATTTCTCTCCCAATCCTCACACAATATGGCATCTCCATTAAAATAAGGCCTCACCTTATTTTAATTTACCTTGACATGAATTTCAAAATTAATAAACCAAAACCCCTAATTAATTAAAACTTAGTTTGTATAATTAATATGAGTAGGTTGGCATCATTAATGGTGTGAGGGAGGGATAAGAAAGGTTACTCAAATAAAGATGAGTTAACATTTTTAAAGAGGGATTTTGGGAGTTAAGAGGGAGGTGAGGAGTTAATGGAAATGTGAAGGGGTGGGGCTTGGGTGGTCCCCACCTCACCAATATCCTCACATGGGTTGTTAGGGGCTTGTGGGTCCCAACCTAACTACCCCATGTTGGATATAAACACTAGGATAAAGAATTAATTAAAAATTGTTCCACAATTTTTATTCAATTCTTTATTAATCCTCAATTTTTTTAAACAACTCCTCCCGAGAAAACGCATATTTGGTAAAGGTCCTCTTAAGAAATTACCGGCGCTATGGTTTCATTGGTGCCCTCAGATTTTAATTCTAAGCACTGGTTCAAATGATAGAAAAACCCGCTTGTTCGTTCACTGAACGTACCCGAGCTAAACTTCAGAAATTGATTCCGGGCACACCGGGCCTCGGAATTAGGTGCCGTCAGAAACTGCACACTCGTAAAATTCCGAAGAAATTAAGAAAAAAACATTCATTGAAATTTACATGTCTTTACATTACTCCCACCTCAGGGCTTTACGTCCCCGTAAAGATACAACACAAACTAGGGAAACCAGAGGAGGTACCGAGCACGCATCTGAGCCTCCCGCTCCCATGTGCTCTCCTGGAGGTTCTCGTGATTCCAATGAAAGAACACAAGAGGTTTAGGACCCAATCATGTCAATATTCAACCTTTACTAGAACCCCGTGAAAGTCTCCCCATCATCGATTTCCAGCTCTTCGTGGCCAATGATGACAGATAGGTCGTGCACGCATCTTCTCAGCTGAGATACGTGAATGACGTCGTGCACCCGGTGCAACTAAGGTGGAAGGGAGAGACGATAAGCCACCTCTCCTACCCTACTGAGGACCTGTAAAGGACCGATGAACCTCGGAGATTACTTGCCGCGTCAGCCAAATTTCCTCGGACCTCGTCGTGGTGAGACCCGTAAGAAGACATGGTCGCCACCCTCATTCTCTAGTGACCCTGGGGAGTCAGCACGTGTAGAACTAGAGATGATTCAGGTTATGATGGAGAAGGTGCAGATCATCCAGGAGTGGTGGTGATCTGCCTGGTTGGCCATTCACTTCCTTGAATGGTTCCATCCTGATGGTGAAGTGGTAGCTGTTGTTGTACGCATACTCCACCAAGGTTAGGTGATCCTCAGAGCTGCGACCAAAGTCAAGGACACATGTACGGAGCATGTCCTCGAGTGTCTGAATGTTCTTCTAAAAAGGATGACGTGCCATCCTCATACAAAAAATTCTATCAGGTGCTTGTCCTGTGGATATCTGTGCACGTCGCATCTCACAGTCAACTTCCCAACGATGTGCCTCTCTGCCCGCTGAAGAAGTGGAGGAGTGACTGTGAGGGACTGTAGGAAGGCTGTCCCATCTCTATCCACAAAGGATATCTACAATGTGGATAACTGCTCTGTCGCCTCTCCAAGTTGCTGAGTGCCTGATCTCTGGCTGAGAGCATCATCCACAATGTTCCCCGTCTCTAGAAGTATAAACTATCTCGAAGTCATAGTCTTGGAGGAAATTGAATCCATCACCGTTGTCTCAGGTTCATGTCTTTCTGAGAGTAGACACACATGAGACTAATTAGTTGGAGAGAACTGTAAACCGTTCACTAAAAGAACAATGGGTGAGACTATCCAATTTTATGAAGTCACCTTCACCCATTTTCGTCTACGTTCCACCAAATAGCTGCTGGGATTTATCCTCTTCCAAAAAGAGAAATCTGGTCTCCTCACCTAGATGAACCACGTTCTTTTCCTAATACAGTCAATCCTAACATGAACAGTACTATTTCATGCCATGAATGACGTCGTAAGGCCTCGACACTACTACCATGAGATCTAACAGTTACTCTCAACTCCAAGGGTCAAGTCACACTGTCGGAAGCAGTGTGTGGTCAATAGGTCTCCTCCAGTAGGTATCTCGAGAGTGTGGGTCAAGTGAAAGGTTTTAAACCGGATCCTCTTAGTAACAACATAAAGAGAGGACATGAAAGTAAATGCCACAAAGAAAGGTGTCTTTTATTACTGCAGCTCAAAGTACAAAGACACATACAAACACAAAATCAATCAAAAGGAAGCTAGAAGCACCAATAACAAAGGCCTACATTCCTGGAACTAGTCCTGCTCCTGTCCACCTGTATTTGGAGCTCCACTTCCTTGTCCATCGCTCGGCTTCTGCTCAGGCTTTCACCGCTGCTTCTGTCTCGGAAACTATGTGGGGAGTCGGACAGTCACGTGCCATGTGACCTTGCTTGCTGCATGAATATAACTTCAAGCTCCTCATATAGCTGGATCTATTTTGTTTTCCTCTCACAATAGAACCTAAAACCCGAGGTCTCCCACCTTTTGGTCCGGTCCTCTTAGACCTCTGCATCATCCATCTCCTACCTACAGATGACTCGGCTACTGAAAAAAACCCTGCGGCAAGGGCAGCAGCTCCTGGTCATGCTAAGAGTGTAGAGTCGTAGGTATAAACTCCACTCTGAAAAAGGTCTCGAAGTATCCCCAGGTGAAGCTCATCCCGTCACAAAACTAGAACATGAGGCTCCACCACCTCTCAGCTGCTCCCTGGAAGAGGCTAATAGCTAGGTACACCATCAAGTCTGCGGGTGTCCCAACTGTGTGGAAATCTCGTGTTACAAACTCCAGGAAGTGCCCAACCGTCTGAAAATCCTACTCGCCTCGAAACGTCGGAGGCCTATGACACTGGAACTCGTGAATTGTGATCAAGAGGCGTGCACTTTCTACTGGTGTCTCAACTAGTAGAGGGACCTGTAATGAGGCCTCGTTGCTTGGTGGGATATCATCGTGCTCCCCACTCGTTACCCACGTTGTCTGACTAGGTGAAGAAATATTGAATGAAACTGATGTGACATGGTCAAAGGATTACACCTAGTGAGCTTACCTGGTTTGAGCTAATTTTAAGGAAGCTTTTGAAAAATCACACGCAATCACTGTTTTCGTGCACTGAGTTGGAAATCAGTAGTTAGGGTCCTGGTGTATGGATACGTTGGCCTCCCGCACCATCACTGGACTCCCTGAACTGAAGACCACACTTATTAGCCTTTACATTATTGCTTCACAGAAAATAAAATAACAAAGTCCTAAGTTTTGTTGTAGAACCGACTCCTCTGATACCAATTTTTGACGACCTGTCCTTGGGGCTCATGCCGTGAATACCCCATGCCCACATTCCATAGGACAGGGACTGGAGACTAGCACCAAAGGTGTATATCCCAATAACTGGGATGGAATTACCATTATAATATTAAACAAACACTATAGAGTACAAGAGGACGTAATACAAAAAGTACAAAAAATGTGCTAAAAAGTAAATGGGAAAGAATACAAACCCAAATGAAAAATATAGCTACAACGGAACAAATGTACAACAGAAAAGATAAGTAGCTGGAAGAATAGAAGCAGCTCCAGGGTCGTCCACCTCGGATCCTACCTGAAGGGTAGGTACAGATAATACAGCTCCTCGATCATCCACCATAGATCTTACCTGAAGGTTAGATATAGATAGCCTCCTCAACTATCTCACCCGTCAACCTCCACTATGTACCTTCTCGTCGTGAAGTACACCTTCAGATACTGACTCTTCGTGAGGTCCTCCTCTGGGTACCATCCAGTCCTCGAATGCTCGGCATCCGTCAGCATTGTCCATCATCTGCATCCAACACAACGAGCTGCGGGTATAGCCCGTGCAGGGGTGAGTATAACGATACTCAGTAGGGACCTCGAGACCCTGATGGTCTCACTAAATTCAACATGGATAACCACAAATAAGGATCTAAACAGATAACCCTTACTTAGGAATAATCCCATACTTATACCTAAGTTATCAAGTAGCTTATCTCAAACATGATGTATCACACAGATATGAAATCAACGGATAACCACTACATAGGTATATACCCAAACATATACCTATGTTTTCACGTAACCCATCCCAATCATGAGGAAATCACAAAGGTCAACGACTCAGCTCAAACCAGTATTTTCATTAAAGATATCAAAACCACAACTGCTAGAGAACTCTTCCTCTGTCGAGTACAGTAGCCATGTCACGACTCTGAGGCGCTACTCTCTAAACTTATACTGCTGAGGTACTCCTCTTGTTGAGTACCGCGGGTCTGCAGCCAAACACAGTGGTGCTCCCCGCTAGCGGTCTGCCGCCCAAACACAGTAGTGGTTCCCCTAATAGCCTACAAAGGTACTCCTCCTACCGAGTACCGGGAGTCTACTGCCAACCACCAGGAGCTCTGTCCGCCATGGGTATGCCGCCAAATACCAGGCGCTCTGTCCACTGGGCTAGTCGACTCACTCCAAGTCGAATCAGTCAATCAGTCGTCAAGTCCACAACTACAAGGTCTCCGCACTCCGCACTCTCTTCTATGGGAGAATCCGCTCCATGAGCTTCTGGTTGATACTCCATGTATCAGAAAGTCCCAAAAGGAAGTATCACAAGGTACCGCCTCATCACAGGGGTCTCAACGCAACAGACGGGGCGTCGATCGGACGCCCGGACTGTGAGTTATTAGCCTTTACGTCCTTGGGGCCTGGTTGGTTTTGTGTATGAACCAACCCAAACATAACTCAACTGTACCCTGAACTCTCATAGGTTATACTCATAGGGTCTGCTTCTCAATTTGATTACCAACGCCACTGACGGTTAGTCAAATGGACGTTCGGTCGGAAAGTTATCGGCTTTTCCGTTCTAGGGGTCCAGTTGGATTTCAGGTATAATCCAACCTGTCCATATTCCAACTGCATCCAAACCTCATCTGAAGTATATCAAAAGATCTGTCTCACCGAATGGAATCCAACAATGTCGACGGCACGTCAATCGGATGTCCGGAACTCCAGTTATAATCATTTCTGTTTCAAGAGCCCGGTTGGTTTCGGGTTCAAACCAACTCCACCATACCCAAAAATTACCACAAACTTGAGTATAAAATACTGAAATGACCTTTTCGATCCAAGGATCTCTATGCAACTGACGGTGCATCGATCAGAGGTCTGTAACCCACGATATTGGAGTTAGAACGAACCTGCTCTGAAAATAGTGGGTTTGGGCCTGGACCGTCTCGGCACAAAACCCCCTGGGTCGGCCCGTACCGGTTCAACCCGGCCTGGGTCCGGGTCCGGCCCAATTGGGTATGGCATGACTCGGCTTGCACGGTCTGGTCTGGCACTGGTGGCCCGACCCGACGTGGGTGGATCGACCCTGCGCGGGTGGCCCGGCCCGGCGCGGGTGGCTCGGCCTGGCACGGGTGGCCCGACCTTATGCCGGTGGCCCGGCCCGGTGCGGACGGCCCGGCCCGCACGGGCTGCGGCCCGGCTCGGAAGCCGGCCGCGGCTTGGCTCTCTGCAGAGCGGGGTGCGAAGGGGAGTGGCCGGCTGGCTATGAACCTTGGGACCTGAGGGTCCTGCCTCTAGGTGGCGCGGGCGGCCGGCCCAGTCTGTCCGCTCCTACGGGTGACGACCGCGGCTTCCGTCCAACCGGTGCGGCACGATGGCGTCACGCCCCTCCGCCGTGGTCCACCCCAGCCACGACCCCCTTGAAGTTCTGGTGCGGCGCGAAGGCGCCGCACCCCTCCACCGCAGCCTGCTCATGGGTGCAGCCTCTTTAGACCTGTCTAGCTCGGCGTGACGGACCCGCGCACCACCGCCGCGGCCCGCTCTGGCCACGGTTCTCTTCATTCCTGCACGGTGCAACGACACCGCGCCGCCTTCGCCACAACATGACAACATTGTTCATCAAGAAAGCGGGGAGGGAAAATCGGCCATGTTTGTGCGGTCCGATCTCCTCCCGTTATGTTGGTAACATTCGGCCAAATTAATCAATAAAGAACGTTAAATTAATCCTGAATAAAAATAGCCCCTAGAACATCCCACAATAATGTATTCCCCAACCACATGCAAAACATTCACGGATAAACTTGATAATAAGTTGATCTGCTATATTTGTTTTTAGAAAGAAAGAACCTCGGGAATAAAATCATACATAAATAAAAAAACCCTACCTCATGTCATTCGTCGTTTGTTGATGATATCACAAAAGGGAGCGGGTGTCGGTTCGTTGACGTCGGAAGGTGATGTCGTCATTTTCTAATTCCCCGTGGCGGCGTCTCCTACCATGATGGAAAACCGGGGAGTGTTCTTCGTCAAGAAGGATGGTCGTTCTTCGATAAAGTAGATGAACCGTCCTTCGTCGGAGGAAGAAAATAATGGAGATTTGTTCTTCATTCTAATATGAAGATCTTCAACAAAGGAGGAAACCACTTCTTCTTCTCAAGAGTTCTCTCCCAATCCTCACACAATATGGCATCTCCATTAAAATAAGGACTTAACATATTTTAATTTACCATGACCTGCATTTCAAAATTCATAAACCAAAACCCTTAATTAATTAAAAGTATGTTTTTTAATTAATATGTGTAGGTTTCCATCATTAATGGTGTGAGGGAGGCAGAGGAAAGGTTACTCAAATAAATATGAGTTAACAAAATTAAAGAGAGAGGTGAGGAGTTGTGGGAAATGTGAAGGGTTGGGGATCGTCTGGGCCCCACCTCACCAATATCCTCTCATGGGTAGTTAATGGCTTGTGGGTCCCACCCTAACTACCCCATGTTGGATATAACCACTAGGATAAAGAATTAATGAAAAATTATTCCACAATTTTTATTCAATTCTTTATTAATCCACAATTTTTTTAAACAAATCCTCCCGAGAAAACGCATCTTCGGTAAAGGTCCTCTTAAGCAATTAGCAGTGCTGCGGTTTTATCGGTGCCCTCAGTTTTCAATTTCGAGCACCAGTTCAAAAGATAGAAAAACACGCTCATTCGTTCACTAAACGTACATGAGATAAATTTCAGAAATTGATTCTGGGAAGATCGGGCCTCGGAATCAGGTGCCGTCAGAAACTGCGCACTCGTAAATTTCAAAAGAAATTAAGAAAAAAATCCCTTGAAATTTCCAGGTCTTTACAACATAGGATTTCTGGAATACATATAAGATTAATAAAATTTATATCTAGGATACCTAACAATATAATTATAACATGTGAGGTTTGGAATGCAATCCATGTACCTTTTTTAGGCTTGAAATAAAAACCTCTGTACCCTCTTGTTTTATGTATGGGATACAACCCATGCACCTTCTTGTTTTTAGGCTTGGGATACAACCTGTTCACCCTCCTACTATATGTCTTGGACTACAAACCATGTAACTTATTGTTTTTGATATTAGTATTTAAAATGTGTAACCCCTTTCTTTTATCCATGGGATACAACCCATGTACCTTCTTATTTTTTAGATTGGTCTATAATCAGTGTACACTCTATTCTCATATACAACTTATCATTACACAATCTATTATAATTATATATAGGTACCACCTATATCATAACGAAATCATATATATATATCTACCACAAGATCATCAATAATCATATCATAACCCATTATATTAAATGGGTATCATAAACATGTAATGACATCATTACCTATGGAAAAAGATAAAGTTTTAATAATTATTTAATCAAAATAATTACCCATGAATATAAGTGGGTTTCAAAATTATATAACCCATGAAAGAGAAACAGGTGCCAAAAAAATTGTACCATCAAACCATAATCCATTAAATGAAATAATAAGAATGGAAACATTGAATAATATTCCTATAAAGGAATTAGTAACCCCAATGTATTTTATCTTATCTTGGGAAAATTGTTGAATGGTCTTTTAAAAACATTTGTTTAGGAAAACATCTATTCTACATTGAAAACTGATTTTTAAAACATAAAACCTCTTAAAATGGGTTTTCTTTGAAAATAGATTTTAAAAATTACAATAGAACCATTGAAAACCACAAAACGTTTTTATATACATTTTCATCAAAAATTGGATTCAAATATCGTTTGAATACATTTTTTAAAACATTTTTCAATACATTGTTTCTTAATACAGTAGATTTCAGACTGAAGAGCGAGAGATGATCAAATTTAATTTTAAAAACATCCTCTTAATTAAAAATGATTGGAAAATTCTAAAAATTCATGATAATATCATAAATAAATATAATAAAATAAATTTCTTGAGTTTTCTTGATATAAGGGTCATAAGATTTCATTAATTTAAGAATAATCATTAATAATCTTGACTAGTGATGAGTTTGTGCCAATAACCTATAATCAGTTGGTTGCATGGGATCATACTCTCCATATAAGAAAAAATATATATGTTAATATTAAAATATCTTCCATATAATGGTATTCATGATATAATACATGTTGAAAAAGATTTTAGGTTCATAACCAAACATGAGTCTAAATAAATCAAAATTGAGAAAAAATATTTTATCAATTTGGTAAATTCTGAAAGATAAACCCCAAGAAATAAACATCATAAAGGGATATATCAATACCCAAAAATTTAATTACATTATAAATAGAATAAATATATGGGATGTACATTCACCACAAAAAATATGTAAGTGATTATTAAGGAATGTATCTCAATGAAATTAAAAGTGAAATGAAATCCTCTTACCTTGTGTCTGGAATCACATCATACTTGTACATGATTCCTGTATATAAATGTATGATTTTTATTAATCATTTACTAAAAATTATTATTATAACTAGTTCCATACAATGTTTTATTATGAAATTATATTACCCTCTTTTTAACAATTCTATGATAAGGTTTCACTTCGATAATATCCCCTATGCATGTGTCTAAATTTGTTATATCTTTTATCGTTACAGTTATATAATGATTTATATAGTGTAAAAACGATATAAATATCCTTTATATTAATTATATATGTATTATAATAATCTATAGAATATATAAGTATGAAATGGAATATAGTGTTTGTGGAGATTGTAAGTCGTACATTCACATAAATGTTCTTTCTTTTTTTATTATCGTATTGAAAGACAGAATGAAAATGATCTATATGTATAAATATGTATATATATAATTATTAAAGTATATTTATTTTATCATATATATAATATTATTTCATTGAAACCATCCTTAACTCATTCTATGTAGTGTGCAAATTAATCACATCGATTTGAGAGGGCATCAGTCTTCACTTCCTCCTACAATATTTTCATATTTACACCAATTGAAAAGTAAAAAACATATGTTTTGAAAAATGAACACATAAGTGTGAATACATAATCAATGTAATATATAAAATATATAAATATAAATTTCATTATAATTTCAACCATGAGAGGAGTTAATATTAAAAATGAATAATCATCTTTTAGTGAGGTAGTAGTTGACCCCACATATAAATAGCACGTTTGTTACCCATTAGATAGTGGTGTGTGTATGTGTAGGTAGATATAATAGCATTCAAAAATCATATTAAATTTAATATACAGGTTTCATTATAAAATAATTATATAAATATAGTGGATGGATGGATAAATAAATCAAAATAAAGGAGATTGAGGGAAGTTATTACCTCTTAATTTGGTAACTCCATTTTGTTTGTGCCAAGAGCCTTCCATGTATTTCTTGATACCCAAGGGGATTTCTCTATGGGATATGGTGGGATTTTTAGAAGTTTATTTTTCTTAGGATGGATAATCCTATGTGTATTTTGAGGTTTTAATAAGTGTAATATGTTTTGGCCTTTTATAGGGAAGGAAAATGATACACTTTTCATTTTTTAAAACAAGTTTGGTGTAACCACATTTTTACCTAAATAAATTCATAAAAACCAACCATACTAATAAATGGATGGTTAAAATCAGAAATATTATCATTAAATGGGTGTAGGAAAAGTTTATTTGTCGTATTGGGTCTTATATTTAATGTCTAGTACTTTATTAACAAACTTTTTATCTTAGCCATTGAAATTAAGTTTAATCTCTTTCACTAATCATTTCGGTAAAAAAAGTTGAACTTATTATAAATTATAAACTATTCTGATTATAGATATGTAATCTATTTTTAAAAATTTTAAAAATATAAATTGATGAAATTAATTTAAAAATAATCATACTAATCGGATGAGAGTACTGGTGTTTAAAGTAAAAATCTCCAAACTTTTACTATGATTTTATCCCCAACTAAAAAGTGAAATTAACTGAAAGGACCTAAATATGATTAATTGATAAAAATATGATCTAATTTTACTTTTAAAAAATATTAAAATATAATTATACCTTTTAAATTAGTTATAATAAATTGTAATTTTTAATTAAAAACCAGTATTTTTCACAATTTATCAAAAAATAATGATTCTAAAAAAATCACAAAAATTCAGAAAAAGATAATTTTAACATTCTAAATTAAAAATTGAAGTATATTTTATCAAATTAAATTTTAAATTGTGTATAGACCAAATTTTATTATTTTTCGTAGAAGGATGTGAAAAGTAGATTGTTTGAGAAAATAGTATTTTTAAACATATAAAGTCTTTACGAAATATTATGTCATTTATTTTGAATATGTATTAATTATATAAAATTATATTTAAAAATTATTTATGAATACTGAAATTACAATTTTTAATGTATATATTTTAATTATTTCTTTTATATAATTATATAAATAAAAATAGGTTTCGAAGAAGCTTAGGGTTTCATGTAATGTATGCCATGTTGGTTTGGCATGGTGTATACACCAAGTCGCTATTGGGTTCAAGGTACAACAAGTCAAAATATAAACTCAGTTTTCAATTTATAGGATATATAAAATTTATTTTGTGTTCATTTCATTATTATCTTGGGGTTTCTTATAACTCAGGAAAAATCATATTTTAAAATAAAATGAAATACTTTTCGTGTTATGTGAAATAAAAAATAAATAGTTAATTTATTTTTAAAAAATAATAATACCTTACATTTCTATGTGATACATAGTATAAATAGATGATCATATTTATAAATTTAATGTAATACATAATGAAATGGTTAGAAAATTGGGAATATAGAAAATGTATTACCGTGGAATGAAAGGTGAAATGTGGTGTGTGTCTTGTGGAACTATTTTTTGGTGTTATGTTGTTTTTTGGTAGAGACCCTAGTGATTTTGTGAGGATTGTTGGTGATGTTTTTATTTTTTATTATAATCTGGTTGGGAACCCAAAATTATTTCATATGTGTTCATATTAGTAAATGGATTGTTTTTTATTTGTATTTTTTATATTTACCCCACCCATTTCATGCTCCATGCACCGAATACCAATTTGTTGTGGTGTTTTCACCAATATCTTATTAGCGTGTATGGGTGGATGACCTGCTAATCATTCACAATCTTCTCTTGTAGGTGATGTTGATATGCACTGGATTTGATGGATAGAAGTAAAATTTTCACTATGGTGATGCTTGATGATATAATAAGATGACTTATGTTTTTGGCCATGCATGGTAGGAGGATAGAATTATGATGATATCCATAAAGGTCCTGACACCCTACTACTTTGGTAAGTTTAATATAGATCTGATGTGATTTCACAAGTGTCAAAAAGTGATATATGATGTGTTGGGATAGGTTTTATCATGTAGGTTGTGTTGTGATAGACCAGGTGTCTTTGGGGGAGATGTGTTGTGATGTACCATGTGTCTACGAGCAGGATGTTAGAATATAGAAGACATGGGAGATACATGATATATGAGGATGGGGTTTAAAAGAATAATACAATGTGGAACGTTGTGTGGTGTACCCTTAATATATATTATTCTTATTGTTTTATTACACATAGATGTGTAATTTTGAGATAACAGAATTGGTAAAGATGATATTGGTTAGCTAACTTGCTTAAGTGCTATTGCTTCTACTGTTTGAACACTGGTGTGGTGGAATGCTATTTTTTCAAGTGGATGTGTTTATTTTGATATAATCTATTCATTTATACACATATTCTGACCATAAATATATAATAATTGTTTTATAGGATTCAAAGAGAACTACATGGAAAATTTCAAACATTATTAAATTTGGCCTTGGGGATATTTCTATGTCTCTACCTTAAAATTTTAACAAGTTTACTTATATAAAGACTTTTTTATTTTTTACATTATAACTTCATTGTTGGATTCTGTTGGTTATATTAGTATTATTATTATTATTATATATATATATATATCATGGTGTTTCTTGAGGTTGATTTATCATGCCTCGTGATCTTATATTATCAAGGGCAATACCTTTTATTTATATGTGATTTTTGAACCCTATGTGATTTTCACCAACTAGGGATAACTAAATGTGGACCTCAGGGTGTGATTATCTATCTGTATTCACTTTAATCCCATGAGGGTTATCTTTATTTGGAGGGATCCATGATTCTAAGAACCTTCCTACCATAATATCATATAAAAAGTAACCATTAAAGTATTTAATCCAGAATCACATTAGAGACCCTTTGAGAACTAGGTCCCACGATAAGGATAACATATAGGGTCCATCAATGGTATTAGTTTTGGATATGTAAATGATGTGGGAATAAATTTAGTTGATTGGTTGTTGATTCAATGATGGAACATGGATTACTCAATAAATCTAGAAGAGAACATCATGTCTATTCAACAAACATTGATACACCATGAACATATCAATAAAAATATATACACCATGAGATAAAAGTAAAAAATATGACCATGTTGTTTAATATATGATAAAAAACATGGAAACATCCAGCATTTTTATGAAATGTAGCTCCATTTAAAAAGATTTCATTTACACTTCAAACCCACCATTAATATACTAATGTAACATCAACCACAAATTATATCATTAAGTAAAGTAATGATATTTATAATGGAATATTTTTCAATCATCATCCATACATAAAGTATAGGTCTTGGATGAATAAACATAACGAAATTATAGTGAGATGAAACTAGTTGAAGGTAGATCTTGATCTGATCGGGTGACATATTCAACTTGCTAGATCTATCACTGATCTATGATAGAACTAATTTTATATATTAAAATCATCAAAGAATCCATATATATCCATTATAGATCCAATCTAACCTCTTAATAAAGAAAAATAATTTGGGTAAGATATAAAGTGACAAAACTATTCTTTGCTTCCCTGTATTGATCCAACCTCGAAGAGACTTACAAAAATGAAAGTGATATATCATGTGTTGATGGAGGAGATCACTAATTTATAATAGAATGGTTATGGTCATAATTATGAATGTGAAAAAAGGTTAAAAATTTATAGAATTAAGAACCCATAGGGTCTATTTTATTCACTAGTGGCCATGATATAATGGCATATTTATGGGCCTCACTAGTGGATTTTTGGCACCAACTACTGAACAATGACTTTACCCTTGCTAACAAAAATGAATGGGGAAAACAAATAGTATTTTTTTCACTATATATATGCCTATGGGATCTTAATAATCATGAAAACCAATAGTATCATCATCGACATGCTAGAAGATTCCATTGTCTATCAAGTTGAATTACACAAAAACCATTCAACCCACCCTTATTTCACGTATTCTACAATTTATTACCAAAACAATAATACACAAAATAATACATATAAAAAACCATTATACTGCTGAACGAATAGGAAAAATGAGTATTTTATAAATATAAAATATCTCATACATCAAAATTTATAGAGTTTGACCTGTTAAAACCCATAATAATTTTGTGTCATGTAATTTTATTTATAATCTCCATGTGTATCCTTCATTCCCCATTAAATCCATGGTTCTTATATTTCAAATATAGTATCCATGTTCCAAATTTTATAAAAACTAATCCACTTGATGAGAGAGTAGGGCCAATTTTTTTATAAAATACAACATGATTTAATTATACCATTTAAATATTAAATACCTGTAATAGGTTTTATTTTAAAAAAATTAATATTCATAAAAATAATTTATTTCCAATATAATATAATATGGGTGGTTAAATGATTTTTTATTTAATTTGAAAATTGAAATAATTTATAACAAATGGTGAAATTAATTTTGTGATTAAATTTTCACTTTTCTAAATCCATACTACACTCTTTTATGAAAAAATTAAAAAATTGCATGATAATTTACATTTAAACCCATTGTATTATAATATATAATTATTTTATCTCTTATATATGTTTTTTATTTTGATGTGATAATTTATTTCATTGAAAATTTATAATTTTTTACAAACTATCTATTGAGATAAAATAAATTTACCGCCAATAATAACATAACAGTTGTTTGAAAATTATATATTATAAAAAGGGATATGTATATATAAATATATATATATATATAAACATAAAATTAACTGGGGATATAACTATAATTTTATTACAATTAAAATAACTATAGGTGTTGATCACAAATATATTTATAGCCATGTATTCTGGTTTTTTATTTATATTCATTTAAAAAATGTTTACATATGATTTCTATACTTCAAATAGCAGATTTATGTTGTAAAGTTTTATTCAATAATTATATATTTTAAGAATATATTTAAGAATATATTTATAAATATTGAATAAAATATTTAATATAAATGAAAAAATTATTTAACGAATCATTAAATCAAACATCTATATATATTACTTCTTTGAACAACATCAACTTTTCTATTATAATATTTATAATGTATATAAATATAATGTTATAAGAAACTCAACAAGAAATGACCAAAATATCTGACATTATTACTAGTGACCTCCAACATGTTTCTAAATTAGTTGATATTGATGGATAAAATCATGGTATTAAAATAATTACATTATAACAAGATTCTATATTTACCTAAATCATAAAATATACATAGACATAAATTTTAGATTTACATGAATGGGAATTGGATCATAATGGTCGTTAAAATAAAAAATTTATATAGAGAATATAAGAGTATATGTTAATGGAATGTAATAGCTACTTGGAATAAAATATCAAATAAATTGTCACGACCTGTCCCTCGGGGCCCGTGTCATGACTACCCTATGCCAACCTTTCATAGTCAAGGGGTTGGAGACTAGCACCAAAGGCGCAAATCCGTAATACATGGAAGACATTTCATTTATAACCTGAAAATTCACACAATAGAGTAAAATATGGAAGTAAAACACAAAGTAAAACTATATAACAAAGAGTGCTGAAAAGTAATAAAGGTGTCGGAAATAAAAGGCCATCTGTAAAGTACAAGTACAGAAAAGGGAAAAAACTGCTCCAGGATTGTCCACCGAGAAATCCTACCTGAAAGGAAGGTACAGATAACCTCTACAGCACTCCACGTCCGTCCGTCTCAACCGTGTATCGTCACGTCGTGTGGTCCTCGTCTGGGTACCGTCTAGTCCTCATACACTCAGCGTTGATAAAGGCTATCCATTGTATGCATCCAACACAACGAGGTTCGGGCATATCCCGTGCATGGGTGAGTATAATGATACTCAGTAGGGACCCCAAGAACCTCATGTCTCCGTAAATCCACCAAGGATAATCCACGGTGTATGTAATCAACATATAAACCCACTTAGGTATATGCCCATACAAATACCTAATTTATCAAGTAACCCATCTCAATCATGAGGTAAACACAAAAGTACTAACTCAGCTCACACAGGTATACAACCCACATAGAGAGATAGATATGATCAGATATAGCCAATGAACCATCTATTCTGTTGAACCCACACAGGATCCAGGAACAGAAATAAGAACTGTCGAACCCACAAAGGATCCAGGAACAGTAAATAGAGCTGTCAAACCCACACAGGATCCAAGAACAGTCGTCAGTGCTGTCAGACCCACACAGGATCCAAGAACAGTAGTCAGAGCTATCAAACCCATACATGATCCAAAAATAGATGGCAGTGCTGTCAACCCCTGATAGGATCCAGGAACATTCTTCAGTGTGCAGCCAACCACAGCGTTGCGCACAACGAATGGTTGATTCTGGGTGGATTTTCTCCTCAAGCCAAGTGTTGACACCTCAACTGCCACTGTGTCCCACAAATAAGTATCTCAAGGGTTAGCCTCGTCATAAGGGTCTCAACGCAATATAAGGAACGTCAATCGGATGCCCGGTTTGTGTTTTATTATCCTCTTAGTACCAGTGGCCCGTTTGGATTTGTGCACGGTCCAACCTAAACGTATCTCAACTATACCCCAAACACTAGTGGGGTATACTCAAAGGGACTGTCATTCTCCATGTTTTCTAATTCCACTGACGGTTCATCAAATGGACGTTTGTTTCCAATGATATTGCCAAAAGAATGTAAAGGGGTCAGTTGTGGTCCCGGGTCCGGTCGAACCCGGTCAGACTGACCCGACCCGACTTAGTCCACGCCAACCTGGTTTGGGTCATCCCATCCTGAACCGATGGGTCCATCCTGGCACGTTGGTTGGTCCGACTATTTGGGTTTGGCCAAGCCCACCTGGCCCAGCCCAGTAGGCCGCGTGGGCGGTTCGGCCCGGATCGCAGTGAGGGCTCGGCCTGGGGTAGCTCGGCCCGAAGGGCGCAGAGGTCAATACGGCTAGGGCCCCGCAAGGGGGGCCTTGGGGCAGCTCTGGAGGCCGGTGCGGCTACGACGCTGGTTCAGCCTATTCGGGAGGTCGGGCAGTCGGGAGCAGGGAGGCAACTCGGGAGGACAAGCAGGCTGGAAGGCGTCCGGGAAGGGCACAACCTGGCCGGCAGGTGGCCAAGCAGGGCGCCAGGCGGGCGAGTGAGTGACTACGCAGGGCGCCAGGCGGGCTGGCGGCTGGTCGGGTAGGGCACCAGGTGGGCTAGCAAGAGGTCGGATAGGGCCCCAGGTGGGCCAGTGGGGGGCTGGGCAGGGTGCGACCAAGCCGACGGGCAGGCCGCGCAGGCCATCGAGCAGCTGGGTGGCTGCACAACCAGTGCGGGTTGGAAGGTTCATCCAGGGCGCACGGTAGGTCGGCAGTGTTACAAACCGTCCTCAGAGCCTGTGTTGCGACTACCCAAAGCCCGCCATCCATAGGCCACCTGCTGGCGACTAGAACCAAAGGCGAATTTCCAATGAAAGGGAAGGCATTGCCTTTAAACCTATAACACACCTAGTCTGAATACAAGTATTAGAAGAAACAAGTACTAAAATAAAAAATTATGGTGTGCTGGAAGTAAGTGGACCAGTATACAAAACCAACAGAACAACAAGTACAAGTAAAAAGGGAAAACAGCTCCTAGATCATCCATCGGGGAATCCTACCTGATGTGTAGGTAAATAACTTGAACAACTCGTCCCTATGGTACGTCCCGTCTTGTCCAGCTCTGATCAGCCTCCTGTCCATCACCCTCAGCCTCGATCCCTGTTGTCTGTCATCTTCACAGAACACCACAAGGTGCGGGCGAAGCCCGTCTAGGGGTGAGTATAAAAATACTCAGTAGGGGACCCTATACCCCTGAAGGTATCCCAGAATCCACAAAGGATAAACCACATGAGTAAGATAAAATCATGATGTATCAACCAACCCTACTTAGGAATATTCCCATACATATACCAATGTTACCAGTCCCAGTCCGACTCCAACTCTGGAGCCTAAACACAACCTGGTCCACAAATAAAGTAAAGTCAATCACCACGATGATAATGGTTGAAAGACTTTACTCACCTCACACATGTATAAATCTTATGTAGAGTGATAGATATGATCAGATGTATTCACTGATTCATCTAAGCTGTCAGATCCACACAGGATACCGGAGCAGCTAAGCTGTCAGACCCACATAAGATATGAGACAAGCTATTCTGTCAGACCCACACAAGATAGAAGAACCATAGTTTGAACTGTCATACACATGGAGGATCCCGGTATAGTAGTCATCACTGTCGAAACCACAAAGGATTCCGGTATAGTAGTTATTGATGTCGAACCCAAAGAGGATTCTGGTACAGTATTGTCGCAGCTAAGCCTAGGGTTCCCACACACAGCATGCTCGATTCCGCAAGGGTCTGCTCCTTGATCCAAGTGTCGATACATCAAATATCACGATGTTCTATGTTGATTTATCTCGTAATTCCGTCTCATCAGAAGGAACCCAACGCGACAGACGGCGTGTCAATTAGAAACTCATTCTGAGAGTTAATGGCATATCTATTCCAGGGGACCGATTGGATTTTATGTTCGATCCAACCTGACCGTTTTCGAAATTTTTCCAAAACACACATAGAGTATCTCAAAATGACCACCTCTTCGCGAGGGTCCTAGTGTCGTAAGAGGCTCATCAATCAGATGTGTGATCTAGAAGATATTCTCATTTAAGCAAAGACGAGCCCGACCCATCAAGCCCAGTGGGCTGGCAGGTCGGCCCGACCCAGCTCAGCAGGTCTGACCCAGGTGGGGGTCGGCCCAGCCCAGAGGGGCACAACCCACCCACAGACCCGGCCCGTTCTACGGGCCGGTTCTGTTCACCTAGCGGTGCCGAGTTTCCCCGCCTCCTCTTCTAACCGGCTGACAGTAGACGTTCGGTTCTGCCCAGCACATGCGAACCACGATGCATGCCACGGTTCTCCCCACACAGCACCTGCGGGTGCTGCGGTTCTCCAAAGGAAGGTTGGTGGTGGGGCCACCTGCACATAACCTTCCTTTGGAGGTTTTAACTACCATTCAAATAAAAATATGCAACACATATTTTTATTTAAATTTTATTTAGAAACCCCAAAAATTAAATTCCAACCTCAATAAAATGCAACTGCGTTAAAGGTATCCTTAAGAGAATAATGGTGTTGCGAGTTCAACAGTGCCCTAAAATTTCAATTCCAATCACTGGTTCAAAAGATATAAAATCTCACTCATACGTTTACTAAACATACCCAAACAAAAATTCTAAAATTGATTCTGGGCTCACCGGGCCTTATAATCAAGTGCCGTCAAAAATTGTGGATTCTTAAAATTCTTGTGTATTTAAAAATATTCCACGCAATTTTTGGGTCATTATATTCATCCCACCTTAGGGATTTACATCCTCGTAAGCTACAAAACACACTATGGGAACAAATTGGGGTACTGAGTATGCATATGATCCTCCCGCCCCAATGTGCTCTTCTGGAGGTTCTCGTGCTGCTAGCGAATGCACACCAGAGAAATTGACCGTCCATATAGGACCAGCTCCTGTCAATCCTAAATCTCCCATGGAACCTCTTTGAATGTCTCCCTGCAATCAAGGTCCATCTCCTTATGGTTGTTGATATGGGACGGGTCATGCACGTATCTCCTCAGCTGAGATACGTGGAAGACGTCGTGCACCCAGGGCAACTGAGGTGAAAGATCCAAGCATAAGCCACCTCCCCTACCCTGCTTAGGACTTTAAATGTTCCGATGAATCATAGAGATAAATTTCCACCTCGGCTAAATTTTTGTAGACCTCATCAAGATGAGACCCATAGAAATACGTGGTCGATATCCTTGAACTCAAATGGTCTCCGTATCCTATGAGCATAGTACTTATGCCTCCACTGTGCAGTCTTCATTTGCTACAAGATGATCTGCAACTTCCTCATCATAGCATGAACCATCTCTGGTCCTATAAGTGATTACTCCCTTGGGTCAATCCAACACAGAGGCGATCTCCAAGGTTGGTCGTACAATGCCTCTTAAGATTCCATACCGATGGTGGAGTGGTAGTTGTTGTTATACGCAAACTCTACCATGGGTAAGTGATCCTACCAGCTATGAACGAAGACGAGGACACATGCACGGAGCATGTCCTCGAGAGATTGAATGTTCCTCTCAGTCTAACCATCCGTCTAAGTATGGAAGGCGGTGCTGAAGCGAAGCTACGTCCCGAAAGCCTCCTGCAACCACTTCCACAACAAGGAAGTAAAACGAGCATCTTGATCGGAGACGATAGTCGATGTCACACCATGAATCCATATGATCTATTGTACGTAGAGGCATCCCAAGCTCTTTACTGATCCCTACTCTCTGATCGGTAGGAAGTGGGATGACCTGGTGAGTCAGTCGACAATCACCCAGATAGAGTCGTGTCCTCTAGATGTACGTGGAAGTCCTGTCACAAAATCCATGCATATCCCATCCCACTTACACTCTGGGACCTCTAAGGGCTCAACCAAGCCTGCTGGAACCTGGTGATCCACCTTCACTTATTTACAAGTGAAGCATCGTGAGACAAACTTTGCTACTACCTTCTTAATACTTGGCCACCAGTGTTGACGTCTGAGGTCCTGATACATATACGCTACTTGTGGATGTATCGCAAGAGGAGATGTGTGGAACTCCCTCAACACCACCTCCTGTAGTGAAACTAGTACCATGGTATGTCCTCTGAATAGGATGACATGCTCTCCATCTTCAGAAAACCCATCAGGTGCCTGCCCTGAGGATATCTAAGCATGTCGCATCTCATATTCAAAGGTCCCCATGTTGTGCCTCTATGACTCGCTGAAGAAGTGGAGGAGTGATTGTAAGAGACTACAGAAAGGCTAATCCATCTCTATCCACAAAGGATATCTACAACGCGGTCAGCTGCTCTATCGCCTCTCTTAGCAGCTGAATGCCTAATCTCTTGTTGAGAGCATCTTCTACAACGTTCCCCTTCCCAGGAGTATAGAGTATCACGAGGTCATAGACTTGGAGGAACTCGATACATCGTCGTTGTCCCATGTTCATGTCCTTCTCCGAGAAAATGTACCTCAGACTCTGGGGGTCAAAGTAGACTATAAAACGCTCACCCAACAGATAGCGCCACCACATCTTCAAGGCGAAGACCACTGCATCTAACTATAGGTCATGGGTAGCGTAGTTCTGCTTGTGTTGTCTCAACTATCGTGAACCATAAGCGATTACTACTCACTCCTGTATCAAGACACACCCAAGTATGGTCCCTGATGCGTCATAGTAAACTACGTACCCAATGTCCTCCTCCAGTAGTCTCAAGATGGGCACACAGGTCATCCTCTTCCTCATCTCTTGAATTCTCTATTGCCATCTCTATAACCACACGGAGGGTTTCCCCTTCTTCGTCAATCTTGAAAGAGGTTCTGCAACTCTGGAGAAGTATGGCACAAATCTCTAATAGTACCCTGCCAGTCCCAGAAATCTCTGTACCTTTATCACACACATGGGTGGCTCTCAGTCAAGTACTACCTCAATCTTCGCTGACTGCAAATTCAGCCTCCGAGATGACGTGTCCTAACAAATGAACATCTCAAATATAGAACATGCACTTTGAGAGCGTACCATAAAGATGGTGCTCTCAGAGTGTGTCTAGTACTACCTGCAAATGGTAGGCATGCTCCTCCTCAGCAGTCGAGTAGATCAGTATGTCCTCTATGAAGACTACGACAAAGCAAACGAGGTGTGGCTGGAAGAACCTGTTCATGAGACTCATAAAAACTGCTGGTGAATTGGTTATGCCTAAGGGCATAACTGAGAACAGGGTAAGGCTGGAAGATCATGTTTATTAGACTCATGAACACTGCTAGTCCGTTGGTTATGCCGATGGGCATAACCAAGAAATCCTAGTGGCCATACCGAAACATTAAGGCTGTCTTCTGTAAATCCTCGTCTCGAACATCTGATCTAGTGATAGCCTGACCTGAGGTCTATCTTTGAGAACTATCATGCTCCCTTGATCTGATCAAAGAGGTCACCAATCCTTAGGAGTGGGTAATAGTTCTTCATGGTCACCTGATTCAGGCGATGGGAGTCGACACATAGTCGTAAGCTCCCATCTACCTTCTTGGTGAAAAAAATCGGAGATGCCCAGGGTGAAAAAATAGGTTGCATAAATCCCTTCCCCTACAATTCTTCCAGCTATACCCGCGGCTCACAAAGCTCGGGGGGAGCCATCTGATATGCTAGAGTAGATATCGATGTCATCCTGGGGTACAGGTCAATGTAAAAGTCTACCTCTCTGCGATGAGATAGTCTTGGAGCATTGTTAGGGAAAACATCCGCATATGGATCCACCTCAATAGGAAAACATAAACACTGCACATCAACCGCTACGAGGATGAGACTAGCCAACTAATGTGTGATAAGAAGCCCCCTCCTCTAGGTATGTCCTTTCTGCGCTACAAAGGCTCCTTTCTCGCTAGTGAAGGTGAACCTGGTCCCATCCATGTTGATACACCTCACTTTGCGCCTAATACAGTCAATATGTGCATGAAATGTGGATAACCAATTTATACCCAATATGACATTGTAAGGCCTCAAAGCCGCTACTAGAAGATCCCAACCGAAGATCTCACCTCCTAGAGTAAGCTCACACTGCCGGCACCAGTGCGTAATGATCGAGTCTAATCCTGTATGAGTCTCTAGCCCTAATGATCGATCCAACAGCTCCATCAGAATCTCCGAGCTCCGAACGAGGGTAGTGGGAATAAAAGAATGACTCGCACCTGTGTCTATAAGTAATGAAACAAGGGTGGGGTAGACACAGATAGTACCTAGAATCATCTCAGGGGCGTCGTGGTCATAGGACTTGACTACCTGGAGCTATGCCCACCTCTGTCTTCCAGCTCCCTGTGGTCAGGGAGAACCTCTTGGTGGTGGTGGTGGTGGTAGACCCTCAAAACGTCGTCTAGCACTCGATGCTCGGCCAACTACTCTGCCACGTCCGCCTGCTCCCGGAAGACCACCACAGTCAAACCTGTGGATCTTCCTAGGAGGTCCATTGACTATCTGCTGCTCATCTTCATGTTGGGACGGGCATTCACGAGCGATTTGGCCCTACCCGCCGCATGCATATCACTTCCTACTCCTCGTATAGTTGGCTCTGTCTCGTGTGCCCTGCACAACCGAACCAATATCCTGGGGTCCCCCACCTGATATCCAGGTCTGCTTCGACATCTACCACATCTATCTACTACCAGCTACAGAAGACTCCGCTACGTGTCTCCCAGTGGTGGGTCTCGCCACTGGTGACTGCTCAGTGAGAAAACTCTCCATTCTAAGGGCTCTCTCTAGCACCCCCGCCTTCTTCGGGATGTTGAGGGGGTTCATCAAAGCCCTGATCTCATGCCTGATCCCCTACTCGGAGGTTCGGGCCCTGAATAATGGGTCACGTACCATCTCCATGGAGTAGCACAAGAGGTCAGCGAACCTCACTGAGTACTGAGCTACTGGCATGATTCCCTACTGTAGATGATGTAAATCCAAAATCTGCACCACACGAGGGGTGGCTGGAACAATCTCTGAGTTAAAGAGACTCTCGAATTCTGTCCAAAGTAATGATGCCTCATCATGAACCTAGAGCATCAGGCTCCACCATCTGCCTACTGCTACATGCCAGAGACTCATGTCATGGATCTCCATTAGGTTAGATGGGGTCCCTACTAATCTGAAATCTCTCACGATAGCCTCCATCCAATCCTCAGCTTCCTGTTGGTCCGCCTCTCCCCGGAACCTGGGCGGTCTCTAGCGTTGGAACTCATGCAACACACTCAGGCAGCGTGCACTCTCTATTGCTGGAGATGGGGGTACTGGTGGCCTAGCGGGTAGTGGTACCGCTGGTACCTCCGCTTTTATGGGGCCCTGCACCGAGGCCTCATCGCTCGGTGGGCTACCGTCTCATACGTAACTTGGAACCCTTGCTAGATGCCTTCGTGGGGCCATCCTGAAAAGAAATAGGTGCATCATGTTTAAAATAGTATTCCTAGTGAGGTGAAACAAAGTAATCATGAAGAAAATTTTTTCAAAGAGAACACACTCGGAATCAGTTTTTTTGTGCATTGAGTCTGTAATCAGAAGTCAGAGTCCGAGTGTATGGATTCGTCAGCCGCTGCACCAACACCAGTTTCCCTAAACTAATAACCACACCAAAAACACATAACTCTATTGTTGTTAAAATAATCAGAGTCCATGTTCTATGGTAGAACTGACTCCTCTGATACCAATTTGTCACGACCCATCCTCCGGCCTAATGTCATGACTACCCCAAGCCCGCCTTCCATAGGCCAGGGGCTGGTGAGTAGCACCAAAGGATAATTCCTGATAAAAGGGAAGGCATTCACTTTAAACCGGTACCACGCCCAGTCTGAGCACAAGTAGTAGAGGCAACAAGTACTAAAATAGAAAAGTAAGGTGTGTTGAAAGTAAGTTGGCCAATATACAAACCCAACTGACAACAAGTACAAGTAAAAAGGGAAAAATGCTCTCGGATCATACACCGGGGAATCCTACATGAATGGTAGGTGAATAACTTGATCAACTTATCCATGCAGTACATCCCGTAAAGTCCAACTCCAATCAGCATCCCATCTGTCGCCCTCAGCCTCGATCACTGCTGTCTGTCGTCTGCACAGAACACAACAAGGTTGGGGCGAAGCCCGTGCAGGGGTGAGTATAACAATACTCAGTAGGGTACCCAGAGACCCCCGAAGGTCTCACAGAATCCACAAAGAATAAACCACATAATAAAGATACAGTCACAAAGTATCAACCAACACTACTTAGGCATATGCCCATACATATACCTAAGTTACCGGTCACAATCCAACCCCAACTCTCGATCCCAAACACAACCCAGTCAACGAAGGAAGAAAAGACAATCACCAGGATGATAATGGTTGAAAGACATGACTCAGATCACATAGGTATACATATTTTTTAGAGTGATAGAGAATATCAGATGTAGTCATTGATTCATCTAAGTTATCGGACCCACACAGGATACATGAACAAAAGTCAGAGCTGTTAGACCCACGGAGGATCCTAGTACAATAATCATCACTGTCAAACCCATGGAGGATTCTGGTACATTAGTCATCACTGTCGAACCCACGGAGGATTCTGGTACAATAGCATCTTAGCCAGCCCTAGGGTTCCCACACACAGCACACTCGATTCCGAGAGGGTCCGCTCCATGAGGAAAGTTTTGATAAATCAACTATAATGAAGTTTTGAGTTGATGTATCTCATAGTTCCATCTCATCATAAGGTACCCAACGCGACAGACGGTGCGTTAATCAGACGCCTGGTCTGAGAGTTAATGGAATTTCTGTTCTAGGGGCCCGGTTGGATTTTACGTTTGATCCAACCCAACCATTTTCAAAATTTTTCCAAAACTCACTTAGTGTATCGCAAAAGGACCACCTTGTTGCGGGGGTCCAAGTTCTGCAGACGGTGCGTCAATCGGATGTGCAGTCTAGGAGATCTTCTCATTTAAGCGAAGAAGGGCTCAGCCCGACCCGGCTGGGGGTCGGCCTGGATGGGGGTTGGCCCAGCCCACGCTGCGGGTAGGTCCAGTTCGCCCGGTGGCACGAAGCTGCACCGCCTCCTGTTCTTCCCGGCCAGCCATAGCCATCCTGTTCGGCCTGGCACACATGGCCCATGCTGAGGGTCGTGGTTCTCCCCACGAGGCACATGCGGGCGCCGCTGTTCTCCAGCATGGCTGACACACAGTTGTCCGGTTTTCCCCACGTCCTCCTCCACGCATCTACTATGGACGCCGCTGTTCTTCAGCAGGCCGACTGGATTGGTCGGTCGGTCGTCCCGTAGACCGGGTGGCCCGAGTGGCCGCTGGTCTCCCTCCACGTGGTTGACACGCAGTAGCCCCCGCTGCCGCCACCTCCAGTCACTAACGTCGATCCCTCTTCCATCCGTCGCGGCCCGCATGGCCGCGACCCCCTTCTTCCGGCGTGGTGTGATGGCACCACGCCCCACCAGCTCTACCTCTGTCATCAACTCAATTAGAACAACAACAAAAGGTAGGGTGGGTCGGACTATGTTCATGCGGTATGAACCCTCCTCATTATGTTGTAAACATTCAGCATCAAGAGCACAACACGCGATGAGGAAAGGAGTGCGTAACTTGTACAGAAAAGTAGTCCAATTTCCCCTAGCTTAATTTCAGTGATCAATGATAGATTCACGGAAGACGAACGTCATGGAAAACAGACATCATTCCATCAAAATCGGTGGAGTAAAAGCTAAGTGAAGACGATTCGAGTCGATACCATCGGTGTACATCAATGATGGGGATGCTTCCCTATATTTCCCTGGATGAAGAAGGATGAAGTGAAGTTCATCGTTTTTAGTTTGAGAGAAAGGGCGTTCTTTGTGTTCTTCATGCGACTCGTTGGATGAATGATTCACCATCGAGATCTTCCTCCAAGGTTTCTCCAAGCTCTACCAAGATCTCCTCCTCTCCATAGTTCTCCCAACAATGCTTATCCCAACCCAAAATAAAATAAGCTTATCCCTTATCTTAATGGATGGAATGAGTTCAAAATAAATAAAATTCATTATACTGGTTAACATAATTAAATGTATGGAGTTGGCAATAATTTCAAGGGACTCAATTAATTAATTACAAGAGAGTGTTGGCACAATAATGGTATGTTCAAGAGCTCCCCTGTTTATGGGGAGTTCAAGAGGTTTAAAGAGGGGATAGAGGAATTAAGGGGATAAGGTGGGCCACACCTATTAAAATCCTCCTAAGGGAGGTTATGTGTGAGTGGACCTACCACCTAACTTCCTTTGGAGGTTTTAACATCCATTCATATAAAAATATGAAAAACATATTTTTATTTAAATTTTATTTGGAAACCCCAAAAATTAGCATCCAACCTCGATAAAACGCAACTGCAGTAAAGGTCTCTTCAAGAGAATACTGGCGCTAGGAGTTCAACAGTGCCCTCAGAATTTAATTCCAAGCACCAGTTCATAAGATATAAAATCCCGCTCGTACGTTTACTCAACTTACCCAAACAAAACTTCTGAAATTGATTTCAGGAACACCAGGCCTCCGAATCAAGTGTCGTTAGACACTACAGACTCGTAAAATTCCCATGTATTTTAAAAAAAATCAATGGAATTTCCAGTTCTTTACCGGTGGTGGGAGGGAGGCCGGGACGCACAGGCCAACGGTGGTGCAACTGAGGTGACTCGGCCGGGGGGTTGCGGTTTCGCCCAGAGCACCAGAGTGCCGCGGGGGTGGAACAGTTTGTGGAGGCCGTGGGTAGCATGGCCTTTGTCATTGCCGCCTTCGTCGTTTTGTCGCCACATTGACATGATGAAAATCAACACAAACATGAATGGTGGAAGTGTCGGGCCATGTTGGTTTGGCCCATGCCCTCTACGTTTAGGGTGGTATCATCTGTCTCATCATGAGGTAAGAAATATGAACAACAACTCACCTGCAACGATTCCTTTCCAATCGAAGAAAAATGTTCCTAGATTGGATCAACGTGTAATAAACCCCCTAACTTTGATCATCATTTGCCATAGAAGTCACATGAAGAAGGCGAAGGTGATCTTCGTTCGTCGTGTTTGCCACGCACTTCAAAATCCAAGATCACATGTCATTGTGGAAGATGATCCACTTCGTTAGGTGTTCGGGGATGATGTTCGAAGAAGATCGTTGCTAGGCATTCTGCATTGGAAGATGATGTTCATTGTTGGTGAACTATTATTCTACCAATCTCTCCACTTCCCAAAAGGATTAGATGTGAAAAATAATAGATTATAAAATATATTATTTAATAGGTATGATTTAAAAAAGGAAACTAAACATTTGGGGCACAAACAAATTAATAAGTGGATTTGGCCCCATTAATTGGGTGTGTTGGCAATTTTAATGTGGAAGAAGCTCTAGAGCCTCCTCCACATTAATGAGGGGGGTTGAGAGGTTTTTCTCTCCTCTCATTTAATAAGGGCGGGGTGGTCCCCACCCTAGTTATTCAATTAGAGATTTTATGTGGTCTCGGGTGGTCCCCACCACGTTAATCCTCACATGGAAGGTTGAGTTAGGGTGGGCCCCACCACCATAACCTCTTATGGGAGGTTAAGGTGTGGTGGTCCATCCTCCAACATCCATGAGGAGGTTTTAACCAAAAAATAAAATTTAAGCCACACATAATTTTTATTTTATTCATTCTGTTAAAACCCAAAACTATCTTTTATTCTTGACCCACTACCATCATGGTGATAGTTTTCTTAAGCGAATACCAGCCCTACGAGTTCAAAGGTTCCCTCAAATTTCAATTCCGAGCACCGGTTATAAAGTTATAAAAACCTGCTCTTACGTTTACTGAACGTACCTGAAAAAAACTTTGGGAATATATTACGGTCACACCGGGCCTCAGAATCACGCGCCGTCAATTTTCATGGACTCGGAAAATTACCATTTATTTAAGGAAAAAAATTTCAACGAAAATTCTGGGTCTTTATATTCTCCCCACCTCAGTGCTTTATGTCCTCGTAAGCTACAGCTTGAACTAAGGAAACAAATGGGGGTACTGAGAATCCATCTAAGCCTCCCACTCCCATGTTCTCTCTTGAAGGTTCCAGTGTTTCCACCGAACGCGCACCAGATGTATCGACCTCCCACGAAAGTCATGCTCCTGTTGATCGTCAATCTCCACTAGGACCCCTGTAAAATACTTCCCATCGTTGATGTCTAGCTCACTATGGTCGATGATGTGAGAAGGATCATGCATCTATCTCCTCAGCTGAGATATGTAGAAGACATCAGGCACCAGTGCAACTGAGGTGGAAGAGCCAGGTGGTATGCAACCTCGCCTACTCTGCTGATGACCTGAAAAGGTCTGATGAACCTCGGTGATAACATGACAACTCGACTAAATCTCCATAAACCTTGTAGAGGTGAGAACCGTAGAAAGACATGGTCACCATCCTCGAACTATAGAGGTCTCCATCTCCTTTCAGAATATGACTTCTATCTACTCTGTCTAGTCTTCATCTGCTCCTGGATGATCTGCACCTTCTCCGTGGTTTCTCATACCATCTCTGATCCAACGAATTTTGAATCCCCAGGGTCAGTCCAGTACAATTATGATCTTAATGGTCACCCATATAATGCCTCAAAGGGTGTCATCCCAATGGTGGAGTGATAGCATTTGTTATAAGAAAACTCCACAAAAGGTATGTGTTCCTCTCAGTTGTGACCAAAGTCAAGAACACATGAACAAAGCATGTCCTCAAGGGTCTTAATGGGCCACTTAGTCTGACCATCCTTCTGAGGATGGAAGGCGGTGCTCATATGATGTTGCATCCCGAAAGCCTCCTGCAACCCCTTCCATAGCCAGGAAGTAAATCGTGTGTCATGATCAGAGACAATAGAATAAGGTACTCCATGTAGCCATAAAATCTCCTGCACATAGAGGCATCACATGTTCTCTACTGAACCCTGCTCTTTGATCAGTAGGAAGTGGGACGACTTGATGAGTCGGTCGATGATCACCCAAATTGATTCGTGACCCATGGATGTATGTGGAAGTCCTGTCACAATGTCCATGGATATCCCATCCCACTTCCTCTCTGGGACCTCCAAAGGATGAACTAGCCCAGCTGAAACCTGAATCTCCTCCTTCACTTGCTGACAAGTGAGGCATCAAGAGAAAAAATCTATGACTGGCCTCTCCATCTTCAACCATCGGTTTTTTTCATCGAAGGTCATAGTACATATTCACCACTCCTGGATATACCGCTAGAGGGGATGTGTGGAACTCCCTCAACACTTCCTCCTGAAGTGACACAAGCACCATAGTATGTCCTCTGAAGAGGATGACATGCTCCCCATCTACAAAAAATCTGTCAGGTGGCTACCTTGTGGATATCTAAGAACATCATGTCTCACAGTCAGCGTCCCCATGCTGCGACTCCCTGACTCGCTGAAGAAGTGGGGGTGTGAATATAAGAGACTGAAGGAAGGCTGCTCTATCTCTATCCACAAATGATATCTATAAAGCATCCAGCTACTCTGTCGCCTCTCATAGCAGCTGAATACCTGGTCTCATGCTGAGATCATCTTCTAAAATGTTCCCCTTCCCACGAGTATAGAATATCTCAATGTCCTAATCCTAGAGAAAATAAATCCATCACTATTGTCTCAGGTTTAAGTCCTTCTGAGATAAGATATACCTGAGACTCTGGTTGTCAAAGTAGACTATGAAACGCTCGTCCATCAGGTAGTGTTGTCACATCTTCATGGTGAAGACCACTACAGTTAACTACAGGTCATGGGTGGCATAGTTCTACTCATGTTATCTCACCTGAAAATAACCATAAGTGATCACTAATCTCTCCTACATCAGGACACACCTGAGTTTGGTCCCTGATGCATCATAGTAGACTACGTACCCTATTCCCTCATCTGGATGCCTGAAGATGGGGGTCACTAGTCAGCCTCTACCTCAGCGCCTGAAAGCTCTGATGGCATCTATCTGACCACAAAAATAGTTACCCCTTCATCACCAGGGTTGACAGTGGTGCTTCAACTTTGGATAAGTCTGGTATGAACCTTCAGTAATATCCAACCAAACCCAGGAAACTTCGAACCTCAATAACACTCCTGGGTCGCTCATAAGCATGTACTGACTCAATCTTCATTGTATCTACTATAACTCCAACATCCTATATGACATGTCCCAAAAATTGAACCTCTCAGATCCAAAACTGGAACTTCGAGAGCTTACCATAAAGTTGTTGCTCTCATAGTGTGTCCAGTACTACCGATAAATGGTAGGCATGCTCCTCCTCGGTAGTCGAGTAGATTATAATGTCATCGATGAAGTCTACGAAAAATCGATCAAGGTATGGGTGGAGAATATTGTTCACAAGTCCCATGATTACTTTTGGAGCATTGGTTACACTGAATGGCATAACCAAGACCTCATAATGGTCATACCGACACCTGAAGGTCATCTTCAACACATCCTCTTCTCGAACTCTGAGATGATGATAGCCTGATCTGAGATCTGTTTTCAAGACCTACCGTTCTACCGTCAACTGATCAAAGAGGTCGTCAATCCTCAGGAGTGGGTACTTTTTTTTCACGGTCCCCTAGTTTAGGTGACGGTAGTCGACACAAATCCTCAAGCTCTTATCCGCCTTCTTAGTGAACAGAATTAGGGCTACCCAGGGAGAAATTCTGGGCCAGATTAATCATTTCCCCTATAAGTCCTCTAGTTGTACCTATAGCTCATGAAGATCAGTGGGAGAAATATGATATGCTGGTATAAATATTGGTATCGTTCCGGGGTACAAGTCAATGTAGAATTCCACCTATCAGCGAGGAGGTAGTCCTGGAACATCATCATGGAAAACATCCACGTACTGGTCCACCACTATAGAATAAGTCGAACTCTCCACATCAACTTCTCCGAGGGTAAGGCAATCCAACTATTGGGTGATCAGCTGCACCCTCCTCCGAGAAGGTCTGTCATGTGCTGTAATGGATCCCTTCTCCCCGGTGAAGGTAAACCTAGTCCCATCTGTGCGAACACACCACACTTTGCACCAAATATAGTTGATCTGATCATGGAATGTAGATAACATTTCCATACCCAAGATGACATCGTAAGGCCTCGACGCCACTACAAGGAGATCCCAGTCGAAGATCTCGTCTCCTAGAGTAAGCTTACTCTTCTGGAACCAGTGCGTGATCGTCGAGTCTGCTCTTGTAGGAGTCTCTATCCATAATGATCAAGCTAATGGCTCCGTCGGAATATCTGATCTCTGAACGATGGAAGTGGAAATGAAAGGGTGACTGACACCTATGTCCATAAGAACTGCAGCTAAGGTGGAGTAGTCACTGACTATACGTCGAATAATCTCTCGAGTTCCATGATCATATGCATCAGCTGTCTGGACCTGAGCTCTCCCATTTCAACCTGCTCCCTTTGGTTTGGGTGGACCTCCTGGTGGTAGCGGTGGTAAAACCTCATAAGTTCGTCCACTTCCCGTTGTACGACCAGCTCCTCTGACATGTTCGCCTTCTCCCTACGGATCACCTTGATCAAACCTCTACCTCTATCTGGGATGTCCCTCAACTGTCAGTTGATCATCCGAATGGCGGGTCGGAAACTCACAAGCCATGTGACCCTGCCTGCTGCATGTGAAACACTAACTATTCCTCGTATGACTAGCGTTATCTCGTGTGACTTATACAACTGAACTCGTGTCCCTAGGTCGTCCACCAAACAGTCTAGTCCGCTTGGATCTCTATGACATATGTCTGCTACCTACTATAGAATACTCCTCTACATGATTCCCAATGGCGGGTCTCGCTGCTGGTGACTACTCAGCAAGGAAACTCTCCACTAAGGGGGCTCACTCCGACACCCGCTCCTGAGTCGGGATGCTGAGGGAGATCATCAAATATTCGATCTCTATCCTGAGCCCTTTCTCAATGTTATGGGCCCTATAGAATGGGTCTCGCACCATATCTGTATAGTAGCACGAGAGGTCGGTGAACCTCACTGAGTACTGTGCCACGAGCATGCTACCCTACTATAGATGAAGTAGCTCTTGTATCCGCACTACACATTGGTAGGATAGGACAAAATCCGCCCGAAACAGGCTGTCGAAGTCTTCCTAGAGTAGTGTCACCTCATCATGCACCTGAATCACCAGTCTCCACCATCTTCTTGATGCTGCCTGAATAAGAAATGTAACAATGATCACTATAAGGTCAGGTGGTTTCTCCACTAGTCTGAAGACTCTCACCACATCCTCCAGCCAATCCTCAGCTGCCTGTCGGTCTATCCCTCCCCTGAACCTGGATGGCCTCTAGCACTGGAACTCATGCAACGCGCTCCAGTGGATTACATCATCTCTTGCTGGGGATGGTGGCATCGGTGGACCTATGGGTAGTGGTACCACAAGTTCCTCCACTGTGATAGGGCCCTACACCGAGGCCTCATCGCTCGGTGGGATTCCATCTTGTACAAAGCATGGAACCCTAGCTGGCTGTCTGCGTGGGGCCATCTAGAAGAGAAACATGTGTTCCACAGTAAATAATTTATACATGGTGAGCTTAATCAAAGAGATCACCAATAAAAACTCTTCAAAACACACACGCAATCGGTTTGTTAATTTATTGAGTTGGAATTCAGAATTCAGGGTCTTGGTGTATAGTTATGTCGGCCGTCACACCAACACTGGACTCCTTGAACTGAAATCCACACTCAGTACTATTAAAACTATTGCTTCATAGAAAAGATTAGAGTCCAATGTTCTATGGTAGAACCGACTCTTCTGATACCATTTTGTCACGACCCATCCCCAAAGGCTCATTCCGTGACTACCCCAAGCCTGCCTTCCATAGGCTAGGGGCTGGGGACTAGCCCCAAAGGCGTAAATCCCTAAAAATGGGAAGGCATTAACTTTATATCCTGCAAATGTACACAACAGAGTACAACTTGGATATAAAAGACTAAGTAAATAAACATAAACAAGAGTGTTGAAAAGTAATAAAGGGGCCGGAAATACAAGCCCAACTATAAATTACAAGTATACAAAAGGGTAAAAACATCTCCTGGATCGTCCATCAGGAAATACTACATGATGGGTAGGTACAGATAGCCTCCACAACACACCATGTCCATCTATCTCCACCGTGTACTATCATGACATGTGGTTTTCCTCTGGGTACTGTCCAGTCCTCAAACACTCATCATCGATCATCGATGTCCATTGTCTGCATCCAACACAACGAGGTGCGGGCATAGCCCGTGCAGGGTTGAGTATAACGATACTCAGTAGGGATCCTGAGATCCTAAATGTCATTATAAATACACCAATGATAATCCATAGAGTATTAAATCAACAGATAACCCCACTTAGGTATATGCCCAAACATATACCTAAGTTATTATGTAACCCATCTCAATCATTAAGTAAACACAAAAGTTAATGACTCAGCTCACACAAGTATACAACTCACATAGAGAGATAGAGATGATCAGATGTATCCATTGAATCATCTATTATGTTGAACTCACACATGATCTAGGAACAGACAGCAGAACTATCGAACCCACATAAGATCCAGGAACAATAAACAAAGCTGTCGAACCCACAAATGATCCAAGAATAATCATCAGTGTTGTTGGATCCACAAAGGATATAGGAACAATAATTGGAGCTATTGAACCCACATAGGATCCAGGAATACTCATCAGTGTTGTCAAACCCACACAGGATCCAGGAATAGTCGTCAGTGCGTAGCCAGCCACAGGGATCCGCATGAGGCATGCTTGATTCTAGGAGGATCCGCTCCTCAAGACAAGTTTCAACACATCAACTACCACTAAGTTGCATGAAGAAGTATCCCAAGGTTATGTATCATCATATTTATCTCAACTCAACAGATGGCACATCAATTGAATGCTCGGTCTCTGAGTTATTAGCCTTTTAGTCCCTGGGGCTTGGTTGGATTCGTGCATGATCCAACATGACAATATCTCAACTATACCCTTAACTCTTGTGGGGTATACTCAAATGAACCATCATGCTCCGTGTTTTCCATCACCACTGAAGGTTTTTCAAATGAACATCCAGTGGTATTGATATGGAAAAAAATAAAGTAAAGGGATCGTAGTGGGCCCGGGTATGGACGGACCCGACTCGACTAAGTCTGGGCCAACCCAGTTCGGGTCATCCCATCCTAACCCAATGGGTCCAGCCTGGCCCATTGGGTTTGGCCCGACATGCTGCCACCAACCCAGCAGGCCGTGTGGGCAGTTATGCCTGGAGCGGCCTGGCTCGGAGGGAGCGGCCATGCTACTTCGGCTAGGGCACCTCGAGGGGGGCCGCGGGGCGGCAAGGCTAGGGTGCTGGTTTAGCTGATCCGAGAGATCGGGAGGCCAGGAGCTAGGAGGTGGCTCGGGAGGCGAGGCAGTCGGGCAGGCTAGTAGGGGGTTGGGTAGGGCTCGGCCAGGCCGGCAGGCAGCCAGGCAGGGTGCCACGCAGGCCAGCATGCGGCCAGGTAGGGCGCCAGGCGGTCCAGCGGGCGTTTGGGCAGGGCGCTAAGCGGGCCGGTGGGAGGCCGAGAAGGGTGCCAGGTAGGCCGTCAGGTGGTCGGGCAGGGCGCGGTCGTGCCGGCAGGCGGGCCGGTGGGCAGGTCGGGCTGGCCGGCGAGTGGCCAGGTTATGGATCGTCCAGCCCAGGCTGGCGGGTTTAGCCAGGGTGCAGAGGAGGCCGGTGGTAGCCGGGAGGCCAGCGGCGGCCATGAGGCCGATTGGTGCAGGCTGACGGCAGTCCGGTTGGGTTGGCTCGGTCGAAGGGTTGCGGTTCAGCCCAGAGCACTGGAGAGCCGTGGGGGCGGCGCGATTTTCGGATGTCGTGGGTAACACGGCCTTTGTCTTTGATGCTTTCATCGTTCTGTCGCCTAATCGACATGCTGATAATCAACACAAACAAGAACGACTGAGCGGTCATGCCATCTTGGTTTGGCATGCACCCTCTACGTTTATGGTGGTTTCATTTGCCTTATCATGAGGTAATAAATATGAAAAACAACTCACGCGCAACGATTCCTTTCCAACCAAAGAATAATGTTAAAGGAAAAAATAAATATGTAATAAACCCCTACCTTTGATCTTCATTCACCGAAGAAGTCATGGGAAGAAGATGAAGGTGATCATCATTCTTTGTGTCTGCCACACACTTTCAAATTCTATCTCTCACATCGGTTGTCGAAGACGATCCACTTCGGTAGGTGTCTGGGGAAGAAGTTTGAAGAAGAATGTTGACAGCGTTCTTCGTTAGAAGATGTGGTTCTTCATTGGAGAATTCCTTTTTTCCCAAGCTCTCCTATTCCCAAAATAAATAAATGTTCCAAATAATAGATTATAAAATATATTATTTCATTGGAAAGATTTCAACAAGAAAACTAAAGGTTTGTTGGCGCAAAAAAATTAATGGGAGGATTTGGCCCCATTGATTGGGTGCGTTGGAAACATTAATGTGGAGGAAGCTCAAGTGGATCCACCATATTAATGAGGGGGGTTGAGAGGTTTTCCTCCCCCCTCATTTAATAGGGTTTGGATGGTCCCCACCCCTATTATTGAATTAGAGAGGTTATGTGGGCTCGGGTGGTCCCCAGTACATTAATCCTTACATGAGGGGTTGAGTTCGGGTGGGCCCCATAACCAGAAATTCTCATGGGAGGTTAAGATGCGGTGGTACCACCTCCAACATACATGGGGAGGTTTTAACCAACAAATAAAAATTAATCCACACACATAATTCTT
Source organism: Viscum album (assembly GCA_963277665.1). Classification (NCBI taxonomy): domain Eukaryota; kingdom Viridiplantae; phylum Streptophyta; class Magnoliopsida; order Santalales; family Viscaceae; genus Viscum; species Viscum album. The sequence continues at coordinate 1,504,887,530 of OY728137.1, read as the reverse complement.
ATTTAATCCATTCTCAAAAAATGCAAAATTATCTTTTAATCTCGACCCACTGCCGTCGAGGTGATAGTCTTGATAAGTAAATATTGGCACAACGAGTTCAACAGTGCCCTGAAATTTCAATTCCAAACAACAGTTCCGAAGTTATACAAAACCTCTTGTACGTTTACTTAACGTACTCGAAAAAAAAATTAGAAATTGATTCTGGGCACACCAGGCCTTGGAATCACGTGCTGTCAATTTTTGTGGACTCACGATATTCCCATGTATTTATGAAAAACGTTTCCATATAAATTCCGGGTCATTACATAAATTTAATAGTGAATGTGTTAAAGTGTCAAATAGAAAGGATAAGAAAGGCTAAATGATAAATTAGGTGATGTGAGGTGAGGTTCATTCAACTGGAGGGGGAGAAAAGTGGAAGCTAATAAAAAGGTTTTAATTATAAGGGAAATTGGGGAAACATGAGATGGAGTACAAAAAGGGAAGGGAACACATAACCATTGAATAATAATATGGGGTGATTGGTTTGTGAAATATAGGGAGGATTAGGAAATGGGGGATCATGTAATAGAAAGAATAAAAATAATAGTGTTTTTTGAATATCTATAATGTGATAAAATATTTTTTTTATTTTATTAGAAAACCACAAATATTCCATTATTATGTGATTATTTATAAAAACTACTAAAAATGATAACTAATTAGTAGTATGATTGATTTTTTTAATTACCTGTGGTTTTATGAATCCGCTACTAATAAAAAAATGAATGCACTTTCTTGTAGTGAATACATTGTTGGATTCAGATGATACCAATTATAACAACATTCATTTTATTGTAGGTTATCTATAACTCATTTTTATAAACTTATCACAATAATGAGTAAGTACCTACCTTGGGATAAAACATTAACAACATTTATTTTTCTATTTACTATTTTTAATTTTTATTAATGAGGGTAAGGATGATTGTATCAAATTATAATATATCCTTGAGGTTTATTTTAAATGTTGAAATTAGAAAAAAAATCACCACTTCTTCCTCCCCTTTCCCCTCTTAGTGGTGTTACCCTCTTTATACAGAACACCAACCTGTAATATATTGATTAGCATAAACTAATGGTGTTATCTTATATCAGTGAAGGATAATATAAATCATTTAAACTCTAAGAGTGTACCCCTTCTTGTTGAAAAATCTATCACAATGATAATAAAATGATTTTAACCTAGCCTTTATCACTTATAATGGAAGTTAAATATGAATAAATAGTGATATTTCAACCCATTAAGAGAGCTATCCATTGTATTATTATGAAATGTCAAATTTAAAAGTTTATAGAAATGATCAAAAATGTAATTCCATATATAATTCAAAAAAGGATTACAAGAAATTTATGGAGCCCAAATATCTAAATAAATATCATATAAATTAGAAAAATGTTTTTATGGAAATAGGGATGATAAAAAAATAATGTTTCAAATATTGATAAGTATATTTCAACGGTTGATGAATACTTATAAATAAAACATTCCTGAATACTTTAGAAGTGAAATTAAATTATCGTCAATATTCAAGGCTGTAAGAAAATTTTCCTGACAAATCAATTATTGAAAAATTAATGAAAAACACTCTAGATGAATTTGATCCTAAAAAAATTACATAATAATAAATATATGATCACTTCCTTAATTAATTGAAAAAAAATTAATTTCCTATGAAATGATATTGAGTTGTGTGTTTTTAAAGCTAATCAAGGAGTAAATTGATTTTTTCTCCATAGGAGACTCTAAATTGAAGATGAAGGAGAGAGATATACTTGTGTATCTATAAATGTGAAAGAGGAGTAAAAATACATGAGAATTAGGATTATTTTAATTAAATGATATTATGAAAATGAAAGAGTAGGTGAAATGAAAAAATATGATTATTGTGTCTCAAAAGTGGTCGCATTGGGAAATTTTTAGTTAACTATTAATTGAAGAAATGTTTTGAGTATGTAAATTATGATCATGATGATTAACTAAAATAATGTCTTACAAACTATCAGAATAAATTAACATATTTAGGGGAAGATAAATCATGCATCCAAGGAGAAAAAAATTGTGTTTAATTAGATATAAAGAATATTATAACTTTTCAACACTCATTCAATTAGAAGGAGTTGATGAAAATTTTAAAAAAAATCAATGATTAGGATGAAAAAAGTGAAATATATTCTTGAAGAATAGAAAAATAAAGTGAGATAACTTTTTTACATCACATGTTGAAATTTAAAACCAAACTTGGTTTTTAGAATAACAATGATAAGAAGAAAGAAATAAAACTATGAAAGATTTAAAATGATAAGAATAACGATATATATGAACATCTAAAAAAGGGAAGCTTATTAAATTATTTATATAAGAAAATCAAATTGAAAAATATTGAGTGGGATAAAAAAATAAATTATTCAGATGAGAAACTAATTATTATTTAAAGAGTTCTAAATAAGACATAATATGACTGTTGAAGCTACAAATGATCTGAATAAGATGATTACATTCTTATAAAAATTTGTGTTGGTTAAATATTAATCACTTGAATCTACTCATATTAATATTAAAATACAATATTTCAAATTACATCTTGATGAAATTTAAATAAAAACTATTATTTATAATATTATATGTTCAAATACTTATTCTGTATTAGTATATATGATGATGAATTTTGAGAAATTCACATGAACTTCATTAGAAGTGAATTATTTTTAAAAATGATATATTATCCAAAGAAAAACAAATGAACATATAATACAAGGTCAGTAAAAATATTATTATTAAATGGATTATTACTTATATTGAAGATCTAAATTCAATATTTATTCCTTGTGATCTTGAATTTTCGGTAACCACCCCAAAATGGTAGTATAACTGGTCATTATCATTAAGTAGGCATGAATCATAGTTACATAGAACAAAAATCAACCAACTATAAAAAGATTAAATATTTCTCAGGGAGTGAAAAATATTTAAGGAATAATTCATCAAATATATCAACTAAGAAAATTTTGAATTCATAGTTTCAATATGTGGATGATGTTTCCAATTATGTTATTTTTTTGGAATAATTCATGCCCAATATTGTTAGAAGGATTTCTGAGGAAATTAACTAAATATTAATATAAAAAGTAATTTAAGAATACATTTCACTCATTACTGATGTTTTATTAAATTTGTTCAACATAAATAATTTATAGATTATGGATAATTGTGGTTCAATACCTATTACTAGTGAAAAAAAGTCATTAAAAAAATATTTATCATCATAAGGGAGGGAAATTGAAATGTAAATATGATAGTTATCTAAAATTCTTGGACAAGGTACATAATTTATTAAAACCGAAAATCTCATATATAATGATGAATAATTAGTTAAGAGGCCTAACCAAATTTCATTAATTGTGAGAAAAAAATAACGAAGTTTAGTTGAGTTTGTCTTTAATAATGAATCATGTTTTATTATGTGCATGAAGGACTGAAGGAACATCACTCAAGATTAAGGTCACATGTAAATATATTTCAAATTTGTGATCTATTAAAATATTACAATTTATGTGCCAATGTTGTAAACAAGCTATGGAATAAGAGATATATCCTTGTTAGTTAAAGGAGAATGAGTAAAATATTTATATATACTATAGTTATAGAAAAACCCTAATTTATAAGATATAAAGATATTTTATGTGAAACATGATACAATGAGATTATTGAGAATATAGATAACAATAATGTTTAAATTTTATACCCTATAACACATGAAATTATACAAGCTGAATTATATATACCTATGAGTAAAAAATTTACATATGATATAACTATGTCGTAAGGATCATTAGTGATTACAATCATATATAAAATGTGTTTTTAATTAACTACATTTCATATAGAAACCCCACATTTCGTACATTACTATTACATCAAATTAAAGATAAACTATATTGTATTTTAATAACACCATGATTTAGAGGATTAGTATCATTGGAAAATTAGGAGATAAGATAACATTTAAATAATAAAACATGATGGTTTATTTAATTAATTATTCTATAGCTTCTTAGTGGACCTTATGTCCTCCTTATTACAAGTATTCACGTATTGATATACATCAAAAGAATGGGGGAGCTAAAAGCCTAGTAAGTTGAGGAATAAGAGACATAAAACAAGGGTGACCATAGTCGTCATCATCACTACATAATAAAAAGATCATTATCATAATCATGGGAGGAATAATTAGAAAAATTCATGTAATGTGGAAAATCATAAAAATGAAACATAATGTCTTAGTGGTCAATTACCACACATAGTTGTGAAAAAATATATAATCATGTTCACACATATCATTAGTCCATAATCGTAACACCATCATCATTAGAAAACAAAAAAAAGAATCATATTAACATATATTTTACATTACCTCATGAGATACATAAGATTACCCAATTCATTATAGATCTATATAATTCTAGTCACACTTGTCCCATCATACCATTTACACAATCATGTATCCCACATAGAACGTATAATAATATTTTCTGTAAAATTACTGCTAGAAATGAAATGGGTTTCATGATAATTTTATAAAACATTAATTCATGAATAAACAATGAGGTTTCCAAAATAAAAATCGAATAACATATGCAGTATAAGAATCATCAATCATGAGTGAATATGAAACAATATCAAGATAATTAAAATTTGTATTTTTTTTTAAGAATGATGGGTTATTTCAAAAAAATCATTTCTTTTGTCACAAAATTACATTGAAAGAATGTATATCCCATAATATGAATGGTAATGAGAGAATAAATGTTATTTGTGGAACAATAAAGAAATATTCATACTTAAAATTGAGTTCAGGAGGGAATTCCCAAAGAAAGAGAGATGGGTTAGTGAATTACCCTTACATTATATCTGAATTCATTCTTAACTTCAATATCCTAGACAATCAAATAAAATAAATTAATTAAAATATTATGAACCTATAATACATGTATTGGTTTATTTATAATTTTATTATGTTCACTTATGGCCATTATGAGGAGATTTAGAGTTCAATCATTTGGGAGTGTTTGTTTTCATGATATTCATGGTCGGTTCACTTGTATTAATATAAGGAATATTGTAAAAAATGAGGATAATTATCCATAATTGAAATTATATGTCATTAATGAAATTAAAGAAAATGAAATGATCTTTTAAATATTTTTGTTATATGGTATGAGAATGAATCGTATGTAAAAAGGTAATGAAAATCGTTTTAGGTAAATTTTGGTTGTTTTAGATCACAAGAAACTCATTTTTTTCATAATTTATTATTATGTATATATGTTTGTTATAGAACAAAAAAAATTATAATATACATTGTAATTTTTTTTAAACCACTATAATGGATTTAAAAACATCATTAATGTTGGTGAAGGAAAATGAAAACCTTTTGTCCTTGAAGGAAATAAATCAACACCACCAGAAAGACAATTTCATTTTTATATTAAAAAAGAGAGGAGAAGGGGTTTGATGAAGGATTATTCCATCGTCATAATAAAATATAGTATATTTAATTTAATTGAGTTTAAATTCCACTTGAATGAGTGTAGGTGATGAAATAATATGAAAATAAAACAAAATGCAAAGAAATAAAAGGAAATAGAAGAGGATTGTACATCTTGAATCCTTCAACATTAGAACAAACATAGGTAAAATAGTTTTTGTAATTCATTAATAATAATGGATTTTGTACATGGTGGTGGTGCTTGGGAATATGATTTGGAATAATTTGGACAAGTATCAAAGCATATAAGGTGTGAGTAAATGAGGTGGTGAGGTGTGATATTTATAGGGGAGGAGGGGTGTTATCTCATTATTGATTAGTTTAGTAGTTTTGGATAATGAATATAAATATTTTGAAGCTCGTCAATAAATATATTAAAATAATAAAGGATATTTTTAGATTATGGTTCTTACATAATCCATGAAACAAGTAATACTGTATTTAATTTATAATGTATATATACTGTAAATTACAGTATTTTAATATTCACAAAAAAATCAAGTATTTTAGGGTAGTCCCTAAAATTCACCCTAACCATTTTTTCAATATATAGAATTAAAAAATGAACTCCATTTTATGAATTTAATTTTTTAAATATTAAAAATTTATTTTTCAATTAAATTAATCATTTACTCAAAAAACAATGATCTTAAAATTATGACCGATTTTATAACACTTTAAAAAATGAATCGAGGACTCTTAAAAATATATTATTGTAATAAGACAACAAAAGGACATTTTATTAATATATTTTAAGAAAATTTATTTTATTTTATGAAATTATAATAATTATAAATTTTAAAATAAACTTTTATTTTTTGTAAAAATACCATAACTTAATTAATAATTTATAAAAAATTTATTTACTTATAATATGATATAATTACATCATATTACTATTTATAAGATGCCAAAGATTTTAATTGTAATTTCATATATGGGGTTACTAATCTATTAACCAGATTAATATTCCAAATTGTATCATTACTATTCCAAAGGTAAAGTTACTATTACATTCGTATAGGTCCATTAAAATTTAGAAACATCTCTAATTCCATTAATTCTTCATTTATGATTTTTATACTAAGTGTTATTTTTTATTTTTTATAATTTATACTAAATTATATAATTCTACAATGATAGTTTCCAATGATGAAATATTTGTGTTAAATATTTATCCCCCCTTTTGAAATTTTTACATCTGAATTTTATTTTACATACTTTTTTGGAAACTATGTTCCTTCGTTAATGATTCGTATATACATCAATTGAAAATCTATGAAGATTATATATTTTTTTAATTCCAATAATTTTCAATATTATAGGATCCTTTATAAATATAGAATATGCAACATTATTTTCTTAACCATGATGGTAGTTGATTGAGAAGTCATAATCGTTGATGAGATCTGACCATCTATGTCAGTGCATATTAAGATCGTTCTGTGCGAATATATATTTAAGGCTCTTATGATCACTATATATTTCACACTTCCCCCCATAGGGATAATGACAACAAATTTTTAGTGTGAAGATCATAGCTTCCAACTCCATATTATACGTGGGATAGTTTTTCATGTGAACTTTAAACATCCTTTAAGTGTAGGCTATCAATTTATCATTTTTCATCAATAAATATACTAATAACATCTATTAAGAATCATTGTAAACCATTAATAGTACCCAACATGTTGAAATTATGAGTACGGGAGCAGCGATAAACCTATTTTTTTAATTCTTTAGGGCATTTTTCACATTCCATAGACCAAAAAAACATTTCCCCCTTCCGAGCCATGTTGGTAAATGGATTTTAAAATCCTGGTAATTACATCAAAAATCTCCAGTAATACATCTTTAGGCCATGGAAAATATAAATATGCATTGTATATTTTTTTAGGGACACTCTTAAAGTTAATTTGTCCTGGAAGGGTCCACAGATAATCCATTGATAGTGAAAACACTCCCAGATAAAGGTAATTCCTCTATCTAAGACTCAAATTTATTTTATGTTTCATATAACTTCTCCCTTCACAACATCTTTAGCATAGTATTAAAATGTTCCTCATGTTCTGACTCCCTCTTAGAGTATATCATATTTTTATCCATAATGACATCCACAAATTTATTAAGGAAATATTTAATGAAACTAATCATTAGGTCCATGAATATTGGTAGATCATTAGTGTATCTGAAACACATCACTATAAACTCATTTTTTTCGTACCTCACTCAAAAGGTAATCTTATGAATATCTTCCTTCGTCACATTTAATTGGTGATATCTAGACTAAAGTTCCACCTTAGGGAAATACATGGACCCATAATGTTGATTGAATAAGTCTTCAATATGTGGAAGGGGATGAATTTTCATTATCTGGATTTTTTGATCTCACAATAATCAATGAATATCAAAATTAATCAATCTTTATTCTTGATGAAATTACTGGTGGACCCCATGGAGAAACACTCAGGCATATAAAACCCTTTTATAGATTCTATTTTAGTTTGTTCTTCCGTTCTTCCAAATAAACAGTGTATATTCAAGAATGTTTTTTTTATATATGAAAGGATCTAGAAATACATTGAATTTTGAACTCAACATATCCGTCAGGATTAATACCTTGTAATTTTTTGGGAAAAAATGAATCTATTCCCTCACAATGTGAATGTTTTTATCATGGTTCTCTCATTTTTCTCAATCATTTGTTAATGATATTCATTCTTATAATGTAATAGTATAAATAAATGATTAGATGTGTCTAAAAAATTAATCATCCTCCTTAAAATTTTACCTAATTGGAGTATTCCACCATACGTAATGACAGATATCCCTTTTGTGATTTTTTTGTTTGATTTTAATAAATATTGTTAATCCATTCCAAATATAGCATCAAAATCACCAAATTAATTTTGAAAATATGTTTTGGTAGGTTAAATCCATAAACATTAACAAGGGAGTAGTTATTCAGATTAGATGTTATAATTTTACCAATTTATTTCTCACAGATAACTCAACATCCATATTTTGAGTTTGTATTTGAATAGTTCTACTAAAGTTTCAAGATATGCAATAATGCTTAGAAACAAAATGAAATAGAATACTCGATATTACTAAATGAATAACCAATATACCTGTCACCACTCATTTTCAGAATCCACCTCAGTATTAGTGATGGAATAATATTTCCCTTTCTCATTTTTATAGGGGCTGTGGCCTCTTATTACCCTTGAGAACTGATGTTTTGGTGCACTAGCTTGAATATTTCCCCAGATCTTGATGGTTAAAGCATTGAACCATTAGTGGTTCTATCAACTCCTCCAATACAATTTCACGATTCGTCATGTCTCTTAGACATTCATGATCTTGGTAGAATTATCTCCCACACCAGAAGCATTTTCACATCCCTTTGGAGAAATTCATATGGTTCATCTACCCATATTTGTGACATATTAGTGGTTGGGTTTTATTTCAAACTTTTTTATTTGATCCTCTAATGTGAAACTCAATCTTTAAATTCTTATCTTTATAGACATAGAACCATTATACAAACTCCATCTCCACTTTAAGAGAACATAAAACTACTACTTCATAACCCCCAAAGTATCGAGTTGATATAGTGTTTCGAAGGTGTGGTTTTAAACCACTAAAGAATATATCAGTTTTATATCAATGTTGATAACCAACCTCGAGGCATCACATTCAATCCTTATTATGTTTTCTTCAAATGTTTTGGAATATTCATTATCTTTTTTCTTTATCTCTATATATTCTCTCTACATATTTGTCTGAAGAGATCAATGGAAATACTTATTAAGAAATATTTTCTTCAATTCTTCCCACTCCATCTCTCTAATTTCATCATTTTTCCTTGTTTTCATAATCAACTCCCACAATTGATCTACTTCTCCACCTAAATGATAAATATCCAAATACACCTTCAGTATCTTAGAACAATGAAGCACAGACTAGATATTCTCGAGTGAGTTAACACACTATCCATGATGAGTGGATCCGAAGATCCAATATACATTGGTGGTTGTTACTATTTAAAATTATCAATATGTTGTTTCCCCCTCTTGGGTGACGGTGGATTTTTTATGTTATTCAAGATATTTTCTATATCCTAATATAGTGGGGTAATAATTTCCATGAAATTTGAACTCCACCTCATAATGAATTGGTGATGTTGTTCGTGTAACAATGGAATTTTCCCTTGCATAGGTTTTTGGCTTGGTTTTTCCTTGTCCTCACTATTTTATAAAATAAAAATGTTTTGAACAAAACATAATTCAAAAATTTAGGAATAAATAATTTATACCTTTTTAAATCAACATTAAAGGAATATAGTTTAGGATCATGATATTTAGAATTTTTTAATACAAGGCTTAATGGGTGATTACATATACTTTGTCTCATACTAAGGGTTTTTACTAATTTTATTTAATACCAATTTCTAAATTAACTGTTCTATACTATGATACCAACTATAGAAAACCCAGTTTTCTGAAATTACTATTAAATAATTTAAAAGATAGAAAATATAATAGTGTTATATAATCATGACCCAAGGTTTAGTGTCCTCAGAAAATTATAACCAAACATATAATTTACATAATACAAAATGAACATTAATTTAATTCCTTATTCTCTAGTTTCTTATTTTTCCTTGTATCCTCTTCAGTTCATGTAATCACCTTGTGATATATGTCAATAGAATGGGTGAGATAAATGCCTAGTATGTGGAGGAATAATATGCTTGAAACATGACTGAGCATAATCGTCATCATCATAACATTAATAAATGATCATATGAATAGTATTGGGATGAAGCAATATAAAAAGTCATGGAATGTGGTAATGCAAAAAAATGAAACATCGTTTTTTAGTGGTCAACTATGACACATAGTTGTGAATAAAGCTATCATCATGTTCATGGGTATCATAACCACATAATCATAATATAATCATCATTGTGAGGAAATCTAGTTTCTTGTACCCACATATTTCCCATTATCTCATGAGATACATCACATTACCTAATACATCAGACTACTATATAATTCTAAGCGCACCCATTACATTATAACATTCACATAATCAAGCATGCCACAGAGAACGTATAAAAATCTTTTCCAAAAAATTACCCATTGAAAGAAAATGAGTTTCATATGAATTTCAAAAATCATACAGTAATGTATAAACTTTTGGGTCCTAAAAAAACAGGGGAGCAACATTTTCTTTGAGAAACATTAATATTGAGAGAAGATAAAACATTCGCAATGGAAGTAAAAACCATTTGTTTAGAAAAAATAATTCTTTCGAAAAAATCCTTTCATGTTCCGAAAAATTAGATGGAATGAATGTATAGCCTATAAAATAAAGGGGTTGGAAAAATGAAATGATATTTAAGGAACTTAAAGGAATATCCATAATGATAATGGAGTTAATGGGGGAACACCCAATGAAAGAGAGTTGTGTTCGATAATTCTCATTACCTTATCTATGAATGAATTCATCAAATTAATATCCTAGATAATCAAATTATATTCATTTGTTAATAAATACATAACCTCTTATTAATATATTTTATTCATTATAATATTATTATGTTCACTTACATCCATTATGATGTGCCATAGAGTTCAATTTCATTGTTCGTGAGTGCTCTTTTTATTTGTTTCCATGATCAATTCACTTGCATACATGTATGGTACATTGTGTAAAATGAGTATAATTATTCAGAATTGAAATTAAATTTTATTAATTATATTTCAGTAAATTAATTGATCTTGTAAATATTTTTTTAATTTTATAATAATGTATTAATAGATAAAAAAACTAATGATAATGGTTTCAGGTTAATTTTGGTAGTTTTTTATGACAACGAAATAGTTTGGTTTTATTATTTTGGATTATATATATATATTAGTTATAGAACATAAAAAATTACAAAATAAAATTTTCTATTTTATTAAACCATTATAATTATTTAATGACCAGACCTTATGGTGGTCAGGAAAAATGAAATATTGACATCCTTAAAAGTGATAAATAATAGCCTCAATGATGATGTTTTCATTTATAGTAAAAGGGAGAGGAGAAGGGGATTAATGATGGAATTTTTCAATTAGATTAATAAACTTAATATATATATATATATATATATATATTTACTAGTGTTACCATTCCACTTGGATGTTGGAAGGTGATGAGAGAATAAGAAAATAAAATAACATATAAAGAAATAAAAAAATTGGATTTTACCACTTGAATCTGTCTTCATGAGAACCTTCTTAGGGGGATTTTTTTGGTATCCTTTTGAGATCAAAGTCTTTTAGACATGGGGATAGGCTTGGAATGATGATTGGGTATAATTTGGAAAAGGCTTGAACATTGAAACCTATGAGGAGAATAGGTGTTGAGGTGTGGTATTTATAGGGGAGGATATGCATGTTTCTCATTGTTTTATTCATTAGTTTATTGTTTTGGCTAAATACTATATATAGTTTGAAACATAAAAATAAATATATTAAAATAATTAATGATCTTTCATGATTATGGTTATTAAATTATCCATAATTAATGTAATTGTGTATTTTATTTATAATATATATATGCCGTACATTACTATATTTTACTATTCAAATAAAATTCATGTATATTAGAAAAAATTAAAAAAATCACCCAACATATTTTTCAACATGTAGAATTATAAATTATCCCCATTTTAGTAAATTAATTTTCTAAATATTGTAAAATTATTTTTTAATTAAAATTATCATTTACTTGAAAAATAAATATTTTAAAATAATAACTTATTTTAATACACATTGAAAATTTATTTATGGTATCATCAAGTTATTCAATAATCCCAAGAAAAAAATTACTAATTTAATAATATATTTTATTAAAATAAATGTTTTTTAAATCATTATATTAATCAAAATAATGACGATAAAAATTTCTATTATGTAAAAATATGAATACTTAATTAATTATTTCTAAAACATTTATTTACTTATGATATGATTTAATTATATCGTATTACCAATTATAATATGACTAAATTTTATTTATTATTGCATATATGATGATAATATTGTTGAGTCAAATGTTATCTTTTGACTTCTATATTATGTTTTGGAAATCACAAATGTCTTTTCAATCGTATCATACTGACTCTGTCAATCGTATCGTACTGGCTCTGTCAATCGTACCGTACTGACTCTGTCAATTGTACTGTACTGACTCTATCAATCATATCGTACTGACTCTGTTAATCGTATCATACTGACTATGTCAATCGTATTGTACTGACTCTATCAAATGTATCATACTGACTCTGCTATTCATATGTTTATTACTTGTTTTGGTACTTAGTCAAAAACACTTGTTTCATATGAATCGTATCATTGTTTATCATCGACATATATATTTTTTTAACCAATATGATGTCATTGAGTTAGTTACAAACTAATAAAAACGATGTCGTGCTGTATGTTTCAATATGACCGTTATGATGCCAGGTATCCAAGTCCCTCCGAGTTTTTTGGAGAAATATGACCGTTGGAGGAAACATGACCGTTGGAACCCGAGGCCTATAAATAGGAGGTCATTTGAAGCTGAGAAAGAAAACGAATGAGATGCTGTGGAACAACTGTGATACTTTGCTTTAATCAATATTCTAGAGAGAGATTTTGTGACTTCTCTCATCTGCTTTGTGCGTCTGATCATCGTATCGAGGGATTTAATGTAATTGAAAGACAGAGGTGCCGATTACCTACAAAATCGAGGGTTGTCGGGGATAGGCAGACAGACGTGCCGATCATCGTATCGAGGGCTGCCAGGGATAGGCAGACAGACGTGCCAATCATCGTATCGAGGGCTACCAGGGATAGGCAGACAGATAGTCCGATCATCGTATCGAGGGCTCACCAAGGTGTTGGTGAGACAGACCTTTTGTCCTAGGTGAAAGGATATCCCTTCTCTTTGGGTTAAAAGAATTGTAATTCTTTTACATTTCCACTGTTACTTGTATTAGAAAGTAATTTGTATTGTTTTCTTTCTTCTTTACATATTCAATTGTAATTGTTTCAATTACAATCATTCTATTACATATTGTATAGATTGATTCAATATGCTTTAAGGTAGAATCATTCATCTTTTTATTACTCTGATTATTGTGTTCATCTTGAATACAATTGTTTTACATTACATTAGTATTACAATACATCATACCTTTTTATATTCAATACAATTGTGGGTGTTTGTATTTGTATTAGTTTAAGATCATTTAAACTAATCTCTTAGTTTCTAAAACTCAAAGGTTTCTAAACCTACAATTCACCCCCCTATTGTATTGTTCCATCTAATAGACATAAATATATACATATCTGATCCAACAATTGGTATCAGAGCAGGTTTCCCATTGATTTGTATTACTAGATTTATTTATTTCATATTATCATCTTAAATACTTACTACACTAACGTGTGGTGTGGAAAAGTTTTTGTTATATTAGATGACAGGAATGAATATTGGGTCAATAGACAATCTGAATCCTTCTAGACCACCTATCTTTGATGGGAATGATTATGAGTATTGGAGAGATCGTATGATGACTTATGTGATCAATACTGGTGTAGAAAATTTTATTATGCTTACTAGAGGTTACAAAATTCCTGACAAAGAAGTCAGTACTTTCACTAACCAAGAGAAGCAAGAATATCAACTGAATTACAAGGTACGTAATACTTTATTATGCTCTATCACCAGGAATATATATAGTCAGATATCTTCATGTGAAGCAGCCAATTGTATTTGGAAGAAATTATAAGTCACTCATTTTGGTACATCCAAGGTTATAGAAACAAGAAGAGCAATGCTTCGAGTAGAGTATCATGGATTTGTTTTGCCTTATGGAGAGCCAATATGTAAAGTGCAACAAAGGTTTATAACAATTGTCAATAGTTTACAATATATGGGAGAAAAAGGTCTTGATGATGAAACTCTTGTAGATAAGATTATAGATATAATGCCAAATGAATGGGAGTCAAAAAGGACAGCTATTGATGAAAATAGAAAAGTTTCCCAGATTTCTCTAGATGAACTCTTTGGAACTCTTCTACAGCATGAGACAAGAATGAAGAGAGATGATGATTTCAACAAGAAGAAGAATGGGAATGGAAGTGTAGCCTTTGCTTCTAAAGATAAAACACCTGAAAGGCTTACAAGATCCAAAGCCAAGAAAGTGATATCTGATTCAAGTGATTGTGATCATTCGGACAATGAGTTATCCAATCTTGCTCGAAGGATGAACAAGATTATGGGGAAGAAAGATTTCCAATATAGATTTAAAAAGAAAGATAGGAAGGATAAGAAAGATTCATAGGTAACTTGTTATGAATGTAAGAAAGCAGGACATATAAGTCCTGATTTTCCTTTACTGAAAAGGAAAGACAGAAAGGAGAAACACTCTCAAAGAAACAAGAAAAGGTTTTATAAGACAAAAAAAGTATTGAAGGAAAATGATACCTGTAGTGAAAGTGATAGTGATTCTTCAGACGATTCATCAGAATATGAGTCCTCAGAACAGAGGAATATTGGAATTTTAGCCAGATTACCAATTGAAGATCATTTTCTCATGGCTAAGGTACATAATGCTGAAGCTATTACAAATGTCTCTTTGAATGCAAATTGTACTGATAATAGATATTATGAATCATTAAATGATGAATCCTCATCATCAGAAGATGATACTTTACCTTTTTTTGAAGAAGTCTCTAGATTTTCTAAATTACTTGAAAATGAAAATTCTAAACTCAAGAAGAGGCTTGAGAAAGAAAATTCTAGAATTTCAATCTTGACTAAAGAAGTATCTGATCTTTCTAAATATCTTGATGTGAAAACTTATGATTTTGAAAGTATTTTAAAAACCCTTGAGAAAGTTAAATCTAATAAGGATAAACTTTCTAAGGATCTTGAAATTGTAATTTCAAAGAAAAATATTTTAGAGCCTAACTCTAGTTCAAATTCAAATGTCTTGGAAAATAAGAATTTGGTTTTAAAACTAAAGTCAGAGATTTTATCCTTGAAGAAATGTTTGTCAAACATTAATCATGGAAAGGAAAACTTTGACAGGATGTATTCTCAAATTAGACCTTTAAGAAATCGTTCTGGTCTTGGTTATATTTACTCCAAACCTTTTTTTAGTAATAACTAGTTTGTTCCTCAAAAAACCTCTTTTTGTTCTAAGTGCCAATGTGGTGGACACTGGATAAGAGATTGTTCTCTTAATAGAACTAAATACTTAGGATTTCATAAAGCTAATTTTGCAAAACAAATATCGATTCCTAAAATTCTTTTATCTAACCCTTCTAGATCCAAACAAGTTTGGATTCCGAAAAACTAATTGTTTTCTTTTTAGGAAAATGAGAAGTGTACCAATAAGAACATTTGGTACATGGATAGTGGTTTTTCCCGACACATGACTGGAAACAAATATCTCTTTGAAGAGGTTATCAAAACAAAAGGTGGAAAAGTTACCTTCAGAGATAATGCTCAAGCAATGATTGTTGGTATAGGTAATATTGTTTTTCTTGGAAAAATACTTATCTCAAATGTTTTGTTTGTTAAGGGTCTTAGGCACAATCTCATCAGCATAAGTCAATTATGTGATGAAGGTTACCTTGTAAATTTTAGAAATGATACGTGTCTAGTACACAATTCCAAGGATGAGTTCATTCTATCTACCCATAGGCAAGAGAATGTTTACACTATTAACTTAGAAGACCTTAGGAGCAAAAACTTTCCCTGCCTAAGTGCAATAGAAGAACAATCATGTCTATGGCATAGAAGACTAGGACACTGTAATCTGAGAAACCTTAGTAAACTCTCAAAGAAAAGACTTGTGAAGGGGCTACCGGACCTTAGATATGTTTCTTCAAAAGTATGTGATCCTTGTTAATTTGGCAAGCAACATAAAACTAGCTTTAAATATATTAATGAAGTTTCAACTTCAAATGCATTACAGCTAGTGTATATGGATATTTTTGGTCCTTCACAATCTGGAAGCATTGGAGGCAAATACCATGTATTTGTTTTAGTTGATGACATTACTAGGTTTACATGGGTCTACTTTCTCACAAAGAAAGCTGAAGCCTTTTCCTATTTCAAAACTTTTAGAGCCCAAGATAAAAATGAGAAAAACCTACCATTGATAACTATTCATAGTGATCATGGTGGTGAATTTCAAAATTCATATTTTGAAACTTTTTGTAGTAAGAAAGGTATTACTCACAATTTCTTAGCTCCAAGAACTCCTCATGAAAATGGTGTTGTTGTAAGAATAAATCATATTCTTCAGGAAATGACATGAACCATGTTGAGTGAATACTCAATTGCTAAGCACTTTTGGGCTAAAGCTGTTAGTACTGCATGTTATACTATAAATCGTGTTTTAAATAGACTATTTCTTAATAAAACACCTTATGAGTTATGGACTGGACGAAAACCAAAAGTTTCATACTTCAAAGTTTTTGGATGCAAAGTATTCATTCTGAATACAAAAGATAATCTACACAAATTTGAACCAAAATCTGATGAAGAAATTTTTCTAGGCTATTCTACAACCTCTAAGGCTTATAGAGTTTCCAATAAAAGCACTTGTACTGTTGAGGAAACAATACATGTAAAATTTGATGAAGCTGATCCTTTTTTTTCAACCAACCCAATCCTACATCCTCGGATGTGTTTTCTAAAAATGTTTATCAACCATTATTAGGAGTTCACTCTGATGAGGAAAATGTTCAAGAAAGTATTCCAGAAACATTTACCACAGATGATTTTTAACCATACGTTGATGAACAGGCTTTACAAAACCCAAATCAATTGTTTCTTAGGAATCATCCCACTGATTACATCATTGGTGATATAAATCCACCTGTAAGGACCAGAAATTACTTAAAAAATGAAATAGAACATCTTGATTTTCTTTCCCAATTTGAACCTAAAAGCCCAAGTGAGGCCTTAGGTGATGATGATTGGATAAAAGCAATTCAAGATGAACTAAATGAATTTGAGAGGAATCAAGTTTGGACTTTAGTTGATAGACCTAAAGAAACAACTGTGATTGGTTTAAAATGGGTTTTCAGAAACAAGTGTGATGAAAATGGAATCATTGTAAGAAATAAAGAAATACTTGTTGCTAAAGGCTATAATCAACAAGAGGGAATAGACTATGAAGAAACATATGCTCCTGTAGCTAGACTTGAATCAATTCATATTCTATTAGCCTTTGCATCATATTTCAATTTCAAACTATTTCAAATGGATGTCAAATGTGCTTTTCTAAATGGTTTTGTTCAGGAAGAAGTTTTTGTCGAACAACCTCCTGGTTTTCAAGACCTAAAACATCCTGATCATGTTTTCAAACTTACCAAGGCTCTATATGGTCTTAAACAAGCCCCTAGAGCATGGTATGATAGACTTGCATGATTTATTTTACAAAACAATTATACAAAAGGTACAACAGATCCAACCCTTTTTATAAAAATGGAAAACAAAAATGTTTTGAATGTTCAAATCTATGTTGATGACATCATATTTAGATCAACTCAAAAATCTTTAACTGATTCTTTTGCAAATTTAATGAAATCTGAGTTTGAAATGAGTATGATGGGTGAGTTAACATTCTTTTTAGGTTTTCAAATTTCTCAAAAACGTGAAGGAACATATATATCTCAACATAAGTATATAAAATATTTACTCAAAAAGTATGGATATAACAAAAATAAATGTATTATCACTCCAATTGGTACCTCAAATACACTTGATCTTGATGAAACTGGGAAACCAGTAGATCAAACAATATTTAGAGGTATGATAGGAAGTTTGCTATACTTGACAGCTAGTCGACCTGACTTAATGTTTTCTGTATGCATATGTGCAAGATACCAATCTAATCCAAAAGAGTCTCATTTAAAAGCCGTAAAGAGAATCTTTCAGTATTTAAAAGGCACTATGGATTTAGGTATTTTTTACTCTTCTGGGAATGATTTTGTTTTAAAAAGTTTTTTAGATACTGAATTTGGTGGTTTTAGAATGGATAGAAAAAGTACTTCTGGAACATATCATTTCTTAGGAGATTCCTTAGTTTCTTGGTCCTGCAAGAAACAACACTCAGTAGCACTATCCACTGCTGAAGCTGAATATGTAGCAGCTGGAAGTTATTGTGCTCAAGTATTGTGGATGCAACAAACACTCACTGACTATGGATTGAGTTTCTCCAAAGCTCAAATTCATTGTGATAATACATGTGCCATAGCTCTTAGTAAGAATCCAGTAAACCACTCTCTTAAAAAACACATAGATGTTAGGCATCACTTTCTTAGGGATCACACAGAAAAAGGAGATATTATTCTACAATTTATCGGAACACAAGAACAACTTGCTGACATTTTTACAAAGCCAGTACAACCCGATAGATTTGAGGTCATAAAATAGAAGCTAGGAATGATTACATTAAATTAATCATTCATATCTACTTCATGTTTTACAATTCTATAACATTAAATAACTCCCTTTGAAAGGGGGAGGACATTTCTTTCTATGTTTTGTTTGTTTCTTTTTATCTTATGATCTTTTACTCTCCTGGTGTGTGTATTCACTTTTCTGTTTATAGTTTTGAAAGTTTTATCGTATCATTTACTTTTCTGTTTATCTTATTGACAGTTTTATTGTAATATTTACTTCATTGTATCGACCGATGATGGTAATGAATTTCTTTTCCATCGTATCAACTGATGATGGTAATGATTTTCTTTTCCATCATATCGACCAATGATGGTAATGAATTTCTTTTCCATCATACTGTCCAATGATGGTAATAAATTTCTTTTCCATCATACTGTCCGATGATGGTAATGAATTTTTTCATCGTATCGACCGATGATGGTACCAAGATTGTTTTCCATCGGCTTGTCAGTTCATGGTAACAAGATTGTTTTCCATCATATTTTCTGTTCATGGTAACGAGATTGTTTTCCATCGGATTGTCAGTTTATGGTAACGACTTTCTTTTCCATCGGTATGACGATTGATAGTTTTATTTCATATGGTTGTGTATTCTTTTTAGCTTTACTAAAACCAATAACCTCCTTACGTTATCCGGAAGGTACTTTCCTTTTTTTTATTTTATCCGTTTTTAATCCTAACCATTGATCTTTTTTTCTCTAATCCTGATCGTAGAAGATCAATGGTCATCCCTTTTTCGCCTATAAATATCCCCCCTCCCCAAACCCACATTGGTTTTTCAGGTTTTGAGGCGAAGCTCTGCTCCACCAGTTTTAAATCAGCGTACGATCTTTCATCGGCATCACCTTTATGTCTCAATCCTCTGCTAACACTCCCGCTGAAATGTCTTCAAAGACTTTTACATAGAAAGACTTTAATAGAGAAAGGTTAGTTTCTTGGGACTTTTTTTATTTGTATGACTCCACAATCAGAAGAATCATTATGTTTCAAGGATGAGAACATTTGTGTGTTGAAAGACCTGTTTCTCAAGATCCGGTTCTCTTTGATGAAGTTTGTCAGTTTTATAAAACTGTATCTTTCGACAAAGACATGACTATCAATTTTTTTGTGTATGATAGAAATATATCCATGTCTGTGAAACAAGCGACACATTTTCTGAATGTCCCAATACAAGGGGATTCTTTCTGTCCATCTCATAAACTACCAGAAGAAGTTGGTACGTTTAATAAAGAAAGTGCTGAAAAGTCTTTGATTGTTATTAGTGAAGAGAAGAGAAAAGTGGCTCATCTTTCTCTGGAAAATCAGTTTGTGACTTTATGGATGCAAGGTTTTCTTATCCCAAGGAAAGGGGATTGAGAAACTCTAAAAGTTTTTGATATTTTTATGCTTGACTATCTTGTAAATATGAGAAAAGTAAATCTCATGGAGTATGTTTTTGAAACCATTATGAATGTCAAGACAGGAGGTATTAAGTCCCAAATGATTATGTATCCAGCCATACTTACAAAGTTCATTCTCGAAAGTATGAAGTTTTGTAACAATACTTTGAAAGGAAACCCGACAGATTTGAAGCCCTCCTGGATTAGCAAAAGTACTATGAAGAAGTTGAATGTTTGTTTTGATCAGAATTCAAATTTTTTTGTCAGAGATGTAGAAGTTGAATTAGCTCAGAATCAATCGGCACCTATACCAGCCAAAGAAATTCAATCTACTTGTGTTACTCAAATGTCTGATCCACAAACCAGTTCAAAACCGAAGAAGAAGGAAAGGAATAGTAAGGAGGTTGTAGCCAAATGGAGAAAGAATAAGGAATAGAGAAAGGAAGGTGATCCAAAGTTCGGTCTTGACCCGGCTGAGGCTTTTGTAGAAAGAATAAGGGTAGAAGAAACCCTTAAGGCTGAAAAGAAAAATAAAACTGTTTTGAAAAAGAAAGTCTCAAGACTTTGATATCTCTTAAGTCTTGAAAGCAGTTGAGGAAGCTAGTGCTCAACTTACCACAGAAGTGCATCATGAGCCCATCGTACAGAGTCTTCCTGAGAACGAAAAAGGTAGACAAGTGATGGAAGAGATAGAAGAAGTGGATGAAGAGGAAGGAGATTTTCTTTTAGAATTTCTTCAAAGTTTGAAGAAAAGTATGGAGGAATCGGTTCAAAATCTGAGTGAAGGTGTTCATCAAACCCCTCATGCCGATCAAGCACGAACTCCAGATAGAATTTCGTCCCAAGAAAAGCAAGGTGCTAAATCCTCTCACACTGATAATGTTGTTGTCATTAGTGATAAAGTGGAAGAAGAAAGAAAGCAAAAAGAAAAAGCAAAAGGAAAACAGCTATTTGTTAACTCAAGCCGATCGAATGAATTGGCTTCGTACGATGAGGATACTGATTCAGAACATAAAATCTCTCTAAAGAAGAGTGATTACATTGTTCATGTTTCAAGAAGGGTTGAGAAGACCATTCCATATTTCCCGTCACTGGAAGGGAAGATTGATTTTATTACTGACAACCAAAAGAAGAAGTTTGGCTCTGTAAAAGAATTAATAAATAAAGTTTTGTCAGTTGATGACGATTTGAAAGTTCTTTTAGAATGTTCGGTTTCACATAAGAAGGCTTGCAACAAGATGACCAAGTGGTCATACAAAATAGAGAACTCAATCAATGATCATGAAATATCTATTGAAGATATAAGAAGGTTTTCAAATGAACTTGCAATTTCTTTCAATAAGCTTGACAGAGAAATGGTTGAAATTTTGAATATTTTGTCTTCTCAAAGAGCCAATGTTCCTTCAGTGAAAGACTTGAAAGAGAGAATGAATGTTTTTCAATCCGAATTCTCGAAGGTTTCATCCTTCAAGGATGAAATGGTTTTGTTGAAAAAACAAAATTCTGTGTTATCCAAAGATAACAAGAATTTTCAAGATAGAATTGATACCCTTGAAGAAGTAATCAGAGTCCAAGAGGAGACTATCAAGAATCAAGATCTGATTTTTGCGGACCAACAAGAGCTTCTCATGTCTCATGGTGATGCTATTTCTGAAGACAAGAAGGAGATATAAAAATGAAAGCGGTTCTTCATGAGTTGATAAAAAGGGAGAAATAAAGAGAAAACAAGTGACTTGTATTTTGTTCTCATGTTTAGTATTGTTCGTTATCATAATGAAATTTCTTTTATACATTGTCTTGTGATTATTTTCTAACTCCTTCAGAAAATTAAAGAATACCCCTTTCTTTTTGTAAATCACAAAGGGGGAGAGTGTTTACAAAGTGGGAGAATGTTTTATAAAGGGGGAGAATGCTTTACAATACTCTTAAAAAAATTTACAAATACAATCCTTAGGAAAAGTCCATACCTAAGGGTGAGTTAGTTGTATTCAAATTCATATTCAGAAGAGTTTCCAATAACTCAGGGGGAGATAAGTATTCTTTGTTAATATTTACTAGGTTTTTTGTTATTTCCAAAAAGGGGGAGATTGTTGAGTCAAATGTTATATTTTAAATTATATATTTTGTTTTGGAAATCTCAAATGTCTTTTCAATCGTATCGTACTGACTCTATCAATAATATCGTACTGACTCTGTCAATCATATCATACTGACTCTATCAATCGTACCGTACTGACTCTGTCAATCGTACCGTACTAACTCTGTCAATCGTATCGTACTGACTCTATCAATCGTATTGTACTGACTCTATCAAATGTATCGTACTGACTCTGCTATTCATACGTTCATTACTTGTTTTGGTACTTAGTCAAAAACACTTGTTTCATATGAATCGTATCATTGTTTATCATCAACATATATCTTGTTTTAACCAATATAATGTCGCTGAGTTAGTTACAAACTAATCAAAACAATGTCGTGCTTTCTATTTCAATATGACCTTTATGATTCTAGGTGTCCAAGTACCTCCGAGTTTTTCGGAGAAATATGACCGTTGGAGGCATCATGACCGTTGGAACCCGAGGCCTATAAATAGGAGGTCATTTGAAGCTGAGAAAGAAAACGAATGAGACGGTGTGGAACAACTGTGATACTTTTCTTTAATCAAGATTCTAGAGAGAGATGTTGTGACTTCTCTCATCTGCTTTGTGCATCCAATCATCGTATTGAGGGCTTTCAAGCAATTGAAAGATAGAGGTGTCGATTACCTTCAAAATTGAGGGCTGTGTGGGATAGGCAGACAGACGTGCCGATCATCGTATCGAGGGCTTCTAGGGATAGGCAGACAGACGTGCCGATCATCATATCGAGGGCTGCCAGGGAAACGCAGACAGACAGTCCGATCATCGTATCGAGGGCTCACCACGGTGTTGGTGAGACAGACCTTTTATCCTAGGTGAAAGGATAACCCTTCTCTTTGGGTTAAAAGAATTGCAATTCTTTTACATTTCTGTTGTTACTTGTATTAGAAAGTAATTTGTATTGTTTCCTTTCTTCTTTACATATTCAATTGTAATTGTTTCAATTACAATCATTCTATTACATATTGTATAGATTGATTCTTTAAGCTTTAATGTAGAATCATTCATCTTTGTATTACTCTGATTATTGTGTTCATCTTGAATACAATTGTTTTACATTACATTAGTATTACAATACATCATACCTATTTATATTCAATACAATTGTGGGTGTTTGTATTTGTATTAGTTTAAGATCATTTAAACTAATCTCTTAGTTGCAAAAACTCAAAGGTTTTTAAACCTACAATTCACCCCCCTCTTTTATTATTCCATATAATAGACATACATATATACATATTCGATCCAAAAAATATTATATTATATGGATTACAATTCTTAATGATCAAATAAATAATCAGAAGTTCAAGTTACTATTCTATTGGTACAGGTTCCATAACTTTTGGAAGTACCTCTTATTTTATACATTCATTGTTTATAAAGTTTGTATTGGGTCCTCTTAAAGATATATGTGATTTATAATATATGAAATAACTATAATAATGGATTTTACCTTGATAGAATTTTTGGGTTGTAACATTTCATGTGGGTTTGAGATGTTTAAAGTAAATATAAGAGATTCTATGAAAGTGTTGGGAGTCTACTTAAAAAATCTAAGATCAGATAAGGGATATAAATATAAAAGTTATAATTTTGGAATACACCTTCTAACTAATATAATTAATCACCAATATAATATATGATACACTCTCCAGAAAAATGGTTCAATGGAATGGAAAAAATAAGAGTTTTGTTAAGATGCCTAGAAAAATTCATACTAAATGAAAAAATCAATTTTATTAATGGGTGGAATAAATTATATGACTATAATTATATATATGAGTTTTATATTTTTTACTTGAGACAAACATGACACCATATGAAATGTGGTACAATAGAAATCCAACAATAAAGTACTATATTGCCTTTTGTAGTCTCTTTTCCATAGAGATAATGAAAGCTAATCTGGGATTGTTTGAGGAGAAAGATGAAGAAGGGATCCTCATGGTATACTAATGAAATGATAGAGGAAGAAAATTTTTAATATGGAGATTAAAAAATTTGGTGATTTCTTTCATAAGAAAATTTAGGATAATCAGTGTCGATCGTATGTGAGAAATGAAGTATTTTTTAAAAAATTTTGTTAAGAAAACTATGTGATTTTAGGAAAACATAATGATAAAGATGACAAAAAATAAATAAATTATATTACTATTTATTTTGACCAAACCACTAATGAAGATGAAATTACTGGGCAGGATAAACTGAATCATCCAAAATTGAATAAATATATTGATTCAGTAAATATAATTTAAAATCAGGTAAGTCAAATAAAAAAATATTAAGTCTTTGGAATCAAATAACTCTAATTTCAGAAAATAAACCAAATATTGTAATGTAAGTTGTAGACCATCAGGAATAGATAAACCTATTAAATAATGAAATTAAATAGATTGATAAGAATTGTACTTTGGATCTTGTACCAATACCACAATAAAATAATATATTTTAGGTAGTCAATGAGTATTCAAAAAATAATCAAATGAGAATGTAAATAAGTTATGAATTAGTAAAAAACTAGTAAAAAATGTGTTTTCTCATATACAAGGGAAAGATATTAAAAAGAAATTTTCATTTGTGGCTCAAATAGATATAATCGTAATGTTTCTAGTAATTTTTCATGTATATGTTGTATGGAATATTAGATAGATGGGACATAAATTTTATTTAATAGATACCTAGAGAAATAATTCCCCTTTATGTGACCTAATGTATTAATAATGGACACTAATGAAATAATGGAATGTCTATTGAATAATTTTTTTATGGTATAAAATAGGATAATAGAGCATGTTACTACAAATTAGATAGCTTCAAAGAAAAAACTAATTTTATTATAGGAAGGGATGATAACATTCTTTATATGAAAAGGGTATATATACTAATTTTATTACTATAGTTTATCTGGATAGAATAATATTTTCTAGTAAAAAAATTTATATAAGGATTTTTCAAATTAAATGAAAACACTCTTTGAGAATTAATCTCAAGGTGATTTGAAAACATTTATGGGATTATAGATTTTATAGAATGTTAATTTTATAATATAATCCCATTAGAAATGTTCTTTTAAATTTTGGAATAAATTTATCCTGAATAATTTTAAAGAAACATCAACACCAATAGTAGTATATACTAAATTTAGAAAAGCTATGGTTAGAAATATTGTGAATCAGAAATATTTCACAAGAGTTGTCTATTGTTATATTTATGAAATATAATAACTTTCAAATATAATATGTGAATTGATACTAGTTGAAAGATATTATAGTGATCTTAAAGAGTATACAACAATTGAAGGAAAAATTAATTCTGAGGCATGTAAAAAAAATACTTTGTTATGGATTATTATACTAAGACATTACATCACTAAATCTGTTATCCTACTCAAATTATTTCATGTATGGTGACATCACTAATAGAAAATAATTTTTTGGTGGAACCTTATTTAAATATGAAATATGTGAAAGATGATATAAAAATAATAAGAGTTCATTTCCATTGAGAATATTTGGGTATTATTATAATGTATTTATAAATTGTTATACACAATTTTTTAGTATGAAAAAATAGTTAGAAGATCCAAGGTAGGAATATATGAATCAACCATGGATTAATTGTGACTATAAACTGTTGTTGATCTATAAAATAACCTAATGTAATAGTCAACATAAAATCATGTTGATTTAATATATTATTTCATTAATGAGTGAGTTGAAAATATATACATCAAAATAGAATTTATCTTCACTACATCACAAATAGTATAATTAGTTTCTATAGAAATGTTAAGAAATTTGGTTTCTGAGTTTTGGGTGAAACTAATATTTCAATCTTATACTCTTAGTTTCAAATATATATAAATTAACCCCACTTTAAATTGAATTTTATTAAAATAGAGTGATATAACTCCCAATCATTTATTATAAGAGGGGATATGAACCACGATATTTATCTATTAATATGAATATTTAGTTTTATCTAAAAGGTGGGATGTTTTAGATGATATTACATATTGATGAATAAAATGACTCAAAAACATGGTCAAACATTTCTTATAAAAATAGAAATAACACCCAGAAAAAATTATTATCTAGTATTATACAATTATAACTACCCATGATTTTATTAAATATTGTTTTTGAATTGATTTATTCTTTTTTACATATTTTTCAATTCATGAAACACTAAATAAAATTTATTTAGTTTTAGAAAACTATATTTTACTCTCATTATATGAAACACCAAGTTTATTGTGCACTACATGGAACCTATGTATAAGATTACTCTAGACATGACACTAAGGTTACTGTATGTTAAGGACAAGACTAAAATTCCTTGATAGCTTTAAATAACATACAAGATAGAGTTTTACCAAACAATAATATAGTATTAAAAGAATTATTATTTACTATAATAATATATAAATTAACTGTTAAGATGGAGTTTATGAATTTTATTAATTGAATTTTAAAAATACATTTTGAATTCACTTGTTACAAATTAATTATAAATGAATATAATAACAAGTTGAATATAGGGAAAATGTTTTTATAAAACCTAATTTTATGGTTACAAATTAATCTTTACGTAATAAATTAAATTAATTAAATTAGTAAAGGATATTAATGAAATATATTTTTCTTATATTCAATCAAAAAGTTTTTAAATTTATCAAATATATTTTATAGGCCTAAGATAGGTACAAACACAACATTACGCATAAAAACAAAAATTTTATGTAAGTAGTCTTATAACCTTTTAATAGAGAATATGTTTTAAATTTATCATTTGGAAATTTTATAAATTTCATATTTAAAAATAATAAAAATTATATAGGAACATAGAAATTTGTTTAATTAGAATCCTTGGTACTTTTTCTTGAAGTATCACTGGTTGATGAATAATGAATAATACTAAATTTTAATCCAAAACTACATTTTAATCTAATTTAGTTATAATGATAAATTATATTTTTATTTTTTTAATGTTTAATTTTAAACATATTAATTAATTAACATAATTTAGGTTAGTCAATCAAATTCACATTGAAATTGGATATGAAAAGATATCAAAATTTTGATGAATATTACTTTAAAACCCTGCATTGTTGTCCCATCTTTGTGATTACATTTATATTATTTTAAACAAAATATATGATTGGAATTTAGAAATATGGATTTCATATTTTGAATCAGCGTAATATTTTTTTGTAATATGGTCAAATTATTTTGTTGCAAAAATTATTAGGATATGTTAGAAAAATTAATTACATTGATTAAGGTAAAATTAATCATAACAAGGGACTAAAACTAAATCACAGTAATAAAATAAGGTATAAATATTTTAAAAACATATTTTATAGCAATATTTTAGCAACTAAAATTATAAGGTTCCGTAATGGTCCATTTTTTGCATTTGGAATAGGTAGTACTAGGGTAACGCACAATTCTTTTCAAAAAATATTGTGTGTGTCCTTTCTCTCCATTATAAAAACGTACTCACAACTCCCACTTCCTCGCGCCATTAATTATATTTTTCTATACCAATATATTCCCATTTAGATGCTAATCATTTCTCATATAATACAAGGTGAATTACCTTGGGTATAAATCCCTTCATGGAATTTCACTGAGGTAAATCAAACAGACTTACCCAAATAAGAGGGAACATCCTCCATCAAACTCCTTCATTTTATTTTAATTATACACCACATAAAATCGTCTAATGAAATTATTATATTATAAAATAATAATCATAAATATACTTAAATCTTTTCATTATACGTTTTATACATACCCTTATATACTTTTTCATGTAATGGGTAACAGGCATTTTGTTCTTCTATAAGACTCACAACCACCTTGCCAGATTATGTTGTACAGTTTTCCTTTACCATATATCATGGTTTGAAAGTGTGATTTAAACCATATTTATATACAATAAAAATTATATATATTTTTATTTTATGATTTTTTTAGCTATTATATAACACATAACATCATGCTTTCTATTTTGTGAAAATAAAATAATTTTGTTTAGGGATGTGTGGACTACCACCTCTTCTAAGTGATGTGATTCGCTCACATACTAAATGGATTATATTAATGATGGGTTTTGTGAAACTGTAAGATATATATGAAATAATAATTATATTATAATTTTGTCATATATATTCATATATGATATTTACATTCACATATTCAATACGAATTTAAAATAGAAACAATGTTCACCAATATGTATGGCATATCATTTGCTTAAACAGCGTATTCCATTTCATATATCTATATTATATATATTGTTATAAATATTTGACTAATGAATATATATGATATATAAATAAGATTATTTAAATAATTACGTCATTATATATGTAATAGTATCAAGAAAAAAATTCAAATCACGTATGATAAAGAAAGAATTTTTTACCTGAAACGTTAATTTAACATGTAATTTTTAATAATTTGGTAATATAATGTAATAAGTAAATAACATATGGTTTAATATGTTGAAATATATTTTTTGAAATATGTATATTATACTTATTTTTATTTTATTAGAAGATAAAATGTGTACAGAAAAATTGATGGCTTAAGGAATGAGAGTTACGTTTAACTTTTTATTTTTGTGAGATACATGCCTTAGTCAGCAATAATTTCATTTTTATAGTTTGAATAATTCCCATGGATGTTTCCTATTAATATAATACTAAAATTTATGTTTATTTTCATATACATTTTCTGATCATTATTTCATGGGGGTTATGTTTCAAATGTTACCAAATAGGTAAAGTGATTTTGTCTCAATTTTCCTTCTTTAAGACACATGCCATGTTATTCCCTTGTATTATTATATGTGGTGTATATACTACCTTTTGAAATGTTATATCCTGAATCTAATTATTTTAATTATATTTTAGGCTTCAATTATTGTTATTATTTTGATTTTATTATGATATAATTTTACCAAAGTGGTAATGGTTTGTAGATCCAATCTCATCATTTATAAAGATTGTTTACGACTATTCTTCCATCGATTAAATCATATATTCCATATATCAAGAACTATAATAATTATTATTATTAACCTATTTTCATTCATTTTTATCAGATTAATTGTAAAACTTTCCACTCATTGGTACTTAATAAAATTAATATAATGTTTTGAATAAAATATTAATTTTTTTATCTACTCAGTCTAAAATATATGTTCTTTCAAAATCATGTTTTACAAAAAAATGATTCAATTTTTTTTATGAATATAATATAATGTTTGAAGGAAATTTGTACATATGTATTTCTTATTACTATTTATTAAGTGGAATCTCGTTTTTGGTTTCTGATCTAGTTAGTTATATAAAATTTTAAGGGGAAAAAGTATGTTTGACCTATATGGACCTACCCACCATCATGACGATAATTTCCATGAATATTAAGTATTATGGTTAACATGATACTATTTTAATTTAAATATTACAAAATATTCTAGAAAATTGTTTATTCTAAATTTTTTTTTGAATGAAATAGGGGTTTTTAAAAATTGTGATAATAAATGATTTAAATTATTCTAAAAGATTCTTTTATATGTTTTCAAAGGAATAGATTTACATGATATAAAATATTCTATTACATTTTTTCATTTTATTACTAGGGAATTTTTTTTAAAGATTCTTATAAATGTATTTTCATGGAAAATCAATTTCAAAATCCTTTTAAGGTTCATTTATATGTTTTAAAGCAAAATGATTTTCAATTTTTTTATGCATCTTTTATAAGTATTAAACGAAAATAGATTTCAATATTTTTTCAAGATTATTTTATACATATTCAAGGGAAATTGTTTTAAAAAGTTTTTCAAGTCTCTTTTTTTGGTTTTATAATTATTTTCAAAGATAATGGGTTTCAAAAGGTTTTTTGTTTAAAATTGTATTTTTAAAAGAAGAAATGATATTTTCCCAAGTAATGTTTCTAAAATATATTTCAAAATTATTCTACATATAATATGTCTTCTATTAAGGATGATCATTACCTTATAATAAATGATCATATGGTTCTATTCATGTGATTTTTATGAAGGTTTTATGTTTTTATTACATGAAGTTTATTTAAAACGATTTCTATTTCTCGTGTTATATGTTTATGAATCTCATTCCTCCTTGATGGGTTATGTGATTTTGAAACCCATTTCAATTCAATGGGATAAAAAATTATAAATTCTTATGAAACCTAATTCATTTAATGAGGTAATATAGGATGAAATATTTCTGAAACCTATATATTTTCTATAGTATAATATATTATTGAATGTTTATGATACCCATTTGAGTTCATGGGTTATGATATGATTGTTTATGATCTTGTGGAACACATATGAATGATTTAATTGTCTGATGGTGGGATTTATATCTAACTCTAATGTATTGGGTACTGATGGATGTCTCATAAGTATAAATTTTATACATAGACCTTGTTTCATGTCCCTAATATTATGCGTGAACCTGTTACAAGTTGGAAATTATATGAGTGAACCATATATTTTGTTAAAAAAATTATGTGTGAAGCTAATTAGATATTGAAAACAGGATTAGTGGACCATGTTTCATGTCAATATGTTTAGGAAATTCCATGATTATATATCCTTAACTTAATGAGTGAGCCTATTTCTACTTATACATTTTTAAAATGTGATATGATGATGTGTATGCCACTACTACATGTCTTCTTCATATGTTAGGATTTCAAGGATTATGTTCCCAATTAAATTATGATTCATATCATATGAATTGGTAATAATTATTTCATGATTCTTGTTTTTGAACTATGATGTGTAGCGTATGATAATATAATGATATAATAATATTCTCATTCCCTTATTCTCTTATTATGATTAAATATCATCCATGTTCACCCTTACTGAGCAATAGAGGTCACCCATTTTTATGTTTTCTTCCCCCATATTTTGAAGATATAATTTAAGTATGATGTGTCTAAGAATGTTTCTAGTCATGATGATTATAGTGGGGTATAATGTATCTCACTTAGGTATCATTGTTTAAGATTCAATTTTTAAAAAGGCAGAAAATAAATACGGTCTTTGGGAATACGTTTTTGTAATTTCATATGTATTCTTAAAAAATGATATAATTTTTATCTATTTTATGATGGGGATATTATATTTGGTATTAGATAAAAAGATTTTTAGTAAATTGAAAAACATGATGGGAAAAATCTAGTGAGATCCCAAGGGATATTTCTAATCAAATTTCTTGGTATGTATCTAAGGATAAGTTTAAGGATGAGGAAAAGTATTGAATAATGTCATGAAATTTCATTAAAGAATAGAGTGATTGGTTTCCTTGAAATACATACCTCTCTCTATACTATAAGTGGAAATGATTCCAGAATAGATATTCCTTGGAGTAACAAATCTAACAATATGTGTTGGGCCTGACTCAATCATAACCTGGTACACGACAACTGGACTTACTGGGAAACTAGTTTAACTCTTCTTATGGATATGATATGGGGATTAAAAAACATTAGAACCGTCATTAAGGATTTACAAACTACAAAAATATGAATAGCCTAGGATAAACCTACAGTGTCATAGATTAAACAAGTGGGTGTAATTATTTAAACGTCATATGAGTAGTTTTTCTAAATTATGAGGTTTTATACTATGAAATGTTTTTCAAACCCAATGCTTTAAGATCTTAGTCAATAAAAGGAACTAGAAAAAATTGGGATAACATTGAATTCTTCATATATGGAATGTATTTGAACTATTAAAATCTATGACCTATATGGAAACCTCATGAACGGATTCGGGAATGTGGAACAAATATTGGGTATACTTCTTAAGGTACGGAGACCGAAAATGACATGATGAATGTATGAAAGGTTTTTTAGATATTATTTACATTTAATTTAAGAGTTATGATTAGTTAAAAGGTGAGGAACCTTAACACATGATTCCTATTTCATATTCCTAGAATGATATATTAAGGAATATGTTTATAAATCATGAATAATGGTTTAAGAATAAATTTGTACGATTATAGTGGTTAGGTTTTTGAATTCCATGAATCCTTTATATAAATCATGATGTATATAATGATTTCTTCTAAAATATTTTCCTTATGAATTTTCAAGAATGTCTTAAATTATAAGGATGGCCTAGAATCATTATTTAATGTAAAGGTTTCAGTAAGAGAAGTTAGCCCATGAAAAATTTATTGAGGATAAGAGAAGGATATTTTATATGGATAAAGAGGTGATGATATAGAAAATGTAAATTCTATAGTATTTAAGATATCACAACTAATAAATTATTTTTTGAAAAAGTGGTTTATGTTATAATTTATGATGTTTAAACTTCATGGATTTCAGGTGTATATCACGTAATCCTCCAAATAAGGAATCATTTATGCTTTCCAAAAGGATTTATGGTAATTCCGATTATAACCATGTTTCAATAGAATATACGATCATGGTATTCACTTTATTGGAATGAGACAACTAAAAGATAATGTGCGATATATGTGAGATCAATATTAAGCCAATATACTTACCATATTTCAAAATTTATGGATTCTTATATTTCAAAAGGGTTATATGGTTAACCGTTTTTGGGGATCTTATGTTAAACATTAGATAAATTTTTTGAGATTACTATATTATCTCACTACATGAAGATTCATGTATATTGGATAACCAATTATAACAACTTTATATTGATTGTAGCTAACAATATATGGCACGACTTATCATGGATCTCATGATTTGTAAATGCTTTAGGAGTAAACAATTCACCTTTATTTCATGGAATGAGAGATGAAGTGGAAGTTGATCAAGTAAAAACAAAGGAAAGTGTTATACTTAAAATATTTATATATCTTTACATGAAAATTCTTTAAATTGGGTAAAAAGGATCTTGAAACCCAAAATAATTATCCTAGTACCTTCATTTCTATGGAATGAAATGGACCCTTATATCTTCACTGATTTGCAGTTTTGTGATTGTTAAATTTCTCCTAACCATGTTATTTATCACTCTCCATTAAAACTTGATAGAATTATTTATCTTCTATATCCATGTTTTCATATCCCACCTATGTTTATCCTATGTGTAAACCTAGTAATATGTTACTTTGGGTAACATTTATGTTTCCAACATTCCTTTTTAATGTATTTTTTAGTGTTCATTTTTACGACGTGGGTTTATATGAAAGGAACTATTCATTAATAAACCTTTTAAAAAGAGAATAATTTTGAGTGTGAAACTAATTTTAGGGTTGGTAGAATGTAATTCCATAATATTTAGGGAAATATATATTTTAGAGATATTTTAATTTTTTTCTTTGATATTTTGCATTTAACGCAACACTGAAAATAGTTTATTTTACATTATAGATATTTTTCCCATGAATTATATTAAACACAAATAAAATCATGTACTAAATGTTCCATAATGGTTATCATTATCTATATATAAAATTGTGGTTAGTGTACTTTACATACAACGCTGACTTTCCTTGATGTCTTGTATAACACATGAGGTGGAGTTTTAATGAATAATAATATATTTTTAGAACATTTATTATATAATATAATAAGATATAAGCTATAAAAAAATTTAATTAATGAATATTATTTTCTAAATTATTATGACACATGTTTTAATAAATTGGATATAAATTAACTCTAATGGAATTTTAAAATCAATTGAATATATAGGGATTTTTTATAAAAAAACTACTTTTTCTTACAAAGGAATTTCATCCTACTGTTTTAAATTAATTAGTATTTTTGAATGATATTAATCAAATAAATAATTTATATATTGATTAAAATATAATTTTTATAATTAAAGAATATATTTTATAGTCATAAGATAGGAACAAACCAAATGTTACATTCAAACCCTTTATTTTTATAAATGTAGTTTTACCACCGTCAATGGAGAACCAATTATAAATTTAAATTTTGTAACTTATATAAATATTATATATAAAAATATAAATAATTTCATAAATAAACCATAATAACTATTTTACGGTGAAGTTTTGGTAATTTTCATTAATGTTTTGTTTTTTGATGAATACTGAAAAATTATGATTTATTATTCAAAAATAATTTTTCATATAATTTATTTACAAGATAAAATTTTATTTTAAATTGGTTTTAATTATTAATTAGATTAATTTTTTATTTATTATTCTAATTTAGGTCGTTAGAATCAATATCACATTGGAATTGGATACAAAAACTTGGTAATCTTTTGAAGGTTTTTTACATTTAAATGTGGCATTGTCATCCAATATGGGGGATTGAATTTAAATTAATTTCTAAAAATTTTGTGAATTGAATTTGATAATATGGATTAATTATTTCAAATAACTATAATTTCTAATTTAAAACAAGGAAATATTTGTTTTTCACCATAAATATTAATGAAATTAATTAAAATTATTTACAATTATTAAGATATGATTAAGCATAATAGGAGACTAAACATTATATTAGTGGTAATAATGAACTGTAAACTTGTTAATAAAATAATTCATGGACATATTATATCAGATAGACCTTTAACATTACATAATTGTTCATTTTTTGAAATGGGGAACACATAATTCTTAGGGAACACATAATTTATTAAAAAAACACAATGTCTTTCCTTTCCCTCTACTATAAAAAGTACTCACCCCTCCCACTTCCTCGCACCTAAAAAGAGATTTTTTCTTGACCAATATCTTCCCAATTCTCAATTAAAAATACATTACCTAATCCTAGATTCCTCAATTTTTTCTAAAATCCCTCTAAGGAATCCCTTTGGTGGAAAAAAGAATTTACCTGGATAAGAGGTGACATCCTCCCTCAAGCTCATTTTATAATCATTCTCTGCCACCTCAAATATTATAATAATAAGATTAAAAAAGAAAATTTTTATACAAAATATAAATATATTTTTTTATTCTATGGGATATACCTACACTTACACACACTTCCATATAATGGGTAACAAAGTTACTGATATTGTGTACGGTGCACTACCACCTCACGAGACGATGTTATTCATTTTTCTTTCAACACCTATCATGGTTGGGAATTAAGTCATAAAATATATTTATATATTATTGATATTATATTTATTATTTATTTATACTTATATAACTATTTTATAACATATACCAACATTATTTCCATTTTTTGTAAATATGGTAATTTTATTTGGGGAAGTGTCGACCACCACCTTTAGAAAGTGATGTGATTCATTTAAACTCTATATACATTATATCAAGGATTGGTTTAGTGAAATTAATATATATATATATATATATGAAATAATAATAATACTATAATTATAAGATATATATATGTACTTATATCTCATTTACATTCTTTCATTCAATACGATAAGAATACAAAAACATCATTCACACATATATACGGCCTAACGTCTCCATAAACTGTTTATTCCATTACATATATATATCTCTTATAGATAATTATAAATATATTGTAATTAATATATAATATATATAAATAATTTTTACATTATTTAAATAATTAAGTCATGATCTTTGTATGTGGATCGAGAATAACAAGTCAAAGCACAAATGATAAACAAAACAGTTATTACCCAAAACATTGGTTTAACATGGAATTGTTAATAAATGGGTGATATAATGTCATAAGTATATAATATATTGTATTTTATGTAGTAATTTTGTTCATTTATATATTATTAATATACTTATTTTTATTATATATAATTTTCTAATATGTATAATGAATGTCAAGACATATGATAAGGATGTTTCATCTAACTTTTTATTTAATTGAGATAAATGACTTATTCACCACTCATTTCATGTGTGTGGTGTGTATACTACCCAGGGATGTTTTATATGATTTTTATTCATAAATTAATAGGTATTTACTTATAATTTTTTTTGATATTTCTTTCATAGGTGTAAAGTTTAAAATTTTAACAAATCGGTAATGTGATTTTGTCTCAATTTTTTTCTTTGACACAGATGCCATATCATGATCCTATATTCGTCTATGAGGTGTATATACTACCTTTTAACATGTTATATATAAATATAATCATTTTAATGATATTTTATTCTTTATGTAATGTTATTTGTTCCATTTTATTAATATTTAAGGTCACCAAGGTGGTAACAGTTTATAGCTTCAATCTCATCGTTTATTGATAGTGTTTATGACTATAATTCCATTTATGAAATAATGTGATACATATCTAAATAAATATTATAAATTTTCAAAAATTCATGGTATTTGTATTATATTCATGTAATGGTAACATTTTTCTACTATTTTTTACTTATGATAATTAAGAATATATTTTTATAAAGTGGTTAAATTATTTCTCATTTATGTCAGAAATATGTTTTCATTAAAAATCTTTTTTTCTAAAATAAAGATTCCAAAAAAGTTTTCATATTATACTATGATGTTTAAAATAAATTTTATCCAATGTATAAACTTTTTACAAAAATATTTTTAAAATTAATAATCATGTCTTTTTCCAATCAAGGAACTTTTGTTAAATAAAAATTTGCAGAAGGAATGATAAGCATGTACAGACCTACCCACAATCATAGCCATCATTTCCTTACTGCTTATATTATAACATTTCAAGGATAATTTTAAAAAATTTAATTTTTTTCTATGATTATTTAGTCTTTTTTACATTAAAATGTTTTTCAATAAAAATCAGTTTTAAAAAAATATTATGAAAAAAGTGTTTTAAATAATTCTCAAAGATTCAATTATATGTTTTCAAAATTTTATTTTCAATGAAAATGATTTAAATGATCTCAAATCATATGTTACATTTTTTATTAGTATTCTCAAGGGAATGTTTTTCAAATTTTTTAATAGTTATTTTAATAGAATATTCAATGAGAATACTTATCAAAATGCTCTAAAAAATCTTATTTATGTTTTCAAGGAAAATGATTTTCGAAATGTTTTAAATATTCTTTAATATGTTTTAAAGAGAAAAAGTTTTCAAAAACATTTTTAGGATTATTTTATAATTTTTCATTGAAAACGTTTTTCAAAATGTTTTTAGTCCATTATTCGATGTTTTCAATATATTTTCAAATAAAATGGTTTTAAAAAGTTTTATGTTTTTAGGAGAATTTTTTAAAAAATAAATATTATTTTCCTCAAGAATTATTTTAAATGATATTTTAATTTTTTTTCCATATATGTCAAAATCCATTGATGGTACTCATTCACATATCGAAAATGATCCAATGGTTCCATAATTGTTCTTTCTCTGAATGGTTTATGTTTTGATAGCATGATGTTCATAAAAACTCATTTATATTTAACATGCTATATATTAATGAAAAAAATTCATATTTGATAAGTTCTAGGCTTATGAAACCCTTTTCTACAAAATGGGTTATACCATGATAAATAATTTTGAAAAGTACTTCCCTTCATGGGTCATTCTACGATGAAGTGAATATAAAACCAATATATTTTCCATAGGTTATGATATGATTAAATTTTTATGAATCCCATTTAATTTCTAGGTTTATGATATGATTTTTAAAAAAATTTGAAACATGTGTGTGTGAATTCATTATAGGATGGGTTTGAACTACATCTCTCTATAATGAATTCGGTACTGATGGATGACTCATCAGTGTAAATGTTATTCATGTACCTAGTCTCTTGTCTATAAATTTACATTTTCACCTGATTACATGATAAAAATGTTATGTGTGAACATTATTATGTGTTCACAATGCTATGAGTTAGCTTTAATTCATTTTCATAACAGTATTCATGGACATCGTTGCTTGTCCATAAGTTTATGTGAGGGATTGATTTCATTTCCATAACATAATGAGTAATATTGTTTCAATCATACAAATTTTCAAAATTTTATAAGTTGATGTGTATTCCACAATTCCATCTCATATTCACATGTTATGATTTCATGGATTATGTTCCCGGTTATCTTATGATTCATGTCTTATGAAGTTTGAATCATTATTCCATGAATCATGTATATGATCTTTGATAATAAAGGTATGTTCTGATAATGATACGATAATGTTCTCATTCATATATACTCATGTTATACTTAAATACCTCTATTGTTTACACATACTAAGCATCTCAGTTCACCCCATTTTAGGTTTCATTCTTCCAATTTTATAAATATATGTTTAATTTATGATGTATCTAAGAGGTGTTCTAGTCAGGGGTAATCTTGTGAGAGATAATGTAGCTCAAACATGTATCGTCGTATACATTTACCTATTTCTAAAGTAACTATACTAATATGGTATTTGGGTATCCATTGGTGTAATTTCTGAATTATTTCTGAAAAAATTATATACTTTCTATTTACTTTAATATTGTGTTGTTATACCAATCAAAACACATATTATTTGATAATGACACTATTTTATTATTGATAGATGTTAATTTTTAAACTCTAAAATGGTGTTTAGAAAAATTGAAAGAGTATTGTAAATCATGAAAAGATGAATGGAATTAAACCCAAATTAAAAGAGGGATATTAGAGAACCTTATGATATTTTTTAATGATTTTATTTTTTATCAAACATGTTTTTGAATAAGAGAAATATTTTAAAAATTATTTTGAAAGGAGTAGGTAATTCATAAGATGAATTAAAGTGATTCTATGATAATTTAAATAAATTTTGATTTATATGCTTAAATATAGATGAAATAAAAGTCTACAAGGGACCCTTTATATCACAAGGGATATACAATTTAGATGGATGGAAAAAAGATGAAGTCATGTGGTTTCAATAAGATTCATTGAAATTTTCATAATTGTCATTTTAGCTTCGGAGATGATGATTTATAATAGAATGTTAATTCTGTAAGATTCATTCCATTTGATTACGATTCTTTCCTTTTTCCTAGTAATAATTTTTATTTCTCTAGTAATCATTTATATTAATATAAGGGACATTTGGTGACTTTATAAGATTTATTTAAGATTTTTTGAGGATAATTTTAGGAACTGTATGGTTAATTTTGGAGTTTATATGTTCCAATTGTTGAGATTGTAAGAATATTTTTAATATTACGCTATATTAGTTGATATATAAGATTTCAATTTAAGGCAATTTCAATATAAACATTCAAAATCACTTTAAAATTATGGTTTATATAGTTACCTTCATTAGAGTTAGTTCAATAGATTAATTTTTTAAAGATACTTCTCTAATAATAATGGGATGATGTTGTTCTTGTCGGTAATGAAAAACTCACATGTTAATGAATATGTTGTGACTCCAGCAATGAAACTATACTATTTAAAGGTGATGAGAAGTTTCATGATATAACATAAATATGGGATACACCAACCATTTTTGGTTCATGGAAGTTAAAAGAGGATTCCACTATTTAAAAATTCAAAAAATATCAGCATTCAATTATTTTGTAATATGTTATGGGGATCCCGACCAAGGAAATACATGGCTAATTTATTATTTTGATGAAATAATAAAAATAAATGTTTTGTGATTTGAGATAGGATCATGTAAGAAAGAACCATGTGAACCATTAAATGAGAAAATATATAGAGAATTATTTTTTAAAAATAATTCCATAAAATATTTTAGATGATGAGTTGGAATAAAATTACATATATTTAATTATTTTGATATTCTGAATTAATGTGGAATATATTAATTGTTTCAAAATTGATCATATATTTAAAAATATTGAGAGTATAAGAATGAGAAAATCGGAACTACTGTTGGGAATTGAAAAATGGAAAAACCATATATAGCCTAAATAATTGGGGATCTGAGATTCTGAAGAAGGTCATAAAAGATCCAAATAAAATGTTAATGATTTACAAATTTAGACTGATAACTGAATATTAGTGGTCCGTTATGCTAATGATTTTATGAAATTCTATTTTGATTATCTTAAAGGACCATGTAAAAAGATCATCATTATTAGTTTCCAATGAAACACATTATCGATTGTGATATTTCTCACAACATATTAAAAAACCTCTAACATGAAGAGTTAATTTTTATATCAAATTAGATGATTTTAATTTTTACGAATAATTACGGGATAAGGATGATACCCACTATAAAAAGTAGAATTATATATTATAAAATTAGTTATTCATGGTGAATAAATGATCACAACAATGAGTATGTACTCCTTAATGGGAATAAACATTGTACAAATTATAATAATCACCATTTTATAAAATTTATATTTAATGTATGTAATTATTTGTGTTATAATTTAGGAGGATATATTTTAACATATTTCACAGGTTATTCTGAATGAAAACTATAAAAATAGGTCTTTATTGATTCTACACCCCTTTAAATTTTCAAAATAATTTATTAGGGTGAAATAGAGTATCTTAACAATTTTAGTCACAATATTTTATAATTTTATTTCACAATATATGTTTGGGGATCCATTTTTTGTTGATTATTTAACTTTTTAAATCATTGGGAACATGATAAGAGTTTTATTTTAAAGTAATTGGAAACCTTTTTTTAATGGGGTCCTAATTTCACCATCTTGTCTTATTTATTCACATTATGTGTATGAATTATTTTATTTACTTATATTAGAATCAAATTCCTTCCACAGAATCAATAGGTTTAAATAATAATGATGTGAATCTATTTTAAAAAATATAAACATTTATTACTAACCATAATTTTAATCCAATCATATTTACACATATTTAAATTCATCTCATGCATAATTTACATGATACAATTTCATGTATTGTATTAGAATTATCACAAATTAGGGGTTTCCCTTTGTTTAATCATGGATATAAAAATTATTAACACCAAATTTCTTGACATAGGAAATTCCCCTAAGCCAATGAGTAGTTTGGAGAATGTTTAACGTATATCAGGATCATTAATCAAGTTAGAGAAAAATAATATCATAATTATACCACCTAATATGTAGAAAATATAACTAAATTATAAATTCAATCTCTAAGCATACTATTTGGTAATGTCATAGTAGAGGAAAAATAAATCAATTATTATGCCAAACATTTATCACCCAATGTACTTGTACTATAATCTAGGTTTGTATTTTAACACATATTTACTAAATAATTAATTTATTTTTAATATAAAAACTTATATCTGTGAATATTGTAAGAAATAAAACAAACATAAATGAATAATTTTAAAAAATTATACATGAAATATGCATTTATGAACTATTAAAAAATAATAGAATTGTAATTACATTATAATTTTTCCACTCATCTTGTAAATTCTTTAGTCAATTAAATATAAACACTATATATAAGCATCTAATATTATATCCATTATATTTTACTATTTTATTGTATTATACATAAATATGTAATGTATGATCTATAAACATTATATATCTGAATTATTCATATATGACCAAAACATTTTAAATATTGTACATTTAATATTATCAAAATCATGTTCATACAAATTTTCAAAAATACTTTTGATATTTTTTAAATTTCTCAGATATAACCATTCCATTATAATATTTATATTTAATAAATAAAAAGAATTAATAATTTAAATAAACACTCTTATATCTTTCCTTATTTTATAATTATCAAATACATTAAAAACACACTTATAGTTTCCATATAATAATATTACATCTAAATAAAAAAATAATTTATATAATTTAAAATGGTATTTGTTTTAACATTTAATGTTATCAATTTTTATTTAATAAATTTTTCATGATAATTTATTAATTATTTATGAACACTATATAAATAATTAAATTTTAAACACTTTATTAATTTTAAACAAATATCCAACAATTCATTTTCAATAATTTATATACTTAATAAATTATATTATTCAATTCATAATTAAAATATAATAATAATAATTTTTAACATTATGTCATGTTTAATTATATAATGTGAATTTAAATCTCATATTTAGTTTAGTATTGAATAATGGATTATGAGTAATAGAAAAAATTGTGATATCAACCTATAAATCTATTTATCTTATTTTATGAAAGATATGTCATGACTATGAGAATCCTTAAGAACCAAATATGTCATATCAAATGATGTGTATTATATTAATATGATGATATGGCGCTCTATTTTCAATAATCAATACAATGTAAGTCATCAATATTATCACCAAAGAATGAACTATATTGTGTAATTTGATATGAAAATGCTGGAGATGATTCATTATGAAATTGTCTAAAATATCTCATATGGTATGGTCGATGATATCAATACCTAAAAATGGTATATCATAATGCATGTAAATGAAAAACTTCCATTTATTTTCAATTTTATTTAATTTATAATATAAAATGAAATACATATTTATATTTTCTCCAAAATTTAATTTCATGGATATGGAAGCATGGTGAAGCTATGATAGCACTAAATGGATTATTTGGTTCAATTAACACATGGTAATTACAATAAAAGACATTAAAAACATGAAACCCTAAAATATCATGCTCTACAAAACAAAAATCATATATAATTTAATTAAAGGTTGTGTACATTTCACCATTGATAGTCATTACACCAATTCCTTAAATAAGCCCGTTGACTAAGATCCATAAGGATAAACCAATGGGTTCCTTTCTCTATGGAGTATCTATGGGATTATCTGAATGAAAAAAAACTACCTTCCCAAGGACATTAACATAGTTTCAAACCCCATTCATATTTTATAATACATGGGATTCATTCCCAATATACCACAGGTTATTACCCTCCAGGGTAACTTATCAGACAAATGGCTGTACCTATAGGCTAACACATGTTCTTTTGGTGTGCTTTTTCCTCAATCACAGTCATTCAACACAACATATAAGGATTCCACCCAACCTAAAACCACTCTAAATGAATCTTCTTTTACTATATATTTATTATCAAGTAGGATCACAAAAATAAATATTAACCTTGTTGGAATTTGAAGTAAAATTTATCCTTTTTGGTCTCTTTTCATCGGATGATACAAACTCAATTATTTTAAGGAAAAAAATTCCTCATTGTGGACCCCAAAACATAAAAACATGTAGTGACACTACACATAAATATGGGTATTTAATTTTATAAAATTTATAATGGAATAGTATCTGTGGGGTAAGAATATAATATTACAACCCCATAGGTCTCCCGTAATATCTGAACTGCCTTCCTAACACACCAAATGCTATAACCCATCAGGTTTATATATCAGAATGAAAAATGTCTACACTGGTCAACACACATTCTTTTAGTGGTATATTTTATCACCCATAAACACCCAGGTAAACTTCATAGGAGTTCACTAATCCCAATGCTAGTCCAGAGAAATATCTATTAATAATGGTGTTATTATTAGGCAGGATCCTGAAATGAATGGTTCACCTCGTTGACATGGATAGTATCATTTAGCTATTTAGGATCTCTTATTCTAAATGTGTAACATTGAATTGCCCAATAATGTCTGAAATACCCTCCTTTAAACCATAATATGATTTTAAATTAGAACAGAAAAATAAATAGGGGATAAGATAATTAAATAGTAAATAAAAATATTGTTCAATGATCACATAACATTGAAATTAATATAACACTATTAATATAGGAATTAGAAACAATCAATGGTCTATTTCATGAATTTTCTCATACTCTAAAAATGTATTAGTTAATTGATAATGGTTATAACTAATTATAAATGTTTTCTAATACAGGTCCTTTTAATTCCACTATAATCTAAAATTGGAATCATTGATACCTTATACTCACAAGGGTTCAGTAATGAATACTTATTGTTTAAATTCTCAATTTAATATAGTATTCCATGGTAATCATGAAATTTGAAACATAGTTCTTATAACTAAACCTAGTCAAATGTTATGTCTAGATGGGATGTACTAATACAAAATTTCTATATCATTAGAATTTACATGCCACATTTTAATATCTTATTATATAAGAGCGATGAAAATGG
This sequence comes from Viscum album, assembly GCA_963277665.1. Classification (NCBI taxonomy): domain Eukaryota; kingdom Viridiplantae; phylum Streptophyta; class Magnoliopsida; order Santalales; family Viscaceae; genus Viscum; species Viscum album. The sequence goes on along the minus strand of OY728137.1, from coordinate 1,504,842,871 downwards.
TATTCCTTTGGGACAATCCTAATAATGAAATATAACATTCTCAATTGTAAATCACCAGCACCCAACATATCTAACATATACATTATATTTTTTGTAATATATTTATATAAAATACCCCTTATTACTCATTGGATTTATTATTGGTAAACACAACCACATGACGTCAAGTGTGTTTTCTAGAAGATATTCTACTCTCACTAAAATATTATGATTATTGTTTATGTTATATGTGTTTTATAAAGTATATTATAAAATAATTATGTATGTCGAAGACTATTGTAGGTATTTTCATAAACTGGAAACATTAAATCCCATTCAATTTATGTACTATACCGAGAAGATAAGTGTAAACATTCATGTGGTTTCTCATATTCCCAATATTATGCTCAGTGTGTATATATGATTTTCTTAGAATTTATTTCATTCATTACATGCATTCAAACACACACACACACACACATATATATATATACTAGTTTTTTTATAAAAACACCATTGGTGTTTGTTATACTATGTTCTATCCTCATAATATGTATATTAATCATAGTGTATGTGTAAACTATTTGAAAAAGTACAAGTGATTCCATATGTAGTAATATAGGCGAAAACGATAGAGGAGCTCATTATAAAATTGTTGATATGTCCAAAGTGGGGTTTATGAAATTATTTTTCATCTCTTTGTTGTTCTATTTTGTAATTTTTTTAACATCCTATTTATGATTGGACCAGCATATAATCCATCATTGATTTATGATTTTGTAAACATCATGAGTTTTATTATAGTATAATATGATGGTTTTATTTACAATGAATTATTTTATATAATAAATCAAAATATATTACAATTTTAATGATAATTTTAATCGGTGATTTAGGTATTAATTTTTCAATATTATAATGTTAATGGGGGTATAATATCTCTATGTGGTTGCATATGACCCAAAAAACATATTAATATCCTCTAGAATATACAATAGCTTGTTTTATGTGGGTCAATCTACGGTTCAAGATGATCAGGAGGGTTTTAGGCTAGGGATGTTTCAAAATTGTGTTACCCAATGTATTCTACTTCAATCAACATCTTATCTTTCTGTGAAATAACAAACAAAATTGATCAACATATCTCATTCCATTGTGTACTACCATTATAAATTTACCCATTTTCAAGTATCCCAATGCTTTGAAAATATTCCTCTTGGTGTTTAACTATTATTATTATATTAATGGACTATTGGGAACAACTATGTGTAGAGGTTCTATCCTTATAATGGTGTCCATGGTTGCCACACTTTGATGATGTTCAATAAGTATCTCCATGCATTCAATGATATTTGTTATAATCATTATTTAAAACCATAGTATAATAATAATTTTTTCATATTTAAGATTAACTACATTATCGTGATAGTTTATAAATTCTTTTTAGTGACCTTGGATCATAACATGATTTTCATTTTCTATATTAGTAATGATTTTTAAAATATTATTATATCATAATTCATTCATGATTAATACCATGAAACATAGATCATATTTTATACTATTGTTTTCCCTTTATAAAATGTATTTATCATAAATAGATATCAATTTACTTTTTCTTAAAGTGATTTCAGAATTTTATAATGGTTCATCAATATAGTTTTATCTTATACATATGTTATTTTGAATCTAAATCATATTGTTCCTATTAAACTGACCCTAATACCATTTGTTGGTCTAAATATCCAAATTTCAATAGTACTTACAATACAAGATACGTATATAAAAATTAAACATACAATAAATCTCATAATACATGGATTATTATATAATATTCATTAAAATATTAATAAAAATCATAAAACCTGATAATAGTATGATCTCAAACACATATTAAGGGTTATCAGGTCAAATAAGCTAAGTATACCATGATCATAGTTTTTATTAAAAATGTATGAATGGATAAAAAACATATATCCATAAATAATACATGGGATTAAAATAATTTATATTTATTAATTGATAACAATATGTATATGTAACACCCTGATATATTAAACTAATAGAATCGTATTCGATAGTTTATGGGATATAGAACATCATTCATAACCAACCCATGATATATATTTCATGAAATTTTATCAGTTAAATGGCCTAAGAAACAAGAAACCCATAGCATTAATAAACCATAATAAAATATACATTTATAAACTAGAAATTAATTTGAAGGGCCTAAAAATTAGAAAATAAAATTTTAAAATTATGGGTCTCTATTGACTAGATATAATTTAAGAAAAATTTCCAAGAAAGTGAAATGTTTCATGAAAAATTATATTTTTCTAAAAAATGTTTTAGTTATGAATTGGGAACATAAATTAGAAATCATTATTAATAATTTTATAGAGAATATTGAACAAAATGGATATCATTTATAAAATCATAATTTCGAATTTATCCAAAGGTTATTTCTTGAGTCTTCTAAATAATTTCCTTTTTCGATGAATGTTGAAAACTATTTATTATTTAATGAAAAAAAATTCATTCAAAAAATTTTCAAGGATAATATATATTTAAAAAGATTTTAAAATTGAAATTCGATTAATAATGTTAAAATTTAATTATGTTATTTCATTGGGATCAATTTCATGTTGAATTTTCGTATTAATACATTATATATTTATGGGATTTTTTTAAATGAAAAACCATCATTTCTTCACGTCTAAGGATATAATTTTAAATTGGATTCATCTAGTTTTATGAATTGAATTTGGAAAAATCCTATCCATATTTTTAATTTCAATTTCAATTATTTTCAAAAATGTAAACTCAATTTTTTACAATTATGAATTGTAAAATTATAAAAATTAATTTCTACAGTTAACATAAAACTGATTTATCAACGGTTAAAAACACACAATATGGTTTAAAATGATATTAATACATCTAAAACATCCATTTTATGGGATTATTTACACCGTAACACCTATTATGATCTAAAATGACCCTTTTTGTTAGATTTTGGGATGATAAAAATGAATTTTTAATTGAATCTCTTCAAAACATTCATGTCTGTCCTCTACCCTAATTTTAAAATGAAACCACCTATCCTCCCATATTAAACCATAAAAATAAATTTTAATCATAAATACAATTACAATAAAACATCATTAATATCATTAAAACATCTTATATAATATTTTCTTATCATAAATCCTTCATTGGAAGGATTTTTCTGCAAACCTTAAGAATATTTTCAAAGATGAGGTAACATTCTCAAAAATTTGTTTTAATATTGTTTATTATTCCACCTCCTTGAAATTTTATTAAACCATTAATATATAATAAAGTTACTATCTTACATATAATTATTTGTTATTATTTTAAGGTAATTAACTATATCAATCTCCACTTACATCAATTTGGAAATGAAACCATCGATCATTTGTACTAATGTCTATCGCTCCGTGAACCGCTGCAATTTGTTTACCATAACCTCCACTCAAGGATAGATATAATGATTTATTTATAAAATTTGATGGATATTTATGATATTAGTATACGTAATTAATTATAATAAATCATATAAATTATTCATTTCCCTGAATTTTAATATATAATAACATCACTTTTGTGTACGGTAGACTACCACATTTAGAGGTGATTTGATTTGTTTTTTAGTTAAATTTTACAAGGAAAATAATATTAATACACTTGATGAATATATGTGATATATATTGAAATATCTTGATTACAGATGATTAATATATCACCCACTTAATTATTTTATCACTCATTAATTAGATAATATCATCGCTTGTGTGTACTTATGCCATATGATGTCCAGAAAGTGATGTGAATAATTTTCCTTCTCCATATATCAAAAACTCATTTAAAAATGTATATATTGAATTAAATATGATATTTATGTAATTAATATCAATTTTTATATTATTTATCAATATCATATAAACATGAAACATAACATTCATGAAAAAATGTGCATGATAAAAAAAGTAAGTTATATCCCCAAACTATAAAATTAATAAAATATTTCTAAAAAAGATGGGTAAAATATTATAATAGGGTCTTATATGACATTATAGATATTAATATAGTTATTTTGTAAAATAATAATTTTTTTAAAACAATTATATAGGAGGTTAAACTACATTCAACAAAAATGAAGCATGAGGTATGGGACCTAATCTCAATTTACCTTCATTGTGGTATATTGAAATGCTATACAACTTATTTAATTAATATAGTCTATATAAATAACATTTGACTTGAAATATCTTCATTAATTCATTGTTAATTATATTTTATGTTTCAATTCAAATTATTTAATGCAATTGGATTTTACATAATTATTACCATGTTGAAATGAATTTCCAAACTCAATTTCCATTCATTGGGTTGTATTATTTATTCATTGTATTTGATCTTCTAATATTATCTTTTTAATTAATTATTATTATGTTATTTAATAATCTAGACTAATTTATGTTGACATACATTTGATAAAATTTATATATTCATCTATTAATTAATACATCACTGTTATGATAATTAATTGTGATTATTGCAAAGTTAAATTTCAATTAGGATTGTTTATATTCTAATTTACATTCATGTAAATTATTAGATCATTGTCAAATAAACCCTTTTCATTTTTTTTACTAATATCGGTTTTCATGAATATTTATTGTAGTATTACCATTTTTAACACTAATTAGGATATATAATTGTTGATAAAATGTTTTAAACAAAATCCAACTTAATTTCTCTATTTGGTCGATAATCCATTTTATTCCAAAACATTATTGTCTAATTATGTTTAAAAAATTAATGTCTATATTATCTATATGATTTATCGAAATAAATTTTTACCAGTGTTGATTTTTTTTTTAAATAGAATATTCATGTTTCTTTCAAACAAGGCACATCTATATATTTCTTTAAATGTTAATTGAATATTTGTTATAACATATAAAACATGTATATAATTTCTTACCTTCATGACCACTAAAATTATTAAATATTCCATTATCTATTGTAGAATAAATATTCAAAAAAAAGGAATAATGAAAAAATATTGTAGACTTGTAGTTTTAAAAATCCTTATTTTTAAAATGAAGGTAATATTTTCCAAAAAAATGTTTATAAAAATATTATTATCATATTTACTTTCATCAATTACAACATGAATTTATTTTACATATTCTTAAATGGGTATATTATGTATTTATAGGGTCCTTAATATTTATATTTATATTTTATGATCATTATTACCATTTAATTTATTAACATTCACTCTACTGATTCACTTTTATACCAACCGCAACCCCATAAACCATGATCTGGTGTCTAATTTATTACATCGGCATAATATACAAGGAATAACTTAAAAATTATGGAATTTTACTATAGTCTTGGTAAAGTATATTCATAATTTAAACAAAATTATATTTTAAATCATAAAATAAACAAGTTATTCTCTTTTATAAAACCATTTTCTCCTTAGAATATCTCCGAAAATCAATCATAAAACACTTCCAGTTATCCTAAGGAAAATTGAACATAAGAAAGGGGTGATATCAACTACTAAGTAATTGTAAGAATATAGTAAATTATTTTAATTAATAAGTAATATTAAATATAATAAGGTAAATAATTGAAACACATTCCGTGTAATCAATAACATGATAATAATATGATAGGAATAAATAATGATTATATAATTCCATATAAATAATCACATGACCTGGAAAAAAATTACCATGGATGTTATAACATGTCAAATAATAAAACATAAAATCAACTACATAATTCATAATTATGAAAATTATAATTATAAAATTATAAAACAACCCGTTGAGGCCTTGTGCCAAGATATCTAAATAAATGGACATGACCTCATCCAAAACCTAATATTGTTTCCCTCATGAGTCTTATAGATTCATTGATGGGACATAGATGGTCCTTCAAATAATATACTAAGTATAATTAATTATTCATATGAATGTGGTAAAATATAGTCAACAAAAACATTCATATTGAAAAACATACATTTGAAATATGAACACGTATCCTAGTCAATAAACATAATCGTAAACCAGAGTGAGTAAAATTATTATTGTTAATAAGATTATAAATCCTTAGTCAAATAAATCATAAATAATCAATTTAAATAATAAATATGGTATTAATAAAAAAATTGATTTCTAGAAGAGAATTAAAATATTGTTTCGAAAAGTGAATGAATGTAAATACAATAAAATGTTCTTTATAAACATTATTGAGAAAAAATAACTATTGTATTTTGAAAATAACCTTTCAAAAAAGTTCACTAAACATTAATAAAATAAATTTCATTTAAAATAAAATTTCAAAACTTTTAAAATAATCCTTAATTTTTTTTCGGTCTTGATGGTTGATAATTCCATTCATACTATATAGGTTAAAACAATGTTTCCTTTCATATTTTTAGTAAAATCTATATTTTCATTTTTTTTATTATGAAATGAATATTACTTAAAAAGATATAATGTAAAAAATGGGTACAAAATATTAAATAAATAATTAAGAATATCTTAAAAACATGTTTTATATTTTTTAGAAAACATGTGTTTTTATGAAAAGTATTTTCTAATCGAAGAGAGAAATGAAATCAGTTTTTCTGAAAAACATTTTCTCATTCAATTTATGTATATAGAAGTATAAAAATGGTTCCATTACATAAAAAGGATCTTGAATAAATTTATTATAATAAATTAAACAATATATAAGATTTAAGTATCATATAATTCCCCTAAGTGAAATGTGAACAAAAACAATCTTGAATAATATGGATATTATGAAATAAAATGACAAATGATTGTTAACTTTTGATCGTAATTTCAATAAAAAAATTAATAAAATTAACTCTAAAAACCATGAAGAAAAATATATTCATATAATAAAATATAAATGCGTAATTATATACATGAAAAAATGAAAATAAGTAGTAAATATTGCATATTCCTTAAAGAAGTAAAAGTGAGATGAGAAACCCTAACTTGAAGCATGATTTCCATTATACATGTCAATACCTCATGAATAATAATTTTTAAATTTTTATTTATTTATATAAAACCCATAATAAAATTTATAATGTCATATATGATCCTCTTATTACATGTTTCCTCTCATTTGTTAATAATATCTCTGTGTTTTTATTGTTTCGAGAGTTAATTACCATTTCAACTCATACACATTTTTCAGGAATAAACCCGTTCCTTTTCAAATGAAATATATAACATATCTAGAATGATTAAAATGTTATAAATTTCATATTTAATCAATATATATATTTTTATCAACCATTATTTAATGTTGTACATGTAAAATTAATCACATCTATCCATAGCGACAGTAGGTCATACGTATGCATGAGGAATGATATCATTTCATTAAAAAGTGATAGTGTAAGGAAGTGAGTTATATAAAAAATTTAATATAATAAATATAATATAATTTAAATATCACATATATTCTTTAATGTATCCATATTATATTCTATGTAATGTGTCTGTGAAAAAAAATGTAATCGCTTAGGGAGGTTGTAGTCTACTATACACATGAGTAAAAATATTATTTAAAATGTAAAAGAACATAAAATGATTTATGTGAAATTAAAATTAATTAATATTAATTATATCATTAATACCATATGTGTTTGTTAAATCTATAATTATAACTATCCATGATTGGTGTTGATGCAAAACAAACTACATCAGTTCCAAACATAGTGGTTTTCCATACACATGATCTATGATTTCTTTTCCCATTTGATTGATGTGGGGATAGATGAATATTATTAAATAAATATAATAACATACATATATATGTAACATACATGATTTATAACATTTAATATTTGAGGAAATTATTTACAGTGATAAATGAAGAAAAAAATTAAATAGATTTGTCAAGATAATTAAATTCCATAAGAGAAACATCCTTTGGATCTCCTCATAAGGACAATAGAGATGATCTTATGTAATTAAGAATATATATATGATTTGTACAAGGATTTTAGAGCGATGAATTGACTACATTTTATCTATAAAAATTAATTTATGGGTGTTATTAAGTTAGTTGGGTGACCTTTTATCAGTGGGGAAAGGGAACCCTCAATTAAATTAAATGGGAATTTCAAAAAATAATTCAATATGATAATTTCATTCATTTCAAGAAATCATCAAAATAACATTAGGTTATAATTTGGTACTAGATGAGGTGGAAATATTTTGATGTAATGTGATTTTGACATGATGGTAGGTCATTTTATCCAATATCATATTTATTTAACCCCATAGTAAACCTATGATTACCTTATTCCTTGTAATAAATGCTTACTATATTCATAATTCATTATTGTGAAATTTTTTGTTTAAATTAGTTTAAAATATACATTAATATTATACCAAATACAAAATCTATTTTTATTAAATCAATTCACATATGATTTATAATTTAATTTAAAATTATTCTCTCATACGTGAAAAAAATATGGTTTTCAAAGAGAAATATTCTCACAAAGATATATATTTTAAATATAACAATTAAATATTAAAATTGTTTCTAATTACAAAAAATATATAATGTGTAATATTATTGATATAATTTTACATTAATAAAATTAATAATATAAGTTACCTTTATAAATAATTTAAAAGAAATGGTGGGTTTTAATTAAAATTTATTATTTTTTACTATTTATCAAGAAATGAAATTTATTTTGAGAAATCAAAAAAATAACACAATGAAAATTTTGATATTCTATATTAAAAAATTAATTTTAATTTTTCATATGATTTTTCTAAAAGTGGTCTAGTTGAAATATAATTTAAATTCTCAATGCATGAAAAAGTCACATTTTAAAAAAATACATCTTTTATGAAAACATTTTGTTTAAATTCAAATGAGTATTAATTTATTTATAATAAATAAATCTACATTTAATTTATTTTTTAAAATTTTAAACCATATAATTGTAATGATTATATAATTTATATTTAAAAATTCAAATTTAAATTCTATGTTTTTGCAGTCATGTTTATATAATAATATTTTAACAGAGTATCAAGTTTTGATGAAACATAATCTTGTGTTAATCACATGTTATTGAAGAGATTTAATTTATTTAAAAATAAATATATCATATCTTGCTATAGAGTAACATCATATTCTAATATTCTTTTTGCAAGTCATATATTCTATCAAATAGAATTTCAAAACTTTCAAATATCCAAGGTGTTACTTCCACTTCTTGAAAACAAGTCTACACCCACAGTTTTTCTAAAACCGTGACTATAGGTCAACCCTATTCCAATACAGGGAGCGGTTATTTCATGGGAAGGAAATATTTCCATCATTATCTAGAAAATGTTTTTGTAGTTCACCCCTATTCCCCTATATTTTTCACCAGTAGAATTATGTTTCATGTGGGTAAAAATTCATTGGAAGGACATATACCCACTATTTTTGTAAACTGGGGAAATAGGTTTCGTGGTGAAGAAACTTCATGGGAAGGGCACAAGAAAAAATATACACAAGGTTTGACCAAAAATTTTATATTTTTAATGTTTAAGGGAACCTATTCCAATGGTTTGGGTGAATCATTGGTATAAGTAACCTATACCCATGATTTCAGCAAACCATGGGTATAGGTTGGACTATTATTTTTCCATAATAATAAATAAAATAATAAATAATTTAATATATATATATATATATATATTTCATTATAATACAAAAAAATATATTATAGGATAGTGGAAAAGTCATTGTATTACAAGTGGAAGGTGCATGGATCAATTCTCAATAGTTTATTGTTTTTAATAAGAAACCTATACAAATGGTTTGATAAGACCATGGGTGCAGGGTGGCCCATTTTTTATAATAATAATAATAATAAATACATAAAAATATATAAATATATATATATTTACATATATATATGTGTAACATCATTGTTTTTTGAAAAAATACTATATTCGATAGCATACATGATACACCGCATATATCATAAGGGAACAACTTAATATTATTATTTAAATGATTACACTATATTCTAGATGTTAGAATAGTTCTAATAAATAGTATTAACTGAATAATGAAAATATGGTTTATTAATGTATATATAATTAATTCATTGGTGACTACTTATTTATAAATTAAGGTAAAACCCTTTTTAAAATAAAAGAAAATATTTTTCTAAAAAAAAATTTTAATTTGCACATGTTTTTTTAATCCAATGAATAATAAAATAAATTTTATTGAATATCATTTATAATATATATATATATATATATATTAATTATAATGTTCAAAATTTATCTTATTTGTTTTATAGACATCATAATGGAAAATAATCCAATGTTAAGCATAAAAGAAGTATTTTTCAAAAAAAAATGCAGTCTAATTCCATTTGATGGGGAATTTTTTTCAATTATAGTATTTGACAATTTTATAAATACTTTATAAGAAATAAAATTCTTCATTGAAATCATAATATCAAAAAAAATTAATTTTTTATACTTTTAGGATAAATTTTATTTTTATTAATTGTGAAAAAATATAGCATTTTAGTAGACAATTTCTGTTTTGTAAAAATTATTTTCAGAGTTAAATTATATATTTGAGTGTATTTAAGGAATAATTATATTATTCTTTTATCATTTAATCCAATGGACGTAATTTTCATCAATTTTACATTAAATTTGGATATAAAAACATTTCAATATTTTGATCTTTTTCACTTTAAAAACTCATTTTATATTTCCATCAACATGATTATTTTTTAAATAAATTATGGCAATTATGTTTTTTGAATTTGGAAAAATGGATTTCATATTTGGATTCAGAAGTTTTAAATTATTTAAATAGTTCCCTTTTATTTTTGGATAGTATGAATAGTAACTATATTAACATTGTTATTAAAATGGTTAAAGTTAAATCTAAAAATGACATATAATAATATAGTTATAAATTATAAAAAACATCCATAAATGTTGTCAAAATTTTAATGAATTAGTGTGTCCTAAATAAATTATTCCTCAGACTGAAATTATTACCATTGGATGCCACATGAATGAAATTATTGCATTTATAATATTATATTTGAAGAATAATCAATTTTCTCAAAATTTTGTTTTTTTTTGCCAGTTAAATATTGATAAAATTGGGATATATAGGGGATATATTCAACTATAAAAATTAATTTAGAAAATAATATGTATATAGTTATCTATATAATTCATTTATAAATGTTAGAGATGAAATTATTTATTTAAGGGCTTGCACAATGATGGTGTTGTAATTATTTAATTAAAGAAAATATTAAACATATGACATTAATAATAATAAAATAAATATAAATTGAAATGATTAATGTGATAAAAAAAATTTATATTAAATTGAAATCTTATTGATTTTTAAGATGTATTGTTTTGAATTTATAATTATAGTATGATATATTTAAATAGTCAGGTAATGTATATTGTCAAAATTGAGAATATTGGTATTTTAAAAATGTATTTAATTAAATGATATATGTAACACCCCAGGAAAAGTGATCCATAAAAGGATAACTGTTACTACCCATGTCAACAAGGTGGACCTTTCTTTTCGAGAGCCTGTCTGATTAGAACTCCATAGTTAAGCATGCTTGGCCTGGAGTAGTAATCAGGATGGGTGAACTTCTGGGATATTTCACTGGGTGTGTGTGAGTGAGGACAAAACACACTGAAGGAACATGTGTTGGCCTGTGGGGATAGTCATTAGTATCATAAGTGACCCTAGAGAGTAATAGCATATTGTGTGTTGGGAAGGAAACCAAGGAATTAGATTAGACCCATGGGATCAGATGATAAGGTTCATGACCCGAGCAGGCGGGTTGAGACAATTTAAAATTTCTATAAATATAAATTTATTCCAAATAATTGTTATAATTCATAATATTTTTAAAATGACTCATTTAATTGTCATTTTTTATTTTATATAATTATATTAACACTCAATGTGTAATTCACATGATATCACGATAAGAGTTAAAATGGTTTAAAAAATAAAGGATTAACAAAATAATAAAAACATTGATAATTTTTAGTTGATAACTATATTTTTACCCAATATCTTCATATATTAGATACAATTCACATTCAAAAAAATTTTAATAGAAAATTAATTTATATTAATTTAACAGTTTGAAGAATTTAATGTGTGCCCCTTATCTCTCTTATAAAAGGGAACCCATTCTTCTCATTACAATACACTTAGAAACATATTTGGTTTTGTAAATATATACCCTAATAAATTTCTATAATCGCTCCCCTCATTCTATAGGAATTATGGTAGAATGACACCCTCCATTGATATTTGAAGGTGTTAATCAAAGGAGATCATCTAAAGAACATGTATGGTTTTCAATTATGTGTTTCTATTTTAATTCATCCATGAACTCAATCAAATATTCTTCACCCATGATGAAATAATAACTATAGTATCATAAATCTACTGATTTTTTATTATGTTAATATTATCACCTAAATCAATATCTACTACCATCAAATTGGGAAGGAATTAATCGTTCTTGTGTTTGGTGGACTACCACCTTGCTCACCGATATAATTTGTTTCGATCACTGTCTCTCTATGATAGTTTTAATGATGTAATAAATGTAAATATATTATATTAATTACATATTTTTCATTATAAAAAATAATATATCATTCATATTTTTAACTTTCCGCAAATATAAAAATGATAATTTTGTTCATGAGTACATGTGAACTATCACCTCCATGAAGGATTGTGATTTGATTTTCAACACCACAACACATGGATAATATATATAATTATATTTAAATGTTTAATATTATATTAATGATATAGTGGTCAATATATTATAATACATTAATCATGACTTTATTTCAATAATTATCATTAAAAAATTGAAACATTACTCATGCGTATGTACAACTGACCATATCCATGATTGTAATGTTGTTCATTTTTTATAAAAAAAATAAATTGTTTTATTTAAAACTATATGTAATATAAATATTTAATTATTATTTCTTGAATATTCTTCTAGAAATAATGGACTAATTAAACATAAACTATTTACATCATACCAATGTAGTTTGGGACATAATTCAGAATATCATGAAACACCCGATATAAACATAAATAGTTGATTAATTTTCATAACATGATAATAAACTATTTCAATGGAATAATAAATAATTAAAAGTTTCTAAATAATGTATATAATTAAATTAAATTTATTATTAAGGAATTTAATTGACATATTTGATGAATGATACTCAAGGTAAAGGATTTCGTCTCAATTTTCATTCATTGAGGTAATTATGATATTATGAACCATTATTCATTATAAGGTTTATATATATACACTATAAATTATATCTTATAAACATACATAATATCATTTAATATAGTAATTAATATCATACTTTAATGCATTTTATGAATCAAGTGTCTCCTATGTAAAAATGGGTTAGTATTTATAAAAAACATCTTTATGGTTTTTCATCAGACACTTTTCTTCCAAATCCATGTTTAAAAAAAATATTCGAAATGTTTTATTCATTTTTTGGTTATTGGAAATTAAAAATGATGTGTCTTACCAGATATCTTTGGGTGGAACTGTTATAGCTTAAATTAGGGGTGTGCCTGCATCGTGCTCTAATGTATCGAGTAATGGTTTTTTCTCTTGATAATTATAATGGATTTCAGTCGTATGGTTATTCAAATTTATAAGGGTATAGTAAGGGTTCATAAGGGTTGTATTTGATGAAGTCCTATGTTACCCTCATGAATTATCAATGGTTTCTAGTGAGTTCATATGTGAATAATTTCTTTTTAAAAGATAAAATACATGAGATTTTTTAAGACATGAAAATTAAATTTATTGGTAAAATGTTATGTATTAAAGATATTAATTTTGTAGTGGTTTTAATAATTTCATATAAAAATAGTTTCATTTTCTTTTATATCCCTAACTATGGTTTTTTCTCATCCCATATTTGAAATTTTTTTCATAGATCTTAAGAGAGAAGAGAGAAAATCCTGAGATCAATGATAAATTTGTGATCATTGATCATAAAAAGAAACCATTATTTATTTGTAAAAGTATATTTATTATGTAATAAATGTATAATATTTTAGTATTATACATTTTGAATGAATTTTCGATGTTATGCATGAACTACATATTAATTCTCTATGGCACTAAACCTCAAATGATCCTCAATATGAGAAAATATGTATTATTGAATAAAATTAAAGATTATGTAATGTTTAAAGAATGTGACATATAGTTGGAATAAATCGTAGATTTAGATAAAATATGATGTTAGTGTGTTTTTAAGTATACTTTACAATTTGTATATAACTGCAATGGTTATAATGGTAATAAGAGTCATAGTTATTTAAAATAAATTGATTGAGTTTGATATTATATGATGAAATATATCTTAGTTTTTATAGTCTTCATTAGATATTATATGATACTTTTATTGATATACTCAATATAAATGTTTTGGTATTAGTAAATGTCTATATCTGGAAGTGTAACCCTCCAAGAGTTTTTGAAATATTATTTTTTATTAATTTAGTCATTTTGATATTTTGAATTATAAAAAACACTTAAAATAAATTATTTTATATTAATTAACTATGCTTGGATTTCATTATATGCAATATGGAGTATATCATGAACCAAATACAATATTAATTTTACATTTCTATAAAATAAATAGAGAGGATTTCTTACATTAAATGCAATAATTCTATTCCTCAATAGCTTGTGTAACACGCTTGACCAATTTTTACCGAATAATAGTATATCATTAAAATTTTAATATTCAAAATAATAATATGTATCCTAGTTGATGAATTATTTTTCATGAATATTATTAACTAAAATACGAAAATATATGGTTTACACAAATATATTATGAATTCATATAAATGAATACAAAAACCAATAGAATATAAAAGGAAATATTTTAATTTTTATGGTCACAAAGATGTTTTACAATAAGAAATTAAATTTTATTAATGTGTGATATTAATGTAATGTATATATTTTAATATTTAATCAAATATTTTTTATATACATTATCAAGATTTAATAGAAATAAGATAAGAACAATCCCAATTTTGAGTTTAAACCCAATCTTATTATTTTTACCACATTTTAATGGAGAAAAACATTTAAATAAAAAAATTTGGAACATTTATTTATTTTATATTCCTTAATAAACCTTATATTTTAAATTAAAACATAAAAATTAGGTTAGGATAAATTGTTGGTATTTTTTGAAAGGATTCATTTTTTAATGTATAGTAAAAAATAATTGATTTTAATTCAAATATACATTTTAATGTAATTTATTTATAATGATAAATTATATTTAAAATTGGTTTGAAAGTTTAATTATATAATATATTTATCAGTTAATAATATTTTGGTTACTGGAATAAATTTTGTATTGAAATTGGATATAATAAATTAGAAATCTTTTGATATTTTTTTTACATTAAAAACCCTTAGTTTTGTCTCATCATTGGGATTAATTATAAATTAATTAATACCTTTTATATGATTAAAATTTGAAGACATGGATCCCATGTATTTAATATTCATAATTTATTATTTCTAATTAGTTCAAGTTATTTTTTTCCAAAAATAATTGTGAATGTAATTAAAATTAATTAAAGAGATTAATTTAAATCTAAACATAATTAAGGACAAAAACAAAAATTCAAGACACAAATATACCTAGAAACTTGTATAAGTGTCATTGGATACCCTTATATCAGCTTTATATTCAATTTTATCGAACCTTTCCACAATTAGATATGTTATCAACAAGAAACACATTCACGGAATTCTCTCTTCAAATTTTATTGGGAATGTCATTACTCCCCCACTTTAAAAGTCATCATCTCCTTCCACTTCCTCACACATATAAAGAGCCTTGGATCACCCAAAATATGAAACAATTATCTTACAACATATATACATTCGACATAGATGCCTCTCCTTTGACAAAAAAACCCATGTAATCCTTTGTCAGAAACTTATAGAATTTACAAGATTTAGAGGTAGTGTCTTCTCTAAAGATCATTTCTTGTGTTTTTTATCCACCCCCTCCAATCAATATATTAAATTATTTTATAATATCACCTTTATTATAAATATTCTATGATATTTTTAGTCTAATGTTTCTACCTAAAATTACACACACCTACATCAAATGTTTAATGAACATACTCTTTACATGTACAGTGAACTACCCCCACACTAAGTGATGATTGTTCATTTTTCCTTTACCACCTGTCATGGTGACAATTATGATGAATCAATTGTTTATATATTTTATATCTTTTATATATTATATTTATTAATTATTTATTATTTTTTATTCCTTTTACATGAAATATCATTTAACTTTTCATATGTCATAAGTATGATAATTTCCTTTGAGGAAGTGTGGACTACCACCACCTCAAAGTGATGTGATTCGCTCACACAATACATGTAATGTATTAAAGTGGGGTATGGTGAAATAATGGGATATATTGAAAAATTTAATAATAAATTTATGAT
This sequence comes from Viscum album, assembly GCA_963277665.1. Lineage (NCBI taxonomy): Eukaryota > Viridiplantae > Streptophyta > Magnoliopsida > Santalales > Viscaceae > Viscum > Viscum album. The sequence continues at coordinate 1,504,826,205 of OY728137.1, read as the reverse complement.
ATTATGTACATATATACATATATTTCATTTTCATTATTTATTTTAATACAATGATGAAAACGGAAACAGAGTTCATGTGTACCTAAGGCGTCTCCATGAATGGTGTATTCTATATTATACTTCTAGGTTCTATGAATTATTATAATAAAAATATAATGAATATAATGAATATACATGATATTTGTATCATGGTTTATATTATGCTATCATAATATAAGTATAATGACCAATTACATAACATATTATTACACATGAGAAGAACAAAGAAGATATTACCTGAAGTGAAACCTTAACTTTGTATTGTTAACAAGAGGGTAATACAATGTCATAATGACTTCATATATTGTATTAGATATAATAATATGGATATTTATAATGATTTACAATAATTTTATATTTCTTATATATGTGGTTTGAATGAGTTTGACAAGATTCATGACACAAAGTAAGGGGATTTCATCTCACTTTTTATTTGTGTGAGATACATGCCATGTTCACCACACATTTCTTTTGAAAGGGTTTATATATTGTCAATGAAATAAATATTTTATTATTACCATTAAATTTATGGGAAATTAAATTTCTATTATTTGATATGCATTTCATGGTGTGTATGTTTGAAAATATACCTATTCAATAAGATAGTTTGGTATCAATTTACATTATTTGGGATAAAAGCCATGTTTTGAACATATATTTTTACACTATATTTATATTAAACCATTGAAATTTTAAACCAAGAATATACTTCATTACATGATCTTTTATAATTAATTTAATTAATTTTTTTTAAATGAGTAACATGGTTCAATGTTATGAAGTTGTAAGAGTTTATTGAAACAATGTCATTTCATTTCGCGATTGTCTTTTATTATTATTACTTTGGGGAAATATTATGATCCATCTCTCAAGAACACTAATTAATTATATTATATTTTATCTATTAATGATATGTTCATGTATTGGAACCATTTTTTCCACTATTTGGTAAATAATATAGTTAAGAATGTTTTTTAATAATCCCAACAATACCCTCTCATTGCTTAGAAATCTATGTTCTTTTTTCTAATAGTGTTCTACAAGAATATTCTAATATTTTAATAAAATAATTAAAAGTTATTTTTAAAATTTATTAATCTTATCAAAGAAATATCATTATTTCTTTATGAATGAGTCATTTTTCAAATTTCTTTACTATGAAAAAGGGGATGTTCTCTTTTCATCTCATATGACATGTACAGATTTACCCGTTGTCAATTTTTTATAGACATTTTCATGTTTACCTAGATATGTTTTCAAAATTTTATAATATTAATTTCAAGGATAATGGGTATTAAGTTTATTTCAATATTAATTTTTATGTTTTAACGAAAAATTGTTTTCAAAAGGTTTTATGTTATAAAGAGCCGTTTTCAATGAAGAAACGATATTTACCTCAAGAAGTTTTTTAAAAATATCCTTGAAAGTAATTATAAATATATGATAACGTCAATTACTATTAAAAATTACCTCATAGGAAATTATCCAAAGGTTTCATTAATATTCATTCTTTTATAGTTTATGTTTTTAGGGAGTGATTCTTATAAAACTTATTTCACTTCAATGGGATTTATGATTTGGAAAGCCACTTATTTTCAAAGTTTATCCTTTAATAATGTTATTATGAAACCTATATATATCATAGGATATGATGTGATGAAATTTTATAATACCCATTTCACTTCATGGGTTATAATTTTATTTTTATAAAACCTATCTTTTTTTATGGGTCATGATATAATTAATGTTTTATTATCTTATGGCACATGTATAAATGAATTTATTATAACATGGATGAGACTAATATCTCCGTACAATGAATCGAGTAATGATTTGTTGTATATGAGATCTAAGGGTACATGGGTTATATCCGAAGACCAAAAATAAGAAGTTACATGGGTTGAGGTCGATGCTCAAAAATAATAAGTTAAATGGATTGTAGACTAAGACTAAAAACCAGAAGGTTCATGAGTTAGAGACCAAGACTAAAAGTATGTGGTATATAGGTTGTAGTCCAAAACAAAAAATAATTAGTTACATATTATGTAGACAGAGACTAAATGTTAGATGGTACATGGGTTGTTAGCCTTAGCCCGAAGTATGTACGTGGGTCATATCCCATTCCTAACTAGTTATAATTATCTTGGTATATTTCCTTCATATAATATTTTCTATTCTTATATATATATATATATAATTCCATGTCTAATTCTTATTTTATGATTTCATGTCTTATGATATTTATTCACTTATGATCTATGGCCTTTGAATTTCAAATTGTTATTATGGTCTCTAATATGTAGGTATGGTCTTAAAATGTTATTCTCAAGTTACACACCCTTTTTAATGTTATGCTTATGAATTTCATTTATTTTATCATACTGATCATATGATCTCACCCTATTCATTTGTTTACTATCCCTAGGTTATGAAGAAAGGTTTTGGTTATAATTTATAAAATTGGATGTCTTTATGGAGATATTGAATATCTTTCACGGGGATAAAAGATATTGTTTCCATGTTTCCAAAAAGACTATACTATTATGTCCCCCTGGCATGTATTTTTCTAATGTATTAAATATTCTTATAAAATAATGTAATAACCATGTATATTAGGCCTAGGTCACAATATATTGTATCAATGGAATGGTTTAGTCATCTTTTGGAAACTAGGATGAGAAAATGTTAGTGAGATCCACAGCTATATTTATTAGGATATATCTTGGGATGACTCTAAGGGTTAGTATAATAATGAGTTCACATTTAGGAAAATCTCATGTAATATGGATAAAGGATAGAGTGAGTGGGTTCCTAGAAATAAATCCATGTTTGTATACAGAAAGGGTACGTGGCTCTGGAATATATGTACCTATGGGTAACAACTCTGAAAAGTTTTTCTGGGCCTGACTCCAGGTAATATGGTAGACAACAACGGGCCATGATCCACACCGAGTTTGACACTCCTGGGGGATATTCTTTGGGAAATAAAAAAAATTTATGAACCGTCATTATGGATTAAATTATAGGTTGGCTATGAATAACCTTTGATGAACCAGCGTGTCATATTTTAATAAAGGCTTCATGAATTTTACATCCTATAAGTAATTGTTTTCATAAATATTTGGTTCTATGATATGATAATTAATGCTCACATTATGCTTACAGTTTTAGTCAGTGGTAGGAACTAGACGGATCTATATTAACATTAAATGTGATGGATGATTCTCTAATTAGAATTCAAGGGGGATGATAACTGGATTGAAAGATGTTGTGATCATACCGAATGTGTTTCCACAGAACATGATTAAAAATGTGTACCTTCACCAACAATCAGACCCACCAAGGAAGATGATGAAATATTTTTATATGATTTTGGGTAATAGGGACCAGAGTGAAAAGAATATTTGGTTTTACTAGTTCCAATAATGTGGATGGAATCACCTAAGTGAATGTCTTAGAGGAACATGAGGATTTTTTTATTATGGAAAATAAGGACACAAAGAATGTGACTGTATCAGAGAAATGAAGAGTCTGGTTAATGGAATGGATGATAATGATGGATTAAATATGGTATTATAAATTGATGACTACTATAAATGTTTAAATAATGTGAATTATGAAAATACATGTTATATGGGGAATTCTCATGAAGAGAATCAGTGGGGTGGTATAATTAACAGTTTTTCTACTGATGATGAAGAGACTGCAAATGACCTGTTAAAGATATGTTATTCTCTTCAAATATTTTTTAAATTAAACTTAAAAATAAGGATTAAATTTTGGTTGAGGAAACATAAGAAATGATTTATATTTAATATTATTGGAAAGAGGTATTAATTAATAAGTTGGTGAATCATAAGTAATTGTTTACGAATAAGGTTGGATAGATAAATTATTTACAGAACTCAATGATTATTAATCATAAAATGTATATGTATATTTACTATAATGATTAATTAAGGAATGAAAATGACATGTTGAATAATGATTAGACATTGAAAAGTGATTTCATGGAAAGGTGAAATTTTGATTAAGGTAAGGTAACCCTTAATTAATGCCTAAAATTTTAATAAATATCTTTAGATAATGATATGTTGAATGTGAATAAGTAAATTGGATGGTATGGATTACACTGGAACTGATTATTGAAAAAAAGTCTATATCATCAAGGATAATGTTTAAGACTTCATGGATTTAATGAATATATCCACTAATCATTATAATAACAAGGCATGCATTTTTTCAAAAGGATTATGATAATTAACATTACTTCCTTGTTTCGAGGGAATATGTGATGAGTTTATACACATTTTTGGAATGGGACAACTATTGTTATACTTTAGATATATGGGGGATCAATGTTAATCTGATTTCATAGATTTGTTAAAAAAGATTTGAATTTTCATCTATCAAAAAGGCTATAAGGTTAACTATTTATGGAATGATTATTTTAAAATTTAGGTGATGTTGGTAAGATAAAAGTGTTATTTCTCAATATGCGTATGTATTCATATTGGATATTTTGATCACACTACCTTGTGTTGATGGTAACTAATGGAAAATAGGATGGAATATAATGGGTCTCATGATGTTAGTACATCATGAATTAAAATTTAACATTCCTTTTTAGAGAAAGAGGTGAAGTGGATCAAGGAAAAAAAGGAAGTGGTTATCCAAAAATCAGGACACTATATATTTTTCTGAAAATTCATTAACTGTATGATAAAGAATGTTGATTCAAAAACAATTATCCTAGTACCCCCATTTCTGATGAATCAGATGGTCCCTTAGTTCCTCACGGATTTATGAATTTCATATTGTTAACATTATCCTAATCTTTTTCTCAATCACTCTCTCTCGGAACTCTATTGTAATATTTTTCTTCCAAGTCTAGGTTTCACTTCATACCTTTGTTTGCCTATGTGGAAACATAGTTATATGTTACATTGGGTAACCATTATGGTTCTAAGTTTACCTTTATAATGAGTGTTTTAATATTCATTTTTACAATGGGGGTTTCTCTGAATGAGAATTTTTAGTATTAAACATTTGACAACCTAGATGAATTTTGAGGGGGAAAGTCAGTTTAAGGGTGGTAGAATGTTACACCACAATATTTAGTGAGTTATTTTTTTAAAATTATATTATTATTATTTTTGATATTTTTCATTTCATGCATAAATGGAAATAGTTTATTTTAAATGAAATCATGATGCTTGTATTTCATTATATGTACAAAAATCTAACCAAGCACTACACACAACATAAATCTTAGTTTTCTATAAATTAATCTCTGATGATATCTTGTGTTGCACATAATAATAAACTTCCTCAATAGATTTTCTTAACACGCATGACGTATTTTTAGCGAACAATATTAATCATTAAAATTATATTATTTAATGTAAAAAAATATAAACTAGATGATAAATTATCGTTTATTAATTGTATTAATTATTTTATAAAAATTTATTATTTACACAAGTATAATATGAATTCATATAAATGTATATGAAAAAAAATTAAATATAAAAAGAAAACATATTATTTTTATGCTCCTAAATTTGTTTTATACTAATAAATTAAATTAAATACATTTAGTGAGTGATAATATTGTAATATATATTTTATATACTCAATAGAATATTTTTGATATCCATTTAGTAGATTTGATAGACATAAGACAAGAAAAACCCTAATTTTGTGCTTAAACCCCTATATTTTTATTTTTACCTCCTTTTAATGGAAGAACAATTTAAAATCCAATTTTTGGAACTTTAATTGATTTTATATGTTAGAATAATCCTAATATTTTAATTGAAACATAAAAATTAAGTTAAGATAAATGGTTTATTTTCCTATAAATTTTCAATTTTTAGTGAATAATTAAAAATAATGTATTTTAATTCAAAATAGTATTTTCATTAAATTTATTTATAAGTTTAAATTGTATTGTAAATTTTATTCTATATATAAATATATAATGTTTTTATAAATTAATAAAATTTATGCCATTTAATGTTATTTCACATTGAAATAAGATATAGAAACATAGCAATCTTTTGATCTTTTTTACATTAAAAACCTGCAGTGTCGTCCAATCAACAGGGTTTCTTCCAATTTATTAATTCAAATTTTATAATTATAATTTGTAAAAATAGATTCCATATTTTTAATCAGAATAATTTATAATTTATAATCGTTTTAACTTAGTTTTTTACAAAAATAGTATTGAAATTAATTAAAATTAAATACATCGATTAAGGTAAAAGTTATCTTAACTAAGGACTAAAATGTAAATTTAATAATGAAAATGACCATGATAATTTTCCAAGAGACATTTTATGGCCATTTATTGACACTATAATCACTTTTCTAGAATTTGGTTCACAATTTGATTGACTTGCATCCTGAAAAATGTGGGTGGAATTCTCTCTTCAAATATTTACAAGAGTGTCCCTCCTCCACCACTATAAAAGTCCTCCTCTACTCCCACTTCATGCCACCTCTTAGAACCCATGGATCACCCAAAATACTCTCAAATAAGATCAAAAATAAAACTATTCCGGCTAAATTCCTTCTATTTAATATAAATAAACCCAAGGAAGTATTTTTTCAAAAACCAAAAGAAGATACCCGATTTAGATGTAACATTTTCTCTCAAGCTCTTTTCTATTATTCTACTTATCCACCCCTCCAATAGATTTATTAAATTATTTTATAACAAAAAATAATAAAAAATATAAAAGGATGTTGTTTTTAATGGGTTCTACCTACAGGTGAACACACCTCTATATAATGGCAAATGAATATACTATTTACCTGTACAGCGAACTACCGCCTCACTAAAAGATGATTGATCATTTTTATTTTACCATATATCATGGTGGAAATTATGATGGAAAATATATTTACATATTTCATATGAAATATTAAATATTTATTTAATCTTATGTATAAATTTTTAAAAACATATATTTTTATATTTTATTTATTGTAAATACCATAATATAGTTTGTGGAAGTGTGAACATCCAACCCCACAATGTGATGCGATTCATTCACACACAACATTGAATTTATTAAGGATTGTTTTTGTAGAACTATATGATATATATAACATTATAATGATAATTTAATGATATTATATACATATATACATATATTTCATTATCATTTTTTCATTCAATATGATAAAAATGGAATCATCGTTCATGTGTTCGTATGGCTTACTGTCTCCATAAACGGTGTATTTAATTACATAAATATATATTATATAGTTCATTATAATAAAAATATAATTAAATTAATTGATATTTATATCATTTTTTATATTATGTAATCATTATATAATTAGAATGACCTATGATATAACTAATTAATACACATGTGAAGAAAAAAGCAGATATTACCTGAAGTGAAACCATAACATCAGATTGTTATCTATCACGTAATACAAGGTCATAATCAAACAATATAGGGTATTAGATATAATAATATGATTCTATAAATTATTTTGAAGGAATTGTTATTCATTATAGTGGTGGTTTGAATGTGTATGACAAGATTCAAGATAGAAAGTATGTTGATTTCATATCACTTCTTATTTCTATGAGATACATGCCATGTTCAACACACATTTCTTTTCTATGGTGTATAGAATGAAAATGAATTAATTATATGATTATTATTCATTAATTTATGGTTAATTACATATCTATTCTATGATATTCCTTGAATGGGTTTATGTTTAAAATGATACAAAATCAGTAAGATAGTTATGTCACAATTTATGTTTACTAATACAGATGTCATGTTATGCACACATATTTCTCATAGATGTTTATAAGTCTGCTGGAAGACTATCCTTCTTAGACTATGATCTAGATCCCTTGGGAAGGATTATCATGAAGGGTTATATTTTGCATGTATCATTAAATCAAGATGTTGTATAATAGTGGGTGAAGCTTTGAAAATTCTCAATTATTGTTCTTATTGTTAACCCAAAATGGGGAAAACCATGGATGTTTAATTAACTCACCTATATGCTATATGAGATCTTCGGTATTTCTTATTAGAAGATGAATTATATGGGTTCTTTTTTTATAATGCTTTTTCTTTTGAGTGAATTCAAAATATGACCCTGGAGTTTGGGCTCAGTCACTCTGAGAACTTGTTTTCTCTGTATTCATGAATGGGATTAACATTTTCATCCCAACACTTTCAAAAAAACATATCAACATGTTTGGATACATGTTTATAAACATAGTTGGATTTAATGGAATCCAAATAACCTTTTTGGATATTTCATCATCTATTGGTAATCTAATAATACTAGATAGAGAAATGGAAAACCCATGTTTTGGGAATTATGTAACATTACTGGAAATGAAAGGTATACCAATGGTTGAAAACGTTTGGTAGGATGTAAAACAGTTGGTATAATTTATAACAACATATTTTTAAACCATATCCATGTATGTCGTGACAATAGACATATACCAATGGTTTATTTGAAACCATTCGTATATGTGAATAAATATATACTATACCAACGGTTTTATGTAAACCGTTGTTATAGAGGTGAGATATTCTAATTAGCGATGGTTCTCATATAACCATTGGTAAAAAGTACATACATAACCTATACCAACGGTATAAAACCATTGGCATAGGCTTAGCTCAACAATTCACACTGTATCCTACTGCTCTGTGAGCTGCTATGTGAATTGTACAGCCGTAAATGCAGAATAAAAAATATGAATACATAATACAATAATCAATTATGAATACAATACATTAAAAACTAAATAGGTAATTATATGTGATACAAAAATAAGAATACATAAAAATTTTCATTTTTTATTACACCTATAAGATTGAGTTCATAAATTTGAAGCTAATAATCCAAAATAAGAAAATGAATAAATGAATTCAACAAAACAAAAATATAATGTCCCATAGTTTGGTGCGGCTATCTTTGAACTTATTGATGATGATAATGGGCATGTATCAATGAGCTTGTGTGACATAGGGAATATAGTTGTCCTTGGCTTATTAAATGACATGTGTTTTAGATTAGGGGTAGGAGTTCCTCACATTAGAAGTGGATTGTGGTAGGTTGGACCATGGATTGTTGTGATAAAGTATCAACACAATCCACATATGTTTGGTTAGTTTTCCGTATTCTAGTTTTTTTCACTTAAAATGTTGTCCATTTTAAACAGAAGAGAGAGAGTTAGAGTGATACTGCCCACACGATGCCTCAGATTGAGGCGGGGTTGACTTTTACCCGTCACATATGACCCATGAATCATTTTCCTAAAGTATCAACACAATCCAAATACGTTTGGTTGGTATTCTGTATGCCAGTTGTTGTTTTCACTTAAAATTTTGTCCATTTCAAATAAAAGTGAGACACTTTGAGTGGTACTGGCCACACCAGGCCTAATATTGAGGCTCGGTTGACTCATATACATCATAAATGACCCATGGATAGTTTTTCTAAAGTATCAAAACAATCCGAATAAGTTTGGTCTATTTTCCATATATCAGTTGTTTTTACATAAAATAATGTCCATTTTAAACAAAATAGATACACATAGAGTGCTTCCGGAAACACCGTGCCTCAGATTGAGGCAGGGTTGATTCATTACATGTCAAAAATGACACATAGATATTTTTCCTAATGTATCAACCCAATTTCAATGCATTTGGTCAGTTTTCCGTATGTCAGTTGTTGTTTTCATTTAAAATGTTGATCATTTCAAAAAATGGTGAGACACATTGAGTGGTACTAGGCTCACCATGCCTCAGATTGAGGCAGGGTTGACTCGTACATGTCACCAATGACTCGTGTATTGTTTTCCTAAAGTATCAACAGAATATGAATGCGTTTGGTATGTTTTCCATATGCCAGTAATTTTTTTCATTTAAAATACTGATCATTTCAAATAATGGTTTGACACTTTGTGTGGTACAAGGCACACCATGCCTCAAATTGAGGCCGGATGACTCATACACATCACAAATGACTCATGGATAATTTTCCTAATGTATCAACATAATCCAAATGCGTTTGGTTAGTTTTCTGTATGTCAGTTGTTGTTTTCACTTAAAATGTTGTCCAATTCAAATAAATGTGAGAGACCTTGAGTGGTACTGGCCACACCGGGCCTCAGATTGAGGATCGGTGGACTCATAATCATCATAAATGATCCATGGATCATTTTTCTAAAATATAAACACAATCCGAATACATTTGGTTGATTTTCCATATGTCAATTGTTTTTTACTTTAAACAGTGTCCATTTTAACAAAAGAGAGACACTTAGAGTGCTACCGGCCACACCGTGCCTCGGATTGAGGTGGGGATGACTCGTACACGTCAACAATGACCCATGGATCATTATCCTAAGGTATCAACATAATCCAAATGCATTTGGTCAGTTTTCCGTATGCCAATTTTTGTTTTCATTTAAAATGATGATCATTTCAAATAAAGGTGAGACACTTTTAGTGGCACCGGGCACACCGCACCTCCGATTGAGGCGGGGATGACTCGTACACATCACAAACCACTCATGTATCATTTTCCTAATGTATAAATAGAATCCGAATGTGTTTGGTTGGTTTTCTGTTTGCCAGTTGTTTTCATTTAAAATGTTGATCATTGTAAATAATGGTGTGGCACTGTGAGTGGTACCGGGAACACCGTGCCTTGGATTGAGGTGGGGTTGGCTCATAGATATCAAAAATGAATCATGGATATTCTTCCTATAGTATAAATAAAATCAAAATGTGTTTGGTTTGTTTTTCATATGCCAGTTGTTGTTTTCACATAAAATGTTGTCCATTTCAAATAAAAGTGAGACACTTTGAGTGGTACCGGCCACACCAGGCCTCATATTGAGGTTAGGTTTACTCATAAATGTCATAAATGACCCATGTATCATTGTGATAAAGTATCAACACAATCTAAATACATTTGGTTTATTTTATGTATGTCAGTTGTTTTTAAATAAAATAGTGTCTATTTTAAACAAAAGATAGACACTTAGAGTACTACCGGCCACACTGTGCCTCAGATTGAGACAGGGTTTACACGTACTTGTCAAAAATTACCCATGGATCATTTTCCTAATGTATCAACACAATACAAATGCGTTTGGTCGGTTTTCCATATGCTAGTTGTTGTTTTCATTTAAAATGTTGATCTTTTCAAATAAAGGTGAAAGAATTTGAGTGGTACCGGGCACACCGCGCCTCTGATTGAGGCGGGGTTGACTCGTACACGTCAAAAATGACCCATGTATTGTTGACCTAATGTATAATTAGAATCTGAATGCGTTTGGTCGGTTTACCGAATTCTAGTTGTTTTTTTCATTTAAAATGTTGACCATTTCAAATAAAGGTGTGACACTTTTAGTGGTATCGGGAACACCAAGCCTCTTATTGAGGTGGGGTTGACTCATACACATCAAAAATGACTCATGGATTGTTTTCCTAAAGTATCAACAAAATCTGAATAAGTTTGGTTGGTTTTCCGTATGCCAGTTGTTGTTTTCACTTAAAATGTTTTCCATTTCAAATAAAAGTGAGATACCTTGAGTGGTATCGGCCACACCGGGGCTCGGATTGACACTTGGTTGACTCGTACAAGTCATAAATGACCCATGGATCGTTGTTCTAATATATCAACACAATAGGAATAGGTTTGGTCGATTTTCCGTATGTCAATTTTTTTTACTTAAAACAGTGTCTATTTTAAACAAAATAGAAACACTTAGAGTGATACCAGCCACACCATGCCTCAGAATAAGGGAGGGTTGACTCGTACAGATCAAAAATGACCCATGGATCATTTTCTTAATGTATCAACACAATCCAAATGCGTATTGTTAGTTTTTCATATGTCAGTTGTTGTTTTCATTTAAAATGATGATCATTTCAAATAAAGGTGAGACACTTTGAGTGGTTTCGGGCACACCACGCCTCGGATTGAGGTAGGGTTGACTTGTACACATCACAAATGACCCATGTATCGTTTTACTAAATTATCAATAGAATACTAATGTGTTTGTCCGGATTTTCGTATGCCAATTGATGTTTTCAATTAAAATGCTGATCATTTCAAATAATGGTGTGACACTTTGAGTGTTACCAGGCACACCATGCCTCGGATTGAGGCTAGGCTAACTCATGCACATCAAAAATGACTCATGGATTGTTTTCCTAAGGTATCAATATAATCTGAATATGTTTGTTCAGTTTTCTATAAGATAGTTTTATTACATAAAATGATATCCATTTTAAACAAGATTGACACTTAGAGTGATACAAGCCATATCGTGCCTTAGATTGATGTGGGGTTGACTCATAAACATCAAATATGACACATAGATTGATTTCCTAAAGTATCAACACAATCAAAATTCTCTTAGTTGGTTTTCCGTATGATAGTTGTTGTTTTCACTTAAAATGATGTCCATTTTAAACAAAAGAGATACAATTAGAGTGGTACCGACCACACCGTGCCTCAGATTGATGTGGGGATGACTCATAAAAATCAGAAATGTCCCATGGATCATTTTAATAATGTATCAACACAATACGTGTAGAGACCCGAAGCTTGACGTACATGGACATTACATTACTTTTGCGGAATACTTGGTACATAAAAAAAAATACACACACAAGGATCGTAATAGTTTAGTGTCTTTGGAAACTCAGAACGTAATCTTCTAATCGTGGTGAAAGATCTTCAATATCTCCCATAAAGACCTTCCCTTTTTTTTACCTAAAACCTTTCTTTATATCCTGGGGAAAAGAAAACATAAAAGGGTGAGCTCAAATGCTCAGCAAGGGAAAATAAAGGAAACAAAAATCATATCATATCTTTTTGAAAATCATAACCTGCAAAAGAGATCATAATATCTTAACATGGAATAAATCATAGAAGTGAAAATGAGATCCCCATAATCATAACATAAAACTTGAAACTTTGTGGCATTCACACATAATCATGGAAAATCATTTCTTGTTAGTCATGACTCATTTCCAAGACTATCTTAGCGGACAAAGTCCATTTCTGAACCGAGTTCACTCCTCGTTTCAGTCATGTATCACTGAACCGAAATATCCTTCGGTTCCAGCCATGTCTATATCATGAGATATAAATATTTACCCAATGCATTGGAGGGAGATATAGGTCCCACCCATCTTATAATGAATCCTTTCTTATGTGTGCCACATAATCATAAATCATACATCATCGCATAGCACATGTAACAAAAATGGGATTCTTGAAACATCATGACATCATAAAACAAATCATATAAGGTAAATGACTTCATAAAAATAATTCCCTCACAACATAATCAAATAAATATAATAATAGGGATAAAAACATAACCCTTTATTATCTTAGATGGAAAATAATTTTGATAAAACACTTGAACTCCATTCTTGAGGAAAATATCCTTTCTTCTTCAAAAACACTTTTCTTTTCTTAACATGTCATACAATTATAAACTAAAAGAAGTTGATTAAAAATAAACTTGAAAACTTGTAAAGGAAGATTCTTTGAAATAATGTTTTAAAAATCCATTCATGCCGTATAAGTTAAAAAAAACATTCTTCGTACTTTTGTCGGAAAAGTCAAAAAAGTACCTCGTATGAAAAAACGACAAAAGATTCCTTTCATATTCATTACTAAAAACTCACCGAAGGGTAAAATTGGATTTAAACTATTGTAATTGGATGGAAAAAATATTACATATTGAGGGAACATGGATGTGGATGATAAAATACACCCCAGTAAATACCAAAGTATAAACAATCTCGGATAAAAACGAGATTGTGATATTTCCCTTTACCTTAGGTCCAATTTGCTTTGTACGTGTCCGAAGCTCCTTAATAATGGTTTAAATAATGTTATTGACTTATTCCAGAATCATACATATTGATATGATATCATATATGGTCATATTCTTATCTTCTTGTTAGTAATATTTCATTGTTACTTGTTACTCGGGTCTTTATTGCCTTTTGTTCTTATGCGTGTTTTGCTGAATAAATTTGTATTCTTATTTTAAGGTTATAGATACCTTATATCCAGAATGGTATTAGTGTAACATATATCATATTAATTCATTCAATTCATTTATATAATTACTATGTAATGATGATCATGTAGAACGAGTCGCATCACATCGTGGAGATGGTATTCCGTACGTACGCACGGGTGATGATATCGTTCCTATGATCGTGGAATTGTATTGGAGTATATATATATTATTTAATTATCAATATTACTTTATAATAATCATAAATAGTTACTCATTACACCATTATACCCATCCTTGTAAGGTGGTGGTGGAAAATAGATTACACCACGGCGTGGAGACGGTATTCCGTACGTACGCACGCGCGGTGATTTCATTTTTCTGTAGGATGGATAGAAGGTGAATTAGGGTTGTTTCATATTTATAATAACATATAAGTATGTAAGTAATACTAATTTTATTACTTTATCATGAAACAACTAAAGAAGAAGAAGTTGAAGAAGAAAGAAATTGAAAAGATCGGTAATGGATATTACCTCTTCTTTGGAACGCCTCTTTGAATCCTCCACTTAGGGAACTAAGATTGGTCTTTGAAGAAGAACAGGACCTCTAGGATTATTCTAGGGAAGTGGAGAGGAGAAAATGGCAGGGTTTGTCCGAGCATGAGTGCTCAAATTGGTTTGAGGAGGAGGGGGAGGAGGTGCCCTTTTATAAGGGAGGAGAGGGGCACCTTTGGAATATCTCAAAATATTATTTTATATTAAAGTCAAAATCGGTTTATAATGGTTCTAAAGGGTCTTATTTCGAAGCTAAAGTGGGTATGGGTCGAAAAACTATCATCCAATAGGATTTATACAAGTTTTGGGTATTATTTTAACCTTATCAATTAGATTTAACTCTAAGTTAAATAATTTAACTTTTACCGTGTCTTTTTGTTTTCTTTCACTATATGGTTAATACACTTACTATAACATGCCAAACGAACCCCAAATTGTATATTATTAATACATATATCCTTATCTAAGTAATTTGGCCTAACCTTAGATTTTTAGGAATAAAATTACAATTAATAATATAATATTTGATTTAAAAACTATTTTGTGTCAATTTTGACACTATTTGATATATGATTTTTGTGAAAGTCATAACAGAATTATATGTTCGAACCAAGTTGACTAAATCAACACTAATATATCATAGTAACCTATAAAATTATTGGAATTCATAAAAAGTCTTAAATTACATTTATTTTGGTATTTATAATATCAATTATTTCAATATTTCATTAATAAGATAATTACTGCATCATCGTTGTGTCATAAATATATTAGCTTATTTGATGTCACAAAATTACAAATAAAATACCATCATGTATAAAATCTTTTTAGCTTTCTAATGAATATTTACAATCTAATTTATCTTATGTAAAACCCTATATTAAAAATGTTTTAGTAAATATACTTTGATTTTAACTCTTTTAACTCTTCTTTGAATTAAATAATAATAAATGTCCTAATCTATTCCAAGTGGGCCTAAATGATAATATTTTACACTTAAGGTTGTTTTTGGTCGAGATACACTTGTCCAATAGAATTAGGACATGTGTTAGGGTAATATTAATATCATTCTTACCCTTAATTACCCTATTTACTTTTAACCGTGGTAAATAAAAGTAAAAAAGTTACTATTCAACAAAAATTATTTTCATCTCATTGAACCACATTTTACTTACTGACATCAACCGTGTCTCTAGGATTTTTGAAATTCCATTCACAGAAGCGGTAAAATTATGTTTTATGAAAAATTCAGGTTTTTAACTACCACTTAGTAGTTTCACTATTCATCAAAAATTGATGTTTTTCAGAACAATGCCAAAATTTCATCCTAAGCTATATTTCATATTCCGAATTCAAAAATGAAGTCTATTTTACCAAATTCATAACATAGAAGTTGCATTAATTAATTTCATAATTAAATCCCGCTGTTAAAACAAATAGCGTGTTTTTAAGAAATAATATCTATCAAAAGATTGACACTTGATTATGTCTGGTTTAAATGTGAAATTACATTCAATGACCAACATTGTATTAAATTGTAAAAATATATTATAAATATACTTTAAAACCACTCAAATTAATAATTTATCACTATTAATTATTTCGACTAAAAAAGTTGTTTTTAATTATAATTTAGTAATTTTCACTATTCATCAGAATATGAAAGTTATCCGAAAAGTACCAAAATTTCACCTTAGGCTAAATTCGATAATCCGAATCCAAAAATGAAGTCCATTTTGAGAGCTAAAATTTCTAAAATTTAAAAAGTGGTTATTACTATTCATAACGGCTAGTTTTAATAACATTTTAATAGCATATCATTGTTTCGTGAAACTCAGTATTGCGTACCACACACGCTATCGAGGAAGGTTGTGATTGCGTGTAATGCAAGGCAGGTCAGAGATATGTGTTGTGAAATCTCCTTTTGGTGTAGCGTATAACATAATACATTAATGAAATTAAAAAGAATATTTTTCATAAAATCTCGGGGTGTTACAATACGAATGCGGTTGCTCAGTTTTCCATATGCGAGTTGTTGTTTTCATTTAAAATGTTGATCATTTCAAATAATGTTGTTACACTTTGAGTGGTACCAGGGACACCACGCCTTAAATTGAGGCGAGGTTGACTCGTACACATCAAAAATGACTAGTGGATCATTTTCCTAAAGTATTCACACAATCCAAATGCATTTTTTCAGTTTTCTATATTCCAGTTGTTGTTTTCACATAAAATGTTGTCCATTTCAAAGAAAAGTTAGACAATTTGAGTGTTACCGGCCACGTTGGGCCTCATATTGAGGCGAGGTTGACTCATACACTTCAAATATGACTCATTTATCATTTTACTAAAGTATCAACACAATATGAATGCGTTTGGTCAGTTTTCCTTATGCCAGTTGTAATTTTCACTTAAAATGAAGTCCATTTTAAACAAAAGAGAGACACTTATAGTGGTACTTGCCGCACCGTGACTCAGATTGAGGTAGGGTTGACTCGTACATATCACAAATGACCCATGGATCATTTCCATATGATCTATCCTTAAACAAAATAAACATTTGTAGAAAATGAAAAATGTCTGCAAATGGATTATACTTAGGAGTGGTTTTCTTCTTCCTAAATCAAAAGATAAAGTTTGATGATGCATGGTATGAAACTAAATTTGAAAATGGAGTATGGAATCTGACCCATAGATCCATGGTCGTTAAAAAAGGAGTAAAGTATGGAACTCTTTACTTGATTTAAAATTCATGCAGAACTGAAATGATCAGAAGTTCAAGTTTTGATGGTCTAAAAGAATGGAACTGAAAGATTATTGACCATAGTGATAATAATATTAAAGTTATTAAGACTATGAACCCTAAATGGTACAGGTATGGTGTGATCTATTGATCAGAGTAGGATTCCACCACATCGTGCATCGGATTGAGGTGGGATTGACTCATACACATAAAAAATGACCAATGTATCGTTGTCCTAAAGTATCAACAAAATCCAAATACGTTTTTTTGTTTTCTTTATGTCAGTTGTTGTTTTCAATTAAAATGTTGTTCATTTCAAATAATGTGAGACACTTAGACTGATACCGGCCACATCATACATCAGATTGAGGCAAGGTTGACTCGTACACATCAAAAATGTTGTCCTGGGTACCCAGTTTCCCTTCGGATGTGGCACAATTTCACTAAACTGTGTGACAACCATGAACCACATATGATTGGATAAAAATACAATATTTTCTCTAAAAGCACGTATGTAGATACAAGGGAAAA
The DNA here is from genome assembly GCA_963277665.1 of Viscum album. Taxonomy (NCBI): domain Eukaryota; kingdom Viridiplantae; phylum Streptophyta; class Magnoliopsida; order Santalales; family Viscaceae; genus Viscum; species Viscum album. The sequence goes on along the minus strand of OY728137.1, from coordinate 1,504,808,270 downwards.
ATAAAATTCCAAAAAAATATAAAAATTACCTCATAATTAAATAATAGTTGTGAAACTTGGCAAACCATGAACCCACCTGGACAGCCCAGCCCCCCCCCCCCCACTTGGACAACCCCCCCCCCCCAATCCCATACCCCACCTATACACTCCCACTATATACCTTGAAAACATGAAATTGAAATTAAAAATACCTTAAATATGATTTTTTTTCTTCAAAAAAACGCAAATATTATGACTCAACTCCAAATGCTAAAAATGATGACATATTTTTTGCAATTATGATGTTGTTTCTGACCTTCAAGGTTGAAGAAAATCATGTTTTCCTATGTAATAATACTCATCGGAGTGTTCTAAAAATAAATAGGTGGGTTTAGAAAAGAAAATTAAAGTGTTAGAAGTAGGATTTTAATAGAGGGTTTTGAAATTTTTAATTAAATAGATCTAACTCATATAGAAGATAAATATTTCAGAATATCCTAAAACTGACACATAATTGTAAATTAAGAGATGCCTCAAAGTGGTGTAAATGAGGATAATTGAATTTGAATGCCAATAAGGGAGGTATCAGGAGAACACCCTAATGGATTATGAATTCCTAAGGAAATATATTAATGATACTTATATGAATCACCATTTATATATTTACATTGGTTTTATTGATGGATAATGATCTTCATTTTCATGTGCGGAGTTGGGTTGACCTCAAATCACTAAATGGGGGTCCACTCTATAGTTCTGAGAATATATTATCCAAAGCTGTTAAGCTTCCACCTATAAACATGACAACTTTATATCAGTGCCTACTAGAATTTCATGACATTTAAGGGAAATGTGTTTTGTGAAAAGGTTATGCTTTATAGGGAAGTTCATGAATGATAGGTTTTTTTCAATATGTGTATGGAATTCATTAATTAGGATGGTTTATTCCATTTTACCCATGTTATAGTGTATGTTTAGGATTAGTTATTGCATTTAACAAGTGTTCTAGTTTATGTTTAGGTGAGGTGAGTTAGAAACCCAGTTAGGCATGTCATTAGAACATGGGTTAATCTATTTAACAATGTAGTCTTGGATTCTAGGGATGAAAGTGTTTTTGGTGAGCTAAATACTACCCACTCTATAGTATGGCCAACACATCATATGGGCATACCCATGAATCAAAGGGATGTTTAAATTGGATATTTTCAGCAACCCATTTGGCCAAACATACTTTTCACCATAAGCGATTGGCCATATATATTTACATGGCTATCCAAGTCACGTAATCTATGTACATTTCCAGGATACTAGATTATCTTAGATACCATGTGAATCCTTATACCATAAAGTCATTATTAAAACCATTAAAAACAACTTATTAAACAACATAATTTTTCAAAGATAATCAAATTGAACATAAATCAATAATACTATTGGATATATCAAGTAAAATGAAGTCATACTATCTTAAATCCTAAATGACCACCCACAACCATGATTAATTTCCACAAAGCTATCCTTTCTACCAGATCAAAAGAGAAAAAAATGGTTACAGAACAACAAATCCAAGGTATAAGAAATAGTTGCAGAACAAAAAAACCAAGTTATCACATTCATATTTGAAGTGTAAAATAAAAAATTTCATTGATTGAAGATGTATCGATCACTTAAAGAATTATGATAGGCTGGGGAATATGGAGATTCAATTTAGGGCACCAATTGAGTGGAGGGTGACCTACAATCGAGCAGAGGGGGAATTGGACACCTGATCTACATTTAGGGTAAAACATTCTCAATGGTTTTTGAAAACCGTTGTGAATGTATGTATAATAAGGCCTATACCAATGGTTTGTATAAACCGTTTTTAAAACGAGGAAAAATAAGTCATATACCAACGGTTCAAGCAAACTGTTTGTATACATAGCCATTCCCAATGGTTTATCTAAACTATTGGGATATAAGCATTGGTAGAAGTGGGATTTCCAGTTGTGTTAAGATTCTGGTAGAGGTTGATATTTATAAAAATTTAGTGGATGATGTTCTTTTAACATTAGATATGAGAGTATTAAGTTTAATTTTTTTATCAAAGGAATTTAAAGTTCGGTCTAAACTATAAATTTTATGGGAACATGGTCTCTAAATGTAATTGGAACAAGTTATATACCTATTTTAATATTAGGGTGCATGAAGATGATAGTTACAGGAGAGATATTGGCAAGGCTATGGCCCCTTCCTCTTGTTATGGACCTTCCATGAATAAGGATGTTCGTTCTCATAAGTGTGGACCAAATGGAGATCATTATACACATGTAGATGTTTCTATGGAACCATTTTTTGGATTTCATCTAATATTTAAAATTTTGTCAAATATGATGATATGATCTGTCATCCCCATGATACTCCTGACATTTCCCCTATTTCAGTTGAGATATTTCATACCCATTTCACTATTCTCCCTAGTCTGGTACCCATGATGGAATTCATGTTAAGATGGTTTGGAGTGTGATATTCTCCTTAGATACCAACATGAGGATCAAAAAGATGTATATTCTCAATATACAAGAGGTGGGGTCAATTATATACATTAAAAATTACATTGGAACGTTTAAATATGGTTATGTTTAACAAAGATAAACAAGGTAAATTCACAAAACCTCTACATTCTAAAAACATTCTTGATTCTGGAAATGTGATTCCAAGAATGTAATTCTGGATATTTGGTTCCGGAAATGAAAATTAACAAAATATTACAAAGATAAAGATTCTACCTTAAATCATATAGAATCTTACTAAATCAAAGTATACAAGTATAAGAACATATAAGATAGTTATACTTTCCTTGACAACCAAAATTGCACAGGAAAACATGAAACAAAAGTAGTAACAAGTAGTAAATATTTTAGCCCAAAGAGAAGGGTATCCAATAACCTTGGAAAAAGGTCCCTTGATTTATACTTTCATGAAAGTATGTCTTACCCACACCAGGTTAAGCCCTCGATAGAAATATCAGGGTATGTTTTACTATCCCCACAATCCCTCAACTTCAAGGTAGTCGGCACATCTGTCTTCCTCAGTATTGAAGTCCTCGAACATTAAGGTAGTCGGCACCTCTGTCTTCCTATCCCTGGAATCCCTCAAATGTACTCAGCATCATTTGGAGTTGCATTAAGCCATTCTGAACAAGAATTTCAGTATGCACTAAGCATGTGAGTCACTCTCACTAAAAATCACTTTAGAAGCATGTAATTTCTAGATTGATCAACCTGTTTCCCACTATTGAGCTCATTCAAATGGTCTCCAATTTATAGGTAAATCTCCAATGGTCAGCTCCCTCATCAAACGGTCATATTTTTCCTTGAATTTTGGATGGACATGTACAAGTGTCACTCAAACAACGGTTAGTTAGTAACTGAATGAATGACATCGTTTTATAACCAAAACAAGAGTAAGAAAAAATATGGTTGCTTGACCTAATTCATTTTTTTGTTTGTAAGGAATAAAAGGTTGGAGTCTAACCAAAAACCATTCATTGTTTATAATACATGAATATTCGGATTCTGTTTTCACAAGAATTTAGTATCTGAATTCTAAAGAATTCTTGAGTCTAAATTTCCTGGAAATACAGATTCTGAATTCACATGAATTCAAAACCTGAACATAGAATGTTTAAAGTCAGAATTCATAGAACTTGGAGTCTAAACTGTGAATGTTTGGAGTCTGAATTTGTAGAACTCAGAGTCAAAACTCAAAAAGTTTGGAAACTGAATTCAGAGAATTCAGAGTCTGATCTCGTAAGTGTTCGGAGTCTGAATTTAGGGAACTCAGAGTCTAAACTCTGAAGAGTTCAGAGTCTAAATTTAGAAGAATTCGGAGTCTGATCATAGAATGTTTTGAGTTTCAATTCAGAGAACTCTAATTCTGATCTCATAAGAGTTCAAAGTCTAAATTCAGAGAATTCGGAACCATAATTAGTATCCTATAAACAGAATGCTATATATCTAAGTATTTATATGTTTTTGAGGGATTAGATATGAAATCGAATATTATACTTAGACATAAAATGAGTTAGACTAAAATAATAAACAATGAAAAACATGGTAAGGATAAATTTCCTTAGTGAAAGAATATTTTCCTTATCAAGTTAAAACATTGGGTAAATTATATTTTCCATAAGATAATGTGTTTGTGATTATCAAAACAAGAATGAATGGAAAAGTATTAAGGAATCCTTCATGAATCAACAATATCCCCCTTTTTGGAAAGCAAAAACATCCTTACGAAAAATAATATAAAGACATGGAAAATAAAACTTATCTCCCTTAACACATGGGCAAACATGAATTTGACTAACTTCCCCTTAGGCTTTGGAAACACTAAGAATCATATTATATATTTTTGGATTGATACTTAGCATTTTATTGCATACAGAAATCTCCTTGGATAAGAACTTCCCATTAAAGGAAGTCCCCCTTACTTATAGAAATTTATTCTTTACTTGGTATACTTTTTCCTTTCTCCCCCTTTTCGATTTTCTAAAGGAATTAAAGGGATGGAAAAGAAAATATGGTACCTGAAAAATTAGTACTAAACATCCAAAATACAAGTAACCAAAAATTTCATTATGATTGGAAAAATTGTGCAAGGAAGGAAAACAACAGAAGATCAGAATTTAATAATATTATTCTTCCTTCTTCTTCGGTATCCATTTCTTTACTATGGTCTTCAGCTTCTTGAGCTCCATGTGATCATCCTCTGCTCATTTTAGAATCTAATCCTAATCCTCTATTTTCATCTCTAAGGCTTTAATTTTTCCTTCCTTATCCTTAAGAATATTAGCCCAAGCCTTCAAGGCTTCTTCCTACGTGATAATCTTTTATTCTATCTAAATACTGTGATCTCATCCTCTCTTCAAACTTTGAGCAATTGAATACAACTTCCCATTCATATCTTTTACATCATGAACTCGAGAATTTTGTTCCACAGTCATATTTTCAAAAAAACTGTTTGTGAGATCCTTGATCTTCACATATTTGGTGTAAAATTCCTCCTTGACACATTCCTAGAACTCATCAATATTTACCATGTCCTCTATAGTTTTCCTTGACCAACTGGTCATCATTTTGCAAAATATATTTTGTTGGCTTCGTAGTTAATGAAAAAATTCTTGAAATCGGCCTCAATCTTGACACACTTACCCATCACGATGGATACTAAATCCGATTTATGATTCAATAAATTTTGAATCATTTGGAATATCGAGATTATGCTTGGAAATATTGGTATTGTTCTAATAAGATTCTTCAAATATTGGACAACAATATCATGTCCAAGAGACAATGATTCGAAATCATAAACTTTGCTTGGTGTGGATTCTTTCTCTATTTCAAATGCATTCCTCTTCAATGATCCACCAACTTCTTTGTTCTTCACAACAACTTTGGTAGGTGTATCAACTAACACTAGTTTTCCCTTATCAGCTTTTTGAATGGCTTCCTCATCAGGAGATTTATGTTAACTATCAGATAGTTGAACATCTTATCTTCATCTATCTCTTCTTTCTCAACTCCTTCCTCAGCTTACTATGGGTGTATGATATCATGATTAGAACTTATTCTTCAGATAGCTTATTCACTTCCTCATCAACCTTATCATCTTCACCTTTATCATCTTTACCAAGGGTAGTAGGCTTTGAAGACTCAGCTTCCGAAGTTCAGATTGAAATCTTCTCATATGGGATTTCCTTCTCATGAAATTCCTCTACTTAATAATGAGATCTTGAGTATCACCACTGACTTTTTCTTCTTCTTATTCTTATACTTATTCTATTTCTTTTTCATTGTCTTTTTCTGGAGTCACACACTTATTTCACGGTGTCTATGGTAAATTTTCCATCAAGAGTTATTCTAGTACTGAGATATTCTTAGATTCCCTCTCAGAATCCTTTAGAATGGATTGCACAATATCTGCTTTAGTCATCTTCTTCTTTTGGTGTTTTATTTTTCTTTCTTTTCTAGCTCATCAGTAGTTGTTTCCTTTAAATCTGTTCCTTCAGTAGGATCCAAACAAAAGCTAGTCTCCACTGATTTATTTTTCTCATTTTCTTCCCTCCATTTGTCTACTACCTCATCCAGATAGGATTTTTGCTTCTTTGGATTCGGTGGTGCAGATTGGGATTCCTTCGCCATTGGTCTTTTCTCCTTATCTTCCACATCATTCAGCTTTCTCTTCATTCCACCCTATTTAGAAGGTTCAACCACCTCTAGTTTCTTTAAAATAACTTCATCTTCTACATCAGTCAAGTCAAATAATTCTCTGGATTCATTAGAAAAATTAATTTTCCTTCTTTTCAGAGTATCATCACTTACTAGAATAACATTCCAATTTCTTGGCTTAGAAATACAAGGTATTTTGAAAGACTCTAAACGTCAAAAAATAATCTTTGAGGGAATTTCTGGATACATAATAATCTAAGCCTTCAATTTTCGATTTTTTATATTCTCAATTGTAATCAGAATATGCTTAACTAGGTTTATCTTTCTTAGATTCACCAAGAAATCCAAGATATGCATGCCACACTTCTTCAATGTATCCTTGTAGCCTTTTCTCAGAATGATGAATCCTTGAATCCAAAATTCAAGAATCTGATAATTCTTTGATAGGTGAACAATCTTCAGAGTCTATACATCTGAAAGACTGAGGCAAGCCATATCCTTTACCTTATCATAACATCCATTAACATCATGCAGATTTTGTGAGTAGAACTCTACCTCACCCTCATAAATAATTCAAATAAAACTAGCTGCCTTGTTGTAAGAAAGAGCGTAAGTCATACAATATCTCTTCAAAGAGAACCTGTCTTTTCCTTCTTCCATGAAAAATATTGCTGACTCATAGAACTCAACCAACAAGTCCGGATACACCGGATCTTGTGCCTTTGGTTTAAAGAAGTAGACACTTTCCCATCGATTTAGCTTGATATTATTTGAGATTAGAGAATCATACTTAGCAAGGAAACATGGATGTGCCAACCTTTCTCTGTAAATCGTCCATTCAGAAATTGGCTTGGTAGTTGACAAGTCTTTCTGGGAAGATACTTTGACAAATATTCGGAGTTGGGTAAGATCTGAGAAATTCAGAACGAGCTTATGTAGGAGGGCAGAGCTTTAGCACGCACGAGCTTCAGTATCGGTGTGAGAAAACCATCGAGGGTCCTTTATATATGAATTTTGGGTGAAGCTTCAACATCTATACCCAATCCAATAGATGACAAATATTCAGATCATACCTGATGACTGAGATGACAACCGAAAAGAAATTTTGATAAAATCTGACCTTTTGAGATTTTTAAATAAAAACATTCTGATTTAAGGAAAATTAAATATGAAAAAAATGAAAATAGATAAAAATACCAACAATTAAAAGATTATTATAAAAACATAAGAAATGAAACATACCTTTCAGATTCCAAGGAATACTATTCATATTGAGGAAAATTATTTTTGAAGCACTTTAGATTCTGAAATTTTTTTATTACGAAACAATTTTTAAAACAAAAAAAACTCCATTACAAAAATTTTAAGTAGAAAAATCATCAATATGAAAATATTAAGGAAAAAAATTTGGACAATGAAAAATAATTTATACTATGAAAAAATTTTCATTAAGAATGATTTAGAAAAACTGACTACAAATTTTTTTAATACGAATGATTTAGAAAATCTGATTACGAAAATTTTCATTACAAAAGTTTTAGAAAATATGACTATGAATATTTTCATTATGAAGGACATAGAAAATATTACTATGAAAATTTTCATTATGATAGATTTAGAAACTTTATTACAAAATTTTTCATTAAGAAAAATTTTGAACATACTAACAAGAAAATGTACTTCCCCTATGAAAAAGAGTTTGTTACTGTAAAAAGATTGGTGTTAACAAGAAGTTAATAAGGATGATTACCTTGTGGTTATCATTCCAAAATTATGTTTAATTTATTCAAATCAATCATATGGTAATGATTTTATGAAAATATCATAATATTGATCTTGTGTTATGATAAATTGAACAATGATATCGCCTTTTGTGTGTGATCCCTACGAAAGTGATGCTTAATATCTATGTGTTTTTTACAAGAGTGATGTGTCGGGTTTTTACATAAGAAAATGGACCTAGTATTATCACACAAAATTTTTGTTTTGGTAAACCTCATACCATAGTCTGTGAGTGTGTGTTTCATCCACAACACTTGAGCACAACAACTTCAGGTTGCCACATATTCATCTTCAACAGTGGCAAATGCTACCGAGTTTTGATTTTTGCATGACCAAGAAACTTATTAATCTCCTAAGAAATGAAAATTTCTGAATTTACCTTTCATATCCATTCTACAACCAACAAATTCAGTATCTGAAAAATGTTTTAAAACAAAATAATTTCTAGAAGTATTAAAGAGTCCTAGAACTATGGTTCCCATTATGTAGTGAAAAATCCATTTCACTGCCATTAAATGAGATTCCAAAGTATTGGATTGATATATTTCACATAGTCATACTAAAAACATTAAGTTTGGATGACTAGATATCAAGTAAATTTGACTTCCTATCATACCTCTTAAAGATGTTTGATCTATTGGTTTCCTAGATTCATCAAGATCAGGTGAATTTGAGGCACTAATTGGAGTATTTATACTCTTAGTGTTTTCATATACATACTTTTTAAGAAGATATTTAGTATACATATGTTGGGATATATAGACACCTTCTGGTTTTTGAGAAATATGAAAACCAAGGAAAAATATTAACTCACCCTTCAAACTCATTTCAACATCAGATTTCATTAGATCTACAAAGGAATCAGTTAAATATTGCTGAGTTGAACCAAATATATTGTCATCAAAATAAATATGAACAATAAAAACATTTTTCTTATCCTTCTTTATAAAAAGGTTTGGATCAACATTTCCCTTAACATAATTATTTTGAAGCAAGAATAATATAATTCGATCCTACCAGGCTCAATGGGATTTCTTAAGTCCATACAATGCTTTGGTAAGTATGTAAACTTGTTCAGGATATTTTGGATCTTCATAACCAGGAGGTTGTTCAACAAAAATGTCCACTTGTACAAAACCATTAACAAAAGAACATTTAAAATCCATTTGAAAAATATTGAAATTGAAGAATGCTACGAAGGCATGTAAAATACGAATAGATTCATGTCTAGCTACTGTCGCATAGGTTTCTTCACAGTCTATTCCTTCTTGTTGAGTATAGCATTTAGCAACTAATCTACCTTCATTTCTTACTATGATTCCATCTTCATCACATTTATTTCTGAAGTCCTATTTTACTCCAATAATAGATGTTTCCATAGGTCTTTCAACCAAGGTCCAGTTTTCATTCCTTTTGAATTCACTTATCTCACCTTTCATAGATTTTATCAAATCATTATAACCTAAAGCATCCCCAGTGATTTTTTTTCTAATTAGGAAAAAATGCATGATGTTATTTTTCATTCCATAAGGAACTTCTAGTCCTTACAGGTTGATTTATATCACCAATGATACTATCACTGGGATGATTCTTTAGAAACAACTGATTTGGGATTTGTAAAACCTGTTCATCAACATAGGGTAGGATGTCATTTGGGGTAAATGTTTCAGAAATATCTTCCTGGACATTTTCCTTGTCATAAGGTTCTCCAAAAAAATGTTGATAATCAGTTATGAAATCACATCTGAATATATAGGTTGAGGTTATTTAAAAACAAAAGGATCAGTTTCATCAAATTTAACATGTACTGTTTCATTAATAGTACACATGTTTTTATTAAAAACTCTATAAGCCTAAGAATTTGTGGAGTAGCCTATGAAAATTCCTTCGTCATATTTTGGTGTGAATTTGTGTAAATTATTTTTTCTATTAAGAATAAATATCTTACAATCAAAAACCTTAAATTTGGAAAGTCTAGGTTTTCTACCATTCCATAACTCATAAAGTGTTTTATTATGAAAAGGTCTAATTAAAACACGATTTATAGTATAACAACCAGTACATACAGCTTAAACCCAAAAATGTTTGGCTACTGAATATTCACTCAACATGGTTCTTGTTATCTCTTGAATAATTCTATTTCTTCTTTCAACACCACCATTTTGATGAGGTATTCTGGGTACTGAGAAGTTATGAGTAATGCCTTTTATACTACAAAAAGATTCAAATTCAGAATTTTAAAATTATACTCCACGATCACTATGAATAGATATCAAAGGAAGGTTTTTCTCATTCTTAACTTGGGCTCTAAATCTTTGAAATAAGAAAAATATTCATGTTTCATTGCTAGAAAATAGATCCACGTAAATCTACTGTAATCATTAACTAATAAAAATACATAATATTTGTCTCCAATGCTTCTAGTTTGTGTTGGAACAAAAATATCCACATGCACTAACTGTAATGCATATGTGGATGAGACTTCACTGATTGATTTAAAATTTGATTTATTTTTATTTCTATATTGAAAATGATCACAAACTATTGAAGAATCAGATCTAAGCTCTGGTATATTTTTAATTATTCTTTTCTTAGATATTTTCCATAGCTTCCTAAGGTTACATTGTCCTAAGACTCAATGCCACAACCAAGAATTATTTTCCTATAAACTAAGCCAAGGTAGATCTTGGCTCCTTTGGTTATCTATATTTAGTGTGTAAACATTCTCTTTCATATTGGTAGAAATAATAAACTCTTCCTTGGAATTTTTTACTAAGCACAGGTCATTCCTAAAATTCAAAATGTAACCATCATCACATAATTGACTTATTCTAATAAGGTTTTTCTTAAGACCCTTAATAAATAAAACATTATAAATCAATGTTTTCTCAAGAAGAATGATGTTACCTTTACCAATAATTTCTCCTTTAGCATAATCATTGAAAGTTAATTTTCCTCCTTTGATCTTGATAATCTTTTCCATGATGTTTTTGTTACCAGTCATGTGGTTGGAACATCAACTATCCATTTACCATGTATTTCTATTGGTACTTTCATTAGATTCTTGAATATAAGTGTATTAGACTTTCAAAACCCAAGATTTCTTCGATATGGGAACATCAGAATGAAAAATTTTAGGAATCCATATTTTCATAGAAAAATAAGCTTTATGAAAACCTAAAGACAGAGTTTTTTTAAGGATCAATTTTTTCCCAATGTACACCACACTAACACATAGTGCAGAAAAGATCACTTTGAGGAACAAAATAATTATTACTAAAAATCGGTTTAGAACTAGTATAACCAAGTCCAGAATTATTCCTTAGAGGTCGAATTTGAGAATACATATTATCAAAACCTTACTTAACTAAGGTAAAGATTGATAGAAACTTTATCAAAGAAAATATCTCTGACTTTAGACCAATAACTATGTTCTTATATTCCAAAACATTATCTTTAGCACTAGATTTAGGCTCGAAAGAATTTTTCTTAGAAATTACTTTTTCTAGATCATTAGAAAGTTTTATCCTTCTCAGAATTTACTTCCTCGATGTTTTATGAAATACTATCAAAATCAAGGGTTTTCTTATCAATATATTTAGAATGATCTAATATTTCCTTAGTATGTATAGAAATCTTTGAATTTACCTTATCACGTTTTTTCATAACATTAGAATTTTCATTCTCAAGAAGCTTAAAAACCCTATAAACTTCTTCATAGGTAGGTAAAGTATTATCTTCATCCGTCAAAGATTCTTCATCCGAGGATTCATAATATTTACTATCAATAAATTAGTATTCAAGGATACATTGGTCATGGATTTAGTATTTTTTACCATTTCCATTAAGAAATTATTTTCAATAGGTAATATGGCTATTAGACAAAGATTATTCTGTCCAGAAGATTCGTAATATGATGATTCATCTGAAGAGTCAACACCATTGGCACTCCATGTGTCAATAGCATTCAAAAATATCTTAGAATTACCTTTGTAGTACATATTTATATTCCTTTCATAATGATTTTCCTTTCTTTAATTTCTCTTAATCATAGGAAAATTAGGCCTTATATGTCCAACTCTTTTTCCTTCATAACAAGTGACTTCAGAGTCTTTCTTATCATTTATTTATTTCTTCATGTATTTGTACTGAAATTATTTATTCCCAACTATCTTGTTCATTATTCAAGAAATATTAGAGAGTTAATTCTCAAAATGTTCAATTTCACTAGATTTAGATAAAATCATGACCTTCTTAGATTTATATCTTGTAACTCTCTCAAGAGTTTTAGCTTTCATATGATTTGATGTAGTTGTAAAAGCAACACTTCCATTCCCATTCTTCTTCTTAACATTGTCAGCATCTCTCTTAATTCTAGTCTCATGTTGAAGAAGAGTTTCAAAATGTTCATTAAGAGTAATCTCTGAGACTTTCATATTCTCATGTATAATTGTTCTCTTTGATTCACACTCATTAGGAATGACATTTATAATCATGTCTACAAGTGCCTCATCATCTAATGTTTTTTCTCCCATATATTTTAAGATGTTGACAATAGTAATAAATCTCTGTTGTACCATACATATATGTTCTTCCTATGGAAAGGAAAAACCAGAGTCCTCATCTTTATGCATAGCTATTCTAGTTTCAATGACTTTGGAAGTACAAAAATGAGTATCTTCAAAATTATTCCAAATACAATTTGCGGCTTCACAAGATGAAATATGGCTATAAATATTCCTAGTCATGGAACACAACAAATTATTTCATACCTTGAAGTAAAGTTGATTTTATGACTTTTCTTGATTTGGTAATGTTATGAATTACTTATCCGGAATCTTGTAATCTCTAGTGAGCATAACAATGTTGTCAACTCCAATATTGATAACAAAATTATTCATACGATCTCTCCAATATTCGTAATCATTCCCATCAAAAATAGTTGGTATAATAGGATTAAGATTTTCAATCAAACGAACATTCAATCCTACAATATTAAAGAAAATCATTCCACACATACATTTCAGTAGTAAAGATAAGTGGACAAGGAAAATATTCCTCAGCATGAAAAAATCAGAACATTGAAAAACTTGAGCTGGAAAACATATATGTGAATATAAGTATTTTAGAGACCTTCTCTGATACCAATTTTTAAGATTTTATAAAGTATGATATTCTCCTTAGATACAATCTTGAGGATTGAAAATATGTAGATGCTCAATTTACAAGAGGGGGGTGAATTGTATACTTTAAAAAATTCCTTTTGAACTTTTAAAGATGGTTATGTTTTACAAAGTTAAACAAGGTAAATTCACAAAAAATCTATGTTCTAAAAACATTATTGATTCTAAAAATGTGATTCCGAGAATGTAATTATGGAAAGTAGGTTTCAGAAATGAAACATTACAAAATTTTACAAAGATAGATATTCTACATTAATGCATATAAAATCTTACTAAATCAAAGTATACAAGTATAAGAAAATATAATATAGTTATACTTTCTTCAACAACAAAAAGTGCAGCGGAAAACTTGAAACAAACAAGTAACAAGTAGTAAATATTTTAACCCAAAGAGAAGGGTATCCAACAACCTTGGATAAAGGTCCCTTGATTTATACTTTCATAGATGTCTGTCTTACCCACACCAAGGTAAGCCCTCAATACGAAGATCAGAGTCGGTCTTGCTATCCCTGCAAGCCCTCAACTTCAAGGTAGTCTTCACCTCTGTCTTCCTCGGCAAGGAAGTCCTCGAACTTTTAGGTAGTCAGCACCTCTATCTTTCTATTACCAGAAATCGTTGAATGTACTCAGTAACATTTGGAGTCGCATGAAGCTAATTCTGAAAAAGAAGTTTAGTACGTACTATGAATGAGAGTCTCTCTCACTAGAAATCTCTTCAGAAGCATGTAATCTGTAGATTGATCATATTGTTTCCCACTATTGATCTCATTCAAATGAGATCTTTTTTATAGGCACAACTCCAACAGTCAGCTCCCTCCTCCAATGGTTATCTTTTTCCTTAAATTTCATAGAAACCTGTACACATGTATCTCAAACAATGGTTAGTCAGTAACTGAATGCACGAAATATTTTTATAACCAAAAAAATAGTAACGAATGATATGGTTGGTTGACCAAATTCATTTTTTAGAATGTAAGGAATAAATGTTCAGAGTCAAACCAAAAACCATTCACTCTTTATGATACATGAATATTCAAATTCTGTTTAAAAAAAATAAGAACATGAATTCTATAGAATTCTAGATTATGAATATCAATGATATTCGGAATCTAAATTCACAAAAATTAGAAACCTGAACATAGAATGTTAGGAGTCTGAATTCTGAGAACTTGAAGTCTAAACTCAGAAAATTCAATGTCTGAATTTAGATAAATTAGAGACTGAACTCAGAAAGCTCAGAACATTAATTCATAGAATTAAAAGTTTGATCTCGTAAGATATTGGAGTCTGAATTCAGATAACTAAGAGTCTGAACTCAGAAGAGTTTGGAGGCTGAATTCAGAAGAATTCAGAGTCTGAACTTAGAATGTTTGGTGTCTCAATTCAGAGAACTTAGAGTCTGATCATTTAAGAGTTCATAGTCTGAATTCAGATATTTCGAAACCATAATTAAAATCTTGAAAATAGAATACTATATATCTAAGTATTTATAAGATTCTGAGGATTAAGATATAAAATCATATTTTATAATTAGACAAAAAATGATTTATACTAAAATAATGGACAATAAAAAACAAGGTAAGGATAAATTTCCTTGGGGAAGGAAAATTTTCCTTATCATGTTAAAATAAATGCTATATGATATTTGCCTTAGGATAAGGTGTTTATGATTTTCAAAACAAGAAATAATGGAAATGTCATAAAGAAACTTTATTGACTCAAAAATTCAGTCAGGCCTCTATAATAGTTCCAGATATGAATATCAATGCTTATCAATTTGAATAGATCTCTATTTCATCACTGGAGAAGGATTAATTCCTTGACTATAGTCATGATATACAAGATGTTGCATTGTCTCCATACTAGGAAACATCTACTACATCTAACCTACTACCCATGCAAGATCTTACTTAGTGGAATGTCCGGGTTTCTGGTTCTCTATGTAGCAAGGATAATCCTTTATCTGAATAGGGTTCCCCAAGAATTCAAGAATATGGTGGTTTGAATTATAGTGATTTTTTATATCTTCCTTCATAAATTATTTTAATAAGGAAACTACTCACTATCTTTCTCTTGACCCTAGTTGATTATGCCAACAAGTTTACCTCTCTAAGCATTGAATCCTCTTCTTGTGATGAAAATGATACTTCCATATCTAGGAAAGACATGTCTGAACCTTCCTCTAATAATATAGTATAAGATGAATTTAGAGCCTTAGATAAAGGTAGGAAACAATGTTTTAATGGGACAGGGACAAAGTTGTGGCATGCTAATCAATGAAGATCCTCTTTTGGAACTGCTAAGGTTTTGAGATCTCTCCCATGGCCAAAAATAATAGGCATATTATTGTGAAAAAAACCTATATTAATTTGTATTTCAAAGAAATTAATGGAGTTTGATAGAAGGATGGCATTCAAATAGAATTTTTTAGGGTACTCTTTTGTCGCTAATAATAAAATTTATGCTTCCACAGAGCCCTTGTGGGTTGTAATGCACAGTAACATCATGATTTATTCCTTCAATAAAGATCATCAGTCCGTGAACCTCTCATGTTGTATCTATAAAACATATTCTTCAATGAAATTTGTATAGTATTTCAATTTATACAAAAGGGGAAGATCCATTTATAGAAATATGGTTTCCACCCTTGGGAATATGTCTACCTATTGGATTCTGATTAGTGATTTTAATGATGTCTTGAGGCCATGTGAAAATGGTAGTAATTTCTATAGAACCTCAGCGAACTAATTATATTCTTTCATTAATCAATGTGTCTTGGATGATGTTTTCATATATGTATCTGATTAATATTGGACTATGTATTTTTGAAATGGGTGGAATTAAAGTAAATTAGATAGATGTTTTAAGCATGTGGATGCATGGAGTGGTGTAGTTGATGTTTTTGGTATTACCATTACAATATTTAACTCTAATCATATCCCCTTATTTATTTATATTTGTTTCAATATATTAAGATCAGATCCTCTACCTTTCATGTTTTATAATTCATGGTTGGTCATACCATTCCATGGGGAAATTACCTTGGATCATTAGGAAACTATTTTTTGTGAAGACCTTTATATATTTTAAACAACATGTTGTATATTGTTAAGGATAGAATGAAATAATGTACAAAGGAATCATTTTATACCCTTGAATGTGTCATTATGTAGGCTTAATCTCATCTGGTTCATTTCCAAAAAACTATATGTTTTATTATATTCCCTATCAGGGGGAGGTGCAAGATGCATTATTGTTGGATAATATCATAACTCTTAAAGCTAACCTTTCTCACGACTAATTCAATATCAGGTTGCTCAAAAAGGAAAATAGGAACTCACGATTCTTTCTTTGCAATCATAGGGAGAATAAGGTTAAAAGAGTCTGACTACTCTACAAATTTATGGGAATATTTTTAGTTCTCTAAATGATATAGAAAATGTTGTGAAATTTTATTTTGAGAAATTATACTCAGATAATGGAGAGGATAATTAGGGAAAAAATTAATTTCTTTGAATCAAGAATTAATGAGACTAAAAATAAAATTCTAAATGAGACCCCCTATGCAATGTAAATACATGCATCTCTCTTCTCCTTAACCATGGATAGTATTACTGGTCCTAATAGCCTCACCAACATGTTCTTTATATTTTATTGGGGAATTGTTTATCTTGAGTTAATAAATGTTGCGAGGGAGCTATATTCTCATTATTCAATGCCGTTTGGGATGATTTCCAATTTCATTAAATTAATCCCAATGAAATATAATGATTTGGATATTAAGGATTTTAGAGCTTTTGATTTTGAAAACTACATACCAAAGGTTATTAAAAAAATCTTTGATAACTTGTTGTGTGTGATTTCCAAGGGATTTATATCTATAAATCAGATTATGTTTTTCTTGTGAAGAATCATACAAAATTTCCTTTTCACTCCTTCTAAATGTGTCAACATCCTGAATAAGAGAAAAAATAATGGTAATATTGATTTCAAGGTTGACATTTTGAATCATTTTGATACAATTAAATGGTATTTCACTTTTTCAATCCTCAAAATGTTTAGTTTCTAACACATGATTATTGGTTTGGATTGTTCCATATTGAAAAAGACCAGTCTTTCTATTCTAGTTAACAGGTCCCTGAGGGGTTTCACCCAGTAGTCAATCGGAGTCAGGTAGGGTGATCCTTTATCTGGACTTGTTATTTTCTATAGATAAGGATTATATGAGCTGGTACCATACTGATCCTATCAATATATTCATGTATCATTGGGTGAGAGTTGGGAGGGCCTTATTTTCACCCAAAAACTTATTGTATGATGATGATATTTCGCTTTTCGCTAAGGCTAATAGAGCTACCATTTCTTATGTTAGGAGCCTTTTCTCACACTATGATGAGGTTGCAGGCTGGTTATTAGTTTGATCAATTCCTCTATTATTTAGAGAAAACTAGTTATCATTTATAAGAAGAATAAGATAGTTTCAAGTCATGGTGTGAAGAGATTTTACTTTCCCTTTATTTACCTTAGTGTTCAACATTTCTTGGGTAGGGTGAAATAATGTTACTTGAAGAGTATTGTTTTGAAAATTAATAATCAGTTGGGAAATTGGAAATGGAATGCTTTGCCTCATGTAGGAAGAGCTTTCTTGGTCAATTATTTTATCACCTCAAAGTTTTTTTATACTTTTTCAATATATTGATTTCCTAGGGACCCTATTATGAAGTTGAGTAGGATGATCTATAATTTTTTCTGAACTAGTTCAATTCATGAAAAGAAGCTGGCTATAATTGTCTGGAATGATTGTGTCAAGCCTATGAATATGGGAGGAATGTGAATTAAGGAAATCAGGATTTTCAATGACACTTTGCTGAAAAAAATAACATGTACGATTCTTTCTACTCCTGAATTCTCACTTGAGTTTCTTGTAACTAGACTTTTTATAGGCTACATAATGGTTATTCTATGTATATGACCTCCTATATTTGGATAGATACTATGAAATCCTATTTTGGTTTTATAAAACATTCAAAATGGGTTGTTTGTAGGAAGTATAAAATAAATTTCTTGAAAAATCATTCACTTTCTTGAGCTATATGTGATGATATCGATATTTCATTATCCCTAAAGAGTATGACAATATCTGAGCTCTATTGTAATTTGAATATTCATGATGTTATTCCTAATCATACTCATGTGGAGGTATCCAGGTATGATTATTCTAACTGTGAAACATTGGTTTGAATGCCTAATATTGATGGTAAATTCCCCACCCTCAAAAGTTATAGACTTCATTGTGGTACCTTGCCTGGTATTCCATCATGGGTAGTAGGTTTTATGAAGTTATTCATCTCTCATATAGATATTTTTCTCATATAGAAACTTTTTAAGAAACATATACCTATTTGGATCCCCATCTAGTATACTAGGATGCATCTTGCATCGACATACTTCTTTTTTTCAATGGCTAGGGATCCTTCATCTATCTATTTGTGTGTTGTAGTTTCACACCAAGAATTTGGAGTTATGTCAATGATTTATTTCACAGCTTCTTCAAATTTCAATGCATTGAGAAACTATACTCATCAGTTTAAAAATGGCCTACAGTGAGCAAGTGCATAACCACATTCTGGCAGCAACTTTCAGTGTATTATCATACACCTAGAAGGTGAGGAATGATTTTGTCACTAATAATCACAAACCTTATTTCCATGCTAGTGTTGTTTCTATTCATCATTGGATCTGACTTCAACTAAACATCAAACATTATCAACGAATAATGATGTTTTTGATCTTGTTATTTTGAGGTCAATTGGTATTCATGGAAATCCCATGAAACCATTAGTTGTTAAATCCATTTAATGGATTCCACCAATCTGAAGTTGGTTAATGTTTAATATTGATGGGAAGGCCACTGGTGCACCAGGGCCTGCTGGTTCTCATATTGTTTTTCATACCCTATGGGGTCAAGATAAGGGATGTTTCTTTCATTTAATTGGAAATATATTTTTAATTGAATCGTAACACTATAATATGATAAAGGCAACAAGGTATGTAGTCCACTATGGTCTGCATGTTTTATTGTCAGAATCAGATTCATCTGTTGCTGTGAAAATTATCAAATATCATTCAAGAAATGTACCATGGAGGATGTTTCCACCCTATATTTCCTATCTTCATTTTATAGATTAAATTTATATGGATGTAACTAATGTATATCAAGAGTCCAAATATTTCACTGATGTACATTATAAGAGATCTATTATGGATGTAATTTCTAGCTGGTCCTTTTTTACTAGGTTTCTACTCTAGTCTTTTATAGGTTGGTTTTCATTGTTATTTACATACCTCTATTTGTAAATCACATCTATTATGACTTGTTCGGTAGTTTTTCATTTTTATTAAATTTTCTTAGGAGTATGTTCTCCTGCCTCTTGAACGTTCAGGCTAATATGATCTATATCTCATGAATACTCAAGAATTGTATTCTCTTCTAATTTTTCATGATATATTCATGTGTTGGTACCATGGTTCCTAATATTTGGTATATAATAATTTCAAGATAGTAGTTTTATGAAATCCTGATGTCACCCACTATTCAGTTAGAAATCTATGTTCCTTTAAAACCAGGTTTTCTAAAAAGGATTTTCCAGAATATTTTACTATTATCCTAGAATATTTAAATGAAATCTCTAACATTTTTAAATGTTTTAAATGGAATATTCTTGTCTATTTATGAATGATTAATTTTATAACCTTTTTTACCATGAAAAAAAGTATTGTACATTTTACCTCATACAATATTTAAAAAATTACCCAATATCAGTTCATTAATTTTTTTAATTATTTAAATGGAAAAATATTATGATTTTTTAAAAAATATATTTTCATGTAAATGGTTTTTAAAATGGTTTAATGATTTTTTATAAGTATTTATGTAAAAAAATTTCAAATGGTTTTATGTTTTATAGAGAATATTTCAATGAAGAGGGGATATTTACTAGAAAAAATGTTTTACAAATATTCAATGTTATTTTCCATCTAAGATATCATCATTTATGCTACTCATTCCCTTATTTGAAATTATCTAGAGGTTATATTCATATTCATTTATGAATATTTTATGTTTTGATGGAATGGTTCTAATGACACCCATTTCACTTCGACATGTTTTATGCTTTTGAATCTGGATTCTTTTGACTATTTATGCTTACATGATGTGGTTTCGAAACCTATATCATACATAGGTTATGATGTGTTGAAATTTTAATGATACCCATTTAATTTCATGTGTTATGATTTCATGTCTATAAAACCTATCTCTTTTTATGGGTTACAATATGATGATAGTTTTATTATATTGTAAAACATGTATGCATGATTATATTATTTGATGGGTGGGACCAATATCTCCCTCCAAAGAATTGAGTAATGATATGTTATAAATACCCTACAAGGGTACATGGGTGGTATCCCAAGATCATGAAAAATAAGTTACATGAGTTGTAGCATGAGCCCACAAATAAGAATGTACATGGTTTGTAGCCGATGCCTAAAAACTAGTAGGTATACGGGTTGTAACCCAAACCTAAAATTAATAAGGTATGCATGATGTAGCATAATCCCGAAAATAAGAAGGTAGATATTTTGTAATCCATGCTTAAATATAAGAGGGTATATGAGTTTTTATCCCAAGCACAAAGCTAGTACACTGGTCGCAGCCGAATCCTAACATGTTGTAATGTTTGTCGTACATATCCTTGACATAAGATTTTCTATTCTTATATGTGTTCCACAAATTCAATGTCTTATTCCTATGTTATGATTTATTGACTAATTATCTTAATTATTTAATGATATATGACTTATGAACTGAATATAATTATTATGATATCTAATATGTTGGGTATGATCTTTAAATGTTATCTCAAGTTTTATACCATTTTTTAAATATTATACTTACAAATTTCCTTTATATAACCTTTTTGGGCATCTAATAACACCTCATTATTATGTTTCCTTTCCCTAGGTTAGGAATAATTGTTTTTTGGTAGACATGATTAAGGTAGAGGTCATTATAAGATATGTTGAATATTATTCACCGGTATATAATATTTTAATCCAACATTCCAAATACACTAAACTATTACGGTCATATGGCATGTATTTTTGTAATGTTATGAATTTTAGTATAAAATTATGTAATATACATGTATGTTAATCCTTGGTATCTATATGTAAGGAAAAAATTAAAAATGGATGTTAAGGAAAATGAAGTGGTTCTTTAAGTAATAAACTGAATGAAAAGGGATTTTCAATAAGAAATCTTTGTGGTTATTCTAAATGAACTGTAAAGGGTAATGACTTAACACTTGAACCTTGGTGAGTTATCTAATGCATCATATACGAGGGAAATAATTTGCTATGTATGTTTGGGTAAAAATGTTAATAATGGTAAAAATATTCAATAGTATATGTGTCATGGATGTGGAAGGGAACATCAAGTGAAATTATTTATAAATATGTGAATATGTTTTAGATGTGTTAATGTATGTCATAAAGAAATAATATTCCATGAAAAAATTATTTGTTTAGCTGAATCCATATAAGGGAAAAAAGTTCTTCCGAAGTTATAAATTGAATTATTTAAACATGGTGAGTATTTTCATCATAAAAATCGATGTATTGCATTGATGGTTTGAGAATGGGATCAGTAAAACCAAAAAAATAATTATTTAGCAATACCTAATTCCATTACAATTAATGACAAGGATACTCAAAATGACATATAAAGGGTATGGATAATTTCTAGGATCAATTTTCGACTATATTAAATCTTAGGATGCGATTCATGTATTTCTGTGTAGGAAAGTAGTATTAAGGAATGATATGGAAAATCATCTTTAAGGTATCTTGAAGAACACTAAATGATTAATGATTATACATTTATGGTTTTCAAGAGTTTTGGTTGTTTTCTCGATGTTGAAATGTTTTAATGTATTAATACTATTTTGATGATGGGGGTAATTTGGATGATTTGTTTTTTAATTTTTGTTTCATATAATCCTTACATTGGTTATATGATTTTTTGCGGAAGAATTATCGATTATGTTAAGGATATAATTATAAATGTATTGATAAAATTTAGGGAATATATTATCTTTTTGTGAAGTAATTGTTGGTTATTACATCTTGGGATGAAAAATAAAATCTATATGATAACCCCTAAAGTTAAAACATGTTATGGTTATTTTTGTATTT
Organism: Viscum album; assembly: GCA_963277665.1. NCBI lineage: Eukaryota > Viridiplantae > Streptophyta > Magnoliopsida > Santalales > Viscaceae > Viscum > Viscum album. Next base: position 1,504,785,856 of record OY728137.1, on the reverse strand, counting down.
TATCATATTATTTGAATATTATAATATTAGTATAGCTTTAGAAAAATGTAAAACCCATAGTATGGGTAAGAACCCATCCTTTTTGGAAAGACTGTTAGAATCGAACCCACAACTGAAAGAAGATAAGTGTGCATTGCCAACCCTTGGCCTATTCAATGTCCTGGATTGTATTAATTTTTATTTTTAGTTAAAAAATAAGTTTGATGATGTATAAGATAATTTTTGTAAAATATTTTTTATCAAATATATTTCCATGTCATTGGAAAATGTTTTGTATATTAATTAAATAACATAATTTTGGGATATGTTTACAATTTTAGGAATTATATCTGATCAAGGTAAATAGAATGCTATGTAATTTTATTTGAGAAAAAATGGCTGAATTGTATTTTGTAAGAATGTATAATATTTTCTGGAATTATTGTGATTTATAGAAATGGGCATTATATCTTGAAGATTACTAGGTATGCTACATTTTGTTATGATACATAATGAGTAACTTTTTTTATTTCAAGATAAATGTTAAAATTTGTCTTGGAAGACTATGTGATTAAACCCAAATTATTTTTCAGGTTTTAATGATAATCTACAATATTATTAATGAATTTCACAGAGAGTTATTTTTTGAATGTTCTATATTGAACATTGGTTATTACTGTTTAACATTTGATATTGAAGTAATTTTTCATTATATAAGGTTTAATATTTTTAGGGAATTATATTTTATTTTACTAAAATTTTTGGTTTTGGTTAGTTTATAATAAAGGGAGAAACATAGAGTTAATCTTTTTTCCATTATGCAGTTTCCAAAATGTTGATTCTATGGCTTTAGGCCTGTAAAATTAATAATAAATACTCATCATTTGATGTAAAAGCTAAATTTGTGGTAAGAACTTATAGATATATGAAACAAAAAATTTAAATTAAGTATATATATATGTTCTTAGTCCAGTAATTAAAAGAATTACACAACTCTATTAAAAGGATATTAAATAAAAAAATTATTCCTTTTCATTTCCTACTATTATGTAAATGGCCATTTAACCCATCACATATTTATGGTTTTGTGATTGTTAACTTTCACATAATCGTGTCCTCTATCACTCTCCATTAGAATAAGATGGTTTGTTTCATTCTTCCATTTCCATTTTTCTCGACATGGAAGTATTTTATGTGTTTTTTAACATGACTTTAAAACATTACTTTTTATATTATAAAGTGGAAGTCTCATGAATCCTTTTTTATGATATGGGATTTCCATTGTGGTATTTTGAAAATTCAAACCATAGTTACAAAACATGAATTCAAAATTGCAAGGAACAAATTTTAAAGGGGGTGGATTTGACATCAAGATTAAAAAAATCTACATTGAATAGTGTACATGATATGCCACATTGAGCTTAAGAAAACAACTGAGTGTTGTTATTTAAATATTATAATTATATCCTAGAAATTAGAATTTTTGGAATGAATAGTATTAAAATAATTAACAAAATATGGTTTACAAATGTATATATAATTAATTATTTTTTGACTAATTAGTGTTAAATGAAAGTAAAACCCTTTTTAGAATAAAATGAAATGTTTTTCATCAAATCTATTTAAATGTGGACAAGTGTCTTCTAAACCAATGAATATTCAAATCACTCTTGTGGATTCTATTAATGATATATATATAAATTATTAAATATAATGTTTAAAATACTTATTATGTATTTTCTAGATATGATATAAGAACAAAACCCATTTTTGGTATAGAAGTAGTATTTTCCAAAAAAAATAAGTTTTGATGCCTTTCAATGGAACAATTATTTTAAGAATAGTTTTTGAAAATTTTATAAATTATATTTGAAAAAATAAACATCTAATTTAATATTGGAATATTAAAATTTACATTGTTTTATTTATTGATATGTTTAGATAATTTTACATTTTATATGAATAGGGGACAAATTACTACATTTTAATAGAAAAATGCATTTTTATCAAATTTATTTATAGTGTTAAATTATATATTTCAGTGGTTTTAAATTATAATTATTTCATGTTTTTATGATATTATAATATTTAAGTTTCTGGAATCAATTTAAAATTGAATTTTTATATAGTTACATTCCAATCTTTTGATTGTTTTTTCTTTTAAAAACATGTTTTCTTATTCTGTCAACAGGATTTACAGTAAATTAATTTCATCCAATTATGTATTTTGAATTGGAAAAATGAATTGAATATATGGGTTTGGAATTTAAACTTATATAAATATATCTATTTTTGTATATTATGAATAATAACTTTATTAATTTCCTATTAACAGGGTAAAGGGTATATTTGAAAATGAAGGGTAATAATAATATTATAAATATTATTAAATTTCCATGACACGTGTCTTAATTTTACTGGATGAGTTTTTTTTGACAAAAATCATCCATTTACCAAAAATGTGACCTTTGTATTCCCCTTGGATGCGAGTATCATTTATAATATTAATTTCAATGAAAAGTCAAATTTTTTACACTTTTGTTTTAAACAAGTGAAATATTTTTAATATGGCCACATATAGGGGATATGTTTGAATATAAATATTATTTGGGGATATATTATTTTTATAAATATCATGATTTTTTATTTTTAATTTTCATAAAATATATAATATAATTTAATACTTTAACAATGATGATGCATTAAATTTTTAATTAAATGAAATATCAAATAAATGAATTATAAAATACAAAAATGAATATAATTCGGGATTATTAATAAAATAAAATGCTTTTTAAAATTAATTTAACATTCCAATGAGGTTTTATATTAATTGGTGAGAATTTATCTTGTTATTATACTATTTTTAAAAATTCAGGTTATGAATAGTTTAAAAATTGACATTATAGATATTTTAAAATAAATAATATTTTATTAGTTGATATAAAATTTATATAAATATAAATTTCAGAAAAATATATGGAATAGTTCATTAAATTTTTATCGTTTATTATTCGTTTTTTATTTTATAGTATTTATATTTACCCTCCAAGAGTAAATTATGAGATATAATCATAAGAGTTACAAGGGTTTAAACAAAAAGATAATGATTAAAAAAATAACAGGTATAATTTTATTTTTGAGAAATTTATTTCAACCCAAATTCATCTTCTCTTACAAATAAATCACTATGGAATATTTGGAATAAAATTAATATATATTAATATAATATTTTGATGAATTCCAAGAGTACCTCATTCATCCCTTATAAAAGGGATTCCATTATTATCATTATAACAAACTAAAAAACCTATTTTTAAGTCATGATCTAAAAAATACAATCCATGAATCCCTCCCCACAATATAGAGTCATTTGTTTTAGGTGTAAAATCCTCTATGATGGTGTTAATGATCAATAGTGATCTCTTAATGAAGATGTACTATTTTTAATTAACTGTTTCAATATTATTTTTTCATCCACTTACTTCAAATATTCTTTATCCATGAAGAAATATTAACTAAAACATCATAAAAATACTGATATTTTATTATGTTAATATCACCAGCTAAATCCATCTCCACATCCATTGATTGGGAAAGGAATTAATCGTTCGTGCGTAGGATGAACTACCACCTCACGAACCGACATCATTAATTTTCTATCACCGACTATCAAGGATGGTTATAATTATGGAACTAATGTTTATATGTGATATTAATGACATATTTATAATTATTAATTAATAATATATCATTTATTCTCTTAAATTTCCTTGGGCCTTAAAATAATAACTTCGTGTGTGCATATGTGTGAACTATCACATCCACGAAGTGATTTGATACATTTTTCAACACCACATCACATGGATAACATTTATATACATATTTAAATATTAATATTGTATTAATTATATAAATATAATTATGTAAAAAAAACTAATACTAACATTATTTCAATAATTATCATTGAAAAGTAAAAAGTTTTCTCATGTATACATACGATCTACCATCTCCATGATTTTAACTTTGTTCATTTTTCATAACCAAAAAAGAATGGGTATATTTAAAATTGTAATTAAAGTATAAAATTGATTATTTGTTCATGAATATTCCATTAGATATGATGGACTAATTACCACTTTTACAATTTCTATCATATAAATATAATTTTCAACCCAAGTACCGAATATCATCAAAACATTCAACATGAACATAAATAATCATGTAATTATTATATCCTGATAATAACTGATTTAATAGGAATAATAAACCTTAAAAAGTATATTAATAATTGATATAATTATTATATGTTTCTTATTCAAGAATTTAAGGGTCATACATGAAAAATCATACCCAATGTAAGGGATTTTGTCTCAATTCCATTTCATTGAGGTAATTTTGATGTTATGTACTTTTATTATCTTATAATGTTTCTATTTATCCACTTTGAAATCCAATATTAATAATTTACTTATTTCCATGTTATTTATTATTTAATCTCATCATATAATAGGTTTTAAGAATCTAGTGTTTCCTAAGTAATAAGGGATTTTTTCATTACAAAAATCCTCTAATGGGTTTTCTGAAATTTATTTTACTTCTTTTTCTATGTTTTTAAATTTATTCTTGAAATGTTTTATTCATGATGTGGTTATTGGAAATTATATATTCCAGGTGCACCCTTATAATTTTGGGTGATCCAATTATAACATAAATTACTGGTGCACCCAGATAGATCTCCAATTTCTTGAGTACTCATTTTGTTTTCCTGATAATTATATTCAAAGTTGGATATATGGTTACTCCAATATGTAATAGTTCTATTAGGGTTCTAAAATGGTTCTATGTTATGATTTTACAAGGAACTTAAAGGAATTATCTATGATTTTTCATGATTTTTCATGGGAATCATTTATTTTCACAGGGTAAGATAAGTGATTTTTTTAAAGGATTGTTAATTACCGATACGGGTAAAATGATATGTTTTCAAGAAATGTTATTTATATGTATTTATGTTTTCGTGAACAAATGGTTTAAATTAATTTCATATCCCTTTCTTATCTTTTATGCATATCCCATGTTTTGAGATGATTTTCATAGTAATTAATATAGAATATATATAATTATGAGGTCAAGGAGATAATTGTGATGATTGATCATGAAAAGAAACAAAGTTTTATTTTTATAAGTTTCATATTATTTAATAAACGGATACTTTTTTTAGTATCCACTTTGTATGAATGTTGGATTTAATATATGAATGTTTTTTCAATTGTCAAAAACTATAAACCTGAAATGATCCTCAATATGATATAATGTAAATTATTTATGATAAATTTATATTATGTAATGTTTAATGATAATTAATTATAATATATTTGAAAATAAGATCATAAAATGTGTTATAGTATAGTGGTAAATTCAGTTGAGTATAGGTGGAATGTTATTGGATCAATTAACGGTGGTGTATTTTTTAATAAAGGAACTTTACCCTTGGTTTATCCAAACTTTGGGTAGTGGTATTTCTATTGAATTTTTCTACAATAAGATTTTAGGGAATTTGGTATAGGTCAATCCCAATTTCTTAATCACCCATGGTTATACACAAAACTTTTTGTTCTATACCTATGGTATTGAACAATGGTTATTTATAATGACAATAGTTGTGATTCTACCCCTTTATAAATAAAATGAGTCCTCACAATATATTTTTGATCTTGATAATAAATGGTTTGACATTTTAAAATAACTTCATTGAAAACCAAAATCACAATAATGGTTAATAAAACATTTCCTTAATAAGAACAAAATGTAAGTACAATGGTCATATAGAATAAAACATAAATAGTTTTCAATGTAGCATAACACCAATGGTTAGTGATGATATTAACATAGATGAAAAGTATAAATTATTAAAAATATATTATAGTTTTAATTGATCAAAATAAAGTTAATGATCTATGGAATATTAAGGACATAAAACAATAAATTTTTAGGGAATTAAATGACCAGTAGTTAAACATAAATAAATGTGTGAGGATAATATTTTGTTTCAATATCATTTTCCAATATTTGAGTAATTCCATTAAAAACTATATTGAGAATCCATGACAATATTTTTACATGATATCTTTCTAATTGATATGCACAATTTCATCCTTTGGTTTCTCTTCGATAATTTCAAAATTCATTTTTTACCCTAATAACTTACTATTCATGATGAATCTGTTTATTCCTGAGTCACTAATATTACAATTTAACAGATTATAAGATATATAAAATAATAAAAATATTTTCCTACTATCCTAATTAAAATATAAATTGATAAAAAAAATTTATTCAATAAAACCCAATGTTAAAATTAATTGATTCGATAAATAGTTAACACAAATGATCAAAAAAAATATTTGTTTCCCAATTCAGTATTATGGTCACTAAATCAAAATTTTATTCCCCTAAAAAATTCTGTTTCTTTAAATGTTAAATTCTAAATATGTGAATTATTTTATCACCATAAGAAATAATTGAAACCATGAATTCATACAAAATGAAAATCTTGTCTCGTTAAATGTATTCCATAAGGCTATACTTTTAGTAAACTTTAGGAATGATGAAATAAACTATCAAAACACTTTCCAATTTAATAGTCACCAACACTATCTGATAAAAAGAAAATTACCATCTAAACATTTTTAATGAATTAATAGTTAATCTCCTCCAATAATGTGTATTCCATATTTTTCAATTTATCACTAAATCACATTTCATGGTCATCAGTGCCATTCAACATATGGTCCCAAATATTGTATGAAATATTATTATATTACAAATCCTTATTTATTTATAATTATTTTTTCTAAAATATCATTGATTAAAATAATCCTATAACATAATTCTCAAATCCAAATACATGTACATCAATCATTCTACTTCTTCTGTATAAATATTATAAAGTATTCCATGACCCCTTAGATTATTTTTTGGTATATTTCCTTGTTTCTTTGTGTATTCACTTGTGTTGTACAATATATACTTACAGTGTAATAATTTTATATTGAAATATTCATTTTTTTTATAGAAATCACAAGCATGGTGTCCTTTTTCTTCACATATAAATAAATATATTATTCCTTTTAATCACGTTTCAAGGTGATTCATTCCTCAAGTTTAACATGTTTGAAGATCCTTTATTCCCTTATTCCCATTATCTTCCATTTAATATTACATCATATTCTTCTCACTGATCCCTTAAAATTCATAAAACATGGAGAATTATTTCCCTATATTGATGACACATCATACTATATCATTGTATGATTAGAATGTTTAGGACAATAGTTCCCTTTTTTGGGTTGTCTTAATAACATCTAAGAAACAATAAATATTTCTGTTTGTATAACTTATGATGTATGAAAAATGTATTAATAAAAATTTATAAATTTTCATTATACATAGATACATTTTAATCTTATGTTTTTCATAGATTCCATAATTGTGTCTCTAAATCTACTCATTTAAAGTATGTAAACTATTCTTCAATGAATAGTACCTTAAAATCCTTCCAATCCATACTTGTTATTTCCTCACCATCCTTTGTGTTTTGAATTAATGAATATCATTAATTTGTATCTCCTGAGAACATCCATGACAAATTTCACCATACAATTAATTCCCAATGTGAAAAATATATACTCTGAGGAACTTATCCATTACTCAACTAAAAATTTATTTTCAATCCCATTGAATGATATAGTTTGGTGATACATGAAGCTGTTAAATATTCTTACACCATGATATGGATCATTAAGATGCTAAATATGGTAAATTTTATAACTCATAACCCAATTAATCTTCCCCAATATGGTTATAATTTTATTAATTCCATATCCATCTACATCTCTAAATTCATTATCACTCTCGAGTGAAATCACTACCTGGGGATAGAGAACTAAAACAGATCTCATTAATTCATCTTTGTACCATTTCTAAATAATGAAATACACTAGATTAGATCATAGAATTATGAAAAATAATGTTTAATCAAAAAACAAGTCAAAAAATAACATAAATTTAAAATATTATATATATGTAATATCATAATCATTATCATTATTTGTCTGAAGACAACACTATTTTCAAATACTTTATGATAGTATGTAAATAATATGTGAATTAGATTATGAATATCCCCCAAGAGTGTCAATATAGTTCTATAGTAAATCATATTGTCATGAACTAATTGATAATAAGGTCAAGACCAATGTGACCTTTTTCAATTATTACCCCTAGGTACATAATTTACAAAACCACATCCTGTTATTGTATCCATATAGGGATATATTTCTATGAAAAATGATATGATATCTTACTTACCAAAACATAAAAATGTTCCTGTATACTTATCATCAATTCTTATTCCTCAATATATGTTTTATTAAATCTAGTTAACCAATTTTATACCAAAATTTTTATGATACATACTATAGAAACCCAAACCCTAGTAACATAGATCTAGTATCTAGAATATTCAATTATAATTATATACAAGGAATCAAATAGAAAAGTACTCAACCAGTTAGATGACTTGGTAATGTAGTTAACTAACTGATTTCACATTAAATTTTAAAATATAAATTTCGGTGTGTATTTTCTTTAATAGAACTACTATTCCCTTAAAAATATTCTTTCATATCAATCATAAAACACTTTTAAGTATCTAGGGGAAAATAAAATAGTTGAAATGGGTGAGATAAGATACTTAATATGGTTAATCATATAGTGGAATCTAGTAATAAATAAATAATAATCAATAAGGAAAAGTAAATAATTAAAAAAACAAATTAATCAATAACATGCTCATAATATGATTGGAATAAATGATGATCAATTAATTACATTTAAATAATCACATTATATTGAAAATTAATAATAGATTTTCTATGTAATTGAATAATCACATTGAATATCAATAAATTATTTCATAATGGTGTAATGAAAAATGTAGAACAACTAAAATTTATCATCAAGGCCTTAGGTTAATACATCTAAATAAAAGTGTAAGGCATCACCCAAAACCCAATCTAGTTCTTCTCATTAGACCTACTGATACACAGATGGTCCATAATAATCCATATATGTAATTTTAAAAGTAGAATAAATTATTTATATTAAATGGTTGAATCAAAATCAATATTAACATTTTTATTAAAAAACTATCAAATGAAATTTTAATAAATACCACAACAAATAAACATAATCATAAATCATCCATTATAGAATAGTGAATTGTAATATAATTATACATCCCCATTACAACAAATCATAATCAATATATAAAATTCATAAAGAGAGTAGAAATTCAAAATATCCTAGGTGTATCATTACAAAAACATAGGGTTTATATCATTTATAAATATAAGTTCCAAAAAATGACTCTAATGATAGTTTTTAGGAAAATAAACTTTCATTTTTAAAATAATATTTTCAAACTAAATGTTTCAAAAATTACATGAAAATAAATATCATTGAATAAATGTTTAAGAAAAATTAAATTATCATTAAATTTTTTTCATGATGATTGTTGAAAATATTTTCACACCACACATGTCAAAACAATGAATCCTCTCATATTTTTAGTAAAATCCAAGAGGTAATGGTATTAAAATTGACATTAAGATTCCGACTAAAAAATCAATTCGAAATAAAAAATGGGTGCAAATGTATTTAAAATAAAATTTTGAAAATTTTATATAAATATTATTAGAAAAAATGGGTTTTGATTAAAAAGGATTTCATACTGATGAAATATGTAATAATGGATATTAATAAAAATATTTTCCAACTAATTTTTCATACCAAAGAGTGGGAAAATCGTTCTATTAACATAAAAATTTCATGAATAACCATATTTGGTGAAAATAAATATATATATATGTCATAAATATCAGATAATATCCCCATTGTAGTTGTAAAATTGAACAATCCGAAATCATGATGAAATTGTTAAATAAACCTTAACAACTTTTATATCTTTTGAATCGTAATTCACATAAATAGAATGTGGGAAAATTAAAAATTATATTCCCTTAAGATATTTATATTGATGATATAATATTTCAAAATAGTATTATATACTGAACACAAAGGTATTATGTTTCTAATATGTCTTAAGTCTTGTGCAATTAAAAGTGAGACAAGAAAACCTTAACTATGCTAATATTTCTTTCATATGTGTTAATAACTCATGTATAATGGTTTTAATAATATTATTAATTTATACCATAACAATAATCATATTTTTAATATCATATATGATTCAAATATATCTTTTTACAGACCATTTTTTAGAAATAATTCATTATTTCTATTGATTTGCGTATTAATTACATTTTTCATCCCACGTGTTCTTTTATGAAAGTTCTTGTTCTTGTTCATAGGATATATAAAAATATATCATATACCTAATTATCATGTTGTTCAAAATTTAATAGTTAATTAGTATGCACATGTTTTGATACAATTATGAATTTTCTACATTTAAAATAAATCACATTACTTATTAGAGAAGGTAGAGTGTATGTACACATGAGCTATGATATCATTCGATTAAAGATTGAAATAGTAATGGAGTGTGTGATATATCAATTTTACAGATTAAATATTTTCTATTATATATATATATATATTATACATTAATTTTATTCTTATTAAATTTTATGTAAACTGTATGGGAAAAATGAATCACATCGCTATGCCCGGTAGTAGTCCACTACACACATGAGCAACGTTATCATATCTTAAAAGGAATAGAATGTAAAACGGTATATGTGATATTAATATTAGAGAAGTATAAAAGTATAATAAATAACATATAAGGGTGGTAAATCGATCATTATATAAAACCATGGAGGTGGTGTTGCAAAACAAATTACATTAGTCTATGAGGTGATAGTTCACCATAAACACGATGGATGGTTTCATTTTCCATTTGATGGATGTTGATATGAGTAATTATTTTTCCACAAATAGGGTATTGTATAAATAAAACGTATGTTTTGGTTTTATTATATTTCATGTTTTATGAAAAAAAATTGTCGTAAAAATGAAATTAATTGAAAGAGCTTTGTCAAGATAACAATCTTCTCTAAGAGAAACAACTTTTGGATCCCCTCTTAAGAACACTAGGGATGATCTTTCGGGGGACCATCAGATCTATAATATTTATAATGATTTCTGGATATATTTTGGAATTTTTTGGATGAGCTAAAGGGATATATGGGTGTTAACAACAAAAGGTAGTTACTTTCCTTTTATAAGCAAGAATATAGAACCCTCTTGGAAATTACTTGAAAATTTCAAACATAAATCAATAATAAGATTGTAATTCACATTCCAAAATCTTAAAAACAATCTTAAATTTTATTTTTTTTATAGTATAAGGTTTAAATATTTCATGAAAATAATATTATGATAACTTATTAAATCTTTTAAACCATTATCTTCTTATTTCATCCCCACGTTAATAATTTTTTTACCTTAACCGTGGTTATTAATTTTGTAATGTTTTCAATATTATTTTTGTTATAAAATTAAGTTGAACTTGTTAGATAATACAAATTTAAATTAATATAACATTTTAATTCAATTTGGAAGATTCAATTTATTTAGGTGGTATAATTAAATATAATATCATACCCGTAGACATGATGAAAAGGTGGGTTTTCAAAGAGAAACTTTTAATAAGTATAAAAGGTATTAATTTTAAAATTAAATGTGAGATTAATTAAAATATCCTAAATTAGTTAAATGTTAATATAATTTCTAGTATATTACATTTAAAAAAATATAAAAAATAATTTTCTTTTATATATAATTTATTTGAAAAGGCAGTTTTCTATTTTAATTATTATTTTTTAGTATTAATCAAAAAATGATGATTTTTAGAAAAATCGAAATAATTCACCATAATTTTTTTTTAAAATATTCATTTCATGAAAATAAGATTATTATTTTTAAAAATATTTTAAAAATATTTAAATAATTTATTATAAATTATGATCCAAACACGACTAAACCTCTTTCTAGAAAAAGTATGTTTTTTAAAAAAACATTTGTTTTACATTAAAATGATTTTAATTTTATTTCTAATAAATAGATATACATTTAGTTTATTTATGAATTTTTCTAACAATATTATATTCATAATTTAGTTATTATTTTTCATACCCCCCAATTTAACATCTATGTTATAATGATCATGTTTTAATAAAATTATTTTAATATAGAATCATGTTTCATTTAAACCTAGTGTTATGGTCATAATAAGCTATTGAATCGATTCAATTTATTTAGAAAGATATATATAATAAAGGAATGGGGTGTTACATTATCTTCTATGCATGTATTGTTTTTAATATATATTATTGAATATGATATTCCTCATTTAATATCACGAGGTGTTATTATCCTCTGTAGTCATTAAAATTGCCTTAAAATATTCACATTCCAACAATCATTAGACATTAAATTTACCATAAATATCCCTTTTATTTTTCATTATTATGTTTAATGCTTCAAAAATTTAAAATTTATAAATATTTTAATCTACATTGAATGAAATTTGATTATTTGGGAAGATATTTATATATCTATATTCTTTACTCAATATAAATATTTTAAGATTATTCTTATTATTGATGAATTAAATCAATTATTTGATAAATGAGAAATTATTTGGACATGAATTGATATCATGTCATTATAATTATATAAACCCTTGATGAATCTGTAGTCTCATGAGTTGAATATTAAAGTTAGTATTAAATATGTTTTTACTTGTGGCTGTAATCTACATAGTGAAAGGTCCTGATAGTAGAGATATCTAGATGCATGAGATCATGATGTGTAATAACTAGAAATTTTCATCAATAAGAAATAAATTTTTATTTTCCATGATATTTTTAGGGCTGATATTATATGAGTGTGAATATTATTTTTAGGAAATTATTAAATGAATTTTTTAGTTGTTTACCTTTCCATATTGATTATTCCATATCAATTCATGATTTTCATGTTTTTTTAAGGAATTTCGGTTCAATTATTTATAATTCAATATTGATTATTCCATATATATTTGTAATAGAAATGTTATTTAAATAGATTTTTTTCAACTATTTACAATTTCATATTAATTATTACTTATCCATTCATGGGAAATATGTTATTTAAATGGCATGTATGTTCTGTTTTTTTACATTTTCATACTAATTATTCTTCAACTATTAATTATAGACTTGTTATTTAAATTTCATGTCTATTCAGTTATTTATATTTCCATATTTGTTAGTACTTATCCAATAATGATAGTCATGTAATTGATTAAATTAATTTTTTTCAGATATATAACATTCCATATTGATTATTCTTTATTTAGCCATGATATATTCATCTTTACATAACTCTCATTGAGAATTTGAGCTCACCATTAATTTTCATTCATTTAATGAATCCAAGAAGTGTACAATCCAAGATATTTAAGGATATTCTAGAGTGAATAATTATATTATCAAAAAAATATTATAATTTTATTATTCAAATGTAATATTGGAAACATTTATATATCTAGTTTACTAAAACAAATATAATATAATACCCTTTATGAAGTGATTACTTGTATCTTATTCCAATGTATTGATGTAGACTCCGGATCTGGGCTACTTGGTATGGGGTTGTTATATATGATATTAGTGAATGTTTAGTAAAAATAGTGTGTAATAGATATAGGTAAACATAGATTAGGGATTATTACCATATGTAATACATCAAAGATAGGTATAATATAACAACATAATGTTTCGGTAAGGTAGATATTATATTCTTTATAGGAGTACATCCCTTTTATGGATAATTAATGTGTACTTAATTCTATGACTGATGTATCTTAGGAAATAAAATATGAAAAAGGTGTATTACACTTGTATCGAGTGTTTCCTAGTACATGACAACAATCATTATTTCAAACCATGTTTGACACTCTTGAGGGGTATTCTTTAGATTATTCACACATTCATTATACGAAATTGTGAATAACATGAATAAATGATTTGAATGAATGGATTTTATTAAACAAAAGGTGTATTATATTGAAAATAAGTTGTTCTAATTTCGTCATCCAATCAATAACAATATGATTTCCCCAAAATGATTATTGTTGATCGCACAATTCATACTGTTTTTATTTAATGGATGGAACCTGATAGAATTGTGTTATAATTGAATATGATTGAAAATGTAGAGACTAAGATAAAATAAATGAAAAAATGATAGGAGTGAAATAATCTTTGATTATTTCTAATCAGTTTAAATTAAATATAAAAAACAAATATAGCTTAAACAACTCTCGAACTCACCAAGAAGATAAATATTGAGTTACCTAAGGGACTGAGTGGAGAATACTATATATAAAAGAAGGCTTGATTTCCTTCATGTTTATGATGTGGAAAGAGTGACCAAGGAAAGTGAATCATATAAATGGGAAAATTCATTATTTGTGGATGAAAAAGGAATAAATAAATAAAATTTCATTGAAAAATGATGAGTATGATGGAGGGAAATAAATATAATCGTTGAGATCTATTTATATTATATTGTCATAAATTATAGGGAACCATGGAATTATCTTTGTAAATTATTTCATCATAAGGTTTTACCTTATAATAATGAAGGACCTATGTTGAAATTAAATATTTGAAAAATTTATGTATTGGAATTCTCAAAATATATTGTATATATATTTTTATAAATGGTATTTTTCATGAAGAAACTTAGGATTGTGTTAAAATTTAGAAGAATATATGACATCAATATCTTATTACTTATGGATATCATCATGAGTTTATGATTTTAATATTTATAAATGTTGAAAGTGTTAAATAGAAAATTTTATGTTATATTTGATTTATTATGTGGAAAATAAGGATATTTTTTGGGAAATTTATATAAATTCAACATGTTGGTTTTGTATATGTTTTTTAGAAATTTTTTTTTAAGGAATAATTATAATAATTTATGTAAGAAGAAGTTTAATTATATCTTTATCCATTAGGATTTATATTATCATTGTTGTTATGGAAATTTTGTGTTATTAAACATTGGTATTGTAATAGAAAATATATTAATATGGTTTTTCAAAATGGACAACCCTAATGTCGGGTGGAAACCTATCACAACCAGTAAGGCCACAGGGAATGCACCCAAAACTGAAGGATGAGGAGATATTAAAACCTACCACAAGCCTATATAATGTTTTGGTTTATATTTCATTGTTTTTACATTTATATATTGAATAATAAATACTAATGATGAACCAATTGTGTTATTTATTAGGTTTAGATACTAATATATTAAATTATATAACATATGCTAACCATATCTGTTTTGGAATATAGTTTCAAACAAAAGGTAAGATATTTCACTCTTTTATAGATCTGATGATCCAATATATGTAAATTTTAGTAATTGAGGTATAAAAATTTCATTTCCGAAATTAATTTATTAGATAAAGTGATCAATTTTTAGTTGATTTTGGAACAACAAAAGGATGAAAATGTGCCTATGAAATAGAAATTTTTCAATTAATTACATTTCTATATATTCATAGATAGTATAATAAAACCTTACCATTAGGAAAACAGTAATGAAAAAATTACTTTATCATATTACCTTCATATATGATGAATCTAATGGTCTTTTAAATTATCACATATTTATGGTTATGTGGTCTTTAACCTTCCATTGAACATTCAATTTCTTCTATTCAATTTACTCTATCACTTTCTATAATTATTTAACATTTTTTTTAATGTCTATATATTGAAATTCAATAAATTTTATATAATATGGAAACCTATTTGTATGTTATTGTAAACGACCTTCATAATTACATTTATATGTTATCATAAAGTTGTTTTATAAACCCTTTTTTGATGTGGTTTTTGTAATAACAGAATTTCAAAATATAAAACCTATGATTACCAAGAATAAGACAAAATAGTGAGGATGATATTTATTTATGGATGGGAGAATGTGACATATAAATATTTTAAAATAAGAAGATTCTATTTTCTCATATATGTGACATTCAACACTAAGATTAAACAATAATTAAATATAGTTAACTAAATTTAATATCTTTTATAGCTTGCAGAACATGCAACCCTGAGCCTAAAGAGACCATAATATATTATACCATTATATCCAATATTCTAAATTTTTATTTATGAATAGTACTTACTTAATTGTAAAATTTATCATTATCAGTAATTTAAATGAAAAATAAATGTCATCTAGAAAACAGTTTTGTTCTAAAAACATTTTAATCCCACTTTTCACGCATAATTAAAAAATAATGATTATAAATTTTAGATAATTTATTTTATAAAATTATAATCATTTTTCAAATAATAATTTAAAATCTATTTAAGGGTGAATTTTTTGGATATTTCTAAAAAAATCCACGAATAGTTAAAAATACTAATCTTTTATCAAACTAAAATTTAGTTTAAATAATTAAAAGGCTGATTTATATTTTTAGAAAATTTAAATTAAGCTTATTTATACTATAAATCATCTATACTAATTTAGTTCATTGTAAGAAATTTTTTATCGATTTTTTTAAATGAAAATATATATGTGATAATTATATATTAGGAAAACTGTTTTCTCAACGCCATTAAAGGTATTAGTTAAAATTGGATTCTCAAACCTTTTGAATTTAATTTTGTAAAAATAATTCCATTTTATGAATCAAAATATTTTATATTATCTGATAAGGTAAACATATTTTTTTGATAATTATGAATAGTAATAGCTGTAAAAATTAATTATCGCGGTTTAGGTAAAAACCGATTTATCAAGGGTTCATATGAATAGATAATGATTAAAACGGCCTAATAAATTATTCAACACCAATTTTTAGATTTATATCATCCTAAATCACTTATAATGGTCAATAATTTCCATTTTTTATTCTTATTAATTGATAAAAATATCAGTGTAATTTAATGATTTCCATAGTTCAAGGTGTTTTCACCTTCCCACTTTTAAATGGTTGTAACTCTCCTCCCCTATAAAAAGTTAAAAAACCATTTAGATCAGATAATACCCCTTAATAAATTATTTACTTCACTCCCAAATTCATATATCCCTATGATTGATCATAAATACATCCTATAAAGGACTTTGGATCAACCTTAAATAAATTTTCCACAGAATAGGTAATATTCTAAAACCATCATTTTTATTATGTTTCTTATTTAACCTATTTAATATCATATTAAAATTTTACTAGAAAATATCCTCAGAATATTAAATATAATAATTTGTTTTTATGTTTCCGTAATGACCTATGTCCATCTCATCTTTCATCAAATGGTAAATGAGACCATTAATCATGTGTAAAATGAACTACCACCTCACCATCTGATTTAATTCATTTTCCATCACCACCGATAATGATTTCATCTACTGATATATTTAAAAAAAATTAATTGATATTTTTTATATAATTAGACATCTAAAATTGTATTATCACATATTCCTTCTCTCCAATCCTTCTATCTATTTTGGGACGGATTAATTTGTGTGTTGATGATGGTTTAGATCTTGGTTTTAATGGATATTGTTTTATTGGATCATCTACATAAATTTTGATCATATATTATCTTATTCATTGTTATTTTAGTCATTTCACATCAAACAAAGGACCATGGGTTGTCAAGAGATCATCAATAACCATAATCTAGGTGGTCTATATGATATATACCATACACATGATAGCGATATTTTGTTTCTAGTGGTATCATCGAATTTAAATATTTAATAGTTTATTAAAAATTAAAATTTTAATTAAATACCATTGAATTTTAGAGAGCCATACCAGATCCCATTAAATCCATTGAATATTGGGAGAATGGGCATGATGTAAACCCTTAGGTTGTGGAAATTTTTTATGAAAGGATTATTTTGGAATAAAAACATGAATTATAAGGTTCTTGAAATTATACCAAATGTAAATGTGTTGAAATTTAGTTTATTATATTGTTTTTTGGGATATCAATTTAAATCATTAATGATTTATGGAATGAGTCATGGTAATTGGGTTAAATGGTTTAAGGGCTGCAATTATATAAAAGGTGATTATTGAAAAATGAAATCATGCACCTTGTTGTGAATGGTTGATGAAAAAGGACCATTAATATTAAAACGTGATATGTATATGAAACTAATGATATGTGGGTGATGGATTGATTTTCCTCAACAATGGAATCTAGAATAATTTCCTAGTCCACATAACATGCTTGAGATTTTGTTCATTACAAAACCTCTTTGTACAAGTGCTGTTTGTGTTGGAATAACTCTTTATGTACCCCAGACAACGATATTGGAATGATGCTCCAAGAATCTATGATAATAAAAACTTGACTGATTCTCCAATGTAACAATATTTAATTATATTTTAATGAAAATGAGAACCCCTATGAATGATATTGTTTAACATATGAGAGATGTTTCAGATTATAACATGGGGTGAAGAAGGTATGATTTGATTTGATGACACCATGAACTCAAAGGCCACTATGGTTAACTAAAGAATAATTAATGGTAGACCTATATACATTTATTATTTTTTCCTTTACTATATAGAGAACTATAAACACTATAATAAAATTTATATTTATTTTGATTGTGTTGGTGGTGTATTAAAGTGTTTTACTCACACCCTACTTAGGATGTTGATTGTTACAAGAGTGGACTTCATGCTATTATGTAAGGATAAAGGAAAAGTCCATATATTATATGGATGTGTTTGGATTCATGACGTAAAATTTATGAAGTAATAATACATGATGTCAGGACCTACATGTTAGTATTCATTGTGTCTTGATTTTTGGTTTTCATTAGACACATGACACATATTTGTCATGATATATTTAAATCTTTGTTTTTATTCATTATTTGGGAGCGCTCTCTATGCTCTCTACGGAGAGCACTCCCTGCACTCCTCTTCTATTACCCTATAGGGTTTTTGATCCCTTTCTCTAATTCTTCCCATCATTCTTGTCCTCATCCTCGGATACGGGCTTCTCCACTTCATCTTTGGCCATGTCCTCTCCTCTGGTGCTCGCCACTCAAGGATTTCTCCATGACTTTTCCTCTTCCGAAAAAGGTACGTGTTGTGGAAGCCCTCTGTTGTTGTACCACGCTCTGGCCTCAAGTTACTTTGTTCCTCTATTGGTCGAAGTTGGGGTGGTGTTTACATCGAGGCTTTTGGATTTTCGGTGCGGTGGACATTGGGTTTCTGATGCTACTACCATAGTCAGTCAATTTGTTCACTCCCTTTCAATCACGGCTACCCAACTAGCTCTGTCCTAGGGTTCCACTGCTCCTCTCCATATCAGAGTTATATAGATTGTTACATTGAGGTTTTGGGCCATTTGGTGAGGCGGTCATTATTATTTCCTTTTAACATTCTTCGTTACTTTCATTAGGTTTTCATCCTCGGTTCTGTTTCTCATTTCCTGTTGGTGGTATCTGTTCTAGTCCGTGGTTTTTTCTTTTTGGTTTGGTCATTAGTAGCATGAATATTTGTTAGTGGATTCAGATGTTGTTGTTGATGGGTTTCGATGTTTCGTTGGGATGTTTGTTCGGGGACATTGGTGGCTGTTTGTCTAGATCTGTTGGCGATTTTTGGTTGTGGCTTCTGTGATTGGTTTCGTCGTTCTAGTGGTGTTCAAGATGGTGTTGCTCGAGATGTAGTGTTGCATTTTCTCAACTCTACTCTGGCTTCAATGTTTTTTCCTATCGTCCGGGTCAGTCTAGTGCGATGGTTCAGAATGAGGCTTTGGGAGGTGTTCTACAAGCGGTCGGTGTCATTCCAGAGGGCGGTGGTGGTGCTTTCTTCCTTGTTTCAGGGTGTGTCTTCCTCAAAGATGATGGCGGTTCTAGTTTCTAGGGATGAATATGATAATTGGGGTGAGTTGTCAATATGTTGATGATGGGCCGGCAATGATGTAAATTCTATTCTCACTAGCGACCTGTTCTGATTGGAGACGTCAGTAGGGTTCATGGCTCGATGTTGTTGTGTGATGCGAAGTGGACACGTGGCATGGGTTTTGTGAAGTTTGCACTCGAAATTTGAATTCTGGGAAATTTTGAATTTTGAAATTTGAAATGTGTGTGGAATTCTGGGGACCCCATTTTTTGTACAGTTACTGGTAACCATTAAACCGGCTTTTTAGAAAACGAAAAAAATGTCTTTGGCTGTTTTTCTTTATTATCTCTATTTTTGGATTATATGGTGATTCTATGTCTGTAATGGTATTTTTTATTATTATTTTGGATATTTATGTTTTGTTTTCTTCTATTATCTTCATTATGTATAAAGGGTATATTATTTCCTTGAAACATATTTGACCCTCTCTACTAATTGGTATCCCCTCGCATATAGGGATTCACTGGAAGTCAAATGGGGAATCGACTTGGGGAATGATTATGGTAATGATGTATGCATCTTGTTTACCATGTGTACTAAACTATACGGTCTATCAAGATGTGATTCTCTATATATTATGAATATTTAGTAATGTAGACACTATATAAGGAATACTATTTATGGGGTCCTTATAGTATATTTAATGTAATGATGAGATTTCATAATTTCATACATTATTATCATATCATCGATGATTTTTTCTAAGACATCACACAAAAATGGTAAGGATGCTACTATAACCTTATCATTTTTTTCATTAGATCAACTTGTTGAATGTGGGAATATAAAATAATAATAACACCTCAAAAAAGATAATATCTATTTCAATATAGTATAGAATATAATGCAATATAAAATATGATAATGATAAATTGATATCATGTAAATTACATAGAACTATATTTAATAATGACTTTTCTTGAAATTGGTGTTTATATAGATTTGAGTAATATATAAACAAGTCAATAATTTTACCTATCAATCAAAATGTTATGACTATATAGGTGAACACCCTTTAATAAAAAATTTATGTCTATATAATTCAAAATAAAGAGTATATGGTAATCAATCAGGATACCAAAGGGTTTTACAAATGAAATATATATGAAATAATCAAATATATTACTATGAATGGTGATACTGAGTAGAAGATCCTATCAAAGCGCCACAGTAGAATATAGTGGGTATGGGATTTCTTTTTTCTAGATTCATAGTATGAGTAACCTCCCACGTATGAATATTTATCCTTTGAAACTAAATATCACAAGCATCGTGACATATAGTCACATAATGATTATGTTGAATACAATGTTTTGATTTGAATTGCTATTATAAAAATTGAATATGAAGGATATTGTAGAAACATGTCATATGAATATAACCTTAAATGAAATAAAATAATAATTTAACATGTAGCGGAATTGAAATATTTTATTATAAAATATTATCAAATGATAATGAGGTATGGAGATATTAAATGATCCTTTATGTTGTATAAAGATTTTCTATAATTGAAAAAGACACTTCATGATTTATAAATTTATCAAATTGGATGAGGAACATTATGGTAGTTTATTTTACGGTGTCCAAAGAGAAAATAAAATTTTATTTTAGGATAATTGATGGAGCAGGTGGGAATTTTTAAGAGGATATTGTGAATTTTTTATTATTTTCTAAACAAAATCCTAGAAAAAAATAATCTAGAAATTTAGTATCAAATTATTTAAAAATCTTTTTGGGTCATGGTATTGGAAATTTGATATTTTTTAGTGAATTTTTAATATCAAAAAAACGAAATCAATAATTTGTTTTCACGTTGACCAAGAAAATTATCTTTAAACATAAATAATATGTGTTTAAATTAGTATGATAAGATTTTTATTTCTTTATGTACGGTATATTTTTATAAATTGAATTGTTTATTTTTAAATACATATTTTACCTCCAAAAATTCATTACAAATAATAAAATATCAATATTATATTATTCTATTATAATTAAATCATACAATATACTATATATATAAAAGTTACTTTTACTTTTCATCCCAAAAATTATCTTTTTTAGAAAAATATTAAAAAATATTTTTGTCTATTTTTACTTATTTATTTTATATTGTTGATAGAATTTATAAATATCTATTACTATTTTTGTTGACATCAGTATTAATATCAATATAAAATACTATATTCTAATAAATAAATATAAATCACATTACAGACGATTACATTATTTGAGTAAGATGAGATGAAAATTTATATATATTACTTAAATATTAATTTTTTTATTTTAAAAATATTATGTTTTAAATATATTAAATTTAATTTTTATTTCATTATAAAACTGTAATAAACAATTTACTATTTCGATGACTTTATAATAACACGAATGTCCACATTAGTAATGGTTACCTTACCAATTAAAACTATTATACATGTTTATATTACCCAATATATACCTTAAATTAAATAATTTTAAACCACTTATTTTTATCTCCTCATTGTCTATATTTATATTATAAAATTTATAAATTTATTATAATATTTATCATTTTTATTATAATGGGGATTTTTGTTTTTTTATTTCTAGTTAAACAAGAATAATTGGATTTGCAACATGTAATTATGATATAATCTTATGCTTATTGTAGTTTTCACTTATACAAATCATATATAATATTTATATCTATTTTTTTTAATTACAATAATTTTGAAATTAAAAAATGCTACTTATATATTCTTTGAGGTTCTTAGTCTTAAAAATTAATATTTAGACTGGAATTTAAAAAATATACTTATAATATTTGGTTTAAAAATTTACCATTTGTGATGTAATTAAATTTGTCTAGGATTTCCATCCTAATAAAAAAAATAGTGAAAATATCTTATATTTTTATAATAAGAAAAATAATTGAGTTTTTTTATATTTATTAAGTGGAAGATTTTATAAATTATTAAACAAATTTTTAGGGAAATAGTTTTTTGTTATATTGTAAATTCAATGGCCACTGATTTACATAAAAGTTACATTTTTTATTTTGGGTGGCATAGGAGTTTCAAAGGAGCATTAAAAAGGTTTTGTTAGGGTTGGAGGTGCCACAATTCTTCTATAAGATATTCACATTCTGAAAGTTTGACATGATCTGAATTGGTGTTTCATGACTTATATAGCTTGCTAGATTTGCATCTTGTTATAAATGTAGGAGGGAACCCATTAAACATATTCATGTTATGAATGGAAAATTCATTATGTTAACCTAAAATAGGTCTTGGTTATTTTATTTTTTATGGATGTTCGACTTCAGAGATTTTATGTAGAATTCTTTTCATAAATAGATTTCTAGATATGAAACATTCTAGAATCCATGTTTTAAAGAAATTTTCTCATTTGGTTGTAACTTTATTAACGTCATTTATAAAAAGACAAGGAATAATTCTTGTTAACGTATATCCCTCATTTAATCACCTTGATCTATTGGATTTAGTGGATTCCCATTACAGACTGATAGTAAGATCTTCACATCATCTTGGATGTTTTATTAAATTTTTCCCTTGGGTATCCACTCTGTTGGGGACTTTTTTTGTATGAGTTGTGAGTTGGGATGTGTTTTTGATCACCCTAGATGTGGTTCTAGTTGACTTATATATTATTAGTGAATTTCTAGTATATGGATAATTATTCTTCACATGGAGGTGCGTAGTGAGATCGAAAAGATTCATTCAGGTGGGGAATCCCTAATTTACCACTTTCATCCTAATATGGATGGATTTTACTCTTTTCTATCTATTTAGGAAGGTTTTCATGGGCCTATTAAATATAAGATAATATGTTAATTGTATTTTATGTGTAAGGGAAATTATTTTCTTGATTCTACAACATTGATACTACTATGATATTGTGATTGTAGGGTATAAATGACCCACTGAAAATCATTATTATTGGGATCCTTTTCTTGTAATTTAGTTATTTTTTACATAAATATTGTTTCATTTTTTTGTGATGTCAACTCAAAATAGAAATTTTCTAACCACTTATATTCTTTTAATTAAATTATTTCCCCTATATTCATGGATTGTGTTGTAACATCCCTAAAATATTTTGAAATGTGACATAATCCTAATTTTTTAATCTGTAAAATGATATTTGATGTGTTTCAATGTGTGTTTGATTTTTTAGGGGGATGATGTTTGGTTTCTATGTGGTTTGGGGGTGATATATGATTTTTTTACTATACGTTATATGGAGGTGAGGTGGTGGCAGTAGTCCACACAGACACACGATCAACATTATTTTACTTTTATAAGTGGCTAAAAAAGAATAAATATTGGTTTCCCATATATTTTAATAATAGTTCAGTATAGTAATGATTATATGGTCATTATATTAAAATTTTTAGGGTTGGTTTAAAAGATAAATATTAATTAGAAAATGATAAGGTTTAAATATTACTCACTTTGGGATCTTGAACTTTTATTTGAAAGTCTCATTAGAAAGGAAGGTCTTAGTCTATCCTATTGTGGAAAATTGATTTAGTAAGTGAAATAAAATTATAGGAGTGAATAATTTGGTTGGGTTTAAATATAATTTTTATGGGGATATGAAACTTTTAGAGGATTTCTCTCATCCTCATTTATAATTGAATAAAATGGATCTTTTTTGGACAACCATTATTTTTCATAAATGGAATAACACTATTAAATGTTCAATGATTCCAAAAAATATAAATAATGTAGTATAGGGTAATATAAGTTTCTTAAATCCCATTAAACAGATTTTCGTACTTTTTTTAAACTTGTCTTAAGTCATTTCTTCATATATTTTTATATTTCCCCATTTTTTGTCATGGAAACTAGTTTTCAAACATGTAATTTTTGATTTTCATAAAATATAAGAAAACACATCACACAAAAAATTTCTTTTTTGAATATAAATATAGGTCATATATATTTATATTCAATTTCTATATAACTGATAATTAACTTTTATATTAAATAATATAATATATAATTTTTTTTTAAAAAAAATCTCTTTTTACTGTTATTTATTTTTAATATTATGTGTAATTGATTACACATTAAATGAGTGATAACGTATTAATATATTAGTTTAAAATCATATAAAATTTATTACATAACATAGATAAATTTATTTTAATAGAAAAAAATGACACAATATCAATAAAACAATTCCTTGAAATTAACATCGTCAACCTTATCACGACAAATAAGATTAATCATTGAGATTATACTATTATTCATAAAACGATATTATTCTTATTAAATAATATAAAATATTTCATATTAAATGAAAACACATTTTTTTAATTTCCACAGATAATGAAAACTAATTTTTATTATTATTGATAAAAAAAATTAGAGTAAAATATTTTATTTTTTTTAACTGATAAACATCTATATTTTATATTTAACATAGTAATTTGAAAATATTAATTTCATATATTTTTTATATGAAAATAGGTATCAAAAATTTCAAGTCACTATTATGTTATGATAATTTAACAAATGTTATAGTATTTTTCAATTCACCTAAAATTTAATTATTTTAGAAAAACCTCTAAAAATCATCATAACACAACATTGACATTATTAATTTTAAAATGAATTTAATTTTATAATTATTATATTCTAAATTATTAAAAACTTACATTACCATATATGTCATATATAATATATTAAAATTATAATTACATGATTATATCATTGTAATTTCTAGTAACATTTCCCCTTAACAACTTCATGTAAGCTCTTTGAATAAGGTATGTTCTAGTGGTAGTCGAAGTTGGTGTATCCACTAGCATGGGTAGGACGGTAATATCTATGAGATTTAATTTCTATCATAGAAAATATATCCCATGTTGTGATTATTGGATTATGATTTGGGAATTGTCTAATGAAAACCCTAATGAAGTTAGTACTTGTCTATGATTGAGAAAATTGTGTTCATAAGGGAGACATCAGCTATCTGATTCTTTTTCATTCCTTTTTGTTTATAGAGTTTTTTTATTATTACTTTATGTTACACCAACTAATAAAAGTGATATATTATAATGGTTAAAATTTATTTTCACAGATTTATTTTCCATTTTAGTTCAATGAATCATGGTCAATATGTTATTAACATAATATTTATTTAAGAAAAATACAAAATGAATTTTTTTATCATAATAATAAGAAGGGAATTTTTGTATGTTTTCCCATTTAAATATCTTGTAGATAGAATATTTTCAATTAAATGGATATTTTTATATCATGAAATAGTTTCATAAAAGTTGATTAATAAATCAATAATTCTTATAAGTAATCAAGATAATATTCTAAATTGATACATTTATTTTTTATAGATTTGATATGGAATATTATAAAATTATCTCATTATTAGTATTATTTATTGTAGACAAATAATATTTCTAGATCATTATGAATTTTCATGCGTGTTATAGAACCATAACATAGTACTTCTACAAAAAAGGAAATCATATGTGTTGGAGCACACTCTATTTTCATAGAACCCAGAGCGATCTAGTATAGCATATAAGGAAGAATAAAATATATGAAAGGTAGATGAATTGGATACATAGTTCATCATGTTATTATCAACATCAAGTGATATAAAAAAATAGTTTGGGGATGAATTTGTATGCATTATGTTATCTGACCTCTATGAGATATATTTGGATAATGATTTGATAGAATGATTTTTAGTATATGATTTACTATTTACATTAAATATGGGTAAAATTAAATTTTTCCCTTATAAGAAAAATATTACTATAAAAATTGAATTAATGTATAATTTAATATATATATAATGTATAAATAAATGTCGTAAAATTGAAATATTTTATACTTTTTAACAAGACACTACAGTTTCATGAGTAGATTTATCATAAATAATATAGATAATTATTTACCATACCTTTTAGATATGGTCCAATGAACTGTTATGGGCATGAAGAATGTAATTTATTTAGTGATTATAAAAAAAATTGTGAGGGAAAAATTCCCATTTAGGGATCAAAATCAAAGGAACTAAACTGCATTTATAACATTATAATTAAATGCCATAAATTTTTAGGGGGTGAAGTTATCGGATGGTTTCCATTTATACATGTATTAACAAATGCCAAATAATATAGACCATTAAATGTAATAATTTTATTTTCACATATTATTTATTAGATAATTCATGTTTCTCATATATTTGTATCCAAACACAAGAAACAAGTTGGATCAGAAATGTTTCAAGAGGTGAATTAGATCATTAACATGCTAAGGAAGATTGTTTTTCCATGTAAGAGTAATAATTTCCAAGAGAAATGATTCATGTGTTTTTAAAAATAATATTTTATGCACAATATCACCTTCAAAATAATTCATATACAATTTTTTTATACATGTGAATATTATTTAGTGGTAGGAAAGAAATGTTTCTCTATTTCTAAATATGAAATAAGTTCTATTATGGAATATTTAAAAAATTATTTATTTATACATGAATTGGAAGATCGTATGGTACTAAAAAATGGTGAAACCAGATCCCATGATCAATATCAAATAGAGTCATGGAATTATTTACTTTTTTATATCAATAATAATAATTTGATAGATTTATGTCATGGTGGATATATGGACTGAACTTATTTAAAACATTTAGATATATGTCTTGCAAGTTAATAAGGTAAAATCACATTTTAGTGGTAAATGTAATGGAGCCAATCATATTAATGAATTATTTCACATGTATATATATGGGTAAATTTCATGTTAAATATAGTGGTGTATTCTTAAAATTCACCAATTTTATTGAAAACATTAGCAGATATAGATAGTCTTATATGATGATTTATTAATTAGTTTAAATTGAAAATTTTAAGGAATAAAAATGGGATGTGCAGAATCATGGTATGAAGATAAATTAAATTTGTTCATATTAAGGTATAGAGTATCATAACCAATAATTTATCTATTATTAAAAATAGATTGGGAAAATATCCCATAAATATCCTCCTTATATGAATTATTGGATTGGTGTAATATTAAGGAAATATCTCACATTGTTAAACATGGTGCTTTTTGTAAAATGTTTTGAATGTTATTGATTAAAATTTCAATGATATGTATTATAAAAAGTAGTATACACAGTTATCCTTAAACCATCTAAAGTAACTAAATCTGTAATTACCAGTACATTTATGGATGAATTTGTCTTATGAATATATATAAACATATATCAGATTTATTTTTAGTGTGTAATATATCCACCATGAAACCAAATCCAAAAGAACATTATTTTATTTGGATCATTTCATTTAACGAATCGACAAAAAAATAAAAATTGAAATTATTACAATGGTATAGTGGTTAAGAGAAAATAAAATAACTAGAATTCATAAATTTTTATCACCATGGTCTCCAAGTATAATAACACTCACAAATAATACTATAAAAATAAATAATTAAAATATTAATGTAAATATTGTTTCTGAAAATAAAGAGTTCATAAACTTGGTATGAATTAAGGTAAATTAGTAAAGAAGGAAATAAAATATATTTATATAATGTATAAAAACATAAATAACCTTTAGATTTGTAATATTACTATTAGGATTAATTAGAAAGCCTTTAGAATAGTAAATTTAACAATATAATAGTAAAATAATATTTTTATATCTTATGAAAAAAATAATGAAATTTAAAAAAGAATAAAATTAAATAATTTTTTTAAATATGAAAAAATATATATTTGACATAATGAAATCAAAATTTTAATTTTTTTAAATATATAGTTATTGTTTTAATTTAATTTACAAATTTTAAAAAAAAATTGAAATCGAAGTTGATCTTTCGAGAATATTTTTATAAAACACAACCGATTTCAATATAAATGTTAATATAAAATCACATGTAATTTTTCAATGGGTCGAACATTTAATCATTCCATAGAATTTAGTTTTTTAATTAAAAAGACAAAATAAAAAAACTAAATTCCTTATAATTTAAAAATTATTGGTAAAAAATTAATTTCATTTTTTTGAATTATAATATTGAAATTATCCAAGTGTTATTTACTAGTATGTTTATTAATATATTGAATATTTGGTGAATTGTGATATGGTATTTTACATTATAAGATAAATACATGATTTATTACTTACTAAATGATGTAATAAACAATTAGAACATCCTAAAAGAGACTAGTTACATTTTTTATTCAAATTATTCTTCCCAATAGGTAGTATTGAAAAAAAATAAGAAGAAAAATTAAAAAATATTAAATTCAAAATCATCGCTCTCCTACCCCTATAAAATTCTTCATCCACCACACATTCCAATTAACTTTTAGAAAACCTTCTGTAGCACAACAATTTCTTAAAAATCTTCCCAACACTCTTACACATGTTTAAGACTTTTTTCTCACCAATAATTATATCTATGAAGGAAAAAGGTATAATCCTATAGAAGATGGTCAAGGGAAGAGGTAATCATCTCTCACATGATCTATAGAGTTCTTCCTTTTTTCATCTAACTTAAATACCCGTAAATTTGTAATGATAATTACATTGGTTTAATATTTATAAATAATTCAATTATATTAATTTAATATCAAATATCATATGCCCTTTTATTCTAAAATTAATTCATCGCCCATGATTTGGTTGGTTTACCACCAATAAGGAATATGTGTACCATTTTTCATCTCCACCAACATGGATGGTTTTGATTTGTATTATAACACAATTACAATATAAATTAATAAATTATATTAGTATTTAGATTTTATAATATTACTATTTTAATCGTATAATAACATATTAGTTTTTTATCAATGAACATGTTTACATGGTTGGTGTAATAACTTATTAATACTATGTTTCTGACAACTAATATCATCTTCATGGATTCATAAAATTGTAATTTAATATTTAAATATAATTATAATATCTATATTAAATCTTATTTCATTTATTTTAATGGGTTACTAATCATAAAATTAAATGAAATAAATCTAGCTCATAGTGGTCAGTAAAAACCAATAGATGAACTTGCCATTAAGAAGTAACATTTATACTCAATGAAATGTGACTTTTTCAAAGAAAAAATAGATATTTATGACATTTTATAATTTTTAATGACATTAATATAATATCATTTCACTTCTAGATTTATAGTATTATTTTAAATGAGTTATATAATTATAAATAAAATAAGTTAATACCAGAACCATATAAAAAACATATGTGGGAAGGTGAACATAATAAAAATTCATCATAAAATTACTATAAAAATATTATAGATTACTAATAAATTAAATATACAAAAAAATTTCATACTCAAGTATTTAATTAATATAATTTGATTATAAATGAGGTTATATGAACATATAAATTTTTTCAGAATGCAAGCTAAGTGAACTTCCAAACCACCATATTTTCATGGGGTTATTAGTTCCCTCTATTCCTTACATTCTAACTAAATTACCCAAAATAAATTCCCCTATATTATTTTTACAAATATTCCTTACGTATAAATAGGTTATTATAAATTTCTTTATAGGGGTTTCACATATTTTATTTTTATTCCCTTTTCAATTTTCTATCTGATGAAAACTGCATTAAAGTGAACATCATATTCATTATTCATTTAAATATTAAAATATATTAAATTTTATACCATTGCATGATTTTTAAATAAAATATATATTTATTTTTAAAAATTATATTTCAATTACTTTTTTAAGGAAAACGTTATATGGTTACATTATTTTATGACACATTAGCCTTTTCTTAAAAAAATACATAAGAGGATAATTTCCAAACCTATGTATACATTCCTTTCTTATGAAATTTCTTCATTTAAAAATTATTTTCATGAAATATTCATTCTTATTTAATTATGAACATCCAAAAAATATTTAAAATTTTTTTCTCTGTGGAATATATATAATATTACATTCATTAACGCCTTAGGTAAATATCATGTAACTTATATCCTAATCATGGGTTTTTTTACTATAATAAATTTTCTAGGTATACGATTAAGGATTTGTAGATTAGAAATTATTTAATATTTTGTGAATTAATGTTTTGTTTTTATATTTGGTATCAATCAAATTTTTATTTATTATTGAATATTTATTCTAGAATACGATATTGGAAACCCTATGAATGAATCTAAATATAGGAAAACATCTTAAAATTTCTTGTAATTTAAATAGTGTGTGGTTTCCTAGAAATTAAATCACTGTTTTGTTACTATAAGTGGATTTATTCTCAAGATAAAATGAACCTATGGGTAATACCCCAAAAAATATTTTTTCTAGATCACCAGAGCTAACCATATATTAATTTTTAAAAAAATTCCATAATTTAAAAATTATTTACCATAATAATCTCAAATAGCTAATAGAAAATGTTTTTATCCATCATTGAACTCTATAGGATCCCATTATATAATTCTATTGAGTTAAAATTTTCCACGTAACCTATGGATGTGGAATATAAAAAAATAGTGAG
This sequence comes from Viscum album, assembly GCA_963277665.1. Taxonomy (NCBI): domain Eukaryota; kingdom Viridiplantae; phylum Streptophyta; class Magnoliopsida; order Santalales; family Viscaceae; genus Viscum; species Viscum album. Next base: position 1,504,754,294 of record OY728137.1, on the reverse strand, counting down.
GACATATACTTGGTAAGTGAAATAAAATTCTATACTCCGCCAAGGTTTAGATCATAATAATATGAGAAAAAATATGATGGATAGATATATTTTAGAGAAAAAAATGAAAAAATAAGAGTTATAAACAAATCATGAATTATGTATGTGTATTATCAAAATAACAAACGTGTACTATCACATATGAGTGTTATATAAGCAAGTAAACCTAGAAAAAATAAATGAAATAAAAATAACATGGAATCATATATATGTGGGAACAAAAAATGAAATTATATCATAAACATAAGACAAGGGTTAATAAAAATACCAACATCATAGTGTGTTCAAAATCCTATATTGGGTCAGATCTTCTTTGAATAACCATAAATATAGAAGAAAAAGTACCATTGTTGATTGGTTCCACTACCCATTCCCATAATCAAAGTAGAAAATGTCCCATTTTTGATTAGGTTCACTAACTAATCTCGTTTATAGAATATAATGAGATTTAAAGATTCACTCAATGAATTTTAGGTATATAAAATTCTACAGCCACATGTTATTTAACATTCTATTCTTAGGATAACTGTAAATTCACCACAAATAAAAGAAAAATTCCCATAGTGTATTATTTTTACTCTCTAATCCCATATATAAAATATCCAGATATATAAATCATTAACCAATTCCTTGGAGGTCTATATATTTTTTTCTCACCAATTAAATAATTGAAATCACACATATTTGTTCAACATGAGGAAATAAAACCATATATAAACCATAATAATGTTTAGACCCACTATAAGGATAGTAGTGTCAAAATTATTATTCAAGGAATAATCTAAAGATAAATATTTTGGATTCCATATAGGAAATGTAATTAAAATATTTTAGAAACAACTAATTTAAAAAAGTACCTGGGACTTTAAAATGGAATTATTTTTCAGAAAATTCATTAGAATGTTTGAGAGAAGAATGCATAAAAATAAACTATTTGGGTGATACTTTTTGAAATAAGTGAATGATATTTTTAAATATAGAGATAAATAATTTTTTTCCACAAATCCAGAATTAAACTATATGGACCCCTAATAAAAAATGAGGCATTTTATATTCTATTAATGGTTCAAAGTCTTTTTATGGCGATGATGTTTAATATGAGATTATAAATAAGAATGTTATATTAAATTGGGTTTATATAAAAATATAAATTTTAATGCGGAACTGAAAATATATATAACCATATAATTTTATTTCACATTTAAATATTTATATATATATAGGGAATATATTAAAAAAATTGGATAATTTCATGAGACTAATAATTCATCATTGGTGAATGATAAATTGAATGTGTAACTGAAAAATAATGAAGTTGGTTGGGAAGATATCTTACCACGGGTCTAAAGTCTCTATATACATTCACATAATATTATAAATTATAAATATAATTCTACTAAATAATTACTTTAGAACCATATTAAACTATTTTTCTTATAAAATGTTCCTTTAATTGTAATATTTTATTTATTAATAATATTATTTTCATTCTTATGTTGGATACTTCATGTTATTTGATCAATTGTTTTGTAATTTCTTATGTATTTTAACCATCAATATAGGAGTTGGAAGATAGAGTCATAATATCAAGAATATTAATAGTCTTATAGAAATATTTTTCATTTATTAATTATATTTTAATGTCATCTCTGGAAAGTTATGATAAAAAATTATACTCATTGCTCGTAGAGGTGGTTGTCTACAAATACAAAACATTATTGTTTTCATTTTCCAATGAATGATAGGGAATTAATTTAAATAATAATATTGACATTAATAATCATCTTTTTATTATATATATCATATTTTAAAATTCATTACATCCTTTTCACTATACATTAATTCCATTAATGAAAAATGGAATACATCACTTAACAAATTTTGAATCTCATGCAATGCATTGACGACACTTTTGTTTTTCGAGGTGGATGGATAAAAATTAATAATAGGTATTACATTAATATAATAACATATAAGTATAATAATGATAGTTATGTCATTATATAAATATGCATATAAGAGATTTAGAAGAGAAAGATTAACGCTAAATGATTACGAAGAATGTAATACTTAAATTTGTGACATGATCTTCTATTAGTGATATTCTTGGAATTGAAGTCCTTAATATAACATCTTGAGACTAGGGGATTATTATAGAAACAATGAATTATAGAAAGTAATTTGGGTATTTTTTCAATAGAATTATAATGGTATGTACAAATATGGAGGGGTAGAAATGATCCAAGTGAAAATGGGAACTTATGGGAATAACATATAGCCTTTCATGGTATCATTACACTATAACATGGTAAATGACTACAAAATTTATTAATAATTGTGTTTCGGTTGATATAGGGTCTAAAAAACTCATAAAATTCTTTCTATGCATGTTTAAATAATTCATTAATATATTATTTAAATGTATAATCTAACATGTATTAAAAAATATTAATTTTTTTAAATAAATTTATTCTCTATTTAGAGAAACACATTTGTTTATTTTGATAAAATCAACTTTTGATTTAAAATATATAATATAAAAATAATTTTTTTGTAGAAAAATCAATGTTAACCGTTACACATCCTAAATTTTATTTAGTATTGATTTCCTGATGAATTAGGTTTAAAATAGTAATCTATAGGTTTAATAATCATATTGGATTCACAATTTGAATTATATAGATTTTATTTAGTAGATAAAAATTAAACATTATTAATAAAATGTTTCAATTAAAAAACATTTCACTATTCTCTTGATAATTAACATTAATATTATTAATATTATTTTTATATGTAAAGATGTATCTTAAAGTGATGAATAATTTTTATATTTTGATATAATATATGAAATAATTTATTTTTGTATATAATTTCTTTAAATTTTAATGTAAAAACATTAATATATGGAGGTAAAAATAATTTTTTTCTTTAATATTACATGATTTTCAAAAATGATATACATTTGTTTTATAAATTCAAAATAGTATATTAAAATGGTTTATATTAGTTATTATGTATATATATTTAATATATAAATTATTTCTTAAACATTTATTTAATTTTAGTATTATCAAAGCGATATTTTTTAGAAAAAATATATTTTTTATTATTCACCTAAAAATCAAATATTTTAAAAATATCTAAAAAACTCATATTTTCTAATTTTATTAAATATTTAATTCTAAAATGATGCTAATTTTATTAAATTGAACTTATATATAATATATATATATATATATGTATAAGTATATTTAAAATTAAAAATATAAATTATAAATAAAAATAATTTTATTGAAAAATAGTTTTTTACTGATTATGTGTTCCTAATATTATTTTATTTTGATTCCAAATGTTACTAATATTTTTATATTAGAACATATATAATTTTAATTTAAAATATAAATTTTTATTTTTGAGGGTAAAATATAATCTAATTTATAAAATAGTTTATTTAAAATAAATATTACTTTTATACCATCTATGATTTAACAAATATAATTAAATAATTATATATATTTTAAAGTTTAATCTTACTACCATATTGATATTTTAATATAGATTTAATTTTTATATATAAGTTATATAATATTTTAATAATAATAATAAAATATACAAAAATTATATATATATTTAATACTTTAATAACATATTTTTATTTCATTTTGATTTATATTTTTTTAAAATAGATGACTTTAGTACACCTATTTGTTTTATGTCCAATGGTTATTTTGAAAGGTATAATAGTTAATACAAAAATATTCACAAAAATCCTATTTAAAATGATTATATTTTCAATGACCATATTTGAAACAACATTTTTTCTTATATATAGCATCATTAAACATATTTCATTCACCTTTTTAATTTCCATAATTTTTTATTTTTGTTTTAAAAATATGTATTCAGAGTTCCTGCTTTGCTTCTTCATTATAGGTTTTCATTGGATACTGGTGATCCTTAATGGTGAAGATGATCTTAGATATCTCCAAGTGTTTAATGTTTTATTATTTTTTATTTATTGACAATTTTAATTTATTCAATTTTAATGGATTTACTAGTACATGATGGTTAATAATCAATGGTGTGTAATAATAAGTTTCTGGTTATTTTATTATAATCAGTTGTTATGAATGAATAAAATGGTATTGGTATAGTTTATATATAATATGACTTATATCGTAATATTTTTCAACTCTGTGAACATATAGAAACATTTTTATCATTATAAATATATAGATTATAGAATGAATATTATTCTTAAAAACAAGGGGTGTTTTATTCCCCCTCCCCCATATGCTTAAATAAATCTTATTCTATAAATTTTATATATTCCAAACTAATGAAAAATTCAAAAGGTGTCTTACAGATGGAAATGGAACGAGATACAATTTCTATATGAATATCAACCTTATAATCAAAAGAAATATATATTTTACCATAGAATAGGATTATCCCAAATTTTGAGTGTTTTCTACAGCTATTTGAGCCAATAGTCTACAATTATTCGGTATTGAGGATCAAATTGTATAATTTTCATTATAATGGGTTCGAAGTATCTGCCTTATGTAGAATATCATAGGTAGATATAAAATGTCATCTATATATTCCAAATATTATTTACTCTATGTGTATAGAATTAATCCATTTATAAAATCGAATTAAATTTATCATGTATGGATTGTAATATTTTAATAAGACACTTTCCCATAAACATAATCATTGGATACAATAATCATACCACATAATGTTTTTATTAAAAATTCATCATCTAGTCATTTGGGTGATGTTTGGATGTTATTATAAAGAATTTTAGGTACACAATAGGGGTTTGAACAAGATTTAATTGTAATAATACCGTTTACTCAGTGCATGATTCATATTCCCCACTATACAACATTTTTTGAACTTACATAAGTAGCTTCTATTTCATAGTACGTATTTTTTTCCCTTAGAATAGGAAGCACTTGAAGTCTACAATCCTTGTTAGATTTTAAATTAGGGAATTGACCATAATAATTCCAATGTATTCCAAAATTATGCCATTGTACCATTAATAGTTCTACATGATTAATAATTTCTACCCACATAATGCAAACAAGATTCTTCATTTTCCTATTGTAGTTTTATTCTTTTTACCCCTATTTTACAAGTAAAATGCCTTCTATTAACCTTGAGGAAATTTCCTTTTTACTAATTCCTATATTTTGGACATATATGTGGTTGAATAATCATTATATTATATTCTTCATTACCTGAATTATCATGAGTTTCTATCGATATCTTATTTGGGGTACTCATTATTTCAAGTACTATAACGAACCAACCCATGTCAGCATAACATGACACCCAAGATAGAATTCCATAAGGTGGAGGTCATGACAAAAACTAAAAAGTCTCATATATAATATAAATTAGGTAAAAAAATAGATTATATAATATAAATGTGTGTAACCATTAGATGGAGAAACAATTCTAGGGATGGGTAAATCAAAAATATCCAGGTCCAATCCTATTTCCAAAATTACATCTCCTTATGAAAATCTGTCACTCTCATCCCAACCCACTATGAAGGAAACAATAGACAATGAAAGCTAGCAACATACTTGACTACCTTGCCTTATCTTTTTTTCTTAAAAAAACAAATTTGAATATTCCCAAAGTCATATGAATGGTTATTAGTAAAATTATTAGTAAGATACGACAAAAAATCTATACAATTTATGTCTCCTTGAAACCATTAGTTCTAGATTTAATACAAAAAATGTATCATAATTCAATTCCCTTTCAAAACATTAAAGGAATATAATCCCTTGGTTTCATTTCGAAATTACCCATATCCAAATTCAAAATAATAGGGAAATAAAAATGACTTATAATATAGAGTTAAACAATAAGATGTCTAAATCTCAATATATATCCAAGCGAGATTTTAAAACGTGATACATTAATGAAACCATGAGAACAAAACACCAATGTCATCTATATAATAAGAATATAAAACAAAAACACTCAAGGAATTTTAATCCATCATAACCATGAATCCTATGATATCATTCGCTATTATGGTCTATTGATATCATAACCAAAACCCTTACTAGTTCCACACTTGGTAAGGTTTTCATACGTCCAAAACCCTCCAACCCAACATTCCCAATGTGATCCCATATGCCATAATTCATTAAAAAATTATAAAAACATAAAATAAATTATAAAAAACATTCTCGCAAAAAACAGTCATCTCTCCCGTTAATGAAAGTGTATTTGAGGGAAAAAATCATCCATACCTTTCATTGAACTCATAAAGCGTATAAAACTATTTTAATGGAATCCCTCTTATTAAACTCATTTGCATGCCACCTAAGATGAAATTCAACAGAAACACCCTCATACCCCTCAAATAAATAAATTTTTTTATTTGATCCAAATTAATTTACAATAATATCAAATATATCATAATATAGAAGAATTGTACAAGTACACATTCCTCACCAATGGATAAAACATAGTTTCCATTGAAAATAATGATTGGAATCAAATAAAGTTAGTCCTCATAGGATTTTACCTGTATGAAATATTATTAATTCTACATAAAACAATCTATATCTATAAATAAAATTCTATTAGGGTCCTAATGAGACAAGGGAAGAGAAATTGAGGATAAATCTTGAAAGTGGACCTTGAATCGAGAGTAAAACTGAAGCTATGTCAAATATATCCACTAAAATATATAGATAATTAGAATGGAATCAATGGTAGAGACCTCTTGAGTGTCGATGAGTGGTTGGTTTGAGATAATGAGTTATTATAATGACATTAGTGTTATAATAGATTAATTCAGTCATATTAATTTTCCCTTATGTAAATTTCAAACTAGGTCACATGGTTTAGAGGAATATTTTGAAATAATATGTACTAACCATATGGTAGAAACTATACATTGAAATCTAATGTACATGGTTACATGGGAATATATTCAAGGATAGAGATACCATGTGATAGCCTATAGACTCAATTACCTTAACCTACATGGGTTTTTTGTTGTATTTCATGTTTATAAAAACTATATTCAAACCATGTAAATCACATCAAGAATAATAGTTCTATATTTCATGATTATAACTAACCATTTGTGACCTTTTACTTGGCTTTTTTTCCGAAAAACTAATTTATTTACCCCTTCTCATGAAGCCTTTCAAACATTAAAATGGATAAAATATACTCAAAATAGACAAAAAAGTAACTAATAGGGAGTTAAAATTCTTCCCACTATATCTCTTTATTCCTGCAAAAATCACTTAAGATTCTGGAATCATGAAAAGATTAGTTCAATTCTACATCACCAATTATTTACACTACCGAATCTCATAGAAATATTATTTTTACTACCAAAACATCTAAACTATGGGAATTATTTAATGAAAAACACCTTATCCTTGTGTTCCATAATAAATACCATATTCTCAGCCACTAAGGTATCATGATCATAACTAACATCCTCCCAAAATATCCCATGGGAAGGATCTGGTTGATACCTCCTAAATTAAGAAACATAAAACATGTGAGGAATTAATTTTAAGAGGGATAGAATATCTAATAGAGATCCACCATTTTATGTCATTTGATGACCGGGAAGTGTCCAACAAACCTTGGGGTCAGCTAGCCCTTCATACCCAACTGGTGATATCCCATGTGTAGTGAAACCCATTGAAAAAAGGGAGATCTATAAAGAAAACTATAAAACTCTTCAATGGGATCCATTTTAATAAAAAAACTTATAAATATTTTTATCGGTGAACTTTAAAGTAGTTATATAATGTTCCCACAAACCACTAAAATAATCCTTTAATTCTTGAATCATACGATCAAAATTATTAATAGGTCACATAGTCTTTACATCTATTTGACGGTGATACTTCATTCTTAACATATTTTTTGTACCCATATCCTATCACAAACATTTCAAAAACATGGATATGAATAATGGATGCCTATTAAGAAAATATTAGAAGTCTCTCCATGGATTTTTATGATCTCATCAACATATAATTGTCTGATATATTCCAACTTCATCACCTCTTCTATATAAAGTAAATGATATTATTTATAATATCAATTAGTGGAAACCCAAATCATATCTCTCCCTATACGAGTCTATGGTAAATATACTATGAAATACATGGATATCTCATCCAATATCCCCATCAAAATGGGTAAATGTTGAAAAAAACAATGGGTCACTTGTCCCCTACCATAATCTTCTAACATTTAAGGAATCATGACATAAAAAATACATTCAATAGGATCATCCCCACCCAAAAATAATGACGTCTCAAATTAGGATACAAAATTGAAGTCTCTATGTTGACAGGATAACTAGACTTATAGCTTCTATCCATTAACTATTTCCTCAGAGATATCAAAATATTGAATTTACCATGGAATCACAGGATGCCATCTGGAGATTGAGTCTAGTAACTCGATGTCTCCCCACTATTAATTATTTTACTAAAATAATAAAATTTCATATATGTTTCATTACCAAGATAAATATAATAATAAAATGATTAATTTTTTTCACATATTATATGAATACCAACCCATCATCCACTTTTTCCTCAAATATCATCTCTATGAGAATAATCTTCACTGACCACTCCACCACTGATTCCAGTAATTCTTTATTTTGGAATCTTCTTACTCAGGTTCATGATTTGTTGTCAAAGTGGGTGATCGTAGATATGATCAAGATGTGTTACTTCAGAACCATGGATTATTTATCACCATTGGTGGAGGGATAAATACAAGGAATGCTTCATTATTGTCACGACCCATCCCCCAGGGCACGTGTCATGACTACCCCAAGCCCACCTTCCAAACGCTAGGGTCTGGAGACTAGCACTGGAAAGATATATCCTTAAAATGGGAAGGAGTTTCCTTTACTTCTGGAAACATATATACCAAGAGAATGACAAGATGCAAACCATGTAGTAGTACTGCAGGAGTAAAAGTGTGTATAGAAAGTAAAAGGTCCGGAATACAATCCCTCCTAAAGGGTACAACTACAAAAAATTAGAAAATAGCTTATAAGGTTATTCACCATAAATCCTACCTGAATTCTAGGTACAGATCATCTCTATAGTTCTCCATGTAAATTTTCCCCACTGTCTACCATTAGGTCCTAGCTCCCTGATTCTCAGACAGGCTACTTGTTATCTTGCACAAGACACAACAATGTGTGACTGAAATCCATGCATGGAAGAGTATAACAATACCCAGTACAGACTCTGAGACCCCTAAAGGTCTCTCATAATTACACAATGTAAATCCAACAAGCATGACCTCAATCACAAACAACAACTAAAATGAATCAACTAAAACACATTATAACATAAGTACATAATTATACATGATTAATCATAAAGCTAGATAATATTATTCTATAAAGGGTTCTGCTGCTGATCCACACAGGATCGCTCGGTGCTGATCCACATAGGATTGTTAAATGGGGATCCACATAGGATCGCAAAGTGCTGATCCAAAAAGAATCTCTAGGTTCTGATCTACACAGGATCACTTGGTGTTGATCCACATAGGATCGCTTGGTGCTGATCCATAAAGGATCACTATGTGCTGATCCACAGAACATCCCTATTCATTCTTCATGTCTCAACTAGCCACTGGATTCTTGTACACAATACGCTTGATTCTGGGATGACCTTCTCCTCAATCCATCATTCATACTTCAACTATCCTGAAGTCCCATGAAGAAGTAACCCAGTGAGTTTTCATGTCATAAGAGTACCAACGGAACAGAAAGTGTATCAATCATATGACCGGTCTGAGAGTAATAGGCATTTCAGTGCCAAGGGCCCGGTTGGAATCAGGTACGATCCAAACCTTCCATAAACCATCCTTCTACAATAATCAGGTGGATTATCTTAAAAAGGACTCTATTGTTTCAAGGATTCCAATGCCGCATATGGTTCATCATACTAACGTCTGATTTGTGAGATACTACCTTTTAAGCGTATCTGGGTCCAAGTTGCAATAGGTTTGGTATGACCAGGTCGGACCTATCCGACCCACCTGGTCCTGGGCCGAACCAACCTAGTTTGGGTACGACCCAGGTTTGACCCAGCCTAGCCAAATCTGGATGGATCACGGACCGGCCAGACACAAACCTACTGAGGCCCGACGGGCTCAGCCCACTGGGCAGCAGACCAGCCTAGCCCGCCTGCTAGAATGACCCACATGAGGGGTGGCGCAACCCCTCTTTCCCAAATTCCTCAATGTTTTGTTAGAATCATTGAGAGGAGGTGCCAAATGGTGCCATCTGGCTTTCCATGTGACCTGTAGGGAGCGGATCCCCCTCCCCTGTGGCTTCGAAGCCGTGACCTCCACCTGCAGTTCATAACGAAGCGCCACCATTCTACCAATGTTGTTGGTAGATAGTTGGCCACCCCCTTCGGTCTGTCTCCGCATCGGTGTTGTGCCAACGGGTTTTCCGTGGGCCACTAGTTGAGATTTGGTGGTCTGTTTTCCCTTCTTAAGGTGCATACGGGCCTCCCAAGATGCCACTGTCACTACGGGCCTCCTAGTTTCAATGTTCTCTCTAGTTGAGAAATCCTCCCTCATATAATAGTACAAGAAATCAAGCGGCAGAGGGTCTGGGCCTTGTTATTTGGCTCGTTTCCTCTTCTTTAGCATTATAACTAGTGGTTAATTATGTATTCATAAATTTTTTAAAGAATGAGTGAGTGAATCATTGCACTTGAATTTAACAACAAAACCACTACCACAATAATCATTGGAGGTGTCGCGGTTGTGGTGGGAGAAGAGTCCTCATTGGAAGAAGTCGATAGTGTTCTTCGATCCCGGATCGTTACTGCCCAAGATACCGTCCTCCGTCCGTGGAAGATGCCGTGGTATATTTCTAGAGGTTCTTCTCTTGATGAAGCCATGTCAAAAACCCCAATCCTAGCTCCATTTAAATAGAGTGTGAGGGTGAGTAATGCATCAAAATAATCAATGAGGTTCATTAATGAGTTTTTAATTATGGAACTCTTAATTCATGTTGTTCTCATTATGAAACTGAATATTCAAGCCATTAAATTTCCTTTCAACCTAGTGGTCCCACCCCCACTTGTCAATAGGTGGTAGGATAATAACATAAAAAAATTTATGTTATTTTATTATAATTTTTTAAATGTCACAAAAACTCTCTATTTCACCTAACCTACTATGGTCGAAGTTATGCCTCTTTTATGAGAATCATGGCATTGCAGACTCAATGGTGCCCTCATATTTTTAATCCTAGAACCGGTTCAAAAGATTAAAAATTCCACCCACACATTTATTGATTATACCTTAAAAGTTAAAATATCCATTCTGGGCTCACCCGACCTCAAAATCAAGTGCCATCAATTTTTACAGACTCATAATAATACCAGATAATTTATAAACATTATATGGAATTTTCGGGTCTTTACATTCTCTCCACCTTAGGTATTTTTTCCCCAAAAGCTATAACAATAATAGGGAAACAAATGGGGGTACTGGGGATGTATCTGAGCCTCCCGCTCCCAGGTGCCCTCTTGGAGATCCACATACTGCCAATGAACTTGCACCAGAGGATTCGACTATCCACAAAGGACCCACCTCAATCAATCCTCTATCTCCCCCAGGAACTATGCAATCATAACCCCATCAACGATGTTCAGCTTGCCCCAGTCGATAAAGTTTGATGGATCATGAACGTACTTCCTCAGCTGCGACACATTGAAAACATTATACACCCTATGAATTTTTGGGAATAATCTAGACAGTACACCACCTTTCCTACTCTACTGAGGATCTAGAAATTTTCGATAAATAATGGATATAGCTTTACGCCACGGCCAAACCTTCTTAATCCTCATTGGGGTGAGACCCGTAGGACGAAATAGTCTACCTCATCAAACTCTATGGGTTTCATTCTCATTTCAGCAGAAGACTTCTTCCGGCTCTGTGCAGTCTTCATCCTGTCCTAGATTATCTACACCTTCTCTGTGGTAGCCTGTATCAACTCTGGACCCATAAGTAATGTCTCCTCTGGGTCTATCTAGCATAGCTGTGATCTGCAAGGTTATCCGTATAAGGCCTCAAATGAAGCTATGTCGAGGGTGGAATAATAAATTTTGTCTTATGAATTCTCAACAAGTGGTAGTTGGTGCTCCCAAATGTGGTGACGATCAAGGACACAAGTAAGAAGCATGTCCTCGAGTGTCTGTATGGTCTACTTCGTTTGACTATATGTCTGAGGGTGAAAAGTGGTGCTCATGCATAGTTGTGTCCCAAATGCCTCATGATACCACTTCTATAAGTGGGATATAAAATAATCATTGTGATATGAGATTATCTTTGATGGAACCCCATGATGTTGTACACTCACTTGTGATGTCCCAAGCTCTCTACTGATCTCTACACTCACATTGGTATGAAGGGGGCCGACTTGATGAGTCGTTCAATGATCACACAGATGGAATCATGTCCCCTGGACATACGTGGATGCTCTTTCACAATGTCCATGGATATACCATCCCACATCCACTCTAGTAACTAAAGTGGTTGAGCTAATCTTGCTAGTACCTGATGCTCGACCTTCACTTGCTGATAAGTAAGGATTTGTGATGCGAACTCTACCCCTGCTTTCTTCATCCCGAGACACCATTAATGACATCGAAGGCCATGATACATCATCTCCACACCAAGATGTACCACCAAAGGGGATGTGTGGAACTCCCTCAACACCTCCTCCCGCAGAATCACTGGTACCAATGTGAGTCAACTGAAAAAGATGAGGTGCTCCCCACCTTCAGAAACTCCATCAAGAGTCTTTCCTGAGGATAACTAACCACATCAGGCCTCACAGTCTACATCCCCTTGCTCTGCCTCCCTGACATGATGAAGGAGTGGGGGAAAAACTGTCATGAACTAGAGGTATGTTGCTCCATCATAATCCATGAAGTATAACTACACTACAACTAGCTGCTCTGATGCCTCATTCAGCAATTGTATACTAGACCTCCGGCTGAGTGTGTCTGCTACTAAGATCCCCTTTTTAAGAGTGTAGACTATCTCAAATTTATAGTCATATAGGAACTCTAGCCTTTATCGCTGCATGAGGATCAGTCCCTCTTTGAAAATATATACCTAAGACTCTTTTTATCATTCTAATACATAAATCGATCATCCATCAAGTAGTGAAGCCACATATTCATCATAGAGACAACTTTTCCTAACTCCAATTCATGGGTAGCATATTTATGCTCATTTTATCTCAACTACCATGATTCATATGCAGGAAATGACCTCTCTTTCATCAGGAAACAACCTAGTCTAGTCACTGATGCATCTCATTATACTACATACTAAATGCCCTATTATGGTATCTTCATGATGGGGGAACTCTTCAATCTCTGACTCAGCACCTAAAAACTCTTCTAGCATCTCTCCAACCACATGAATGGTTTTCAGTTTTTTGTCAAAGATGAAAAAGGTGTCGCCACTCTGTAAAATTTAGGTACGAATCTCCGGTAGTACCCATCCAATCCCAGCAAACTCTGCACCTCGGTCACACTCATGGGTAGCTCCCAAGAAAGCACTGCATCTATCTTCTCCAGATTCAATTCAACTCTAGCCTCCAAGATAACGTGCCCTATGAAGTGGACTTTTGGTATCCAGAACTGGCATTTAGAGAGCATTCCATAAAGCTGGTTCTCTCAGAGTGTATTCAGAACTATCTGTAGGTGAGTGGCATACTCCTCCTCTGGCGTCGAGTATATCAAGATATCTTCAATGAAGACCACCACAAAACGATATAGGTAAGGATGAAAGATCTTGTTAATTATCCCCATGAACACTACTAGAGTGTCTGTCATGCTGAAGGGAATGTAGAAGATCTCATATTGGCCATACCTACATCTGAAGGTTGTCTTCATTACGTCCTCATCCTATACCCTGAGCTGATGATATCCTGATCTATGGTCTATCTTTGAAAACCATCAAGCTCCCTTCAACTGGTCAAAGAGTACATCAATTCTTGGTAGTTGATACTTGTTCTTCATGGTTACCTTGTTAGGGAATCAACAATCCACAAAATGCCTCAGACACCAATATTCCTTCTTGGAAAACAAAATTAGGGATACCCATGGAGAAACATTGCGCCTTATGAACCCCTTCCTCTGCAAGTCTTCCAACTGTGACTGCAACTCACGATGCTCTACGGGGTATATCTGATATGCTTGTATAGATATCAGTGTCGTCCTGGGATATAGGTCGATTTAGAAGTCTACCTCTTGGAAAGGAGGTAGTCCTAAGATATCATCTAGAAAGAAATAAGCATATTGGTCCCCCAGTATAGTATAACTCAGATTTCTCACATTAACTACTATGAGGGTAAGGCTAGCCAACTGATGAGTGACCAGCTGCACCCTCCCCCAATTAAGTCCATAATTTTCTGTAAAGGTTCCATTTTCACCGGTGAAGGAAAACCCGTTTCCATCCTCATGGACACACCACACATTGCACCTAAAACATTCGATCTGAGCATGGACTATGGATAGGCAGTCCTTACCCAAGATGACATCGTAAGGCCTCAACGCTACTAATAAGAGATCCCAGCCGAAGCTATCGCCTCCTTGAGTGTGCTCACACTATCATCACCTGTGTGTAATCATCGAATCTTCTCTCATAAGAGTCTCTAATCGTAAGGATCAATCCAACGAATCCATTGGAATCTCCGAGGTCCAAACAGGTATTGTGAAAATTAATGAGTGATTTGAGCCTATGTGTATATGAACTACAGATAGGGTGTAATAGACATATATCATACCTATAATCATCTGTAGATAACCGTGGTCATAGGCCACTACTGCCTGAAGCTGAGATCATCCCTATCCACCCGCTCCCTATTGTCGGGGTGGACAACCTGGGGGTGATGGTGGTAGAACCTCAAACTGTCGTCCACCACCTGTTGAACGACCTACTCCTTTGCCTCATCTGCCACCTTTCAGACCCCCTCACTGGATCCTCGGTCTCTAACATAGTGGTCCCATGGCCATCTGTTGATATTCTATGTGGGGAGTAAGACAATCGTGATCCATGTGTCCCTGTCGTCCAAAATAGTAACCAGATTTCATCCTTAGATGACATCCTCTATCTCGCAAGCTCCACACGTTTGACCCTGCATCCTGGGGTTGTCCATCAGAAGGTATGTCCCTCTTAGACCATTGTTTCATCTTCCTACTGCCTGTTACATATGACTCGGCTACCTATCATCTGGTGGTGGCTCTCACCATCGGTGCCTTCTCAACTAAGAATCTCTCCATCAATAATGCTTACTCGAGGACTACTGTCTGTGTCGTGATATTGACTGATATCATCGACATTATTATCTCCCACTAGAGACCCTGATCAAGGGTCTGGGCTGTAAATAATGGGTCATGTACCCTGTTGGTGGAGTAGCATGAGAGGTTAGGTAGTATCGTTGAGTACTAGGCCACTAATAGGCTGCCCTGCTATAAGTGCAGTAGCACCTAGATATACACTGAGCATAAAGTCATTGGTACGAACTCTGCCCTAAAGAAGAGATCGAAGTCCAACCAGGAGAGTGTCACCTCCTCATGCGTCTAGAGAATCAGACTCCACCGCCTCCCTGTTGTGCCCTGGAAGAGGCTAGCAGCTAGGATAACCATCTAATATGCTGGTATCTCAACTATGTGAAATACTCGTTCCATTGCCTCCAGCAAGTCCTCAGTGGCCTTGGGATCTATCTCTCCTCAAAACCATGGAGGCCTCTGTCTCTGGAACTCATGCAATGTAGTCAGTTGGCATTCACGGTCTACTAATGGGGCTGGTGGAAACAGTTTTCCCAAACAGGGTGGTTTTGTTCATACACCACTCGAAGGTGACAACATAGTAAGAGGGCCCCTCTCTGAAGCCTGTTCGTTCAGTGGGACATCATCATGTACTCTATCTGAAATCATGGAATGTGGTCTTTGTAGTGGCATCCTAAAAATAAACATGTGTTCCCCAGTCAATATGTTATACCTGGTGAGATGACTCTAAAGAGATTAAAAGAAAAACTTTTTCAAAACATAATCAATCAGTGTTTTCATGCACCAAGTTGGAAATCGGAATTCAGGGTCCTCTTGTATGGATAAGTCATCCACCGCACCAACACTAGACACCCTGAATAGAAAACCACACTCATAATAAATAATACTATTTCTCCATTGGAAATATTAGAGTCCTAGTTCTTCGGCAGAACCAACTCCTCTAATACCACTTTCTCATGACCCGTCCCCCAGGGCCCATGCATGACTACCCCAAGCCCACCTTCCAAAGGATAGGGGCTGGCGAGTAGAACCGGAATGGAATATCCATAAAATGGGAGGGCATTCCCTATAATCCTGCAAGAATATAGACCAAGAACATGACAATATGCAAACCACATATTAGTACTAAAATAGTAATTGTGTGTACTGAAAGTAAAGGGGCCAGAATACAACCATTACTGAAAGGTAAAACTACAAAAAACAAATAGAAAACAACTCCTACGGTTTTCCATTACATATCCTACCTAACGGGTACGTACAACTCGTCTCAACAGCTCCCCACGTCAATAGTCACAGCTGCCCAACATCAGGTCCTAGCTCCCCGAGTCTCATCCAAGCTGCTCGTCGTCTACACAAGACACAACAAGGTGCAGGTGAAGCCCTTGCAAGGGTGAGTATAACAATACCTAGTAGGGACTTTGAGACCCCTAAAGGTCTCTCCGAATTCCATAAAGGAAAACCAAAAATCATGATCCCAATCAAAAATCCCAAAGTAAAAGACTCATCTCTTAGCAGGTATAACATAAGAACCGAAGTATAGATGATTAGTTGTAAAGCTAGATCATCTTATTCTATCAAATATTCTGTTGCTGATCCACATAGAATCACTCGGTACTGATCCACACACTATCTCTAGGTGCTGATCCACACATGATCACTAGGTGTTGATCCACACAAGATCACTATTAATTCTTCACCTCTCAAACAACCACTCAATAATCATACATAGTATGCTTGATTCAAGAGAAGCTTCTCCTTAAGAAACTGGAAATACATCATCCGGCTTGAATTCCCATGAAGAAGTAACCCAATGATCTATCCTGTC
This sequence comes from Viscum album, assembly GCA_963277665.1. Classification (NCBI taxonomy): domain Eukaryota; kingdom Viridiplantae; phylum Streptophyta; class Magnoliopsida; order Santalales; family Viscaceae; genus Viscum; species Viscum album. The sequence goes on along the minus strand of OY728137.1, from coordinate 1,504,737,053 downwards.
ATAAGGGTTACAACATAATAGACGATGTTTCAATCAGATGCCTTGTCTGAGAGTTATAGGAATTTTAGTTCCAAGGGCCCAGTTGGATTCGGGTACAATCCAACCCGGACATACTAAAAATTTCTCAAAAACTAAAGTGGAGTATATAAAAAATGATCTCCTTGTTCCACAAATTCTAGTTACAAAGATGGTTCGTCAAACGAACATCTAGTTTTCATGATATATCCTTTTAAGCATATGTGGGCAGAAATGGGTTCGAGTTCAGTCCGACCCGACCCGCCCTAGTTTGGCCAACGTGACCTGGTTCGAGCCAACCTAACCCCATATGGGTCCGACCCAGCCCAGCCCCAACTCACAGGGCTGCGGACTGGCTCGGCATTAATCGGTTGTGCAACAGCAGGCTAGGCCCGCTGGGCCATAGACGGGCCCTGTCTGAATTTGCTGGGTTGGGACGCTGTAGGCTTGGCTCATTGGGCAGTAGACCGGCATATCCCATTTGCTAGCGTGACCTGCACAAGGGGTCACATGGAACCTCTTTCCCGAATAGCTCAAAGATTCATTCGTCTCTTTAATCGGCATGGCCATATTGCCCCATTGGGCTATCTATAGGACCCACTAAGGGCGGGTCCCCTTTCGCCGCGGGACCTGAAAGAAGCAAGTCCCCCTCTGCCATGACTGCAAAGTCACGGCCTCCACCTGTGGTGTGTGACAGAACACTTCCCTTCCGCTAACGCGGCCAGCCGCCCCCTTATGTCTACTGTGACGATGTCTCCTTCTGCGGCTGGTGAGCCCCGGCCGCTACCTTTGTCTGCTGGCACCGCCACACCGGTGTCACACTAATGGGTTTTTCGATACCATCGAGTGAGCTCCATTGGCCTTTCTACCCTTCCGATGGTTCCTACGGGCCTCCATGGACGCCTCCATCACTGCACGCCTCCCTATTTCAAGGGTTCGTCTAGTTGAGAAATCAGCTCTCGTAGAACACAACAAAAAATCAGCCGGCGGAGGGTCTGGGCTTTGTTTGTTTGTCCCACACCCTCCACATTTTCATTATAACAAGCAGTAAATAAAATATTCATCATTAATTACATTAATGAGGGAAATAGGAATTACACATCAATTTATCAACCAAACCCCTACCTCAAGAATCGTTGTAGGTGTCACAGTTGTGGCAGGAGAAGAATCCTCATTGGATGAAGTCATCAGCGTTCATCGATCCATGATTGTTTCCACCAAAGCTTCCATCCTTCGTCAGTGGAAGATGTTGTGGTAAATTTCTATAGGTTCCTCTCATTGTGAATCCATTTCAAAAACCCCAACCCTGCCTCCATTTAAATATAGGGGGAGGGTGAGTAACACATCAAAAAAATTAATGAGGTTCATTAATTAGTTTTTAATTAATAAACCTCTTAATTCCCAATGGTGTGGTTACTCTACTAAAGAGTAAAACCACTAAATGTCTTGACAACCCATCAGTCCCACCACCATCGCTCAAAAGGAGGTAGGATACTAATACAATTTTTTTATGTTATTTTGTTATTATTTTTTAAAAGACATAAAAACTGACTTTTTCACCCGACCTATTGCGGTCAAAGTTAATCCTCCCTTAATTGAATCCCAGCACCATTGATTCAATGGTGTCCTCATATTTTTAATTCGTGCACCAGTTCATATGATAGAGAACTTCATTTGTGCATCTACTAAACGTACCTTATAAAAAGTTTAAAAAACCATTCCAAGAACACAGTGTCACACCCCATGATTTTATGAAAAATATTCTTTTTAATTTCATTAATGTCTTCTGTTGTACGTTACACCAAAAGGATCTTGCACGACACGCATCCCTGACTTGTCTTTCATTTCACACAAGCGCGACCTTCCACGACAGTGTGTGTTTTATGCAATACCGATTTTCGCTAAACAACTATATGCTATAAAAATATTATTAAAACTAACCATTATGAATAGTAATATCCACTTTTTGAAATTTTATAAATTTTATTTTTGAAAATGGACTTCATTTTTGGATTCATAATATTGAAATTAGCCTAGGGGGAAATTTTGGTATTTTTCTAAAAACTTTCAATTTTTGATGTATAGTGAAAACATTAGGTTACTATTTAAAAATAAACATTTTATTTAAATAATTATTTATTTTATTGTAATTTATTTTAGGTCAAAATTGGTACATAATACCTATATAAGTTCAAAGTAATTCATTGAAGTCATTTTATAATAATTTTAGATCTATAAAAATTTTATTGAACTTTTCACCGTCTTTTACCCATCTCCTAGGATAATTTGTAAATTCACATAAAACTAAATTTTACCGCTTCTATGAGTGGAATTTAGAAAATCCAAGAGACACAGTTAATATCAAGGAATAAAATGTGGTTCAATGAGATTAAAATAATTTTTGGTGAATAGTAACTTTTTACTTTTTTTACCACAGTTAAAAGTAAATAGGCTAATTAAGGGTAAAAATTATATTATTATTACCCTAACACATTTCCTAATTCTATTGGATAAGTGTAATTCGACCAAAAACAACCTTATGAATAAAATATGACTATTTAGGTCTACTTGGATTAGATTAGGACATTTAATATTATTTTATTTAAATAATGGTTAATATAGTTAAAATCAAAGTTTAATAATTAAATCACTTTAATATAGGGTTATACCTAAGATAAATTCAACTATAAATATTCATTAGAAATCTAAAAATATTTCCTACATAATGGTATTTTATTTATAAGTTTTAGAAATTATATAATTTAATTTATTTATGACAAAATTATGATGCAGTAATTATCTTATTAATGAAATACTGACATAATTGATGTTATAAATAACCGAATAAATGTAATTTGAGACTTTTTATGAATTAAAAGAATTTTATAGGTTAATATGACATGTTAGTATTGATTTAATTAACTTTTTTTGAATTAATACTTATGTTATGATTTTCACAAAAATCAATTACCAAATAGTGTCAAAATTGACATAAATTAGTTTTTAAAACAAATATTATATTTTTAATTGTTATTTTATTCCTAAAAATATAAGGTTCAGTCAAATGACTTGGATAACGTTATATATATTAATAATAAACAACTTGGGGTTCTTTTGGCTTGTTAAATTATGTTTATTAAACTTATAGTGTAAGAAAACAAGAAGACACGGTAAAAGTAAAATTATTTAACATAGAGTTAAATCTAAATGATAAGGTTAAAATAGCAACCTAAACTTGTCTAAATTATATTGGATGAGAGTATTTCGTCCCATCCCCACCTTAGATTCGAAATAAATCAATTTGGAGCTATTAAAAACTGAATATGACTTTATAATAAAATAATATTTTTAGTTTTTCCAAAGGTGACCCTCTCCTCCCTAATAAAAGGGAACCTCCTCCCTCGCTTCCTCACACCACTTTGATCCTTCAAGCTCGGCCAACCCTGGCCAAATTATCTTCTCCACTTCCCTAGAAACATCCTAGATGTCCTGTTCTTCTTCAAAGACCAATTTTAGTGCCCTAAGAGGAGGTCTCAAAGAGGCGCTTCAAAGAAGAGGAGGTTCGGATCCATACGAAGCATATCAGACCTAAGGTAAGGGATAATTATTCCAATCTCATTCTTATTCGAGATTGTTTATTCCTAAGTATTTACTGGGGTTATGATTATTATCCATGTCCATATGTTCTAAAAATGTTTTCATAAAATTTTTACTTTTGTTCCATGTATGTTTAAAGTCATTTTTACCCTTTTCTACTTTTACCACATCGTTTGGAAGGAATCGTTCATTTACGAGGTACTTTTTGACTTTTTCGACAAAAGTACGAGAAAAATGTTATTATTAACTTATACGGAATGAAAGGATTTTTAAGGTTTTTATAAGGACTTATTTTCATGAAGCTTCCTCCAAAATATTTCATGACTATTTTAAACAAAATCATTTTCTTATAAAATTTCATGACGTTTTGTGAAAAGAAAAATTTATTTTGGAGAAGAAAGGATATTTTCCTCAAGAATTCATTTCAAGTATTTTATCACAACTATTTGCCATCTAAAATGAAATTATTTCATATGTGTATGTTTCAAGTATCATGTCTCTATGATTTACATGGTTTCACTTTTCTTATTATGAAATAATATCCATTTCTTTTATATGGATTATGTGATGATGGGATGATGTTTATGAAACCCATTTTATTTGTTGGGTTATTATGATGAATGTATATTTATTTTGGGGCACAAGTAAGAATGATTTCATTATGAGATGGGTGGGACCTATATCTCCCTCCAATGCATTGGTTAAAGATTTATATCTCATGAGATATACATGGCTGGAATGGCAAGTTAAACCGGTTCAGTAATACAGGACTTGAATGAGGAGTGAACTCGATTCAGAAAGGGACTTTTTCCACTAAGATGGTCTTGGCAGCAATTCCTTGGATACTATGGAAATCATAACATGTGATTAATGGTTTCCACAATTACATGTTTTATTCTCATGATATTTTATCATTCTTAATGTTTCTTTATGATCTATGACTTACGTACTTCCATGTTTTATGTTATTGCTCAAGCTTTTGATGTTTAAACCTTATGTTCATGTTTTTAAGTTCAAATGTATATGATTTGTTTTATATTATCCATGCTTACCCTAACTAAGAATTTGCCCTCACCGTTTTTATGTATTCTTTTCCCCAGTATATAACGAAGGGTTTTAGGTAAGTAAATAAAGGATTATCTTTATGGGAGATGTTGAAGATCTTTCACCACGATTAGAAGATTAAGTTCCAAGTTTCCAAATACACTAAACTATTACAGTCCTTGTGTGTCTGTTTTTGTTATATATTAAGTTTTCCGCAGAAGTAATGTAATGTTCATGTACGTCAAGCATTGGGTCTCTGAAGTTGGTATCAGAGGAAAGGTTTAGTTAACCTTTGGAAACTAGGATGCAAAAACATTAGTGAGATCCCTATAGATATTTCTAAGGTATGTCTAGGGATGTCCCTAAGGATAAGTATACGTATAGGATATAGTCCTAGAACTACGGTAACGATCTTAGAATTTAACCTAAGATGTTAGATATTGAGGGTACTCCCCCTTTACTATGTTGTTTTCCCTAGCATGATTTTTTCCTCTCACACTATTCTTTTTGGGTTTTAGAAAATGGGTGGAAACAAGAAGATTCACGATAATGGAGGATATGATGGACAATGGAATGATATTTTTCATGAGAAACCAAATAAAATGGGATTTGGAAGTCCAAACATCGTTATTATTCCTAATCAGTAATCTCATAATATGATCAATAATCTCAACATTGGTAAGTTTCTTGACATAGATAATATGAGAAAGATGGAGTTTCATGATTATCATAGAGGAAAGAAAGTTCAATTCCCCTCATGTAAATCATGTGGTAAGAGGCATCAGGGAGATTGTTTCAAAGGAACTGGATGACGCTTTGGGTGTGCAAAAGAAGGACACAAAGCTAGTAAGTGCAAAGGAAATGGTTCAGTTAACACCATGGACAAGGATAACGGTATTTCTACGACATCAACAATGATTAGATGTTTTAAATGTGGAATGTATGGGCATTATGCAAACCAATGCCCTAAGGGAAAATCTCGTGAAGAGAAACAACATGGTCATATGAGTAGTATTTATGTGGATGATGATGAAGGGACTACAAATGAAATATGAGATGAAAGAAATGATGAAGCCCAGTTAGTGGTTTAAGAAATTAGTGGAATGATTGTATGTCTATAAAGAATAATGTATAGTACTATGGAATAAAGATTCATTTAAGGACTGTTACACTATTGTTTTTCCTAAAGTATTTGAAAGTATATGATGAATGGTTCCAGTAACCATGGAAGGTTATTCAAATATTTTTGGAAAGTATATGATATGCGTATAATGAAGGGATAATAAGATAATGAGATGTTTGATTTTATTCATGAGCTCATGACTGATATAAGGACTAAGTGATATTATGGTTTGATTATATAGATTTTTGGGATTTTAGTATGTGGAAAGAGTTACATTTTGACAGTATTCATGTTTTCACTAAGGTTCTATGGTAATTTATGTTTCAAGAGAATATATGACTAAGGTATTCATGTGTTTGGAATACAACCAACAAGATATATCTTATGATATAAGTGGAATAAAAGCTTGTATTCACAATCTTGGTAGATAACCTTTCTTGTAATTGTTTTCTTTATACTATGAGCATGGACCGAAGTATTTTAGATAAGCATAAAGATTGGAATGTATTATGTTGGACATAAGTTATTATTCTTTAAGGATAGAACTTTTTTCTATATTATTGATGGGATGTTATAGTAATGTAGTTTTAGAAAAAGGACAACCTGCAGGACGGGCGATAGCCCATCGCATCAGACAAGACTGTGGGAATCGAACCCACAACTGAAGTGTGTCTGGACTTTATCGCATTCCAATGGCCTACATGAAGTCCCTGGTTACTAGAAACTATTTTTATTTTATTAAGCGACATGATAGTTGAAGTTTAAGTTCATTTTTGGAATCATATACGATTAACCTCACCATATATGGACTTATGTTTATTTGATAACTTTTGCTAACCTTTTGTTTGAAATAAAAGGAATGACCCATCATTATATCACATGATATGTTAACACTTCACGAATAACAAATTCAACTTCATTTATTTAAGATATGAAGTGGAAATTGTACAAATCACGAACAATAGTAAGATTGTACCATAATCTAGTAAGTATTTCTTCTAATTCAACTTTTCAACTTTAGGGAACTGATATTGAAAACCAAAAATGTTGTCCTAGTGCTCTTATATCTGATGAATCAGATGGTACCTTAGATCATCCCAAATTTATGGCTTTGTGATTGATGGATTTTTTATAGCCATGTTCTCTACCACTCTCCATCAGAACATGATGGTTATATTTTTCTTCCATATCCATATTTTAACCAATCTTCTCCTATATAGAAACCCAGTGATGAGTTACTTTGGGTAATCGTTACGTTTCATACTTTAGTTTTTAAAATTAAGTTTTAGTATTACTTTTTAAAATGTGGGTTTCTATTAACAAAACTTTTGAGTAGTAAACCATTTATAACCCCAACGAATTTCGAGGACGAAATGCATTTTAATAGGGGTAGAATGTAACACCACATGATTTTATGAAAAATATTATTTTTAATTTCATTAATGTCTTGTGTTGTACGCTACACCAAAAGGAGCTTGCACAACACGCATCGCTGACTTTGCTTGAATTACATGTAAGCACGACCTTCCACGATAGCGTGTGTTGTACCCAATACTGAGTTTCACTAAACAACGATATGCTATTAAAATATTATTAAAACAGCCATTATGAATAGTAATACCCACTTTTAGAAATTTTATAAATTTTATTTTTGAAAATGAACTTCATTTTTGGATTCGGAATATCGAAATTAGCCCAGGGTGAAATTTTGGTATTTTTCTGAAAACTATCAATTTTTGATGAATAGTGAAAACACTGGGTTACTATTTAAAAACCGACTTTTTATTTAAATAATTATTTATTTTATTTAAATTTATTTTAGGTAAAAATTGATACATAATACCTATATAAGTTGAAAGTAATTCATTGGAGTCATCTTATAATAACTTTAGATATATAAAAATTTTATTGAACTTTTCACCGTCTTTTACCCATCTCTTAGGAGAATTTGCAAATTCACATAAAAAATAATTTTACCGCTTCTGTGAGTGTAATTTCGAAAATCCGAGAGACACGGTTAATATCAAGGACTAAAATTTGGTTCAATGAGATGAAAATAATTTTTGGTGAATAGTACCTTTTTACTTTTTTTACCACGATTAAAAGTAAATAGGCTAATTAAGGGTAAAAATGATATTATTATTACCCTAAAACATGTCTTAATTCTATTGTATAAGTGTAATTCTACCGATAAAACCTTAGGAATAAAATATGACCATTTAGGTCCACTTGGATTAGATTAGGACATTTAATATTATTTTATTTAAAGAAGGGTTAAAATAGTTAAAATCAATGCTTAATAACTAAATAATTTTTAATATAGGGTTATACATAAGATAAATTCAACTATAAATATTTATTAGAAATCTAATAAAATTTCCCACATAATGGTATTTTATTTATAATTTTTAGACGTTAAATGATTTAATTTATTTATAACACAATGATGATGCAGTAATTATCTTATTAATGAAATATTGACATAATTGATGTTATAAATACCCAAATAAATGTAATTTGAGACTTTTATGAATTATAATAATTTTATAGGTTAATATGACATGTTAGTAATTATTTAATTATCTTTTTTCAAATTAATCATTCTTTTAAGATTTTCACAAAAATCAATTACCAAATAGGGTCAAAATTGACATAAAATACTTTTTAAAACAAATATTATATTATTAACTGTTAGTGTATTCCTAAAAATCTAAGGATCAGCCAAATGACTTAGATAATATTATATATATTAATAATACACAACTTGGGGTTCGTTTGGTTTATTATAGTATGTTTATTAACCTTATAGTGTAAGAAAAAAAGAAGACACGGTAAAAGTAAAATTATTTAACTTAGAGTTAAATCTAAATGATAAGGTTAAAATAGTAACGTAAACTTGTCTAAATTCTATTCGATGAGAGTATTTCGACCCATCCCCACCTTAGATTCGAAATAAAACAAATTGAATCTATTAAAAACCGAATATGACTTCATAATAAAATAATATTTTTAGTTTTTCAAAAGGTGCCCCTCTCCTCCCTTATAAAAGGGAACCTCTCCCTCTCTTCCTCACACCACTTTGAGCCTTCAAACTCGGCCAACCCCTGCCAAATTCTCTTCTCCACTTCCCTAGAATCATCCTAGAGGTCCTGGTCTTCTTCAAAGACCATGTTTAGTGCCCTAAGAGGTTCTCTCAAAGAGGTGCTTCAAAGAAGAGGAGGTTCAGATCCATATGAAGCATATCAGACCTAAGGTAAGGGATAATTATTCAAATCTCATTATTATCTGATATTGTTTATTCGTAAGTATTTACTAGGGTTATGATTATTATCCATGTCCATGTTTTCTCAAAAGGTTTTCATAAAATGTTTACTTTTCTTCCATGTATGTTTAATGTCATTTTTACCCTTTTCTACTTTTACCACATCGTACGGAAGGAATCTTTCTTTTACGAGGTACTTTTTGACTTTTCCGACAAAAGTATGAGAATAATGTTATGTTTAACTTATACGGCATGAAAGGATTTTTACGGTTTTTATAAAGTCTTATTTTCATGATGCTTCATCCAAAAGATTTCATGAATACTTTAAACAAAATCTTTTTCTTTTTAAATTTCATAACGTTTTGTGAAAAGAAATTGATTTTGAAGAAGAAAGGATATTTTCCTCAAGAATTCATTTCAAGTGTTTTATCAAAACCATTTACCATCTAAAATGAAATTATTACATATGTTTATGTTTTAGGTATCATGTCTCTATGATTTACATGGTTTCACTTTTCATATTATTAAATGATATCCATTTATTTTATATAGATTATGTGATGATGGGATGTTGTTTATGAAACCCATTTTATTTTTGGGTTATTATGTTGAATGTATGTTTATTTTGGGGAACATGTTAGAATTATTTCATTATGAGATGGGTGGGACCTATATCTCCCTCCAATGAATTGGGTAAAGATTTATATCCCATGAGACAGACATGTCTGGAACGACAAGTTAAATCGGTTCAGTAATACAGGACTGGAACGAGGAGTGAAATCGATTCAGAAAGGGACTTTGTCCACTAATATGGTCTTGGAAGCAATGCCTTGGCTACTATGGAAATCATAACATGTGCTTAATGGTTGCCACAATTACATGTTTTATTCTCATTCTATTTTATCATTCTTAATGTTTCTTTATGATATATGCCTTACGTACTTCCATGTTTTATGTCATTGCTCAAGCTTTTGATGTTTAAACATTATGTTCATGTTTTTAAGTTCAAACATATATGATTTGATTTATTTTATCCATGCTTACCCTTACTGAGAATTTAAGCTCACCCTTTTTATTTTTTCTTTTCCCCAGGATATAAAGAGAGGTTTTAGGTATGAAAAAAAAAGGAAGATCATTATGGGAGATGTTGATGATCTTTCACCACGATTAGAAGATTACGTTCCATGTTTCCAAAGACATTAAACTATTATGGTCCTTGTGTGTCTATTTTTGTTATATATTAAGTATTCCTCAATAGTAATTTAATGTCTATGTACGTTAAGCTTTGGGTCTCTACACATCGGGCCTCAAAATCAAGCACCGTCAAGTTGAACAAACTCATTGTAATCTGAAATAATTTGAAAAAAATTATATTGAATTTTTCGGTCTTTACAATTATCATATTTTTAAATACTATTGTAATAGAGGATCATTATTAAATTTTATTTAATACATTTTTGGGATTATCATTAGACGGATCCTATACCTTCTTGAAACACATTAGAGACAACATTCCATTTTCTAGGTGTATATGCGATATCAATATAGAATGTGGGAATATAATCAACATAGATTCTCTACCACAAGGTCAGTTCCCTCTAGTTAAAAATATAAATTAGTCTCTTATAATCTAAATACATATTCAACTTCTCACTAAAGAGGTGTTGGCACCATGTATTGTTATAGTGAATTGTTAAAGCCAGCTCGAGATCATTGGTATTTTGATTTTTCTCCTAAAGAATGAGTTTGAATGGACCATGAGCCACTACCTACCTCCCTAACAATAGAACACATCCTAATCCCATACTCGAGGTATCATAAAAAATTTGCATAACCCAAATCTAGTGACATATAAAATGGAACTAGTTCAAAATTCAATCTCACCTTTAGTTCTTAAAAAGATTTTTGACGTTATTCATTATATTAAAACATTAAACCCTTAGTGGTCTACTCTATCAAAGGAGATAAAATATTGGAGATATCTTAAAGTAAAGGTCAATAATAACCATTCAATCCCATGAAACATAAAATCTCATAGATATTTCAATGTTTCTCTAATTCCATTACCATATTGATACTTTTAGGATTCCCTATTATTCCCCTATAAAAAATAACATGTCCTATAAACATCATCTCATATATAAAAAACTCACATTTATAGGTAATTAAATACATTCACTATTATGGGGTAGATGTCAAGATGATTCATGCGTTCTTCCTATAAATTTGTGACCACAAAAATATCATTCAGAAAAAATATATCAAAACAGTCCAAGAACAGATGCATTATCGGATTCATCTATTCCATAAAAACAACAATATTACTAGTAATATGAAATGCCATAAATATAATTGTAATTACCCTACCTACTCCAATTATTTTCTTATGAATATCTCTATATCAAACTCTTAACATATGGACCAAAAATAGGGAAAAATTTTACAAACCCCCCAGGGAACCCCATAGTTGATCAAATAGGTCATCAATCCTAGGGATATTATACATTTTCTTCATATTTTAATGAATAATACATTAGTTATCAATAGGAAACTAGATGAATCAATTATTCTTCTTTAAAAATAGAATTGGTGAATCCCAAGTTGATAAAAAAGATAAATAAATCTTATATACTTAAGACCAACAAGTTATACATTAATATCTTCCAACTCATCAAGTAAAATATTATAATATGGAGAGTGTATTGGACTTGATCCATGATTTAGGTAAATTAATAAACTCATCCTATCTATAGCGAGGTTTCCAAAAAATCATTATGAAAGACCATTGGTTTCTCAATCACAATGGAATAATGAACAACACATATAGAGTATTCATAGAAATCCAGATAAGTCTCTAGAAATTTTAATGAGATCATTTCATCAAAAAGAACAACATTATCTACTCAGTTGGATATATGATACCACTCACATTGAAATCTGTGATATCCCCCATTGGGTTATAGATACTAAAATTCATGTTGAAAATAATCAATATTGGATTTAAAACTAACCTTCTAATCAATTCCAATAATATGGTTGACTATTTCATGACCAAGAACTAGAAAATACCACATGATATCAAGGTCAGTGATTATAATTAGGATTTTGGTAAGTGATTTTGGTTAGGAATAGATAAAATCTAAAATATTTCTTATTCCTTCCCAAGGGAGTAGAAAGATCCCTCTTGAATGGAATAATCATTGTTTGTAAGCCCAAAACACCAACCAATTAGTTGATATAAATAAATGATATGAAACTATGAAGAAAAAATTCGGGAATAGAGGGGATAAAATTAGAATCATACATTTCATGGAAGCCATAACTAAATCAAAATACCTTGGTGTATAGTCCATTTCATATAGATGTTTGACCTTTACTCCTCAATGAGTCTTATTTAGTTTATTAGTACCCCATGCATGAGAATGATATCCGTCACACATTTCAAGGTCATAAATAATCTAAAATTATTTATTAATATTCGATCTAGATATACTAATATGGGATAAGATTCTAAAAAAAATGTTGAATCTGTCCTGATTATTCACAATTATGGAATGACATGGGTTTAACAATACAATAATTGTTTTATATCATAGTCTACCAAAGTGAGATAAAACCACTAATTTATGAAAAAATCCTTCCCCTAAAACTTCTATTATCATAAACTATACCACATTAATGGGGTTCTTTTTTGTTCAGATGATGCACTATGGCTACCCCCAATTGAAACAAAAGATCCACTTACACCCATATTCCTAGATTTGTATTCCTTAGACATAACTTCTTTATCAACCACCACCTAAAATTTTAGTGGGGAGAATAAAAACATTATTGACCAAATGTTAGTCCTGAAACCCATCCTGGATCACTTAACATTAAGATAGTCATTTTTAATAATCTTATTTGATATGTAAACAAACTCTGTGGAATGAGAGTCATAAACCCAAACTCTATAGTCAGCTCACAATATGGTCACAAATTAATGAGTCTCTAAATGGAATATTTTAGGACAAAACTGATGAGTAAAGACCACATTGAATGTTTTCTGGGTAAGTTCTTCTTGAAACATTACATGAAAGATGGAGCCACACCATTTGCTTCCCAGTCCATTAAGCATAAAACATTAGAAAACCACCTTCATTTACTATATATTTATCAAGAAGTGTAAAACCTCAAAAAAGTATCATCCAATTATTTGGTTTCTTGGGTTCCCTAATCACAATGGAATATTGGTGGATTCTAGTTGGTAAATTTTAAACCATGATCCACAATTTATCCCTAGTTACCAACACCCATCCTACCAAGATTTTTCATTGTTTAGATTACTACTTCCACTAATGATGGATCTATATGATTATTTTATTGTTTAACATATCCCATAGTTTCCTCTCATGCGTTAGTAAAATCTATTCTAAGAGGAATTATCTATCAAAAATAATAAATGACATCGATATTGGAAATTATCTATCCAATAGAATTAAAGCAATATGAATATATACTAAATCCATTAAACAATAATAATTTAAGGCATAAACATATTTAGGACAATGAAAGGAACATAATTCAATTTAAATATAAATAAACCATAGAAATCATGGTCACTAAAATAACCCAAAAAAAGCTCAATGCTTGTGAAAAAAGATCTAACCACCCATGGAAACACATATTAAGATATGAAATTGATCGGTCCAAAAACACATATTTACGTACCAACTGAGTTATAATGATCTTAACTCATATAAATTAGAATCTTAAATCTAAACCTACGTAATTTCATAAAACTTCTATCTGGGGTCTCCCTGTAATACCATTTTTTAATGAACTGACTTGGTTCAACATGAAACATCACCCAAGATAGATAAATAAAAAGTGATATCATCACAAAAACTAGAATAAGTGTCCTTTATAAAAAAAAGTAGGTAAAAAATAGTGTAAAACACTAAACAAAAGGTATATTACCAATAAACATATAAACCAATTCTAGAGAAGGATGAAGAAGAAATAACTTAGGTGAAGACCAATTCTGAAACAACATCTCTATATGAACATTCAAGACCACTATACCAACCCACTATAAATAAAATAAAGACCATGATAATTCAAAAAAAATCATGATTCCTCTACCTTTTTGTGTATACTAAAAAATGTAATTAGTATATGACTAAAGGAATATTATGGTTATATTAAAAATTCCATATTGGATACCACAATGAATCTATAAAATGTATGTCAAAGTGAAATAATTAGTTAAAGATGTGAAATAATAAAATTTTCATATAGTTATTTACTATGATAAAATTTTATATAAATCATCCTTTAATTTTCCATTCAAAGAAACAAATATCCAAAACCCCATGATGAAGGAAATAAACATGAAAAAAATATTGATGAAAAAATATAAGACATCATAACACAGAACATTACCACGTGACTATTTTAAACATAAAACATAAATGAAACCAAGAGCTCAAAACGCCATTGGGATATATCATATGGGAATACAAAACATGGAAGCATATGTAAAACTAATCCAATATAAAAATTAATCATATGATATTTTTTCCTACCACAATCAGTCGATATCACAACTATAACACCTTGTGGTTGAACACTCAATATGGTTTTAATATTTCAATAAAAAAATTAACCAAGGTTCCTAATGTTATCCAAGGTACTAAATTTCATAAAAACATTCAATTAATCATGATTAATATTTTACAAACAATTTTACAAAGAAAACTGTCAATTCCCTCTCTCATGAAAAATCCATTTTTAGGAGAACAAATATTTAAGGAATTTTATTGAACACAAGAAGGGAATAATTTTTTTACTGAAAATGAATTTAAAACAACCTTTTCATTCCATTAATAATAAAATTTCATAACAAATACATCACACATTTCAAATAAAACTGTTTTTATAATCTAAATAAATAAATTCACAAAACCATCTAGTATATCGTGAGATATAACCATTGTTTAGAGACAGATACCATGATAATAGAGAAAAACTATTAACCTTTAAAAATTTAAATTGTAATAAAATAGATCTTAACACCACGATATTTTGTGAAACATGTTTTTCAAATTAATTTAAACTAATTGATATTTTCCTGTTGCGAAACACTAAAAATGACTTCTGTTAAATAAAACCACCATGTTATTCTTATATTACATGATACACCATGTCGATATGGCGCTACAAAAATAGTTATATTATCTTTTAAAATATTCAAAACTATGTTTGGCTTGTGTTACAGATAATTTCAAGTACCTTCGATAACTTTCTCTACACACAAGACCTTATTTTACATAACTACAATGTAATATTGATATTATTATTAAAATATTCTTTTAGTTACAACCCAGCTGTTGGAATAGTAGTTAGGAATAATATTAAAAAATTATGAAAATATGATTCACATGGGTATATAAAATGAATCCTTTAATTATCAATTAGTTATATATGAAATAAATAACTTTTTGAAAATAATGAAATTCATTTTCTAATAAAAAAACTTTATCTATGTACATACACAATTTTTCCTCAATAAATTATCAAAAAATAAATATTTATAGATATATTAAATTAAATTTTTATATTATATATCCAATAAATACTATTGATATGCATAAAATAGATTTTATATATGTATAATATAAGAATAAATCCAATTATATGAATAAAAAGATGTATTTTTATAAATGATAATTTTTACACATCTTAGTTTCAAACCTATTTAAAACATAATTTTATAAAATTTTATAATTTTTATTTGAAAAAATAAACATAATTTTTGAAATATAAATATCGAAATTTACATTACGATAATTCTTTTAGTATTTTTTGAAAATTTTCATTTATTATTGAATAGTGAAAGCACTGACTTTTAATTGGAAACATCATTTTCATATAATTTTTTTATATAGTTAAATTATTTTTCAAATTTCTATAATATATAATTTTATAAATTTTACATCAATTAATCTAGTGGAGGTCATTGGAATCAATTTAAAATTGAAATTGGTTATAATAACAATTCAAACTTTGGATGATTTTTCATTTTGAAACCTAAAGTTTTGTCATATCTGTGGGATTAATATTAAAATTATTTGTTCCACTTTTGTTATTGGAATTTATAAAAATTGATTACATATTTATAATTTTCATAATTTATAATATCTGATATGTTCGACATATATTTTCACCAAAATTTTTTGTAAAAGTTACTAAAATTAATTGCATTGATTATAGAAATAATGAGTTTACTTTGTGATTAAATAGTATCTTTAGTATGAAAAAGATAGAATCATATAAAAAAGTAATTTGATGGAGATATTTCAACAATAGAATCCATTTTATAGAAAATGGACAATTATTTTTGGAACATGATGTAATGAAGACCTCTCTGGAGTGTTTACTTTTTTTTATTATCAAGATTGTCGCTCCACATACACTATAAAAGGGAACTAATCTGCTCAATTATTCACACCTATCAAGCCATTTAGATCATCATAAACCTACCGTAATTAGTGTCCAAAATCCCTCCTCTCATCGTAGAATCCGGAAATTGGGCATATATCCATCTAATGAATACCTTTTGTGTCAACCAGAAGGAGTTACCAGAAAATAAGAGTTAATGTTCCTCAACATGTGTCTATGTTATATTTATTTCTCCACCAATTCAGTTTTTAATTATTTAATTATTATATAATAACATTAGTTTCATCAATATATTGATATGTTTTTAATATATGGGTTTTATCTACACCTAAACACACATCTATCAATTGTGATGTTTACTTACCATTCGTGTGTACGGTGGACAATATCCTTATGAAATTATGTTGTTTATTTTTCCTTTAATGCATATCATGGGTGGGAATTACTATGGAAATTATTTTTTTATGTGATAGACATGACATTTATGCTATTTTTATACATAAATGATGAATTATTATGACCCATCTATCATTAACTCTCAAGACTTTTGTTATCCTCTAGTTATTTAAAAAATATGCATGTAATGGAACCACTTTCACACTATTTGTAAAATAAGATAATTAAGAAATTTTTTTTCAGAAAATAGGAATTTATATCTCTATTATGTTGGATATATTTTATCTCCCAAAGCCATGTTTTATAAAAAAATTAAAAAATTTGTTTATAAATAACCAATGAAACTTATATTCAAGGATGAAGGATATTCAAAATATTTTATTTTATATACAGTGTATAAAATAGTTTTCAAAGAATCCTTTTTTAATTTTTCAAGGATATTTTATAATAAAATGTTTTTAAAAATGGTTTATTATTAAAAACGGTTTTTTAATGAAATTAATTGTTTCCTTTTTATATTTTCAAAGATTATTTTCAAAGGATAGGATTTCAATGATTTCAAAGATAAATTTACAAGTTTGTAAATATATTTTAATAGAAGATTGTTTAAAAAATTATATGTGTTTTAAAAATCATTTTTCAAACAGAAACAAATATTTTACGCATGAAATTTTTGAAATGAAATTTCAAAGTATTCAATATTTTAAAATGTTTTTTTAAAATGATTTAAAAAAGGGATTTTTCTAGAAAGGCTATTTTCTCTAAGAAATAATCCACTTGATATTTCCAAATAATTCACCATATAAGGTGGGTTGCGTTGATATAGTTTATTCCTTACAATCAAAATGATCCATAGATATTATTCTTATTATTTCTTTGAGTGGTTTATGTTTATGTTGAAATGTTGTTAACGAAAATAATTTCAATTCCACGGGTTATATCATGATAAAATACTTATTAAACCTGCTTCCTTTCATTGGTTATTCAATGATGAAATGATTATGAAACATTTCTCTTCACTAAAGGTTTTTATATTAAAAAATCCGTGGGATAACCATATGATTTCATGGGTTCTTATATGATATTTATAAAACCAATCTATTTTTTTGGGTTATTATATGATGAGGGTTTTATTATCTTGTGCCACATGTATATAAGATTTCATTATGTGATGGGTGGTATACATGTCTCCCTCAAATTCATCATGTAATGATTTATATCATACGAGACAATAATGGGATAAAATTCAATATGCTTGATCCATAATGGGAAATATTCGTATCTAGATCTAGAATGGGAAATAAGTATTTCCCGATCCATAATGAGAAACTTGTGTGACCTGATCCACAAAGGGAAACAGGTGCATCCTACATTACAATGGAAAACATGTCTATCCTAATCCACTATAGAAAACATGTGTTTCCAGATCCTCTATGTTGATAGTATTGGTAGTTAACCTCAAAACATGAAATGGTTCTCTATATTTATGATTGATCCACACATATATGAGATGAGATTATGGTTCTTGATTTAATTGAGACAATTTATAAACCCTGGGATTCATGTCTTATGAACTACCAAACCTTATTCCACGACTCAAGTATATGATCTTTTATATGTAGGGTATGGTCTTCAAATGTTATTTTCTAGTTCTCTTACACTCATTGTCATGGTATTCTTACTTATCTCTTCTATTTTACCTTATTGAGAATCTTCTCCCACCCATTATTATTTTTTCATTCCCCAGGTTATGTTGAAATGTTTTTTGTTGCACTACTATAGGGGATGATCATTGTAAAATATGATGATGATATTTCACTAAATTAGAATTATGTGCCACATTTTCCTAAATACACTAAATTATTATAGTCCTTGGTTTTTTTACTTTTATAATTTGATTAATATTCCTCAAGAATTATGTAATATCCATTGATGCTAATCCTAAGTCTCTATAGTTTGTTTTAGAGGAATGGTTTATTCATCATTTCGAAATAAGGACAAGATATCTTTAAGGAGAAACCTAGGGATATTTTGAAGGATATGAATATGGATGTCTCTATGGATAACCCAATGGAGTCATAGATTAATGAATGTGTTATAATTTAGACAATTTATAAGTGAAAATTCATGATTATGTGGTTTTCCACTATGATAAATGTAGATCTCACTATGCATTCGAATTTTTGTCAATGATGGTAACATGAAGGAACTTGGTTAAAATTGAATGTATCAGATATGGAATGTATGGAAATTTTTTAAAATTATTTCCATTGTGAATATCAAATTAATATAATCAATAATGTTTGAGTATTGGTTACAACCCTTAAGATAAAGGGATTAAAAAAACATGTGAAAGATATAGGATGTTAGAATAGTATTATACCATTAAACGTAAGAAGAATGATTATATTTACATTGGGGAACCATAATATATGATACATATATCATATTCAAGGAAAGGGGTATTATGATATAATATTATGAATCTTAAGTAGTGGTTTAAGAATAATGTTAGATGATAATAGTGTATATGTTTGGGGATTTAAATATTAGGTTATACTAGTCATGAAATATATAAGTATTTTGAGTATAAGTCTTCCTTAAGGATTGAAAAGGAAATCTTGAATGGTGAAGATGACATAAAAAAGTGATTTAATAGAATTGTGATATTTTTATTAAGGTAAGGTAACTGCCAATGTGTTCTAAATTTTGTGAAAAAATTTTCTAGCTTGGATAAAGAGATGATTCGAATGGATAAATCAAGTTGAATTGTATTTATTACCATGTTAATGATTATTAATTTAATAAAAACGTGTTTTATGCGATCATATATGAAGTTTACAACATCTTGGATTTATGGAATATATCCAATGATATTTGGAATAAGAATGTATGCATGTTTTCAATAAGTATTTATGGTAATTCATGTTATTACTGGGTTCTAAGAGAAAACATGATAAAGGTATTAACATGTTTTGTATCTGACAATCATGATCAAATTTATGATATATGGGGGATTAATGTTAATATGATTTTGAAAAATTTAATGACATTATTTGTAAAGTGTTGAATTTCCATCTTTAGTAAGGGTTACAAGGTGGAATAGTTATAGAATTGTTTAAGTTAAAATTCAGATGAGGTTTTAGATATCAAAATGATATCACAACATATCACGATTTATGCATATAAAATATCCTTTGATTACCATTTTTTGTGATGCTAACTAATGTAATATGGAATTAATTTTAGGTCAACCTCATAACCTATTATTAATTCAGGAATTAAAAAATTACCTTTATTTCTTAGAGTAAGAAATGAAGTTGAAATTGATCATGTCCTAACTAAAGGTTGAGATTGTGCTTATCAAAAGGAAAAAAATTAATTAATTATAATTACATATATTCATATATGGTGAAATAATTCATCAACTATATTAAAGTGATGTTTACAAATATATATGCTAAATCCTTCATTCTTATTGAACTGATGGTCTTCTAAGTCAACAAAGATTTATGGTTTTCAGTCCATTAACTCTTTATTGATAATTTAGTTTCTAGTGATCCAAAATATTTATCGCTATATATAATTATTTAGGATTTTATTCCATGAAAAATATTTAATCCCAAAATATTTTATACTATGTGGAATCCCTGATTTGAGTACTTTTGGGTACTCATTATGGTTCCATATTTTTCTTTTTAGAAGAATTTTTTTTATATTCAATTTTATGATTTGGGTTTTAATAATGATATCATTAAATTATTAAACCATTAATAACCTAGAATAAATTTGGAAAAAATCATTTTAGGGGGGGTGTAGAATGTAACACCACAAAATTTTTTGTAATATTTTTTTGGAATTAATATAAACTATTCGATATTTCTTATTTCATGCTACTCATATTATATATTGTATTATATGAAATCCCCATGTTATTCTTAAATTGAAAACAAAAATATGTTGATCCTTATCTGTACGCCAAACATAAATTATCTTATGGTACATGAAACACTATTTTTTAGGTGTTACACACAATTTTTATTTCCTTCAATAGAATTCAATACAAGAAAGACCTATTTTTAAAAAAATACAATGTAGTATTGATATTATTATTAAAATATTATAATAATAATCACCAAGTTGTTGGAATTGATCTTATGAATAAGATTAAAAATGTATCAAAATATGATGTAAATTTATATATAAAATGAATACATTGGTTATTAATTAGAATTAAATGAAACTAAGAAATATTTGAGAATAAAGAAATTCTTTTTCTTAGAAAACTATTTCTCTTTGTATAAAAACTTTTTTACATATAAATTAAAAAACCACTTTTAATGAATTATTTAAATAAAATTTACATTTTATATAATTAATAAATATTTTTGATACTCATAAAATAGATTTTATAGGTATAAGATATGAATAAATCCAATTTTATAAATAAAATGATTTATTTTTAAAAAAGGTAATTCTAATTTCATTTAATGGTCACCAATTTCAAATTTAATTTTTGAAACTCTTATGATTTTTATTTGAAAAATATACCTCATTTTTTAATGTGAATTATCATAAAATAAATTGTGACAGGTTTTGGTATTTTTCTAGGGAGATTCATTTTTATATTAATATTGAGAAGCACTTAATTTTTATTGAAAACTAGTTTTTCATATAATTTTTTTATATAGATAAATTTTATATTAAATTGGATTAAATGTATATTCTGATCAATTATAAATAAAATTATCCAATGATTTCATTTTAATCAATTTCAAATTAATGTTGGGAATTAAAAAATAGAACTTTTGAACATTTTAACATTAAAAGGTCATTGTTTTATTACATGAGTGGGATTGACCTTAAATTATTTTATATCAATTTTAGGATATGAATTAAGAAAAATTTATTAGATAATTTTAATCATAAGAAATTATAATTTTTATTATGGTAAAATTTTTGTGACTAAAAATATTATTGATAGTAATTTTAATTAATTGTAGTGATTAAGGTAAAAACTAGTTTACATAGTAGTCAAAAAATAAATTAAGTGGCCAAATAACCATTAAACATGTACAACATGAATTTAATATCCATATTTTGAACATATACTCTTTTTATTTAAAATGTAAAATTATTGGTTACATATTATGTAAGGGAGACCACTCAATAGTGTTTATATTTTTATACTTACATGAATGCCACTCTTCATCAATAATAACAGGGAACTCACTCCATCAATAATTCATACCACTCTAGCCATTTATATTGTCCAAAAACTAAAAATATAATCTCCAAACATAACACATATCAACATATAATCTTCACTTTGGGTAGGAAGACAACAAATGAATACCTTTGGTACAAACCAGAAGGAGTTACCTGAAAAAAAGAGTTAATATTTTTCCATGTTCATTTTTATTAGACTTTCTTCTCATATAATTAAATTAATATTATTATCTTATAATATAGTCACATAAGTATCCTCAATATAATGATTTTTTTAATCTAATGTTTGTACTTACACCTATACACACTTCCATAAAATGGGTAACAATCATATCATTCGTGTGTAGGGAGAACTACTGTCTCGCGAAATGATGTCAATAATTTTCCTTTACCACATCTTGTGTATGGGAATCATGATAAATATACTTTTTTTATATTAAAAATGTGATATTTATTATTTCTTTATTCTTAAATTGATGAAATATCATGATTCATATCTCAATAACCAACCTAACATTTCTTATCCTCTGGATATTCATGAAATTCTCATGTAACGGTACAATTTTTCCACTGTTTGGTACTTTATATAATCAAGAATTATTTAAAGAATATTTAAATGTGTTTATCTCTTAACTCAAACAACTATTTCTCCTAAAACTATTTTCTCCAAAAAAATGAAAAAAATGTGTTTAAATGATCGTTGATGCTCATTTTTAGGGAAAAGGATATGAAAAAAAAATTGGATTACAAAGTGTTTAAATTGGTATTCAATGATTCCTATATATCTCTTCAAGCATAATTTCTAATGAAAAGTTTTAAAAAAAATTATGTCTGAAAATTATTTTAAATGAAATTCAAATCTTCCTTTAAAATGTTTGAAAGATTATTTTAAAAGGAACCGATTTTAATGATTTCATAGATTAATTTATATGTTCTAAAATCTATTTTCAGTGAAGATGTTTTTTAAAAATGTTATATTATTTAAAGATAATTTTTCAATGTGTAAAGGAAATTTTACTCAATAAATTTTTGAAAATAGTTTTCAAAGATTTATTTATAAAAAATACCTTTTTGATCATGTTTTATGAAAGGGAATTTTGATGAAAGGCAATTTTCTCAAAGAAATTTTCCATGTGATATTTAAAAATCAATCTCTCTCTAAGATGATATACTTTTATATAGTTTAATCTTTAGAATAAATATTATCCAATTATAAAATTCATCTAATTTATTTGAATGTTTTATTTTTAATAAGAAAAGTTATTTATGAATCTTGTTTCTCTTCCATTAGGTATATCATAATAAAATGATTACAAAACCCACTTCCTATCATCTATTGTTATATGATGATATAATTGTGAACCATATCTCTTTTCTATAGGTTATTATATAATAAAATTTTTATGATACCCATTTCATTTTATTGGTTATGATAGATGTTTATATAACCAATATTTTTTTATTTTTCATGAAATGATGAATGTTTTATTATCATATGGTGCATGTCTGTAAAATTTCATTTTTTGATGGGTGGGACCTAAATATACATCCAATAATTTGTTTAAATATTTATATTTAATGATATAATGATGGGAAATAAGTCAATGGGATTGATCCACAATAGGAATCAGGTGTATCCTAGTCCACAATGGAAAAAAGGTGGGTATGGATACATAATTGGAAATAGGTGCATTCTGATAGATAATGGGAAACAGGTGTGTCCTAATCCACAGTGGGAAATTGGTGCATCTTTATCCACAATGGGAAATATGTTCTTACTAATCAACTATGGGAAATAGGTGTGTCCTGAATCACTATGTTGATGGCCTTGAATGTTATCCTTGACACATGAACTGGTTTTCAATATTTATGATTGTTCCACACTTATATGGCTTGTGTTTATGGTTCATGATTGATTTATATTGATTTATCACCCTTATGATTCATGTATATTAAATATCCAAAATTTATGGTAGGACTCAAGTATATGATATTTGATATGTATGGTATTATATTTTAATGTTATTCTCATGCTTTCTTACACTTATGCTCATGAAATGGTTACGTTTATCCTTTATTTACCCTTAATAATCATATGATCTCACCCTTTATTATTTTTCATTTCCCTTGGTTAACATGAATGGTTTTATGTTGGTTTAATAACCGGAAATATCTTTACACGAGATATTGAAGTTCTTTCACAAAATTAGTGGAATGTGTTCCATGTATCCAATGAAAATAAATAATTACAGTCTTTAGGCCTGTACTTTTGTAATGCAACTGAATATTCATAAAAAATGATGTAATGTCCATGTATTCTAATCCTATAATGCTATATATTGAGTACTCAGAAGCCTATATCCCTAATAGAAATCATAAATTCTCTATAAAACCATCTAGATCTATAAATCATACCACATTATTTTTCCAACAAGTCATGAGGAAGTGATATCATGGATATACCTAGAAATTGGAGGAGAAATCCAGATTAAAATAAAACATACCTTAATGATATCCACCCAGATCGATAAAGAATAACCAAGGAATGAAAAGAAAAATTAGTCCTAAGAATCAAGAAGATACTTGTTCAGTCTAACGATGGATTAGGAAAAGATTGAGTTGAAAATGACTAGGGGAATTTAGAAAATTTTCCATTTTATGATGTTTAAACTATGTCACATAATTAATCATCATTGTTAAATAAACAATGTGTGAATTTTATGGTACTGATTATCCCATGAAAAATGAATTTAACAGTTACCTAGGAATAACATCATGGATAGAAAGACTATTCATAGACCATGTGATAGCCTATAGACTCAAACCCCTCACATACATGGTTTCCAAGGTGACTGGAATAATTATAAAAACTATGATTAAACCATACAAACCTCCTCAACCAATACTTCCACAACACATGGTTATAATAGGGTTACTAAAAACCTTTTATAAAATTGTGAACCTATAATTCTCTCCCAAAAACCCCAAATCATCAACCCTTGACTCTTAAAATCCTCTTAAAAATCCGTAAATTCTAATCAAAAATGATATGTACATAAGGCCCAGTGGATGTTAAAACTATGCTTACATTGTTAATCATGTTTCATGATTGTTGGTTTAGAATAATCACTATATTTCTTATTTGGTCTCCCATTATAACTGGTTTCTGATTGAGGTAATAATTACACAGTCCCTCACACTAAGGAATTTCAGGGTTCGTTAATGTTTCATTAATTAATAATAATAAAAGCATAAAAATTAATGATATATTTTTAACATTATAGTGGGGTAATCATCATAAATAACATAGTATGGATTCAACCTTAAAACCATTTTCCCTTTTACATATATCATGTTATCATATAATTCATTTATATAAAAATATATTAATATTAGTTTAACCTTTCATACTTAATGTTGGTTTATGATATACTTCTCAACATTATCCCTCAATATTACTATAAAATAGATCCTTAATATTTGTTCCTAATGAGTGTAAGTTTATCCAAATAATATCTAACATGAGTTTCTATCTAGGTGTGTGATTTTAGGCCCACTCATTGCGAATTATTGTAGGGATTAATTCAATTCTTAACTAACCATTTTTGGTGTCATTACCCCTATTTTCTTCTTTTCCACAAACAATTCCACTTTCTAGTAACTTAATAGCATTGTAATTTATTTGAAAACCTCTTACTCAAAACATTTTAAAAATTAGGATGTTTTTCTATTCATGAACCTATCCATTTGGGTTTTCACTAAAATTATCTAATCCTAATGACTAGAAATAACTAAATAAATTTCCAAAAAAAAATAATCACTCATCTAATACCAATTATGAATACCCGAGATAAATATATCTTTATTTTACATCATTTCCAAAATTTTATTATTACACCTTACAATAATCTCACAAATATCAATGAAATTCATTGTTTTGTCTCTTTAATGGGTGGTTACATAGGAAACTACTATTTACAATACATGTGAATATTTCTCTATAATCCAACTCTTCGATATTCCCATATATCATAAATGAATTTTCTTATTAATATTACGGGGAACATGAAAACACCAATATTCAAGGAGTCTATAAAATTGAAGACCAAATGAATTATCAATTAAAATGTCAACGCATCCTAGGGGAAGGGATTAAATGTATAAAACTCATAATAGGGATATTCTTAGAAGGCCTTATTGCTATAAAATCTCCCAAATTGTTACCATCTAGCCACATCTAGTGAAATTGTATATTATTTTTGATAAATCACATATATTTTATAATTGAATACAAGATCTCTCAGGGAGTAGAAATATTACCTTATTGAGTAGTTCTAATAATATTTGATTCATTCCCCGCTAATTTCAATGAAAGGCCAGGAGAATTAAATTGGTTTACCCTAGTGAGGATTGAATTATCCTCTACACGAATAGAACCAACATGAACATAGAACAAAATGAATGGAGACCCCAACAATCATTGTGAGTCTTGAATCATGTCACCCCCTCACAAAAACCTCTAAATAAAGGATTCATAGAAATGAATTTTAAGACTAGTAGATGGGAGAGCCTAATACACATAGTGAAAAAATATAGTTGTTGTAGATGGACTGTTTCTCCTTGTCAGAAAATACTAGAGTGGGAGAATCTTTAAAATTATTTGGGAGATGTGAGAGATCAACAATGAGAAACTCTTCCCTCACAACCAAAATAGTTTTAGATGATGTATTCTCATTTTGGAAAGCCTTATTCCTTTGATTATAGATACACCAACAATCAACCGCAATAAGAAGATATCTTTCCATTTTCTTAGGATTATTTTCATCGACACTACGGAACCAAAGATAAAAGAAGTCCTCAAATGTTTCTACAAGAATTGAGAATCCAGTTAATTCACCTATAGTTTCCCATAGAGTTATTTAAAATTTATTTTTACTAAATATATTCATGATATATTATTATTTATGAGTCTTGTTATAGAAGTACATAGAGGCTAATTAGTTTCACTAACCATTAAAGTGTATATCGATAGGATGTATGTGATTAAAAATCCTCCATACTAGAAAATTGAATTTGGTTAGAATGTATTTACACTGGAGGATGTCACACAACACATAGTTATCATGCATCATGAAAAATGTTTGCCTATAAGACTTATCATAAAAAATTCTTGACGCATTTATTATGAAAAAAACCTTCTACATCATCCAGTCCTAAATCATTAAAGAAATATTTTTTGTTCGAATTCAATATTACCTAATTTAATGTGAGAAATAATATATCCTTATTGAATGTTATCTCTGATGTATCACAACCTGGAATCCAAGCACATAAGAAACTAAATTTTAGTCACAGGTGTTTATATATCCATGGCAGATAATCCACTAACAGGTATATTAAATTGTTTGGAAGTTGTCTTTGGAGAGAACTCTTTAGGGGTTAAAGTTAATTCTAGACATAGTGATAACCTTGAAACAATTTTTTTAATGAAATTTATCTCTAAAGATCACCATTCAATGGCTTCCCATTCCATTTCACATAAATTGAAAACATTGCCTCCAAAACAATCTGAAAATTTATGCCTCCATTATCCACTGATCTTTCAATCCTATTCTACGATGCCCAATGACACATCCCCTCACCTTGAGAATCATATATAAATGATGATAATAAATTATCAGTATCATTTATTATTTAATAATATACCTTAATCATTGATAGGATGTTTTAGGGGATGGATGATAGAACACAATTGATTAGGGTGATTCTCCTCTTGAATGATAGAAACTTATTTTTCTAAATAATAATGTGGATGGAAATTTTGTCCAATAGACCTTCAATGTGGCATATCTATATCCTCAATGAAGAAAGACTAGGATCGATGTATTCCATGGTAAAACACTTCCTGTGAATCCCCAACATGAATTCAATCCTCTGTTTTCATCTATCTAGGCATTACTGGGGGATAAATATTGAAGATTTTTTCCAATTGATGGAGTGAACACTCATCATGGTATACTCCTCCATGAATTTTTCAATTCCCTTGACCATGGATCTTCACCCATTGATATAGAGTCCCATATCATTAAAAAAATAGGGTGAGACAACCCATATAGGTGCTATTTGTAGTAGTAGAGGATAATGATTCCATGTTACATAGAAGAGGACACATGTGTAATATGATAATCTTTAACCATAATGATGATACTAAGAGTTAATGGCCTCCATAACTCAGTCCTTTATCCAACTTGAGGAACACAAATTAACTCCTCCTAAATATAATATATAACCATGATGGGTTATAGTATTAGAAGAATAAAACCACCACATATTCTATGAATCACATACTCTTCATGACCTGATGAATAAAATTCCATTCAAGTCTATTATATAAATTTTCCTTATCGTATTTAATAACCAATTTGAACCCCACCACCTTCCTGTTAGTTTTAAAAACAATTTTCTAATATATAAAAATGGCACCTTGAATATATATTCATTCTAAAAAACCATATTGTTCCTATGAAATCTAGTTGTAAATGAATTTTTGGAGTTTCCTTTTGATAATAGAGACAAACACTTTATTGAATTGTTATATGGAGTACTTATTAATCATAAACTAGTGAATGACAACCTAAGAAATGGGTGATTTGAAATGTTCTATATGGGAAAATTTATCAACATGTCATCAAGGTGTATATCATAAGAATATGGGAAAACAGGGGCATGGGGAATTTTTTTATTAAAATGTCATTGAAAAATAAGTCTTAACTATAATTTAGGAAGAACATGTAATTTCAAAATAAAAAACATTTACCATGTCATAGGAATATGAGATCAACATGGAAATAGAAAATCATATGATCAGGGAATCATATATATATATATAGAAATAATATAATCCATGATATCATATATATAAGTAATGGGACACTCCCAAAACTGACATCATAAAGTGGGAAAAATTGTATAGTGGGTTTGGTTTTCTTCCAATTCTTATAGAAAAATGGAAAAACTACCATAGAGGATTTGGTTCACATTCCCTTACCGTAAACATAGCAGGAAAATACCCATGGTGGATTAGATACACTCCATAATCCCATGAATATAATTTAATGATAAATAAATATTTACTCAATTATTTGTAAGGGTATATAATTATTGGTCCACCCATCAAAAAATATATTCTACTTAGGATAACTTCCCATGCACAATAAATTGTGGATAAGGTCCAGCATTAGATTAGGTTCACACCTTTATCCCATATATAACAACTCATGTGAAATAAATTTTTATCCAATGCATTGGAATGATATATAATTTCAGTCCCACTCATCACATAATGAAAATCACACTTATTCATGACACAGGAGGTGAAGAGATAATACATAACCATAAACATAATCAAACCTCATAGAAGGAAATGGGTTATATAATTATGATTCATGCAATAACCAAAGTATAATTCCTAATGATTCTAAGATGAAAAGGAATTAAATTTTTTAGACATTCATAATTTAAAATATACATGTGTATTTAGCAAGGAATTATAGAGTAGATGATTTGTGTGATGGATCTCAAGAATAAAGAATATAAATAAAGAACATTGAAGATGATTTATAAAATATGTTAATTATAATATTAAATAATTAGAGATATTATTGATTTAAAAAGAACAATAATTTAACCAAGTGGTTTATACTTGAAAATATTAGTTATTTTACAATATTTTGATTTTATAGAAATTTTATATTGGGGTGATGCTTGACATGAAGAAAGAATGAAGAATTTTCACATAAGCCATGTTTTAATAAAAATAAAATATTCAAAGGGAACTAAAAACATGTATAACCTTTTAATTGGAAATTATTTTTTACTATTTATATATGTATGGTACCTATATAGAAAATATTATATGTTAATTAGAATGATATTATGAAAACTAGATAAAAATAATGTGAATGCTTAACTAATAAATAACACGGGAGGTATAAAAGATCCCTTAATTATTGATTAAATTCACTCTGAAATTGTGCTTAACATCATGAATAATTAAAAAATATTTAATAGATAATAACATAAGAACATTATTAAACTATATTTAATATGTAATGTTCCATTAAATATCAAATATTATTAATTTATAATATAGTTTTCATTCCTAGAACTGTTATGTAAGGTTGTTCGGTCCATTTTGTTTAGACCCCAATGCATGTTAACCTTGTTTCAAAGTGTTGTAAAATAGTTTAATACTTAAAAAATTTAAATAAAGATATAAGAATAATAATTATATAATATATTATATTTTTAAATACATCTCTGATGGGTGGTGATGTAAAATAAAAAACATTGCATGTGGAGAGGGTAATATACACATATGCACGATTAATGTTTTTATTTATCAATGGTTGAGAGAAAATGAAATTAAATGATAATATTGATATTTTAGAATCTTATTCATATTACAGATATCATATTTATACACCCATTACATCCTTTGTACCAGTAATTAACGGTCCTATTGAAAACTGAAGATGTGTCTTTGTGGAGGTTCTAGTCCACATAGAGAACTAACGAAACATTTTTCATTTCATATGGAGAGGAATAAATAATTTTTATTAAATTAATATAATTACATATAATTATAATAATTAAATGAGATTTATTTCATATAAATGGATATAAAATATGTTTAATAGTATAATTAAGGATAATATTATACTAACAAGTTAATATAAACATTTTAGACTTCATCATTCCATAAAGATCTTCTTAGAAGTGAAGTCCTGAAGCTAAATTATATTAAAGAAGATCTTATTTAATAAAAAAGAAAATACATGATAGTTAATTTAGGAATTTTGAAGTGGAATTTATATTGTTATTTGTAACCATGAAGGGGTGTAAATGATATCCCTTTTATATCAGAAGAAAATGGATCTTTCAGGAATACACATTAACCTTCTATTATGTTATTTCAATATTACTTGATAAATGACTCCAAATGAGAATAATAATAGACTTTAGAGAGTTATTGGGTCTTTAAATCCACACAAAAAATATTACCCATATTTTTCAAACATGATTCATGCATTTTACCATATGTTTCTACATTTTAACCTTTTGATTTTTACTATGGTAACAATTTTTTATCAAATTAATAAATATTTTAATTAAAAATATAACATAACCCATAGTAGAAATGATTGAAATTTTGGATAAAAATATTATCTCCATTTCATATTACATTGTTTCTAAATATGATTCAATCCACTTTTATATTAATATATACTAAATAGGAAATAGTTTTTATAGAAAAATTACTTTTAACCATTATTTTTTATAAATGTTATTTATATTATTATTAACCAATTAAATTAGTATAATGTAATTTTATATAGTTTTAAAAATAATATTACATAAATAATTTTAATTATATAATGTTTAATTATTAGATAAAAATTAAATAACATCAATAATATGATTAAATCATAATAACAGTTTCACAATTATCATGGTACCTAACTTCAATCATACAAAAAATTACTTTATACCATGAAATAAAATTGAACATACAAAATAATATTTAAATTTTGAACTAAATTAGATATAATATTTTTTATTTAACTATAAAACTTTTTAAGTCAAAAGATTAATATAATTGATTAAAAAAAATTATTGTCAAATATTACATTGTCTTTGAAAAAGCTGTGGATGTGTTTCATGAATTCAATATAGTTTTATTTTAACAATATATTATTTTTAAAAATATATATATTCTTTATATAAATATTATTTCATGAAAAATTAATTCATTCTTGTATTATAAAATTGATATACTTCTAAAAAGTCATTATTTTTACTATCCACCTGAAAATCTATTATTTTAGAAATATATCAAAAAACCATAACAATATGATATTGATATAATGATTCAGAAAGTAATATTATTTTTATGAAACTAAAATTCTAAAAATTAAATATTTATCTTTAAAATGAAAATTGAAATTTTAAATACAAGTGATTTTATTGGAAAATGGTGTTTTAAAACATTATGTGTTCTTTATATTATTTAATTCCAATTTATAATTTCACTGGTGTTAATATTTGACTTTATATATAATAATATTTTAAAATTTTCAACTTAATTAACCTGGAGAAAATTTATGTTACTTAATAAAAAAAATATTCTTCGAAAATAAATATTACTTTTACAAAAAATATGATTTAACCAATATCATTATTTAATTATTTATATTCTATGAGATAATTTTATGATTTCATTGATGGTAAAATATTTATTTTAATTTTAAATATACATATTGTCAAAAGTTTATAATAATAATTATTATTATTTTACTTATTGTGTGTATATATATATATAATATTTTACTATCAAAATTTTTTCCATTTAGAGTTAATTTTTTTAACAATACATAGATTTAGTATTACTCTTGGATGTATTTCCAACTATTTATGAAATGACTATATATGCAATAAAAGTATTCAAAATGGATATATTTTGAATGATTATATTTTCAACAACCTTAATTTCAAAGGATATTTTTCATATATATATATAGTCTCACTTATTATATTCAATTCACACATATCATTTCCATAATTTTCATTTTATATCTGAAAGTATGCATTTCCTATTCATATGTTGTTCGAAATTATGTGTATTATTTGGCTACTGGTGATCCTTAATGATGAATACGATATATGAAATCTCTTAATATCGATGATTATATTATTTTCTATTTTCTCCCAATTAAATTTATGCAGTTTTAGTGTTTTTACCAGACTAAGGTCATTAATAATCCATGTTTTTTATACTTTTCATCATATTAAATTGTTGTAATTTATTATTTTTAATGATTAAAATTTTGTTGGTCGAATTACTCTCTTTTATGATTTATTTCTAATCAAATTCAATTATTTAAGAATATATGAAATAAGTAAGAATTATAAATATATAGATTAATGAAATAATATTGTTTTTTTAAATATGGAATTACATTCATGGGTGTTTGTAACACCTAAGGATTTCATAGTATGTTATCTCTTTAAATTAATTCAATAGCTTGCGCTACACGCAACACCAAGTTCAATCGCACCACAAAATACCAAAACGACCATTCAAAAAGAAGTTATGAATAGTATTAACTGCATTGAAAATTTTATACTCCATATCATGTGTTTCTTAGACATAATATAATAACAAATTCATTTTTTTAGATAAAAGAAATATTTTTTCCTAAAATGATGTTTTATTGCCTTCTAATGGTGAACCCTTTTTAAATTCAATATTTGACACTTTTATATATTCAATTTAATGAAATTAAATTCTTCGGTAGAAGAGGGACATAAAAATTTAATTTGGATAATTTTTTGGTAATTTTCTGAAAACATTTATATTTTGATGAATAGTGGATATACTAAATTCTAATTGAATACAACCTTTTTAATAGAAATAATTTATAGTGTTAAATTATTCATTTGAGTAGTTTTAAAGTATAATTAAATTATTTTTTTATAATTTAATATAATGTATGTCATTGGATGTAAATTTACATTTAAACTATTTATAAACCCTTGCTAATCTTTTGATAGTTTTTACACCTTAAAAACATGCTTTCTAATTTTGACAACGGGAAATAATTTTAAATTCATTAATGAAACTCATATGTTTTTAAGTTGTAAATATAAACATAATTGTTTCATTCAGAATTTGAAAATTAGCTTAGGGTGAATTTTTGATATTTTTCTGAAAACTATCAATTTTTTATTAATAGTGAAAAACTCTACGTTATTGTTTAAACCCAAATTTTATTTGGATAATAATTATTTGTATTTAAATTTATTTTAAAGAAAAAATAGATACATAATACCTATATTAGTTCTATGTAATTCACTGGATTCTTGTTATAATAATATTATATTATAAAAAAATTGATTTTTTTAAATGTCTTTTACCCACCTTCTAGGCACATTTAAAAATTTGCATAATACATAATGTTACCGCTTATGTGAATTGAATTTCAAAAATATGAGATACATGATTGAAATCAGTATGTAAAACGTGGTTCAATATGATGAATTTTTTTTATGAATAGTATCTTTTGCATATTTTTTCCCACGGTTAAAAGTAAATAGGGTAATTAAAGGTACAAATGATATTATAATTACAAAAACACATGTCCTAATTATATTGGATAAGTTTATTTCTACAAAAATAATCCTTAGGAATAAAATATGATCCTTTTCAGCTACTTGGATTAGATTAGGTCATTTATTATTATTTTACTTAATGAATAGTCAAAACTGTAATATTCAAATTTTAATAACTAAAACATTTTTAACAAAGGGTTATACATAAGATAATTTAGACTATAAATATTCATTATAAATCTAACATGATTTCAAATATCATGGTATTTTATTTTTAACTTTTATATATTAAATAATTAAATATATTTATGACATAATCATGATTCAATAATTAGCTTATTTATGGAATATGAAAATAATTGATGTTAGAAATATCAAAATAAATGTAAATTCAGACTTTTGATACTTTACACGAATTTTATAGGTTAATATGACATGTTATGGTTGATTAAATGAATTTATTTCTAAGTAATAATGTTTTTATGTCTTTCACAAAAACCAAATACTAAATAGTGTCAAATTGACGTAAATGAATTTTTAAAACGATAGAATATTCCTAAAAATCTATGGTTCACCCAAAATAATTATATAATGATATATATTTTAATAATTAACCACTTGGGTTTCTCTTTAATTTTTATATTATGGGAATTAAAAATTTATTATAATAATACAAGATGACATGTTAAATGTTAAACTATTTAACTAAGAGTTAAATCTATAAGAAAAGGATAATTTTGTGATCTAAACTTGTCTAAAACCAATTGGTTGAGTGTATTGGGAAACTTCGCTGCCTTATCCTCGAAATTAATCCATTTTGAGCCATTATAAAGTGAAAATGACTTTATAATAAAATATCATTTCATGCTTTTCCTAAGTTGCCCCCACCTCTCTTATAAAAGGGCATATCCCCTTCTCTTAATTTCACACCTCCAAAGTAATTTGGCTTGGCCAAAACCTACTAAAATATCCTCCCAACTACCATCACTTGCTCAAAGAGACCTTATTTTGATCATAAATCCAACATAATGTTCCCTTTTGATCAAACCAAAAGGGAGCTCCCGAAGAAGGGGTACTGATTTCATCACCTCTTTCAAAGTTATCTTATTCTTCCACTTCATTGTTTTTTGTTGGTTCAATACCAAAATAAAAACTCTCATAGATTCTAAATACAGTGATGTTTTTATAAATATGGTACAACCATATTTACTATTCTATCAATCCTATGAATAACAAAGTCACCATACATGCATACGTACGGCTTACCGTATCCACGTTGTAGTGTAGTTTGTTATTCAACACTTAGTTATTTGGATGAGGATAATAATGAGTATAATTTATGTAAATAATAAATATAACATTTTAATGATAATTTATATATAATATACCATCCAATTATATACAATTTCAGCATCAATAGAATTATATCATCGCTCGTGCATACGTACGGATTACCATCTCCATGATGCAATGAGATTCATTTCCAAATTCATCATTAAACAATGATTATAAAAATGTATATTATTAATATGTATGTTAAATATGAAATAATAATTATACATGAAATATATATATGTGTGTGTGTGTGTGTGTGTTTATTAATTTATTTAAATATATCTCATTCACTTACATCCCTTCAACAAGATATGAAAACAGAAACATCATTTATGCGTACGTACGACCTACCGTCTCCATAAATTGGGTTCTTCCATTTCATATATCTATCTATTATAAATATGTATATTCTAAATATATATGATATACAAATCATTTTTTATTATTCCGGACGTATTTAAATCATGATCTATGTGATATGATCAAGAATAACAAGTTAAATGAAGTATGATAATGAAAACAATTATTACCCTAAATGTTAATCTAACATTGAAATTATTATTAAGTGGGTAGTATAAATTCATAAATGAAACATGTATGATATATAAAAAATTAATATATTACTAGTATAATTTAATAACATACTATGGTCATTATTCAAGAGTTTAAACATACCCTCAACTAAAGGAATGTACTAGGTAATGGTTAATTCCTCAATATAATTATTATTAGAGATTGTTTATGTGTATGTTTTTACTCATAATTATTTATAATCCATGTAAATTTTTCATAAAAGAGATTTCAAAAGGATTATTTTAAGGCACTCTTTAACTAAAACATCATTTTAAATGTTTTAAAACTTTATTCTTCTAAATATTTCCCATTAATTTCCAGGTTTTCAAAATGGTTTTAAGGATTTATTTTTATGTACAACGATGTTTTATTATGTTAATTACTTTAAAAAGATTCAATGTGGTATAGGACACTTTGATTCAAAAATATATTTTATATTTCTTCCTTTATAAATTGTGTGAATTTTAAATGATTTCATGATAAAGGGGTATTTCACTTCAAGAGTTCTACTGATCATTTTCAACTATACCAATAGCCTTTACTGGATATTATTCTTGATTGAGGATGATTTATTATAATACAATCTTCCATATTGTATTGAATGAGTTATGATATGTTTTACAATGGATGTTATATTTTTATACCATTCATTGTTTATGGCTAAAGTATTGACATTTCGTATGCTAATTTTAATATAAATGTTTATGTTGTGTTTAAACATTTTGAAATGAAAAATCTAATGGACTAAGTGATAGGTGGGGCCAGTTATATCCCCTCGATGCATCGGTCTGTCTCATGAGACCAACTAGTATCCTATAACAGGGCTTTGAAAAAAATTATTTGTAGTCTTGGCACGAGGCCTTGACTTTGTGGTAATGATGTCCAACATTAGGTATTATCTCATTATGAAATTAGTAACTACATGTGATTATTCCACAAGTAGAATATCTATGTTTATGTTTATATGGTAATGTATTATTTATTTTTTCTATATTATGTTCAATATTATGTTTAAAAATGTATTTGTTTTTATTACACATCATGCTATAAAATTTTATAGCTTCTGCTATACTGTTTACCCTTACTGAGCATCTGAGATCACCCCTTATGTTTTATTTTCTCAGGATGCCAAGAAGTGTACTATGATTTATATGATGGTTTATGCGATAAGAATAATGGAATTCTCAATAGATTATATATGTTTTATTTTATGTTAGAAATATTAATGTAACATTCAAGTATGTAATAAATATTTCAATACTACTAAACTTCTCGGTCCTTTGGGACATGATTCCTTGTAATCATGAAATTGTATTAAAATAATGCACCAGATCTGGGCTTCTGGGGTCGGGGAGTTACTGTCGGTATCAGAAGAAGTTTTTCAATAGCCTTGGAAACTAAATTTAGAAAAAATCTGATTAGAAAAAATTAATCTAAGATAAAATTTTAGGATTAATATAGAAGTATATCCCAGAACATTGGTAATGTAGAGATTGTTTGAATATTACAAGAAATACATCCTTGTATGGATACGAGTTGGTAGAGGTGACTTTGGCATAGATGTACCTAGGATTGAAAACTCCGACAAGGAGTTTCAGGCTAGACCCGAGGTATCCTGGTACATGATAATGAGCCTTACTACACTCTTGGTTATGACATGCCTGGGGGATATTCTTATGATAATTCAAATTTTTTTACAAACCATTATGAAGGATTTACGAGTATATACTACCTAAATGAAAAAAGTATGAATTTCGATTATATGCATAAACTTTTCAATTTACATTAGGTATTTTACATGTTTGGAATTATGCATTGTGATTCATAAACTAACCTAGTATATTCCATTGATTAGAAATGGTGTCCACTATAAGGAATGCGTACTCCAGCAATAGACAAGATCCAAAGATAAAGAAGGATTGTATCTTTCATAGTATTAATCCAATATTTATAAGGGAAATATGAACCCACGTATTCTCATCATATGATGAAATAGTATCATGTTTTAATAATATAAGTAATTAATTCTCTACGTCCTGTGGGTTTGAAGGGAAGCTAGAGAATAAAAAGATGGTAGAGAGAAAGATGGATAATGGGAAGAAGGGGAAGACAGATTTTCTCATATGTGATTACTGTGAAAAGAATCACCTTGGTAAATTCTTGAAGGGAATGGGAGTTTGTTATAAGTTTGGAGGAAAAGGACACCAAGTACGTGATATCAATGTTAAGAAAGCATTTTCAAATGTACAACGATTAATCTGTAAGGAGTTGGTACACTATGTGAATCAATGTCCTAATCATCAGAGTGTACCCCAAATGATGCTATTGGATAATAATCAAGATATGATACTACCACGGATAAAGAGGAATAATTAGTGTTCTTATTTTATGTCATTTTAGTGTTGTATCAACAATGTGATGGTTATATTAATTATGGAAATAAGTAAGGATTGTACTATAGTACTATTTCATTAAAGATTTGAGATTGTGTGGTACCAAGAAAACTGACTCAATAGCAAGTTAAAGTTTTTTGGAAAATATATTATTGAAGGAAACAAAAACATTAATGTGGTCCTGATACATAGGTATTGATTTGGGAATAAGATATGATTTATTTGGATAAATTATATTGGATATTATTGACTACCTTGGAACTAATTAATGGTTTGTTTATTACATCACTATTGAAGATTACAACATTTTCAGATTTAAGGAGTATATACACTATTCTATGTTTTATAGAAGGAATAAGGAAGTGAATACCTATTAAAATATGGCTTTCTGGTAATTCATTTTATTACCACATTTTCAAAGAATACATGATGAAGGTACTCACATGTTATTATGTGGAAAAAATAGATCTCAATTATGTTATGTTCACCTTCTATATAAATTTTTGGACTATGAGTTTGGACACAAGTATTTTGGATAATTATAAAGGTTGGAATGGGTTAAGATGGACATTGGATACTATGGTTTAATATTAAAACATTTCTTAAGATTGTTTTTAGATTTTTATAAGAAGAACAACACGATGGTCGAGCAACCACTCGTCGTGTCCAGCAAAGCCATGAGACCTGAACCCGCAACTGAAGGGCGACAAGGGTGCATCCCCTACCACTAGCCTACTTGATTTTCTCGATTATATAATGTTGTTTTTTAAAATATATAATAGATGAATTATAAATTTGTTTTTTTGAAACCCTATACGATTAGGATAAATAAAATAATTTTGAGTTCTATTATCGTTTGGGAGTGAAAGATGATTTTGTGGTAGAAATTAGTTAATGTATGGAATTATACATGTCAAGTATTTTTTTCTTATTCTACGAAGAAATTAGTACATAAACTATAGGGAAAGGATTTAAAACCAAAATTATGGTATCCTAATACCTTATTTTTTTAGGAACGAATAATATTTCAAATAGTCATAGATTTATGGAATTGAGGCCCTCAATTTTTAATTTATTGTTCACTTGTTTATATTTGATGACCTCAATCACTCCCTATAAATAATTACGTTTTTTTCTCAAATTATGTGTCTCAAATTTCCATCAATATTCTCCAATTAAAAATCCTAATTTGGTGGCAAATTTTTCATTTACCTTTCCCTCTTATTAAGAATAATTTTTTTAACCCTATTTCTGATGTGAGTTTTCTACAAAGGTATTTTCTATTTTTAACATTTTATTTTCAGAAAATAATTTCAAATTGGAAGAACGCAATTTATTTAAGGAGGAGAGAATGTAACAGCCCATTATTTCATTGTATGTCATCTCTTTAAAATAATTCAATATCTTGCGCTACATGCATCACTGAGTTCAAGCGCATCACGACTTACTAAACTAGTCATTCAAAAAGTAGTTATGAATAGTATTAACAGCATTTTGAATTTTATATTCTCTATATCATGTGTTTCTTAGATATAATATGAGAACAAATTCATTTTTTCTAATAAAAGAAGTATTTTTCCACAAATGCAATTTTACCACCTTCTAATGGAATCCCCTTTTTAAATCCAATATTTGAAACTTTTATGTATTCAATTTAAAGAAATTAATTACTTTTTTATAAGCGGGGCATAAAAATTTAGTTTGGATAATTTTTTGGTAATTTTCTAAAAACATTCATATTTTGATGAATAGTGAAAATACTAAATTTAATGGAAAATGACATTTTTAATCGAAATAATTTATATTTTTAAATTATGAATTTGATAGGTTTTAAAGCATAATTAAATTATTTTTTTATCATTTAATATAATGTTGGTCATTTGATGTAAATTAGATTTTAAATTGTTCATGAACACATGTCAATCTTTTGATAGTTTTTACTTCTTAAAACCCACTTTCAGGTTTTGACAACAGGAATTAATTTTAAATTAATCATTGCAACTCATATTTTTTAATTTGGTAAAATAAAAATCATTTCTGGATTTAGAATATCAAAATTATCTTTGGGTGAATTTTTTTTACTTTTTTTGAAAACATTCAATTTTTGATGGATAGTGAAAACCACTGCATTATTGTTTAAAACCAACTTTTATTTAAATAATAATTATCTGTATTTAAATTTATTTTAAAGTCAAAATAAATCCATAATACCTATATTAATTCACTGTAATTCATTGGATTCATTTTATAATAAGATTAGATTTATAAAATTTTATTGAAATTTTTTAACGTCTTTTACCCACCTTCTTGGCACATTTGCAAATTTACATAAAACGTAGTTTTACCACTTTTGTGAATTTATTTTAAAAATCTGAGAGACATGGTTTACATCAATAACTAAAATTTGGTTCAATAGGATGAAAATAATTTTTGTTGAATAGTAACTATTGTATATTATTTAAAGAGGTTAAAAGTAAATAGGGTAATTAATAGTAAAAATGATATTATAATTACTCAAACACATGTCCTAATACTATTGGATAATTTTATTTCATCCAAAATAATTCTTAAGAATAAAATATGATCTTTTTTGGCCACTTTGATTAGATGATGACATTTATTATTATTTTATTTATAGAAGAGTTAAAAGTGAAAAATTCACATTTTAATAACTGAAACATTTTTCATATAGGGTTATACACAAGATAATTCTTAATATAAATTTTAATTATAAAGATAAAAATATTTCCTATATCATCGTATTTTATTTATAATTTTAGACATTAAATAATGTCATTTATTTATGATGTAATGATGATGCATAAATTACCTTATTAATGGAAGATTAAAATAATTGATGTTATAAATATAAAAATAAATGTAAATTGAGACTTCGGGCGCACTCCATGAATTTTATAGGTTAATATTACATGTTATTATTGATTGAATTTTTTTTAATTAATAATGTTGTTATGACATTCACAAAAACCAAATATCAAATAGTGTACAATTGACAAAAATGAATTTTTAAAACAAATACTATATTATTAAATGATATAATGTTCTTAAAAATATATGATTCTTCCAAAAGACTTATATAATGATATATATGTCAATAATTAACCACTTGGGGTTCTATTGGAATTTTATGGTAACTTTATTAACCATTTATTATAATAATACAAGAAGACATGTTGAAAGTAATACTATTTAACTAAGAGTTAAATCTAAAAGATAAGGTTAATATGGTGACCAAAAATTGTTTAATTTCTATTGTTTGAGTGGATTACAACTCATTCCCACCTTATCCTCGAAAAAAATTCTTTTGGAGCTTTAATAAACTGAAAATGATTTTATAATAAAAATAATATTTCATGTTTTTCCTAAGATGCTCCTCGCCTCTCTTATAAAATTTCACTTCCCCTTCTCTTAATTTCACACCTCCAAATCCATTTGGATTGGCCAAAACCTGCTTCAATATCCTCACAAACACTCTTACATCAACCTAGAATACCTTTTGATCATAAATCCAACATAAGGGTCCCTTTTGATCAAATCTAGAGAAACCGCCCAAAGAAGATGTAATAATTTTGATCACCTATTTCAAATATATCTTCTTTTTCCACTTCCTCTTTATTTTTTTCCATAAAAAAATAATAAATCCAATAACTTCTACATACTGTGATTTATTATAAATATGGTACAACCATATTCATTATTCTATACATCCTATGAAAAACAATGTCACCATATGTGCATACGTACGACTTACAGTCTCCACGATGTGGTGTAGTTTGTTATCCAACACTTCATTATTTGGATGAGTATAATAATGAGTATAATTAATGTAAATAATAAATATAACATGTTAATTATTTTTTATATATAATTTTCCATCCAATTATATACTATTTCACCATCAATAGAATGATATTTTTTCTCTTTCATATATACAGCTTACCATCTTCACAATGCGATAAGATTCATTTCCACGTTGACCATTCGACAATGATTATAAAAATTTATATTATTAATAACTATATATTTTAGGACATAATAATGATACTTGAAATATATATATATATATATATATATATATATATATATCAATGAGTGTGTGTGTGTATTTATATATATCTCATTCACTTCCCTTCAATGCGATATGAAAACGAAAACAACGTTTATGCGTATGTAGGCCTACCGTCTCCAAAAACTGTGTTTTCCATTTCATATATATATATATATATCTATTATAAATATTTATATTCTAAATATATATGATATATAAATCATAATTTATATTCTAGAATTATTTAAATCATTATCTATGTGATACGATCAAGAATAACAAGTTAAAAAACATATGATAAAGAAAGTGATTATTCCCTGAAATGTTGATTTAACATAGAAATTATTATTAAATTGGTAGTATAAATTCATAAATTAATCATTTATGATTAATAAATTATTAATATGGTTCTGGTATAATTTAATAACATTCTATAGTCTTTATACAAGAGGCTAAGCATACCGTCGACTAAATTAAATTACAGGGAAAGGGTTAATTCCCCAATCTCATTATTATCCGAGATTGTTTATGTTTATGTTTTTACTAAGACATATTTATTATCCATGTGGATGTTTCATAAAAATATTCCAAAAGGATTATTTTAAGGCACTCGTTAACTAAAACATCATTGTAAATGTTTTAATTAATTATTTCTCTAAATCATTCTCATTAATGTTTATGTTTTTAAAATGGTTTTAAAGATTTATTTATATAGACATAAATGTTTTAAAATCTTAATTCCATTAAAAAATTTCAAAGTTGTATGGGACTCTTTGATTCAAAAATATCTTTCAAAAATATTCCTTTATAAATTTTGTGACTTTAAAATGATTTCATGAAAAGGGGTATTTCAGTCAAAGAGTTTTACTGAACTTTTTCAACTATATCAACATCATTTGCTGGATATTGTTCTTGATTGAGGTTAATTTATTATAAAAATATCTTCAATGTTGTATTGAATGAGTTATGATATTTTTTACTATAGATGTGATATTTTTATGCCATTCATTTTTTATGGATAATGTATTGATATTTCGTATGCTAGTTTTAATACGAATGTTTATGTTATGTTTCAACATTTTCATATGAGGAATGCAATGGACTCATTTAGTGATGGTTGGGGCCTGCTATAGCCCCTCAATGCATTGGTAGGTCTCATGAGACAATCTATTGTCTTGGAATAAGGCCTTGACGAAATTATATTTGGAGTCTTGGCCTGAGGTCTTGACTATGTGGTAATTATGTTCGGTATTAGGCATTCCCTCATTATGAAATTAGTTACTACATGTGATTATTTGACTAGTAGAATATCCTTGTGCATGATTATATGGTAATGATTGATTTGTTTTTTCCATATTATGTTCATGATTGTCTTTAAAAATGATGTTTGTTTTATTACACATCTTCCCTTTAATGTTTATAGCTTCTGCTAAATTATTTACCCTTACTGAAAATTTGATATCAACCTTTCATATGTTTTATTTTCCCATGTGGCCAAGAAGTGTACTAATATTTATATGTTGGTTTAAGTTAGAAGAATAATGTAATTATAAAATGATTATCTATGTTTTATTTTATGTCAGAAATTGTAATGTAACGTTCATGTATGTAATCTATTTTCCATGACTACTGAACTGATCGGCCTATCGGGGCATGATTCCTTGTGATCATCACGATGTATTAAAATAATGCACCAGATCTGGGTTTATAGGGTCGAGCCAATACAGTTTTAATTCAATCTTGAATTACTGAATAAACG
This sequence comes from Viscum album, assembly GCA_963277665.1. NCBI lineage: Eukaryota > Viridiplantae > Streptophyta > Magnoliopsida > Santalales > Viscaceae > Viscum > Viscum album. The sequence continues at coordinate 1,504,692,644 of OY728137.1, read as the reverse complement.
GTAATCCTAAATAAACCCCTTTATAAAACTCATAGGATATATTCTTTAGATGTTTCTCATTGTTTTTATGTACCATTATAATGGATTATAATGTATTAATATTGGCATAGTTTAATTTGATGATGTAATATATTACTACTTTTAAAATAGACTACATTTAATATTCTCATATTTTTTTGTAAATAACATTAGTTTATATATTTAAAGAATATATGTGTTTTAACAAATTTAGAATTGTGGGTCTATGGGAATTTCAAATAGTATTAAGAAAGTTTTAGTTATTTTTTGGGATTAGGATAGATAAATCAATATAAAATTGACTATTAATAACCCATATTAAATCCCATTAATTAATAATATGGGATACATATTTCATTTATGAGTTATTATTACCAATTTCATTCTTTTCCATTTTATACTATTATTAACATTTTTATTCTAAGCATTAATTAGTTCATTTTCTTATTTGGTAGAATAATGAAGAATCATGCTAATAACGATTATTATTGTGAATATATTTATTTTATAAATGTGACGAGAAATATGATTATAGTGGGGCTTGAAGACATTATGATAGTATTTTCACAACCAAATTACGTTATGAATAATAACTTGAATCATGTGGAATTCTCTACAAACCTAAGAAATGGATAGTTTCAGTTGAGTCATTTATACGAAAATTTCCTCCAATGTTAAAGAGGATATTATTATCCATTTATTATAGTCTAAATGATCAATTTAATTGATAATATATTCTCAATCCTCAAATTCTCCAAATAAAATAATGTTATACTAGTCATTCATCACTTTGAGTGAGAAGCTTAAAACTGGTGGAAATGTAGCAACAATACATTGCCCAAGGAAGAAATTTAATTGATGGAGTATATAGGATTCAATAAGTAATGTTTCAATAAGTATTTATCCCAATAAATCAATCTTAAAATATAGAGTGTGTTTTTTGTACTCAATAAATGAAATGATTATTAAATTGGGTCTTATAATGAAAACATTTCGAAACATGCATAGTATGACTCTAGCATTGTCATTACCTTTGGAAATCATTTTTTTTCATTTTCTGAAGCCAGTTTAAGGGGTTACCAGTACCCATACATCCCTTAAACCACTTCTCCACATCCAAACGAAAAACACATTTCAAATTTCAAAATCATGTCACTGCCAGCCGCCTTGATATTCGAACCCGTATCATCATCACGCGCCCACGATCGTATCAATCCTGTCAACAAATCCCGCAACAGCACTGACATACCTCGCGCCGCACACCGCACGTCAATCCAACCACCCGCACGCAAATCGAACCACCGTCACGTGCCACAGATTCACCGGAACACCGACGAGATGCACCGGCTCCCGTCGTCGTCATCACTGGTGAAGGGATGAATATCCAACTACACAAATTTCATAATTTTGTAAAGAAGTGTCAAGGAAACTACCTAAGGGGAACATGGATACTCCTTATGTGTTTCATGGTGGTGGATCATGATAATAAATTTTTAGGGGATATGAGAAATCCAAATAATATGATGTATGAAAGGAAAATTCCAATATATCCTCAACCATTCGTAAAATGTTTCTACTACAAGGAAATGGGTTACTATGAAAGATATTGTAAAAAACCAAGGTTCATCCATTTTATTCTGTGTCAGAGACCACATAATCCATTAAATAAATTGAAATTTTACAATATCTCCCCAAGTTAAGTCGATAAAAATAAAATGATGTTGTAAAAGATAAAAAAAACTATTCATTTAAGAATGGATAATTTTTTATTTGATTAATGTTCTATATATTCTATTATATCCATAATTATCACTAAAAATATTGAATTACCTCTCTAATACCTTGAGGTGGAGATATATATGACAAAAATGGGTGATTCAATCATTTCTACCCATGTGTTAATATATTCCACATTCATCTATGTTTGAATATAATTCTATTAAATCATATAATCATTCTTTTGGGGGAATTTTACAATGTACTAAACATATATTATAACTCATTATATATAGAGGTCACGTTAATATTATTAAAATGGAAATCTATTTTGGAATCAAAAACCATCTTATCCTCCTATATAAATGAAAGGAATACTATGTGTCCACTATAAAAAATCTCTTAATGTTCTGGGTGTTGATACCAAAGAATAAGCCTATCATACTCAGATGATTAAGGAAAAGTAAAGCATCACAATTGATGACATGCCCATTTTGAGGGTATATACTTATGTGTTCCTTGAATATTTTTATGTTCTTCCACATGATCAAGTGGTTGTGTTCTTAATTGAACATATACATGAAAAACATACTATATTTAAAATTACCATATGGAAATAACCCATTTAACTAGGAGAGAAGAAGAAGATACTTTCTGATACTCGGGAAAATGGATACATATGCCCAAGTGAATTAATATGGTGTACAACTGTCCTCTTTGTCCAGAAAGCGGATTTGTCTATGGAAAATTACATTGATTATTTCAAACTCAAAATGATCATAAAAAATAACAAGTATCACCTTCTATGTATTTTTGAATTGTCTGATAACATAAATGAGGGATAGTGATTCCATAAAGTTGAACTATTGTCAAGATTCCCCCAATTTAAGGTGATTAAGAAAGATATTCCCATTAATATATTTTAAAAAAGGTATGGACAGTATGAAATTATAGTGATTCAATCAATACCCACTAATTCCCTAGTTATCTTCATGGTCAAAATTAATATATTATTTATATATTAACACACAAAAAATTTGTTATTATTTATTTATGATATTCTAATGTACTCAAAAATCAGGGATGAACAAGAGGATTATTTCTAAACTTTTCTAATGACTTTGATAATGGATATATTATATGAAAATTATTGTAAATGTGTGTATTAGTTGGAGAATGTAACATTCTTGATAGTAAGAGAATATTTTTTAATATTTTAAAAAACATGATTGAGGAATTTCACAAACCAATATCTTTAATAGAGATACATAGTTTCTTCTGATTAGCTGGGTATTACCAATGACTTCTGTTAATAAAATCTCGATTTCCAAACTCAGTAACCAAGATAATTTTGATGGGAGTAATGTTTTTCTGGACTGATAAATGTTATGATATATTTTTCGAATTGAAAAGGATGAAAATCATTACACATATGCTCACATTACCCTCAAACATGGATGGATTTTTAATATATAGTTATGTTTCAAATAAGGTCTTAGATTGGGTAATCTTGAATAATGATTACGTGGTCATCTATGCTTTAAAACAATTGATGGTGAATTAGTAGAACTATATAACGCATGATCTAGAGTTGTTTATGGTAATTTTCACATTGAATATTTAAAGTAACTATCTAGATTGTGAATACGGTGACATGTATACAGATCATAAGAGACTCATTTATATATTCACATATAAGGATTTCAATATGTAATAAAGAAGGTGGTCGTAACTAGTCAAGGATTATAGTATATCGATGAATTACCACCCCCGAATGTCTTATAAAGGGGTATATTCTATATATAAAAATGTTCTTGTAAACTTATCCATGATGGGAATTGATAAGGATCCAATCTAATTAAAAATACAATGGATGGATAAGGGAACCAGAGGAATATTAAATTAAGAGTACAATCATTTTTTTATCATAGAATATGAAATAAAATTTAAAGGGAGAATTTTCAAAAGGGGATAAGAATATAAAAACCTAAACATTTATAACTGAAATTTCCTTTAAGAATTTATATGTTTGTGTCCTTGTATATAAAATTTAAAAATGTATTATTATATTAACACTATGATAAAAAAACTGACAACACTATATTTTATTTTTAATATTATATTTAGAGGGTAAATTTATCCATAAAAATTTAAATTATTATAAAGGAATGAAAATCACAAAAAAATAAAATAACTTTAATAAAAAAAATTCATAGAATATTGGTTTTTATGAAAAATCATAGTCATGACATATATTATAAAAAAGCAAAAATATAGTTGTGGAATTAAAACATATGAAAACATTGAATATAGTACCTTGGGATAAATTGATGGTAATGGCGAATATAAATATATAAAGAATTTATATAATGTAGTAAAACCAATATGGCAATTGGAATAGTAATATGACTATTAAGAAAAGTAACATGACCAGTAAAATTTTAATATAACAAATAGAATAGTAAAATAAAAACTGATATTCTTATGAAATAAAAATATGTGAAATTTATAAAACATGAAAATTAAAAAATAATTTTATATATGATACAATATATATTTATGTCAAAGAAAAATTAGCTGTATGCTTTGAAAAAAATATAGTAATTGTTAAAAAAATTATTTTTTTAATAATAAATAACAGTTTACCTTCATTAAATGGTTTTTACAACACTATTTTTTTGTATATAAATGATAATTTTAAATAATAAATAATGATTCTAAATTAAAAAATAAAATTAATCCCGCCATAAAAATTTTTATTTTTCAAAAAATATTTTTTAAAATGTAAAATTTCTCATATTTATGAACGTATTTTTATTTATTAATGTTCATTCGGGAATCATCACATCAAATTTATCTGAGGATGGTTTTTGGAATTTTTCTGAAAATGATGTGTTTTTATTGAATAGTTAAATGTCGTATTTTACTTTATATGTTAAATACATGATTTATCACAAACTTGATGACATGTGAAATCATTATCTATGCCTCACATGCACCAATTACTATTTATAGTCATGGTAATAATCCTTATGAGTAGACTTGATCAAAATAAACAAATTAATATTATATTAAAAATAATCACTCTCTCCCCCAATAAATAACACCCTCATCATTCCATTTCTACATAATGTAAGAACACATTATCTATATTGTGATATTCTAAAATCCCTTAAAAACTCACTTTTTCACTCCTGAGATGTTTTAATCTCACCAATTGTCCAATCTAAGAAGGAATAATGTGTAGTCTATAGGATGAAAACCTAGGGAAGGGGTAATTATATATACCATGTTTGTTTGGGTTCTTCTATTCTTTTACCACCTATAAATCCATTAAATTAATAAATATATAATGAAATTTGTATCATATGTATTACAGAATTATATCATGTTAGTGGAATATCATTTTCCATATCTACTACCTTTAATTGTAAGATGAAATCATCACCCATGTTTTGTTTCGTTCATCGCCTCCATTGATTATATATAACATTTTCATCACCCCCACAACAGATAGTTTAAATTTTACATTATTGAATAATTATATAAATAATAAATTATTTAGAAAATTATTAATGTTATATAATATAAATAATCAAATAACGTAATGACATAATATTTTTTTGGTAAACATAAAAACATTCATTGTCGGTACAACCTTTTTTGGGATGTTGTTTTTATAAAACAAATAATACCATCATGGTTGGTTATAAATTTTGTTTTTCATTAAATATGATTCTAATAAATATATTATAACATGTTGCATGTTCTTGAATGGGTGAATAATGATAAACCTAAATAAAATAAATATAGGTTTTAGTTTTTAGTAAACCCATCTAAATTAATATTACAATAAAAAGTTAAATTTATACTCAATGAGGCATTTATGTACCAAAAAAAATTAATTTTTTGCAACATTTATACTTCTATAATTATAAAAACTCAATTAATATAAAATCTATAATTATGGTCTCATTTTACAAGAATATATGTAATTATGAATAAAATAATGCGACCAAGGAATCATGAAACAATCACTAATGGGAATGTGAACATGTAAAACATATCAAAATAAAAAGATTATAAAAAACCATAAGATAAAAATTGAAATTTTATTTTAAATTAAAAAAATTCCTATGAAATTATTCAATAAATTTAATCTTATTATTTTGGACCATATAAAAACATACCGAGTGACTATGAATCCGAGTTAAGGGAACCCACCAAACAACCCTATTTTCATTGGGATCTCCTTTCTATCCATCCCTCTATATCACATTTTATATCTATTACTCTAATGATATAACTCAAATATATATATAAAAATATATATCACATACATATATACATATTATTTGTACTTTTTTTTGGGGTTATACATGTTATATTTTACTTCTATTATCAACCTTCTCTCTATAGAAAACTAGAATAAAGATAAAATCATATCTAGTAGTCCTTTTCATGTTCTAATATTTTAATTATTTTACCCTTCCATGATATTTGAAAATAATATATTTATTATAGGGAGTCAATAAGATTCATTTCTGGTTTTAAATAAAACATTATGCACTAACCATCATTTAAGACTCTTCATCAATTTCCTAAAAACATTACATAAGAGGATCATTTACAAACCCTCATCTCAACTCAATTATTACAATAATTCATCAAATACACTTAGTTTTCATGAACTATTATTCCATATTAAATTATTAATTTCTAGAAATTATTTAATCATTTTATTCAGTGAGAATATTTATGATCTGACATTTGTTTCCTTATCACAAGATCAGTTAACCCTTATCATATTTATGGTTCTTTATTATAGTTACGAATCATGTGTAGTTATTTTATAAGGAAAAATATACACATACTTTTTATGAATATTATAGGTATTCATAGAGTTATATATCCCCCCAAAATCATTGGGTAATGATTCCATCTCATGAGATACCATGTATGGTTAATGGGTAGTTTTCCATAAAAAAATATTAGGATATATTGGGGTTGAGTCTTAAAATATTAGTATGATATGATATTTTATATTGTTTTCACAATCATATTATTTCTTTTTCTTATAATATTCGTATCCATATTCAATGATTCCTCCTTATATAATCCTTATTCTTTTTATATCTTGATGTACCACTATACTCATATGTATTCACTATGTTTGACATTGATTATTATCCTATTAGGGTTTATATCTATCCCATAACCTTTATGTATTTTACCATGAAATCATTTATTATAAAATAGGTTCAATGGGATTTAGGATAACATTATATATATCTAAATTGTGATTATATAGTTTAGGTTTTTTGTGGATATAATACGTATATAATCTCTCAAAGACACTAGACCTCTAGATTTTAGCCGTCCTCTTAAGGATCCTTAAATTATAAATTGTTTAATATTTTTGGAATGATACTCACATTTATATTAATGTTATCAAATAAAGGATTAAGTATTACTGTATATTATGTCTATAATATATTAATATAATATCATAGTATGAATATAAATATAGGAAAATGTTATAAACTTTTATTTATATAAATAGCTTATAGTTTCCATGGAACGAAAAGATATTTGGAAACTACAAGTAGATATATATATATTGGATCAAATGAACTTAGTGTGAATTACCCTAATAATGTTTGTTTTCATATTAACTCAATTTTTACTCATTCCAAACAAGTGGTTGTAACTGCCCATATGGTTTCATGCTCTCCAGGGATATAATTTACATGTTTAATGTGTTATTTATGAGTCATTAAGAATTATTTTAATGAATTATTATTGTATGGTGTAATTAGATGATTTTACATAATACTTATTCCCAAATTCACAAGCATAATATTCATATATTTCATACTGTAAAAAATCTAACTTATTTATATATTGTATTTAGGTGTTTTACGAAATATATATGTGTGGGTATGGAGGCATATTATATGGGATCCCATATGAGTTATAGTATGGGAAAAAAATTATTATTAAGTATTAATGTATAAATGATAGAATCAATTTTTATGCTTAATCCCTAAAATAAACCACCATCATGTGTGATGAAGTTTAATTTTATGTTTTTCTAAAGGAATCCAATTTTATTCCCTTTATAATCACTTATATAAGAAAGCTATAGTGAATATACACACAATATTTCTAAAAAAGCATCATATCTACAATAAGAGGTGGTGGGATAAAAATATATTCCAATGACGTAAAATAAAAATATTCATTAGATATTTCACAATAAAAAAATCTTTAAAAATAACTGGAAGTAGTTTTTCCAAAGACACAATTACTATACATGTCAAATAAGAAATTAATAAAACTATAGAGATATGGGTTATTTCCTATGGGTAAATTGTCATTTTTATGAGAATAATGAACCCTTATAATACATGGAATTATTAAAGATGTATAAAAATTCCAAAATATAATGAAGTAATGAATTTAGAAATAAATTACTTAAACCAAATAATGCTTGAATTTTGGTTGATATTGGGTTAAATATAATATGATGTTTATTTGTATTCATAAAGAATATTGAAACGAATTTTAATGTCAGTACCTTTGATATCAATAGATTTATATTGTTTTATAAAAAATTTATGAATGATTATGATAAAAAATTCAATTTCTTATGCTGAATTTTTTTTCCATTCATCTATCCATAGTAGCTTATCAAGATTACGATAATTGGTATATAGATTGGAAATTTTTATTATTTAATAAGAATATAGGGGTGTAATCTATAAAAACTAAAAATAATTTTTTGTGACACCAATGGTTTGGAAGCTACAATCATCCATTTATGGGATGAAGTAGACATTTGTATCCTAGAATGTTCATTTTTAATGAGTCTATAAGAGAATTTTCTTTCATTAAAAATTAAAGTGTGATGTGTGTCTATTAGTGGATAGTGAGAGTGTTTTTTTTTCATAGTTATATGTTCTTATAAAATAATTTTTTTGGGAAATTAGATAAAAGTATTAATGTTAATAAATTCATAGTTAAGAGATTTATTTCCAACAAAAAATATAGGTAAATTTGCATATCTTCTAATGATCAATATCTATTGAAATATATCAAAGAGGTTATTTATAATAAGTTAAAATATTTATTTATAAGGTATTGAAATGATACAAGATATAATAATATTGTATAGGTTTGGTAACCATGTCTCTAAACATAAATTCCACTAAGAATATATTTCCTTAGATATAGGGAGATAATGAAGGAATGTGTATAATACTTTATGATTTAGTGGTTAGATATATTATATATGTTGTTATATATAATAATAAATCCAGGAGAGTTGAATTTGGAAGTAGTAAAACAATCCTATGACAACAGAGGTATATATTGGATATCATTCTGGTCATAGAATTTGGTAAATAAGTAGCGTAAATGAATATAAATACATTTGTTTCTATACAGATTAGTATGATATGAGATTATAGTAAATGGACTCACATACTAGAAGAAATCATTGAAATATCCCCAACATGGAATCCAGTGAACCATCACTCCAAACCATGTTCTGACATGACCTCAATCATACCACCTCGTATGATTGATGTTGTCGGCTAGAAATAATGGTTTAATGGATCACATGGGGAGACTATACCCACTTTACATGAGTAATCCACAGTATAAAAAATTTGAAATTACATAAAATAATCAATATTCCAGAAACATTCATTACTAACAAATTCCCAAACACGGTTCAACCACATCCAATCAATATATGTTACATGTGATGAAAACTGTGCTACAAATAAAGGAATCCAAATATAAAGATAAAAAAATTGAATTCAAAAAATAGGTCATGAATCTATGTTGATATCATAAACCATGCACATTCCAAGACAACTCAACTCCCTGGCATATTTCGTTTTCCCTTATCCTGACTTGAAACCATGCAATTTTCCCTATTACCCCATGGTAGCTTGGTTAGGTTGTGAGTAAAACTCAATATGCCACCACCAATGGTGTCTACAAAAATATCCAGTGTAAACAGATACTGCATGAAAGAACTAAATTAATTACAAGGTAAAAAAAGACAAACTGGGTTGCTTTAGATAACAATGTTCACTATAACCATTTTAATCACATAGTATATTTTCATCTCTTTCTCCAAGGTTAAATAATTTACAAAATTTACACAACAATTTCATCCATTCAATTTCTAATCATTGGGGAATTAATGAAGTTCCGAATATCATTATAGATAAATCATTCATAAATATTTTCATCACACATACCTTGGAGCCTTTGTCCAGGTAGTCTCATAAAGTCAATCAGTTAGGGGAATAAATTCACAGTCTCCGTCTCTAAACCATTCATTATAGGCAGGGGTTTATAGCCTCATTATAACAAGACCCATGGGAATATCTCATCAAGTCAAATACCATGACACTGCCAGGGCATGTTCACATGTTTATTTATCCATTAAATATGTACACTATATCACAAACCATACATATCCAATACATGTAACCATCATAATTCATATTTACTTGAATATAACACAATATCATGACATAAACCATAAAAACATTTATCATTTATATCGACTATCCCATTTAAAATCTTTCCCTTTTTATTCCTTTTCCATTTAGAATATTCAATAATGCATATACATTAACCCATTTATCAAATTCTCCGATTTACATGAATTATCCCATTTATCTCATTCATCAATTTATATTCCATAAACCATTTACGCATTTCTATTACATATTCGTAATCCATTTAACACATTCACATTACTATATTCAACCATTATCACATCATAAAAAACCAATCAATTTTTTAATTACAAACAACTATAAACTACTGTCATTGTTTGATCTTATATTTTAAACTAACATGTCCAAAAATTTATTATGGAATATATTTTAAAACAAATCCACCCTATGATTATCATTATAATTTTTCATTTTTGAGAATTTTGGAACACACCATGGGTGGGACAAAACAGGTCTAATCCTCATCAAAACAACCCACGAGGTTCATTTTGTAATTAATCCAACCATTTTACAAAACCCTATCAAAGGAATCAACTGGAGAACAAGTGAGAAGCAAAAAAAACCACTCATGCACAAGTCAACAGTAAAATTATCGGATATAACTTATAGAACACCGACCTCAAGTCCGAATAAATTTCACCCTTAACATTTTTCGTAGATCGGGATTCAAGTACAATTGGATGTCTAAACATATGATCCACCATAGAAAGTGGGTTTTAGGGATTTAAACTATGTAGAGTGAAACAAGAATCCCTAATCCCAAAAAATTAATCTAGTGGAGTGTTAGTATTACATGAAACCTTGATCCCCAACCAATGACACTCCAAATGGCCTAGAATCAAAGGATATTGCCCCTTAAAAAGATTTGGGGGTATTTTCATCACTAGGGTCTGAGGAGGAATAAATGGGTAGAACTATGGGTGAGCAATATAAAACCATGTGGGTTAGTTTGGAAATTTTTCAATTTTTAATGGGGTGTATGGTTTGGTCATTCAACATTCCAAATAATGTTCCCACTATATGCTTACCTATGTCTAAGAGGGGTTCTAGTATCACCATTACCTAAGGATTGTGCATGGTTTAAAAACCATGCACAAAGCATATAGAATGCCTCTTCCAAAGTCTACACTGTTTGGACTCTCCCATTTCATGATTTATTTAGACATTCTCCCCTACTTCTCATTAGAATGGTTTGGGTGCACGGTTATCTGTGACCATGAACCAACCATACAAAAAAGAACTAGATGGTCACTTTTCTCCTTCCTTCATGTCTTGAACCTCCAGAACAAACCTAAGCCTCCTCACACACCTTGTAAACATTCCATTAACTTGATTTGTTTTATTTAAACCAGGATCTAAAAAATGATATACCTCCCTAATTTTCTGGATCTTACAACTGGCCAACCTTCTAACAACTCATCATTGATCAACACAACCAAACATCTCTAAGCTTCCAAAGCAAAAAGATCATGCCACTAGTCCTGGATATCTGACTCCCTATCTTAACATTCTTTACGAATGTTAACATGAATCTAAAAAACTTGAACCAATTGCATATTATTTCCCAAAAATACATTCTCACTATGATTCACATTACGAACCAAAATCTCCTCAAAGGACACATCAACCTCAAGCTCAACATCCTTAAAATAAAACACATGAGATGTGTAATAGTGATTTTTTCGAAGTTGTGACATCAGAAAAACATTGTGCATATCACTATATCATTGTGTAATAGACAATTTGTATGAAAAATTTCTGGTCCACCCCATAATCTCAAACAAACCCACATACCAATGTTTCAACATACCCTATATTTAAATTCGATTTTGACTAAACTATGGTGACACCCGAAGAAACATGTGATCATCCTCCAAAAATTCAATGCATCAATGAAGCTAATCTTTATATGAATTATTCCAAATATAAGACATTTCCATACACATCCAATGAAACTGAATATTTTTACATCTTTTACACAAGGTTAAGCCCCAAAAACTGTGATTAACGTGCCTTCATCCAACATAATTTAGATCTGCATGACCTAACATTGAACAACTCAAATGATTACATTAGAATAAAAGACTCGTAAATATTGTTTTATGAAATCAAAAATAATGAAATAATTTTCCTATGATGAAAAAACTCTAGGGAACATGACCTCAATATTTCCTCCTGTATCTGAATAGTATGCTCTGAATTACCATCCATCTACAAGTGGAAGGTTGTACTCACAGTCACCTAGGTACCGAGAGACTTTTTTATCCCATTCTAGAAACATGATTAGAAACAGGGATCATAGTCTAAAAAATCATACTAGGTAGCCCATGAAACCATACTACCTCTTAAACATACTTCTCACCAAAATGATCGACGGTGAAATTCTATCAAATCGTCAAGAAGTCAGACACTTTAGTCATCCAATCCACAACCACCCAGATCAAATCATTTTTCTATGGTGTCCTTGAGAAACCCACAATGAAATCCAATGTAAAATCCTCCAATTTCTTATCCATAATGGTAAATGTCTATAAGAAACCACCATGTTTCTAATGCTCGACCTTCACCTATAGGCATGTAAGGAAACACATCATGGAACTGACAACCTCATTCTTCATCCCCAGCCACCAATACTACCTCCAAAGATTAAAATATATTTTGGCAAAACAAGTTCATAATTTCCACTTTGTTGGATGAAGCCCTCATTTGAACACTTCTTTCATACATGTAATCACAACCACATGGCCATGAACATAAACAATCCCATCATCTCTGACGGTTCAATCAGAAGGTGACTCCCCGCCATTTAGACATTCCCCTGAAAAAATGAATATGGAAAATTCATACATCCTTTATTTAATCTAGCTCATAGTAATGAAATCAAATACTTATGATGAATGTCCCATCTTCCTATCTTTATCTTGCACCTCAAGGTACATCTCTACAAATAATTTCATCATCTTCTACTATGAACATGATTCTTGAGCAACCTAATTTTGTAGCTTATGAATCAAGGAATTTGTAACACTATTTACCATTCACAATCTTTAAACTAGTTCAAATTTAAAGTATTTCATGTACTAAAACTATATTCATTAATGAATATTCAATTCTCACATAGAGAAGATGTATTTTGAAATTTTATGATTGGTGTGCACTCTGAACCACTCTCCAAAAAGTAATACTTCCAACACTTTAGAGAATAAAATATTGCATCTAATTAAAGATCATCTATATTGTAATTTATTTAATGATGACTCAAATTTCATGACCCATATACCAAAACCTGATTAGCATGCATCAATACTACCCTAATCCAAACACTAGATGCAACCCCAAATAAGGTATAGTTATTAAGTCACTCCAGAAATATTAGAATCATTGTGGTTTTCAGCCTCTTTATTGACTCTTAAAAATAATTTTCATATGCTTTAGACCATTAAATGTTGATTTCATTTGTGTTCAAGCCCAAACTAGGTGCTTCTAAATGAGAAAAGTCTATAATAAATCATAATTAATTTCCAAAAAAATCCAATAAAAAACTGAACATGAGAAACATTCTTGTGATATCCCAAAGACACAACTGCCTACACTTTCTTTAGGTCTGATAACACCCCTTATTCATAGATTTTGTGACCTAAAAAATAAACCTAATAAATTGAGAATTGAAATTTGGATAGAATGGATTTTAGCCTATTATCTCTTAGTGTACTGGAGTGAATGTCTACATGTTTGGAATGATCTTTATGAGACATAGTGTACACCAAGATATCATCGATAAATGAAATGAAAAATAGATCTAGATATCGATGAAATATATGATTCATTATATCCCTTAACATTTTCGGTGTATTGGTCAACTCAAACAACATTACTACTAACTCATTCAACCCATACCTACTCCTGAAGGAATTATTTAGTATATTATAATGTTTCACCCTCATCTGATGATAACTCGATCTCAATTAAATCATAGAGAATACTGAATCACCAATCAGTTGATCAAAGAGACCATCAATTCAATGAAGAGGGTATTGATTCTCATCTTCCATATAATTTAGCTTCATATAATCTAAACATAGTTGTAATGATCCATTAGATTTCTTAGAGAAAAACATAGTATATTCACAAGGTGACTTACTTAGACTAATGAAACATTTTTCTCAATTTCATCCAATTGAGTTTTGTGCTCCTAGAGTTCCACTGGTGCCATTCTATATGGTGGGATATAAATAGGTTCTTCACCCAATAGATACTCTATCATGAACACAACATCCCTATCAGGTGTTAGCCTTACTAAATCCAAAGAAAAGATATCCTAAGACTATTCCACCATGGGATGAAATAAAATCATTTCTACATCTATTTTTCAAGCATAATACAATCCACTTAGGATAAGAGTTCACCATTCTACTGATATACTAGTCCTACAGGGCTTGATCAGACAACCCATTTTGCAAAATTGACCTACATGTCCCTCTAAAGAGACATGAATGTTACCCTATGATGGTAATAAGCAATATGGTCTGGGTAAACACTGGCGAATCCATTCCCAAAATCAAATCAATACCCAACATCTCAAAAAAATAAGTGGTGATGTTTTAAACCGTCTTACCATCAGACTGGTAACCAGACTGATGGGTCGCATGGCCTCAAGCATGTCTCCTCATATGATAGAGGCTAAAAACTATCATATAGGGTCTTAGGAGATGATAGTGGGGAGACTATATGCTCATATCAGAGTAGAACAATGGTATATCCTAATAAATAATAGTCAACAATGGAAATAGTAATAAATAAATTACAAAGCAGCAAAAGACAACTATTATAATCACTGAATAAAACAAAGACAATGCCAGTTTATATTTCATATTCATGTACAGTTGATGATACATAAACATAAACAAAAAATATGGGGCATTCATTACAATATAAGTAAATATAGGACTGAAGTATGTAAAAGAACTAAAAATACCTAAGGTGATCTCCATGAGCATCCTAATGTTCAGCTCAATCCATTGCTTCTAACTCCTTAGGTACAAGTAGCACAACATAATCAATCATCCAAGGTATGCAGTCCTATGAATGAGAGTTTACTTGGGTACCCAAGTGCAATGGTGGTCGAATTAGAGTGCGAGATTTAAATCATAGTATGATGGTACCCAAGGTGTCTAGTCCAATGCCGAAAGTGAAAAATAAATTTTAATAGTGTGCATGTATAGAGAAAGTAAATCAATACTAAATATTTAAATAACCTCCAACATAGGATTATAAAGGACACATATCTGGTCTACCTACTTTAGACCAAAGATAGTATGTCTGATCAAGTCACATTTTATATATACATAGTATTACTATATATAAATATATAGATATACTTTGGGAAGTAATGGGATGTAAATATTGAACATTCAATTCTAGGGGTATCATACATGGTATATCCCCTGACCCAACTCCAAGAGATTCCATGGTCTCCTAGAATACATGTGATGTAGGGGCCGAGACGTAACTCTAGACATTCATTACAATGGTATCTTCCATGTTCAATCCCATGGAAATCTAGAAATATCACATGGTCTTTCCCCCCAATGGCTCTCACAGTCCCTTGGTTCCACAGAATGTGAGGACCGGGATGTAACGCCTGACATCCATCACTAGAGGATCTTTCATGGTCAATCCCCTAGCCCAGCTGGAAATCTCACACAATATTTCCCCCAATGTCTCTCATGGTCGCATGGCTCTGAAATCTTATATGGAGAAATCAGTTATAACATAAAATTAATTAGAAATTAACCTATTATTCTTCTCATTATCCCATTTAAATTAAATATAATAATAAATGTTCAAAAATATTCTTAAGGAAACACCTATTAAGAATTAAAATTAATAAATTTTCACTGGAATGATCACATTCATACATCATTCATTATATGAGGCATAGGCCCCTCATGAATGACATTTATCAAACCCATATAAGGGTTTTTTCACATTCATAAATCCATAATTTAAAATTATAGTATAATTCATAAAGAAATTTTTCTTTATATTTAAATAGACATATTGAATTCCATTTCAAAGATCAATTTAATTTTATCCATTTAATCAAATAATGACATTTTGTGTGATCCATCCTACTCAATGCCATCGCACTAAATTTTCCAAAATATTGGACATTGATTTAAAAAATATGTTCCAAAGTAAGGGATCATGTTCATTATCTTTTAAGAATGTTTATATCATACATAAGTCATTCTAACGATACTATTTACCTTAAAAAAATCATTAGCTCTCTCATAACATGGAAACTTCACCTAAAAGGCCCATAGGTGTTTCGCAATAATCGGATAAAGGAGGAAATTATATTTCCCAGTTGGATAATTCCATGTCTATGTAGACTGCATGGCAAAGGGGTGTCTTGGGTACATTGAAACACACATGAGATAAGGGCCACATCATTTAAAGGAAAATCCAAGATATGATATTATAAATAACATTAATTCCATGATCAATTATAATGACAATGGGGAAACAAATTTTATAACTTCAATTGAGTCCCGGTTCAATTTGATATTTACTACACAATAACATCAAGGAATAAAAGAAGAACCAAGTCTATAAGATAGGTAAGAAATAAAATAATAATCACTACTTTTATCTTGAAGATAGTTCTCCTCTGTTGGATTGGTTTTATTATAAAATTAGGAAATTTCGTATCAAAAAATAATTTATCACATTAAACACTTCATTTAGGAATCATGCTCAATTAATATTTAATAGGAATTTAATCTAAAAACCTTGATAATTTAATTTAAATATAGGATAGTTGCAATAAGAAATTCATTAATGTGTTTTTATGATTAAAGAGAGAAGGAAATGAAGCTTGCCTCAATAAGTAGAATAATTCCAATCTGATCACTATAGAACATAACAGTTTTACCAAAAACCACTAGAAATTTCCCCAGAATTCCACACACAATCATTCATTCATATATATATATATATATATATATATATATATATATCCCTTAACCAAATTCACATATTCCCCTCACTATGAGGGAATATGTACATGGAATATATATTCATTTATATATATACATACCTATGTATATGAGAGAACATCATCAAAGAGTCACCAATCACTCTACAATAAAAAAAACTCAAAAACATTTTGGAAAGGATCAACTCACCCAATGAAAAGAACAAAAACCTATAAAATTAAAAAATACTCAATTATAAAAGGAAAAGCAACTGAGTATGGATGAAAACCTTACCTTCAATCAATGTATGCGGACAAAAATAAACACATCTGTCTCCTATTAGACAACCGATACTGGAATATGAACCAAGGAGTCATGAAAGGAACATAATATACCCTAACATCAAAATAAAAATAAAAAATCTATGTTAAACCATAACTAGAATTCAGACACATGTAAAAAACGGTGACATGATAATAAAATATTCCAAATTAAAAGATTGTGAGGAGGGAGATAGGCATACTTTGGAGATTTATGTGATAATTGTGATGAAATGGGATGAAAAATCTACGAACAAGGGAGTCCATGGATGAGGATCAGGCATGCCATGGGAGATCCAGGGGAGAGGGGTGAATCACCGTTGGGTAAGGAGGGATGAAGGGTTAATATTAAGGTATTGTTTTAGTTTCATTTAATTTAATTAATTTAATTTTTTAAATTGGATCATGAATTATGGTTTAGAGAACCCAATTTAGAAAACTATGTGCCAAACATTCTCCCTCTATAAGGCATCTGGGAATCCCCCATAGTTTTTCACAAACTATTTTCTGAACCATGTGCAAACTGTGTGATGAATAGTATTGAGATACTACCAATTTACCACTTATTATGTTGGATAGACCCACTATTTAGAAGACCATATGCATCTCATACAATAGCCTCTTTCTACATACATATGGATGCAAGGTTTTCTGATGTGACTCGCACAGTTTGAGACTAATCGTGCACCCATTATAGTCCTTTAGACAAAGATTTTCACGGTCCATCTCTCCTGAAACTACTTGAGTCATTAGAGAAACCATTTCGGACTTCACCCATGTATAAAAGAATAACTTTTAATGGTTCTAACTCTTGGAATATATTCCTAAAGAATTGTTTTAATAATTGATCATCCAATAAACATGAATATTAAAACTTCTCTCTGTTTTTTGGTTGGTTTAAAATATGGATCATTACAACCTACCCCCCATAGAACACATCATCCTTCAGAATCCTTATACAGTAAGGTAAACCTCACTTGGACAACAAGGGTCACGAATAATTGTTAAAATAGTCATGTTGCATTTCCAAAAAACCCAATGCACTTGTGAGCACACATCAAGCACATGTCACTTAAGCCATAAAAAGTGGAATTGATTCTCATATAATAACATAAACACTTAAACAGAGCCTATCTGGTCTCTTTTAGATATAGACACAATCGCATCATTGTCTCTATAAGAATATATCCAAAGGTACTTCCCACATTATGATTTTGACATTAGAGAGGGATAATTCCAAGCCACAATACCTCCACTGTTGGAATTACATTCCATTAAATCCACAAGAGTTTTAACGACGCTCCTAGTGTGATTTTGAAATAACCAAACGGTCAATCCCCCATCGACCTCATTTAACCATGTTGATCTAGATAATCCTGAAAGATCATGTCTGGTAGAAATTGCACTCATCTACACCTAACAACATGCCAGAAATGGTCATTCAATGACTTCTTTATTGAACAAGAGAGACAAATAGTCAAGCCACTATGAACAACCATTCAAGAAGATTATTATCTTAGTCACTCGATCCTCTTTCAAAAATAATTGTTATACCTTCTCCCAAGGAATCTGTCATTCCCGAAAAATGCATCCACCAAAGTCCAAACATGACTTTCGGTGAAGTTCCTAGGTCAAAACAACACCTGCCCATTTAAATTATCATACCCCGACATGATTAAGGTTATTACATAGATCCAACCCACTGAAATAGTAACACATTTAAAAGAAATACCTCTAATACTGACTAAAACCTTGAGATAAACTAAAATTCAATGGAATATTCTTGAGAATTAAACATTCTATAACTATAAGGGAGATGTTGGAAGAAGGACACATTGTCTAGATTAGATCATCGACTAAGCCCATAGAAACGTCTTATTGGACGTCATATCAGAAGGAATGGTTGGTTTCCAAGATTCCATCCAAGGTGCTCTTATGTGCGATCTGAAGGATCAATTAGAACCCCCATGTCTCGATACAAACCAGGAATCAGCACGCAACACCAAAAAGAGAACCAACCAAGAAGCACAATATCCTTTAAAGATTTAGCAGGACATAAGACCGGTGCTCTATTAACAAATCTCGGATGACATCATGATAGGGGACATGATCATCTCTTTATATAATACACTATGAGGATTTAAAAGGATTCCTATCTAACACATCCTACTATAAGAAAAAAAAAGAACAGTCATACCAAAAAAGTATCACATCAAGAAATAAACTCATATTCACCTTTGAATGCACCATCATTAATCGATCACAATCCTTCACCGCCTGAGGCATCCCATTTCCTTTCAAGATTACCTACCAAAGTCTATCATAGGACAACTGTGCTTTGTATGGGTTTCATTATCACACAACCACATCAATGTCATGTTCCCAGGCAAAAACCATCACAAAAAACATGCCATACATAAAGGCCTTTGATAAAACATGACCATTTCCAAATGGTCCTCTTAGGTGGTTGTCCCACTACATTGAAATGCACCTAACCACCAAAACTGATGTGATTATCTCAACCTATGTAGTTATATATTCATCAAAATAAAGTATATAATAATCTATCACTAGTGAACTAGGTAGGATTCACCCCAAAGTCATGATAAAAACTTCACCCAGTCATGCTCACAATGTTTAAGAATTAAAAGATGGACATCACCCAACTTAAAACAAAACAAAAACAATTGTTGTCTCATAACAACCAAGTCTCTATAAATTCCTCTCAAGAATTGGGATGAACTTAGTTCCTTCTCACCCATGTCACTCTACATAGATATGACTTGAGAGTATACACAACAACCATAGATATTTATTTTAGAGTTGTATTTCCCCATAAGACCATTATATTGGATGAAAACATACTAGTTCATCCATCACTGAGGAAAATAAAGGGTCAAATGTCAAAGGAAGTGGTTGACCATGCCTGAGGTATGTCTAAACAGCTAAAAGATAGCATTTCCTAATTATCATCCAATAATAAAGGATATGAAAACATGATCACCCGTCTGAATAAGTGTTTCATTAGAAATCAATAGTCTAACTAGGGACAATGACACTTTAATGGAACAAAATGCCTATAATTTGACAACACTAGTATGGATTTTAAACTCCAAAGTTCTACCTACCACAAAAAGACCTATACGAAGAAAAAAATTTCAACCTTATCACTAGGTTACCTCGAACAGAAGTCACTGGCATCAATATATAATTACCTAGCCATTGATAAAGAAATGAATTCCGATGAGAATAGTCACAATTCCATTCCATGAAAACTCAAAAATAATTTTAAACTAACTGTACACAAGGGTTTTAAATATAGTAAAACACTATAGGTTCCATTTCTAACACCTTTTCATTCAGTCACATTTAATCTTAAAATCTGTAAAAGATGTAATCAGAGCATCAAGTACTATTTTTCAATACAAAAACAATAGGTACTTTATTTTAACTAATTCCCATATTAAAAAATAGGCAAGTTCCCCTAAAAACCTTATAAACCAATTTAATCTTCTTGGAATTTACTAATAATTAAGAACATTTATCAAAATATATTAATTTTAAATAGATATAGTGACCTACAATGGTCCCACAAAGCCAACCATGGTTCTATAAAAGGAATACTAATAGCAATTTCTTGAATATATAATTTTGTAAACAACCAAATGGGTAATATCATAATTTGTGTTCCCAAACTAACCTATATGGGTTCAGTTTTTTCTATATTAGTTAACCATTTGATTTCAGTTCAAAATTAATCATCCCTATAAATTTATATCAATTTCACAATACATGAAAACATTACATTTAACAAGGGATTCCATTTACCAATTCATGAAGCACCCATACACATCATGGATTAAAAATTTCCTCCCATTAGTAGAAACCAATTTCATTTAAAAATACCAAAATCTCAAAAACGACGGTCCAATCATATGGTTTTCCATATAACAATCGATAAAGCACCCATACACTTTACAGTTTTTAATTTTCATCCTTTCTAATAAAAATCATATTTAATTTATCATTTGAACATTGAAACCACTACATTTCTACAACAGCCTTAAATTGTCATCATATATTATTCTCATGATGCTTTGAATATATGGGTTACCATTTCATAGTTGTAAGGTTCCCATAGACCTCATAATTGAAAAATGTTTCCCATTCATTCACCACCCACATATTTTCATCTGATGTAATCAATTACATATCAAAAAAACAAACCATGTTATTGTAAGTAGTATCATGGAAGCATTCTATAACACATAATCATGGAATACCAAAAAATAAGGATAAATAGTCCAACATCATGAAATATGAACACTAAATCATGTTATAAAAATCGGAATTAAAATGAATACAAGGCATGG
This sequence comes from Viscum album, assembly GCA_963277665.1. Taxonomy (NCBI): domain Eukaryota; kingdom Viridiplantae; phylum Streptophyta; class Magnoliopsida; order Santalales; family Viscaceae; genus Viscum; species Viscum album. The sequence continues at coordinate 1,504,670,694 of OY728137.1, read as the reverse complement.
AATAACATATAACATTCATTCTTAAAATGAAACTACATGGCATGGTACATTCATACCATGTTAATCTCTTTGTTACTATAATGATGCAAGCAATGCTTTATCATTTCCAAATCGAGTCAAGGGTAAAAAATACCAAAAACTCATAACTAAATAAGTAGCAAAAATTACACCATTCAATCAAGGTGAAATCACATAAACTGTAACATCAAAAATCATGAACAATAGCACCATCGAGGTCACATAGTCATTTCCCGTACTATGGGTGATCAGTCCCAAGCATGACTGTTAACCAAGAACAGACACATTTCTAGTCGCCTATGAACCAACCCAAAATAGTAAGAAAAATGAAACATTTTCTATGATACCACATTTTAATGTACTGAACCATCTTACTATCAAACTGGTAACCTTATCGGTGGGTCACAAGGCCTCAAAACCATCTCCATGTACACTAGAGGCTATCGACTAGAATGTGGGTCTCGAGAGGTGATATTGGGGAGACTATACAAAAATATCATATTATCATAGTGGTATAATAGAATAAATAATATCCAATAACTGAATCAGTAATTTATAAATGAAAAATTAGTGGGAGACAACAATTATAATTGAATGTTTTGAGCTAGTGTAATGTATCACTGATAGGGGGAGGGGTGAATTAGTGATACTCATTTTATTTTATGCTCCCCTTCAGTTAAAACAACTTTCACCACTGTTAAATATTCTCTTACATGCAAAAAACAGAAAACACGCATCCATAGGAACACATATATTTACAAGGTTCACTATTCAATAAGAATATCTATGTTTTTGGAATGGTTGGAAACAAACCAATACCATAAAATACCCTAGAAAAAAATCCTTGGATTAAAATGAGTAGAATGTAACCTTACACTAATGTATCACTATGAAATAATTCCACTAGTGTTTATGCACCCTCTTTGTAGAATAGGGTAATACAACTTATTTTGTAACAACTCATGTTACCCACAATTTTTTTCAATTAGAACATGTGTATAAATATATAACACAATTATTCAATTCCTAACCCAGATGAAATGTAAGAACTTCCTAGAATTATTTTAAGAACCTATGATTCTGATTTCCCAATACGATTCTCTCAATCGAATTCTCCGAATCCAATTATCTGTGATACTGCTGAATTGACACCACTTCAATTCCTGAGTACGTAGAATTTTAATAAGATTCTTCCTCAGTCAGAAAATCATCATTACGGTAAAACCTAGAACTAAAAGAACCTCATTCTGATTCTTCCCCATACTGAGAAACCTAGTACGGTGATACCTAGTACAGAAATCCAATTTTGATTTGTTCATCCTGGTATAACAACCACATTCCGATTGGATCAGCATGGTACCACAGTCATCAAAACACATCATTCTCCCTGTTGCAATATATTCAATACAAGATAGCTGGCATCACATTCTCTCTCTGAGCCTTTGAAGATTCTCTCTATTCTAGGATGAACGGTGATCCACTATCACATCCCACAAAGTACAATGTACTTTCATTCCATTTATAGGTAACCCAAATGGGTTAGGAGGGAATTTCGAAAAAACACCCCGCACACCTAAAATCACCCACATCTTCATTTCTTCTTAAATCTCAGATAAATTCTGACTTCATCCGCCCTTCTCAATTCATCTCAAAGAATCTTCAACCATCATACCTTATTCATCAAACTCCAATTATTGAGACTGATTATGATCTTTAGAAAAATAGGGTTCTAAATATCATATTCCAATTCTCCCATGCTGATTTCTCAATCCAATACTTTAGAACTGATTTAAATCAAAATCTTGTATTTGAAGGTTCATTTCCCCTTGACAAAGAATTCATCTATCTCCATCTTTTTTCTTCTCTCTTGACCCACTTGAGACCAGACACTTATTTTTCACTTCTCTTCACACAAGTGAGGAAAAGAATAATTCTTCTTCACTTATCTTGACCCAAATGGGAAATAAACACTTCTTTTTCACTTCTCTTCACCCACTTAAGGATGGAATTTTAAAACCAACCAGAGCAAGTGACTTTCAAGAAATGGTCAACTATGGTTTAGGTCTTCATGAGTATTATTATTTCTGATTGTGATCATCTGGATGCTAGATAGCCTTTCTCTCATTAGTACTTGTTATCAACATCTTCTTCGTCAATTGTACCACCATCATCATTATTACCGCCTTCATCGACATCACCCTCCATCGTTATCATGACATCACTCTTATTGACAATGCTTTCCCCTCTACACCATTTTTTATTGGATTACCTTTTCATCATCCCATTTGCCTCACTTCTCATGGGTCTATCAGCATAACTGCTCATCAGCATCACATTTCAACAACACAGCTCTCCTTGGAACTGCTTTCTTTATCACTATTCTCCTTGACACTACTCTCTCTTATCAGTACTATTTTTTTCGGCACCAATCTTCAATGTTTTCACATTCAATCAGCCATCAATACCATGACTTCACAATTACTCCATTATTCCACTAGTATTTCATCTTGAGTACTCATTTTAACTCATGATCTGTGAGAAATAAGCATCAGCAAAGATTCATGACCACTCAAACATCATAGTCATAGTGACATTGATCCACCTATAAATAAAGCACCGATTATTCTAAAAATCTAACTCTGATTACTCTGAAATTCAGGCTCTGATTCTTCTAAAAACCATACTCCAATTATTCTAAAAATCAGACATTGATTCTTCTGAAAATTAGTCTCTGATTCATCAAAAAATACCACTCTGATATTCTAAAAATCATACTCTGATTCTCCTAAAAAATATTCTCATTACATTGAAAAATAGGTTCTGATTCCATCAAAAATAGGTTTTTATTCCTTCTAAAAATAGGTTTTGATTCTCTTGAAAAATATATTCCAATTCTATCAAAAAATGGGTTTAGATTCCATTGAAAAATAGGTTCTAATTCACTTGAATAATAGGTTCTGATTATTTTGAAAAACAACCCTCATAATGATTCATACCAAAACAAAGAGTGGGGATTTCTAGTCTTCAAACCATATTAGAAAACAAAATACAGAACATGAAAACCATCACCTTCATCACTAGTTTTGTCCTAACTATATACCCCTTAGGATTTTTTTGTCAACCATGTTTTCATAAATCACCAAAGCTTTTACCCTCAAGAAATCGATTACTTATCCACAATTCTATTCCTATGTGAGATAACTCATTACAGGGATATGAATCATTGACAATAAAACCATGTCCTCAACAAGAATTCATTATTTATTCCTCTGTGTTTTTTCTTTTCATAACTCTTTTTCACCCTTCCAAGAACAAAAGATAATTTATTTCTTACATCCACTCCAACAAACAGTTAGAATAGTTCACATACTAAACAATTATAAATTCATAGCTTACCCACATATTTCCCTTCTATAAAATATATTTATCAAATAGTAAAATTATCACCCTTGATCAAAAAATCCAAATATAAGCAGAGAGATGGGACGAGACCATATATCGTGGCCTTGAAGAGAAAGAAGTTGGTCACCCATGTTCTACCTCAGCTTGGATAATTATTCCTTCAGCAATGGTTTTTGTGAAAATATTAACCATTTATTTTGATGTTTAAACATATTCAACCATTAATTAATTCTTCTCCACTTTTTTTTGATTAAATGATATTTGATACAATATGCTTCGAACAGTAATGTTGAATGAGATTCCTAGTGAGATTGATTATGCTTTGAATATCATGCCCCAAGAGAAAGGGAAACTTCACTTCAACAAGAAAATCTTATAACCCTATCCTTATCCACATATATTGAGTAGTGGATTGAGTGGAGGAAACATTCTTATCTTCAGTCTTACTTAGAGTTTCTGAATTATGTTTCTTTGAATGCCAACCAATATAATTCCTTACAATAAGGAACACTCCACCAGATGTTGATCTTCTATCATCAATATTTCCTGCCAAATCTGCATCTGAATACCCAAACAAGTCAATACTATTTGAGATGCAATACTTGATTCTAAATTTTGTTGTAACTTTGATTTATTTGAGAATTATTTTTCACGCAATAAGATGTGATTCTTTAGGGGCACACTGAAATCTTTCACATAAGGTTAAAACATAAACAAGGTCAGGTCTTGAGGCAGTCAAGCAAATCAAACTTCCAATCAGCTTCTAATAATCATTCTGATCAGCTTCTTTTCGTTTACCATCATTACTCATCATTTATCCCACTAAAATTTTTGTGAAGTTAAGTTTTGAGTTTTCTATGCTAAACGTATTGAGAATTTCCGTTAGACACTTTTTTGGGGAAGGAAAAATTTATTCTTTCTTTTGCAAGATTTGTAACCCAGGAAAGTATTTCATTTCCCCCAACATGGACATTTCTAAAACCTTCATCATCTCTTCATCTAATCTTTCACAACTTCTTTCATTAATCCCAACAATGATAATATCATTAGCATAAACTATTACAATTAGGAAAAACACCTGAAATTCTCTAATATGTATATTGTTATCCAATATTCCTTTAATGAAGCTCATTGTTCTTATGCAAGTATCCAATTTGTAATACTATGCCCTTGTATCTTGTTTTATGCTATACAAGGAATTCTTCAATCTACATACATAAATCTCATATTTCAGAAAAAAAATGCCACAATGTGGTCCAATATTATCTTCCTCTTCAAGATCACAATTTGGGAATGTGGATTTTACATCAATTTAAAAGATCTTGTAACCTCATTGTGCAGATATAAGAAGACTTATTCTTATATTTTCCAATCTAGAAACTGTAGAATTTTTTTCAAAAAAACTCATTTCCTTCAATATAAGAATACCCTTTTAGAAACCATCTTTCTTTGTTTCTGCTAATAGTACCTTTGTCAATTAGTTTATTCTAGAAATCCTATTTTATGCAAATAATGGTTTTGTTTTTATTCTTGGGTACAAGATTCAAGGTATTTTTTTCAACATGATTCAATTATTCATTCATGGCTTGAACCCATTCCAGATGATGAAATACGTATTTCAAATCATTTAGTTCCACTTTTTAATAAAATGAAGTAAGTGTAATGGATTTAATTTTTCTTCTAGTTCTAACCTTGTAATGTTATTCTCAAATTATATTCTCAGATTCCACCCATTTCCTCAAATTAGGATGAGACTTCAGATTGTCTTCCTTATCACTAGAGATGGCTGAGTCTAATTCTTCTTCTTGATAGGTTATACATTTCTGTGAATACTTATCATAATTGGTTTCATTAACATTCTCAACTTACTCTTCTTCTTCATTAGGTTCTTCTTTCCCACTTCTTTTGAAAACCATTACATCAAGAGAATCATAAATTATCTTTGTTTATTTGATAAAGCATCTATATCCTATTCCTTATGATGCATATCCATGAATGATTTCATCTTCAACATTCTTCTCAAACTTACCATTGCTTCCACCTTTATTATTTATAACGCATGGACTCTTGAAAACAGTAACATTCTTCAGGATTAGAGTTCTTTTATAAAATAATTCATATGAAGTCTTATATGATAGTGTCTTGTAAAAAAACTAGTTCTAAATATAAACAGCAATACTCATATATTGCATCCAAAATTTACAGGAATGGTCATGTTCATGTAACGTGATTCTTCCCATTTCCACTAAACTTCTATTTTTTCTTTCAGCAACCCCATTTTTTTGGGGGTGCATATGGTGAAATATTTTCATATTCATTTACATTTTTCTCAAGCTAGTGATCAAATTATCCACTTATGTACTCACCACCATCACCAATTCTCAACTACTTCATTGGATACACATATTCTTTCACATGTTTTCTTCTGAAAATTTTAATCATTTTCAATGATTCTGATTTTTTTATAAACATGACATAGGTAATTCAAGTAAAATAATCAATGAATGTGCTGAAGTGATTATCTCCACTTGTATATAGTTTTCTCATTTCCCCATATAAATTAGAATGTATCATCTCTAGTGGTTTTTTTTGAACAGATATCAACATTATTATGCACAACATTCATAATATTTCATTTCTAGCAGATAGTGAAACTTGAATCTCTTCTTCTTGGAAAATTAGGGATATCTCGAACATTGTCTCTTTTAGATAACATGATCATGTTTCTATAACATGTGTGTCTAAGACTATTATGCCACAAATAATTTCCTTCCACTATTCCCATTTAAAAATAGTTTTGTGTATCAACAACTTGAAAAAAAAAATCTCTTTTTTACATTGGCCTCTTAGGAATATCTTCCCATATTTTTACCTTTTCACAAAAAACCCACATCTTTTTAGAAGACAACATTCTTATCCTTATCACTCAATTGTGAAGATATTAGGAAATTGTTCTTCAATCCATCAACATATATTTTTTTCTTATATTTCATCTTATATTTTCTAATTATGGTAGACCCAACACCATTTATTTTCAATGATTCAACATGGAAAATGTTACAATGCCTTCTTTAATATTTTTCACATCCACCAACATCTTCATGATTCATGTTATTTGTGAGGAACACCCACTATCAAGTATGAATGGTTGTTCTCCTGTTGTGGAATTCAATGTAGTTTCAACAACATGAGATTTTTCCTTTTTCATTTCATTCTTCACCTTAATATTTTGAGAATTAAGAATCTTTTGTTGATATGGAAACAAAACCAGATATCATTTTTCATGATTTCTAGGTTCTTTACATCTCTCCCAAAAAGTTTCATATATATGAACCTATAAAAATAATTATTCCATTCATTTTAGAAACTTTCTTATTCTTATTTTTTTGAGGAGATTGAATCCCACTCAATCTCTAACTTTTATAAACTGGGAGTTAATGTTGTTGTTTTAACCGAAACATACTTTTAGTATGCCTGAATCCACCACAATACCAACAATACCCATAGAAACAACATTTTCCTCTTAAATTATATACTAATAAACATAATGAATATGTTTAGCGACCACTCTCTTTCCTAACATACAAACCATTCAATTACCAAAAAGGTTATTCCTCTTATTTTAAGATTTATTTGAACCGGAATTAGTTAAAAGCTTCCTAGATTTAGATTGATTCAAAACTTTTTTGGAAATAGGTTTCCTGAGGACTTCAAAATTTCCATCATTGTTGGTCTTAGACACATAAACAACTTTCAAAGCATTCGTCAGTACGAAAAAAACTTCATTCTCCTTGTCACCCTTTGAGGGTAAAATTTGTTGAACCTTTTCCAGATTATATTGTCGAGAACATTCACTATCCTCAGTGATAGAGATTAGGAAACTTTTTTTTCATAAATTCATATTTTGAGAGATTTTGTTGAACTAGTCCCAAGTCTTCTTCTTTTACATTTTGATTCACTTACATGTTATTTTTACGTTTCTTTTCATCTTTAAGAGACTTCTCCAAATCTTCAATCTATTCCTCAATATTTTCCTTAAAACATTCATTGTTGCACACTGAATAACATTCATCATCCAATTTTTTGTTTTGATTTTCAATACTTTTAATCTTTCTTAAACATTCATTCAACTCTTATTTCAAGTGCATTTCATGTTGATTTCCTTCTTCTTCTTCTGAACTACTACTTCCACATTCATCATCATTAAATATTTCAATGAAAGTACTATCAATACTATAGTCAACATAATTTTATGATTCAGACTCAATTTCTTCTTCTTAATTATTTTTAGATAGTAAACTTCTTTTTTTAGAAAGGAAGAATTCATTTTCTTTTCATGACTCTCCACTATCACCCTATTTCTTCCCTAACCTTATTGGATTTCGTTCTTCTGCATCATTATCCTCTTCATTTTTTCTTCAAGGACAGTTAGTTGAAAAGTGACCAACACTTCCACATTCAAAACACTTTAAAGGACGTTTCATTTTATATTTACCTATACCACTTTTAATATTGTTAGAAACAAAGGAATAAAATATCATTAAGATTTTTTCATACATCATTTTCAGAATTGGAATTACCCTCTTCTTCTTTGATTAGAATCATCTCATATTTCTCCTTCTTCGTAGCTTTAAAAGAAATTTCTCTACCAAATTTTTTCTTCTTTCTTTATAGATGTATATCTTCTAATATAATTAGTAATAAGAGTGATATTCAAGTCATCAAGAGATAATGTCTCAAAATATCTATCATCTAATAAAAAAAATTCATTGAATTTGTCAGGTAGAATTCTCATGATCTTTTCAACAGTTATAGATTCATCCATATTTTCATCAAGGAATCTAATAGTACATATAATATCATTCACCCTCTTAAATAAATCCCCAATAGATTCATGTTCACCAATCATCAGGTCTTCATACTTTAACCTCCATATTTTATGTTTTTCCTTATTAAAATTCTTATTAAATTTGTATATGTTTTTCAGTTTGTTCCATATACCGTTGGATATGAAAAAACCATTCAATATAAAGAATTTACTTTTAGAAAGTGATGATAATATAGCATTCTTTAATTTTCTATAATTCTCAAGAAACATATTTTCAACAGTTGTAAGTGGACATTTAACACCAATGGGAGGAAAAAAACTATTGTAGCTCCAAGAACATCATAACTAATTGACATAAGATATAAAATCATTATATCTTTCTAGCTATAATAGTTATGTCCATAAAAGACCAGAATAACATTACCGATCACAATATTAATGTTCTCCATCAAAAATAATAGCAAAGGAAACCTTCAACTTTGATACAACTTGATTGTTCCCTATTAGTGTAATGTATCAGAAATATGGGGTGGGGGTACATCAGTGATAATCATATTATATTAAGTTCATTTTCAGTTGAAACATCCTTCATCTCAGGTTAATGATTCAATTCCATGCTGAAAACAATAAACACACATCCCCAAAAACACATATATATTTTTCGGTCACTATTCAATAAGAATATCTATGTCCTAGGTATGGTTGGAAATAATCCAATACTATACAATCCACTAGAAAACATTCCTTTGATTAAAATGCATTTTATATACCCTTATACTCATGTAAAACTATAAAACAATCCCACTAGTGTGTGTGCATCCTCTTACCACAATAGGGTAAATACATTTTTTTTGTAACAACTCATGTTTCCTGCACTTATTTTCAATTCGAGAGGTGTATACATTTGTAACAAAATTCTTTCATTCCTTAATCAAAAGAAACGTAAGGACTTCCTAGAAATATGTTAAGAAACCTAGTGTCCAATTTCTGTATCGAATTCTCTGAATCTAATTCTCCTTGAAAATTATGAATCAACACCATTTCAATAACTGAGTACACTGAAACTCAGAGTGATTCTTCCTCAGTTGGAAAGTCATTAGTAAGGTAAAACCTGGTATGAAGGAAACCTCATTCTGATTCTTCCTTAGTGTGAGAAACCAAGTATGGTGATACCCGAAATAGAAATACCATTCCAATTAGTTCAGCCTAGTACGACAACCATATTCTGATTAGATAATAATGGTACCATAGTCATCCAAAAACATCATTCCCCCCATTACAATATATTCAATACAAGATAGTCGGTATCACTCTCTCTCTCTTTAAGCCTTCAGAGATCCTATCTCTTCCACAATGAACAGTGCTCCTCTGTGAGACCTCACAAACTACCATATAATTTCTATCCTTTCATTGGTGACCAAAAATGGGTTAGGTGGGAATTCCAAAAATGTTTTCCCTCTCACCTAAATTCACTCAAATCATCATTTATCCTAAAATCTCAGAGCAATTATGTCTTTATCAACACTTATCAATTCTTCTCAATGATTATTTAACCTTCATCCATTCTTCTCTAGACAATGATTTCTAAGACTGATTACGATCATCATTAAAATCAAGGGTCTGAACATTAGATTAAAATTATCTTATGTTGATTTCAATATCTGATAATTTAGAGATGATTTTAAAAAAATCGTATATTTGAAGCTTCAACTCCCCCTTGATAAATAATTAAGTAATCTCCATATTTTTTTCTTTTCTATTGACCAGCTTGAGACAACACACTTTTTCATCACTTCTATTGACCCAATTGATGAAAATAATACCTCTTATTCACTTATCTTTACTAACATGGGAACAAAAAACTTCTTCTTCACTTCTCTTGAACCACTTGAAGAAGGAATTTGAAGACCAGTCAGAGGAAGAGTCTTTCAGGATACAATCAACTCTGGTTCCGATCATTGTGGGTATGATTCTTTTTAATTATGATCATCCTGATACTGGACAAAAATTATCTTAGCATCACTTTCCATCGATAAATTTTTCATTAATGGTTCCACCTTCATCATCGGTACCATCTTCATTAGAATCACCTTCAATAATTGGTACGGTTTCACTCTTCTCAGCACCATTTTCCCCTCAGCAACATTTTTCAATCAAATATAGTTTTCATTAGCCTATCAGCTTCATGTTTCATCTGCCCATCAGAATCACTCGTCGTTAGCACCGTTTTTCAATAACACCACTCTCTTTTGTGCTGATTTCCATTGCACTGTTCCCCTTGACACTACTCTCTCTTTTCAGTACTACATTTCATATAGACACCACTCTTCACCATTTCCACTTTCAAAAAGTCATCAGTAAATCTAATTCTCAATTCCCCCTTTCTTCCATCAATCTCAAATCAATAATTATCACTTTAACTCATGATATATATTAAATACACGTCAGAAAAGAATCATCACAATTAAAAAAATTAATCTCATATTCATCCCAATTCACCTAAAAATGAAGAACTGATTCTTCTAAAAATCTAACTATTATTCTTCTGAATTTTAGGCTTTGATTATTATAAAAACCATTATCTAATTATTTGGAAAATCATACACCCATTATTCTAAAAACCAGACTCTGATTCTTCTGAAAATATGAGTTTGATTCTTCTAAAAACCAGACTCTGATTACCTCTCAAATTAGAATTTGATTCTTTAAAAAAATATGTCCTAATTCCATCAAAAATTAAGTTCTAATTCCATTGAAAAATGGGTTTTGAATCTCTCAAAAAATAGGTTATTATTCCATCAAAAATTAGGATCTGATTCCATCGAAAAATGGTTTTTTTACTTGAAAAATAGGTTCTGATTCATTCAATAAACAACCCTCATAAGGATTCTTTCCAAAAAAGGAGTTGTGATTTAATTCATCAAACCTTCATTGAAAACAAAATGAAACACATGAAAATAATAACATTCACCATCATATTGTTCCTAGAAATATTGAGAAAATTCATTGTTCCCAACACTATTTATATTTGATATTCATGTACAGTTTCTGATACATATGTTTAAATAGTGAACATACACCGTGACTTACAATATTGAGAAATGCAGTACTCATGTAAGGAAAATAACTAAAAATTAAAAATTAATTATCCATGAGCATCCTAAGTTTCACCTTAGTCCTTTTCTCCTAACACTTAATGTACATGCAGTAAAGCATAAGCAGTCAAACAAGGTCTTCATTCCTATGAACAAGAGATTATATTCATGTACCTCAGTGTAATGGTTGATGGAGTAGGGTGTGAGGTATAAATATTAGTAATATGGAACCCAAAATGTATATCCCAACATAGGCATTGTAATATAAATTAAAATAGTGTGATGGTATAGATAATGTAAAAAAATACTGAATAATTAACTAACCTCACACTCGGGATCATAAAGGACACCTGGTTGGTCAACCTTCTTTTGCCCAAGGATGGTAGGTCTAATAATGTCACATTATATATATATATATAGTATAATTATATATATATAGAAATATTTTGGTAAGGTTCATGATGTAACTCTCAAACATCCAATTCCCATGGTAGCTCCCTCAGTCTAGCCCCTATCCTAACTCCAAGAGCTCTCACAGTCTCCTTGCATGCACATGATATAAGGATCGGGTTGTAACTTCATAAATCCTTTACTGAGATATCTCTCATGGTCAATCCCCTATCCTAGCTAGAAATCTCATATGGTCTTTACCCTTATGGTCTCTCATGATCCCTTGGCTCTTCATGCTGTAAGGACCAAGACATTACTCCAGACATACATCACCAGGGGAGCTCTCATCATCAATCCCCTTTCCCATCTAGAAAGCTCACTTAGTCTTTCCAACCAAGGGCTCCTACAGTCCCTTGGCACCACATGACTATATGGCATAATCATTAATAACATATAATTCATGAGCCATTAACCTCTCATGCATCTCATTGTCCCATTTAAATTATATATAAGAAGTCATGTTCACAAATATAAATAACAAACAAACCTATTAAGAGTTTAAATTAAAACATTATAATTGTTTTGGTAACATTCATACCCCATTCACTACATGATCCATAATCCTCTCATGGATTACATTTATCAAACCCATATAAGGCTTGCATCACATTCACAAAACCATAATTTTCAATTATACCCTAATGCATAAGAAAATGCCTTTTATAAATTTTGATAGACATGTTGAATACCATTACAAGGATTCATTTCATTAAAACCATTTAATCAATGTATTCTATTTGGTTTGATCCATCCTACACATGTCCATAAAACTCAATTTTCCTAAACAAGGAAAATTTATTTAAGGTGCAACTTCTAAAGGAAGGTATCATGTTCATTACCCTTAAAGGATTCTGAAATATTTTATATTTAATTCTATCCATTTTGTTTACCTTATACAAATAATTATCTCACACATAACATGGAATCTCAACCTACAAAGCCCAAGGGTCTTGTTCAATAAAAGAGTTAAGACGAAAATTCAGTTACCCACTTCATTAATTCCATGTCTAGGTGGACTGAACAACAATGGGGTTTCATGGGTTCTTTGAGACTCACATGAGACAATTCCCACATCATTTAAAATAAAATCCAAGAAATTCACTTATAAATTACACTAATTCCATTAAAATTTATAATGAAAATTGGGAAACTTAATTTAAAACGTCTACAAAGGCCAGGTCCCAACCGACTATTTACCAAAACATAACATAAAGGTTTAAAATAAATACAAAGGCCCTAAGAGAGGCAAGAAATAAAATTAAAATAACTAATTTTATCATGAACAAAGGACACCCTTATTGGATGGGTTTTATTATAAAATCAAGACATTTCTGATCAAAAAATCATTTATCAGTTTAAAAGCTCCATTTAATAATCATAGTCAATTCAGATTTAATCGGAACCTAATCAACAGAAATTACTGCTCTAATTGAAATATAGGAAAGGTTTAGTAAGTAATTAATTAATTCATTCTTTAAATTAAAGGTAGACGGAAAGGGACCCTCCTTTAGGAAGTAGTCCAAAGCCAAACCGAACACTATGGAACTTCATGGTTTTACAAGAGACCACTAGAATATAATCCACAATTTTATAAAGATACATTCGTATATTTATATATATATATCCCTTATCCAAATGCATGTATTACCTTATCCATGATTGAATATGTACAAGGAAGATGTATTCATTTATATATAAATATATATACATATGTATATGAGTGAAATTATTCAAAGAGTCACCAAACACGCTACAATCAATACCAAAAACTCTAAAAAACACTACATCAATGATCAATTCACCAAATGAAAACTAACAGCACCTCTAACCAAATAACCAATTATAAAAGTAACAACAACCAATCATGGATGACAACATTACCTTAAACCATAGGCAGTAAACCAAAACAAAATTATCCACCTCAAATTCAGTGGGAGATGATGAATAAGAACCAAAGAATCTTGAGAGACCCTTAACATACCTCAAAATCAAAATAAAACCAATAATATAGGTTAACCCATATCTAGGGTTCGACTACACATAAAAAAGGTTGATGAGAGAATCAAATCCACCCAAGATAAGGAAGAGGAGGAGTGAGAGAGGCTCACCTTGGAGATTCAAGTGAGAACCACGATGAAATGGTAAAAACATTGATGAATGATGTAGTCAATGGGTTTGGATCACACACATCATGGGATACCCACGGGATAGGGGTGCATTGTGATCTGGTAAGGAGGGAGGAGGGGTGATTTTTTTGGTTTAGTTTTAATTATATTCAATTATATTAAATTAAAATTTTAATATAGGGACATGGAGCATGGTTTAGAAAATTCTTTTCTATATTTGTGCCCACTACTCGACACCTTGGAACCCTACACAGTTTTCCCCACGTGGTTTTCCTAAGCATAATGAAATGGTGCGGTTTATAAAGTTGGTCTACAATTAAATTATCACTAAATAGGTAGGCTATGTGTATGATTTAGGAAATCATATTTAGCTTGTCTGATAGCCTCTGTCCAGAAACATAAGGTCCTATTGTTTCCTGATGTGGGACACACCGTTTTCGATAAACATTGCACCCTCTACAGATCCTTCAAACATATATTTTCTCAATCATGTGCTCCTTAAACTCCTCGAGACCACTATGAAACATTGAGGGCCTTCAACTAAGTCCAAAATAATAACATTGAAGGGTTTCAAGTATCATAATTTATTTCTAAATCTCTATTTTAAAATATCCTATCTAGTAAATGAAAAAAATTCCAATTCATATCGATTTTTCACCCCGTTAATAAAATTCATAGTTGTGAAAGTCCTATAGAAAATAATACCATCCAAACTCAAGATCACACCCCTTATTTTAGTGGTTATTTTTTGCCCGCACCCTTAGTAGTGTTTTAATTGACATGACCCCAAACATACATTCAACTACTATTCCCAACACAACTATGAAATGAGAATATATAAATAATTCAAATAAGCTATATCAAACAAATCACTAGAAATCACAGAATCTAGAATAATCGTAACTTGAACAGTTGATGATCCCACCTCACCACCTCCAGGTGTGGACTGAACAGTTGATTTTTCCTACCACCTTACCGAAGTGCATGGTCTGAGTTCCTGGTGTTTCACTACTCTGATGATGTGGAAAACCTCGGCCTGGAGTACCACATCCACGATGCTGATCAGTACTCCAAATATTACTCTATCTTCCATCCAGATAAGGGGTAACCATCCCACTACATGTACTCTATAGTGGCCTCAATCCTCTATTAAATCCCAACTATCGACGGTTCCTACAGAATCTCTACAGATTCCGCATTTTTTCTCATGCTTGGCACACAACAGGTGGTCAGTAACTCTATCTGCAGTTTTTCCTCATCCTTCTATACTAACAGAAAAACACCTATAAACCCATATAAGAGGTTGTTACTCTCTTATAAACACTCTACAAACTTCCACCTTGGTGGGGATTTCTAAAATTAGGATTCCAACCCTCAAAATTCGCACCACAAATTCTTTCGAATAAAAAAACCGACTACCTGAACCTTCAATTATCATTCCTTATGATATAATGGCCTGGTCTACCAATTATAAAGACCTCATTAGACAAAAATATATTCACATGGTAAATAATATCATGTTTGATTCCGTCATGGAAACATATTTTTTTTGTGGCTACAACACCTTTCAATGCTTGAACGATGTGTTGCAAGCCTATGATGTGGTTCACATAATCTATCACCAATATAGTCCCATAGATCAACCTCATAAACTCTACAACCCACTATTGTTTCAATGTACCCAAATAGAAATGATCCCAAAACATTTCATGGAATTATTTCAATAGAATACAATCAGCTGGATGACTATTAACATAGATATCCCAGTAGTGCTTTGAAAGTAACCACAACATATATTCCACCTACTTAACACTATTCACTTCTAATTTCTCTTAGTGATAAAAATCATTTGGACGGAGTCTATCCAGAAAAATGTTGCCTCATGTTACCCCTCCCTAGAAAACATTGAAAGTTAATGCTACTGAAACTCCCTAGTCAGATCCAACATAATCATCACAACATATCATGGGTCTCATTATATCATCTGACTAAAAAAATAAAATTTCTCATAGAAATTATCTTCCCTTGTTTCCCCTTGAACTAGGATAACTTCTTTCCCAATCTTTGGAAGAGCATTTTTGGTGATGTCATATTGTCTCCCAACCAACACACATCTTTGTGGGGGAATTTCTCTACAATTCCACACATGAGTCTCAGAAGACATAACATAAATCTTCATAGTTTATATAAACAAAGACTCTCCACAATCTATAAAAATTCCATTTCACATACACTATCCAAAAATACAACATAACATCTATAACACTACCCTCTGCCATCCCTACAGTGGGTCATGGTCAACATTAGGTAATCCAACCTACATAGTCATGACCCATTAATTAGACACTATTTTAAACCCATTTAATATTTCATAACACAAAACACTCTTCCTAAAGAACAACATTATCTTTAAATTTAATAACAAGAAATTTTTTAACTTATTCAAATTTCATTATAATCACCATTTTAACTCATTTACACCCCTTCATTAAGAACAATTATTTAATCATTTTCCAACATCCTTTATATGTACCCATTTAGATCATCATTATTATACATTAATTTTTTCAAATTCTTATGTAATGAAAAATACATCCTACCATCCATGTACCACACACCCTTCTTGTGTTTTCCAACCATGATGCATGCCACCTATATCCTTAGGTTCCAATAATGATCCACGAATACACCACATCACGCAATTCCAACCATGGGATAATTATCATAAAACTATCTCATTACATGACATGTGTGTCACACAATGGTGAAATATCATTCAACTGTTACAACTCCCATCAGGAATAACAATTCCCACCCAAGGTACTTGGTTTTTCCATTGAACATGGGTTAGATACTACTATGAAGGACCTCTTTTCCAAGGCCCGAAACATAGAAATCTGCCATCCAACTTCCTAGATAGTACACTATATAATATAACCACTCTAATACCACTTTGTGATGTCCTAATCTAGAAACAACTAAATTTCTCCTCCAAAACAGGTCACCACATGACCTCAAGAACACATCCCTATATTATTGAGGTTATCTTCTAGACAATGAGGGTCTAATTGATCATGTGGGGAGACTATACCTGTTTACTAGATTAATTACCATTATAAATCATATGAAAAAAGTACATATTAAAAATAATCTACAAACAATCAATACTAACCAATTCCCAAATAGGGTTTATCTACAACCAAACAATAGATATATCATGTCATGCTAACTGTTCCAAGAGTGAAAGAAACCCAAAATAAATATAAATCGATAAATCCCCAAAATAGGCCTTAAATCCAATCACGGATCCTCAACTATGCACATTCCAATCCCTATTTAACTCCATAGAATAGTGAATTTTCCCTTTTCCTATCCTACAACCATGAAATCTAGTCGGGTACCCATTGACGGCCAGAGTAGGGTTTGAGTATAGATAAGTAGGCCACCAGCAATAGAGTCTACAGAAATAACATGTCCAAATAGATAGTGCCTTGAAGACCCAAATAAATGAAAAGTTAATAAAAATACAACTCATGTTACATTACATTACATTGTTCACATTAACCATTTTAATCACATGGTCCATTTTCATCAAATTCTCCTGGGTTTTGGCATTTACATCATTTACATAATGGATTAATTTGATCAGGTTCTAATCTTATTGGTATAATTCATGTTCCCTGTATCTCTTGGCATAAAAATTTCAAAAACATTTACATATCACATACCATGTATCCTTTGTCCAGTTATTGTCATCAATCACATATGCTAGGGGTATAGAGCCTCAATCCCGTTCCCTAACCCATGCATTATAGGTTGGGGTTTAAAGCCTCTGTATAACATGACATGTGGGTTTAGATTCTCACATCTAATACCCAAGAAAATCCAATCCATGTGAAAATTCTTATTTATCCATTAACCACAAATACCATATCAAAAAATACATATTCAACCCAAATAACCATTAGAATTCATATTCAATTGAATTTGACATAATAAATAGCCTTAACTGATTAACACATTTACTTTTTATATCCCTTATCCCATTTAACCCATTTACCTTTTTACATCAAAACCCATTTATCATATTCAAGAATTCCTATAAATAAACCAATTTAATTTATTCCCCACTATACATGCATTATCCCATTTATCACATTCATCAATTCTTATGACTTAAACGATTTAATAATTTCTATTACAAATTCATAATCCATTTGACACATTCACTTTAATCCATTTAACCTTTTTTCAATTCAATTAAATCAATTTGTTATGCGATTCTCAGGAACTGGACACAACTACCATTGGTTCCTCATATATTTTAAACTATCATGTCATAATATTTTCATTGGATCCACTTCAAAACAAATCATCTATATGCTTAACATTACAATTTTCACATTCCAGAATTTTGACACACCCCATCGGTGGTCCTAATCTGGTCAATTCATCCTCAACACAACCCACAGTGAACATGAGGGGTTCATTTTATCATTTATCTAACTATTTTACCAAACCCTACCAAAGGAATCACATGAACAATGATATCGACAAAAAACAAAACCTCACATGCACAAATCAATAATAAAACTATTGGATATACCATGTAGACTAACTACCTTGAATCTATAGATTAACACACCCTTAACATTAGTGTCAGATTTAGTTTCAATCATACATGGAATTAGTAAGATAAGACCCAAAAAAAAGAGTGTTTTAGGGTTTTGGAATAAGAAGAATGAAACTACAATCCCTAAACTAAAAAGGAGAAGCAAGAGGAGAGTTAATTTTATAGAAATCATAGATAGACAACAAATGACTTTCCAAATGGACTATAATAAAATGAGATCAAAATATTAGGATATTTGTGGGTTATTTGTTAATATCTAGCATTGGTGGAGAAAGATAATGGGAGAAAATCGTCTGAGGAATGAAAATCCCAAGGGGAGAGTTTAGTACTTTTTCACTTTTTAATGCGGTGCTCGGTTTGGACTCACAGTTTTCTAAACAGTATGCAAACCATGAGTCTGCCTCTATCAAAGAGAGGTCCAAGTAACACATTTAGCTAGATATTCCACATAGTTTTACAAACTATGTGCCAACCATGTGGAATGCATCTATCCAAGCCTATGTGGTTTGGCCCCTAGCATACCTGACCCAAACAGCCACCCAAATAGTGCTAACGGGCTGGGTGACACTAGCCTGAGGCACACCTCCCTGAACTCCAAAGGCTAATGATGAGAATTAAGGGTGTAAAAACATATAGTGGGGAGTACATACCATCTGGGAATAGATAATTTACTGGTCTGATCATAATATGATAACATGCAATGGAAATAAATGGCTCAACAGACTCAAACTAGACCCACAAAGCTAACGGACATCCAAAATCAATAAATAGAGGATGGAATATAGAATAAAATGACTACAGGAAAGTAAACATAATTACATGCCACAAATCACTTCTAGAAACTCAAAACAAATTAATAAATTCATGCATCCATAGCCGGTGACACTCCCTGGTGGCTGCTAGCACTACATGCCTTCTGACACCTTGTATCTCAAAGAACCGACATCCTGAAGGCATGCCCAAACAATAGAATTCCAATCCCATGGACCACTGCTCAAAATCTCATGTTGTCCCATGGAATGACAATAAGAGGGACACTTATTTTTGTCCTAAAAAAATATATAGGCCCATCGAATCAAGCATGACAAGCCTTATCTCTCAAAAGGATAACCTCATTGCTATTAACCGAACTCTCCACACCTTCGCCATGGATTTCTTCATCATGCACCCTCAAAATCATAAATACCTAAACCAAAACTATCAAGCGCCTCTACCAACACAAGTGGTCAGAACCACCTCATCATAGATTCAACCTATTCTCACACACTCAATCGGCACATTGGCCATCATGAGTGAGTGACAACCACCAAATTAGAACTTATGCCACACTAGATCGAGCACCTCATTCCCCTCCAACCTTGTCACTCAAAACAGATGGCCTTGCCATCCCAATATCACGGGACATAACCAACCAAACTACCTTTCCACCTCAATTGATTTCAATGAAGCCCAATTCTGATGGCCAAGCTATCCCAATACATCACGACCCATTCCAGTCACAACCCTTTGGGTATAATCATATGCAATTCAGTAATTACATATATATTTAATTCAAAAAAATTATATTAATAATGAAATTAAATTTAATAAAATTTAATTTCAAAAACTGTACAATATATAACATTGGTACAAAGGTATTGGGTGCCTTGAATTTATCAAATCAATCTAGATTGAGCTAAATAAAATACTTTAATGCAAACAACTATGTATAAATAATTTTGGCCTCCATGTCCAAAATAAAACAAGGATAAATGGCCTCTAACTAGGCGTTGCTCAAGAGAATTATGTGTTGGGCATGCCCAATGGCATCTCATAGTTCTCATGATCATTTAAATATGAAACAATATATATAATGGGGTCTCACATAAAATAACCAAGAATGAGCCAAAGGCTGGACCACCCAAAAGTCTACAAAAACAAAAAATATGTTATGAATCACCTACCTTAGACTCGTCCACATAGGTACATTTGATATCGAAGTCCAATTTGATGCAGATCGATGTAGATCAATTTTTCTATTTTAAACCCCTAAATCAGTTCGAGTGGATATAGTGTTCCGTAAGACGAATGATCAAAGATGAAGAAGGGTGTGTGTGGTTAACCATATCGAGGTGATCACATAGCTTCTGAAGGATTGAAGAATGAAGGGAAAATGGATGAGTTGGATCAAAATACTCAACAAGAGCAATGGAAGGCACGCTCTACACAATGCACAACCAATAAAAAAGAATGTGGGATAGAGAAGAGAAAATGAGAGAAGTGAAAAAATTAAAAAAAAATATAGTACAGGTTGTACGTTTTTCCAAACTATGTGGAAACTATACAGAAGCCATTTCCTAAGTCTCCATGCCCACATGGCCACCCTGAACAGTGTTCATATTGTGTGGAAAATGTTTTTATCTCTATTTAATTCTACATAATAGTTTTCAAGGTTTGGCGGCACCACTCGCACGGTCCCCCTAAACAATGTGTCTGCACCTGTTTCGCAAAAACTAGGCCTCCAGTGCTCCTAAAACCCTTCTATCCACCCAAGTCACTCCCTCAACCTCTAAACCAACACAAAAAACAACATTTAAGGTGAACAAATCTCTCATAATTGAGTTTCAGTCAATGAATCCAAAAGTATCATATCCATTAACTAATAATTCAAATCGGGAGGGGATTTTTACCAATTCTAAAAACCCGGGTTGTTGTAATCTTCACACCATAACATATCCATCCTTGAGCTATCAAACAAAATCTGAAGATGTTTTTGAACACACTCAACCCAATAAAAAGAACTCGGTCTAACCCAATCTCAATGTTTTTGTCTATATTTTTCATGGGGCTTCCCGCATTAGGAATTTCCCAACTCGGACTCAACCAGACCAAAACTCAAATCATCCAATGTTCCATCGACCTATTTCTAGACCCATGGTCATCTCGTGATACATCATCACCCCTTCACCTCATCATGTTCTCATGTGTTTCTCATGACACCCAGTCACATCCCTCACCACATTGGTTCCTACCTTGAACCCATGATAGTCTTGGAACAACGACATCACACATCCCATGGATTCTCAAAACAACCTAGTTCCTTCAAATTCAATCAAAAATTGTATCCTTGATTACCCTATGCCTAAAGAACCTAATGTAACTTATATCCTTCAGATTCCATAATGCCTAAGCACCTCAAAACACACATCGCACAATGCTCCTAATACTATGCACCTCACACACACACACACATATTTATTTAATCACGAATCAAAAATGGAATCAACCGACTAATTAGCGTCTGGTCAATCCATATACAACATGTTCACCTAATTCACTCAAAATGGACAATGCTCAAAAGGACATCGAAAAAAAGACATGCCTCAACAGGCCATGCCAAAAAAAATCAAAAAAATAAATCACGGACACACCCACAACATACCGCCAATAGTCGTCGGCTCACTAGCCTATTCAGACCTTGTCAGCTCCATGATGTGCACCTATCCTGACGCATGGCTTCCTAAAGCTTAGCCTCCCTATGGTGCTACACCAGCCACCAGTCACTAACCCCACTACTGGGTCTCACTCTCTTTCCCACATCCTCCAAGTTTAGATGAACCTCAGCTACCCTCTCCTAGTACCAATCATGAGAAGATCTCTAGAGCATCCACATCCTTATCTACTGGTTATTTTAAAAGGCTTCCTGTAGAACCTCTCCAGATGACTGATATGCCCACGTTCCTGGAAATCATTTGGAGGTTTCTTACACTGATTCCAGACATGCCCAATTTCCCCATATTAAATGAAAACCACTAGTGATCTACTATGAGGGTGTCTAGAAGGGACCTTGTCTGGACCACCCTATTGGAACTCATCCAGGCCTCTTTTCTTGCCATCTGGACAATAACCTATAGTCACCACTTGTTTCAAACGGGGCATGTCTGTTAGGATTCCCTTGGCTATGAGCACGTGATTCAACACTTCTATGAACGAGGTCAACTTAATGATGTTTTCCTGCACCCAAATGCTATGACATAAGCCATATTCATGTAGCCTCACCCTCGAGGTGTCATCGCTTACCATACCTAATGCAACAAGTGACAACTTAGTGAATGTATCTTCATAGTCCATGAATGAAATGTCACCCTTTAAAGGATCAAGAAGTATCAATCTCTCTCCTCCCTCAGCCACTCTGAGAAAAAGTGTTCAATGAACCTATCCTCTAGGTACTTCTAGGATAGTCCCTCGTGACTGTGAGCTTGAACGTACACATCCTACCAGCTCTTACCTGGCCCTCTATGAATATAGGTTACCAGCATAACTCTATGCCATAGAGTCATCTACAGCTTCTCAAATATCATCTGAATTGACTTTATCTAGTTATCATCCTCATGAGGACCACCCTCACCCTTAAAAAAATGGGGGATGTGATTGGACCGCCTGGGTATGATAGGCCATTGATGGATCTATTCCCTAAGCACCTATTTTGATCCCCTGAAAAACACATACCATGCTATACCAAATCTACTCGTCAATCCATGGAATGAACACTATAAAAGCATGGTAGGTATCCCACCTACACTGGATCCATATCTTGATCCTTTCCCACATCCTATACCTACGACTTATGCTCTACCTTCACCTCAGGTATCTAAACATGATCATGCTCCTGTAACATTATACCACAACCTCCTGACGCTTCATCGAACTATCTATGAAGAACCTGATAAAAACCATAAAATGGTCAGTCAACCCATATATATATATATATCGATATATTCAATGCTGATAGGGAAAGAAGTAAAAAATGCATTACATCCTCATTACCCTCACTCTTCCCCATTGTAACCATTCCCCAAGTAATCTTGACCTCAAGGCGTCCTTACCCACCCAAAAACCGTTGCCTTAGTCCAAAGACTGAGTCACCAAATATTGGTGATAAAAATCACATTAACCAAAATACATGCATTCTACTATAAGATCCAGGCCCAATTACCATGTCATAGGAAATTTTTTATTAATTTAAAGCATGGAATATCACACTGCATAACACAATAATTTCTATCAAGAATTTAACCTTTTTAACATGTAAATTTACATTTATAACATGGTATTATCACTTCAAAATACATACATGCATATATGAAATTGAAATACCCTAAAAATGTTCTTATCAAAATACAAACAACCACACCATTCCCTATCAGCTGAAATGCCAATTCTCCCTTACCACACCGAGCCAAGAGTCACATATAAAAACCAATAAGCATCCTAAAACAAGTGAGCCACCAAGGTGTAAATCATATAAACCATAATCTAAGAAATATAAAAACAAAATAAACCACATAATGTATCTTAATTCATATCTCGTACATGGGTCTGCAAACACTCAAGCATGATTTAAAAATCCAAATCTGAAAACAACATATCAATATTATACAATAATACCAAATAGAAATACCATGAAAAGAGGTAAAATAAACTCCTTTGATACAAATTATAGCAAACCTAGCCCAAAAATCAATATGATTAGGGATAATAAGTAGGGTGACACTAGCCTTAGGCTCACCTCCCTGAATGCCAAAGGCTTCCAACTAGAAGAGTGGGTGTAAAAAAGATATTTTGGTGAGGCAACACCCTGTGAAAAAAGATAATATATTGGTATGATCATAATAAGATAACATGAAGCTGAAATAAATGACTCAACAAACTCAAACTAGACCCACAGACTATAATCACATCCAAACCCAATAAACAATTGAAGAAATATAAAATCAACTGCAACAACTGAAATAAACAGAACAGTATTCCACTAAATCACTTGTTTCCACTAAAAGCAAAGTAGGAAAAGCATGCATCCATAGTAGGACACACATGTCAATATATAAGGGAGACTAGGGGTTACCACTAAAACTACATAAAAATAAGCAAATTAGAAAAAATGGAAAACTGAACAGAAACTCCTTCTAGAAACAACCTCAAATTCCATTACAATCTCCATGCCAAATAGCACTATGATCCATCTCCTGAGGCTGATCCTTTATCTGTAGGTAAATCCATAAATTCAACACACATACCGATGGTCCCTTGAAGGGTGTCAGATAAATATTTGTACGATACCACCCAATGGTTCATAGCTTGTATAAATTTTTTTAGGGGATATGCTTCTTCGAGTAAATAGTATGATGCAATAAATAAACACAACATCCATTTCTACTCAGCAACCAACAAGGAGTGTCACCTATTTCAGCCAATTCCTTAATCTCATAAGCAAATATATTCCTTGGACCATGGACCAAGGTACCCATGTAGTCCCAAAGTTTGGTGAACCCTATTTTTCCACCTCAATCGCATAGCATGGCACCATGTGCCTCCTGGAACCTTGTATCTTAAACAACCGATGTCCCGAAGGCACGCCCAAAAAATAGTATTCTGATCCCACAGACCCCTACATTAAAGATCACATTGGACCATGGCATGAAAAAAAGAGGAACAATGATGTCTGCCCTCAAATAAATAATCAGTCCCATGTCCTCAAGCACAGTGAGCCTCAACTCCCATCCCAATAGCCCCGTCACTATTTACAGAAGGCTCCTATCCTTCCATGTGTCTTTCTACGATAAGCACCCCTAAATCAAAAATAACTAAACTGAAACTATTGGGGACCTCTACCCACATGATTGGTCAAAACCAACTCTTCATGGATTCAACCTATTTGAACACTATTCAATCGGTACTTTGACCATCATAGGTGAGCAGCAATCACCAAATTAGAACCTATGTATAAGGCCCCAGCCTTAAACCTTACTTAATCTTGAGTAATTACAAGATTACACATTGAGGATCTTTTCAGGTTTAGAGTTTTAGAGAATTAGATCATAAAACTTACATTACATTCCACATTTAATCAATCTGGTTACATAAAAGATAGTTTTCATTTTTTTCCCATCAATGGAAACATATTTAAAACAAAACATGGATTCTTTCTTGATACTTCCTTGATACTATCATCAGATCATGTACCTTTCCCTTGACCTATGAAAAACATTTAAAAAAACTTGGGATGATCATAAAAATCTCAGTAAGGGTTATAAAAATATAGAAAGGAAACATCAGTTCATATATACATAAGAATGAAATCATACATTACCCATAAAAAATAGGCACTTTAACATACCTCATCAAATCATGAATAAATCATAGAAATCATAAGACATAAAAGGTAACTTGAGGCATTCATAACATTCTTACGTAGGGAGTAACCCTCTTGGTTACGTTTGGAATACCCACCACAATATATTCCCTAAATCTCTTTAGAGAAACCTTAACGTTTCACTCCTTCGCGTTACCCAATGCATTAGAGAGCTATATCGGGCTCACCCTCCCTTAGTTTATCATGGAACCACCCGTCTTCAAAACAATTACCAAGTACCACAACATAATCGTATCACATAAAACATGCATAAAGGAAACATAAAATTTCCACATTTCAATCACAAGATATCAATAAAACACATTGATATAAAAAACCTTATGCAAACCATTTTCAATACCAAAATAAAAGAAAAGTAAAACATGGTATTTATTTTTCTTTTAAAAAGAAGGTATGGCTTTTAGAGGAAGCCGAAACTCAAATAATGGTCACTACAGCGGAGAAGTCATTGTCGCCGCATACATATGAAAAAAACATTCCCTTTTGTCATTTTGAAAAATGCTTCGTATAACAAAGATTATTTTTGGATAAATGTAAATGTCAAAGGGGTTTATACACCGTATAAAATAAAGTTGTGTATAAAAAAATATGCCTCAATGAAAGGAGATTGAGACTAAGTCCCTTACAAAGACGGTTTCCTTGGTTTAAGGACAAATCAATTAGATAATTATGTGTGAAAAACGAATACGCCAAATATAAGTGGATATTAAGTGTAAAACAATCGGAGTTTATTCACACATATTCATAGAACGACATATTCAAGGATTAAATGTTTATCCCAAAGAATCAAATTTGGGTTAAGAAGTTCCCTTGCAAAAATTTGACAGTCTAACGGCGTCACTACAAAATACAGAAAATGAGTTTATGAGAGATAAAAAGGGTATCTCATCACATGGACATCAAATTTAAATCAATAAGGATATATAAGAACATATCCCAACATAATAGTATGTGAATTAAAATACATAACAAAAGAAGTCTTTTAAAAAGAGGAGGGTGAATGGTTCCCTTACCGACATGGGTATCTTTCGAAACATACGCCCCGTGAAAGAAGGACAGTAAAAAATTGATGTAAATACTCATAAATGAAAGTAAATTACACAATGAGTAAAATAATAGGCAGTACATACACCACTCAAAGTAAATTGTGGCAAATGTAGCATAAATCTCATGGGAATAAAAGTGAGATGAAAAATCTCTTACGAAGACTCGGTAGCCTAACGGCGCCACTTAAAACATCCAAAATGGATTGATGAGAGGAAATAGGGTCTCTCATAATATCAACATAAATTTTACAGAAAGAGGAATATAAAAGAACATCCCCCAACATAACAAATAGGAGCTTAAAAGAAGTGACATAAAGGAGAGTACTTAAAAAGAAAGAGAGAGGTTGGATCTCTTACGAAAATTCGGTAGGCTAACGGCGCCACTCAAAACTTCCAAAATGGATTGATGAGAGAGAATAGGGTCTCTCATCATATGAAAATAAAAATTACAGTATGTTTAATATAAAAGAATATCCCAATAACAAGAAATATGATCTTTAACAGGAATGACAAAAAAGAGTGTACTTTAAAAGAAAGAGAGGAGTCAGATCCCTTACCTCCAGTCCAACTTGTCTTGTTCATTTCTTTATATTCCTGAATAATAAACTTTGGTCAATTTATAATTGCCTAAGGAACTACTTTAAAGATTATTATTCAGTTCATATCACATATTATAATGTTATAATAATTGTTTAATAATGTTAGTTCATATCAAACGTTTTTGCCGATGTTTGGTACATGAGTCAAAAATGAACTTGTTTGAAAAATGATTGTCCATGTAGTTATAAGTAAATAATTTATAGAATAGTATTAATTATTAAAATATCATATATATCCAGTACATATTCATTTTATACTATTCCATATCATTTGGAGATAAAAAATGAAAAGCACCGTTCATGGAGACGGTAGGTCGTACGTACGCATGAACGCTACTTTCATTTTTTCTTTGTCCTATTAACGGAATTAAAAATAAATGATATATATATTATAAGTAAAATATAATATATATGTTATATAGTTCACATATTTTCATTAATTTTATTCTTCATACGTTCCATGTATTTCATGTACGAGTCACATCACTTGAGGGGGCGGTAGTCCACACTTCCTCATATGAAATTATCGCATTTACACAACATGAAAAGAATGAAGGTATGGTTTAAATAGAAAATACAGAAGAATATAGTAAACATAAATACCATATATATCATATATAAAATACAGTGACATCATAATGGCCACGTTTAAAGGTGTTAAAATAATATTGAACAATCATCGTTTTGTGAGGCAGAAAATCGCCAACCACAGAAACAGTATGTTCTTTAACCATTAGATGAAGGTGTGTGTAATGGTAGCTCTAATAATTATTATAAAAACATCCTAGTATATTGAAGATACTGGAGTTGTTACAAAATAAATTAATAAAAAGAGTTTAGGGGGTTGGATAAGCAAAATAAAACAACAGGACACAAGTGAAGACATTACCCTAAAATTGGGTAACTCTCTTTGATTTGAGCTCAAAGGCTTCCATGGGAAGACTTCAGACAAAATTGAGGCTTCAAGGAGTTATAGAGGGATGTATAGAGACAAAATGGGTAGGGGTTGGCCGAGCCAAAGTCTTTGAAAGTGTGGGTAAGGAGGTAGAGGTGGGGGCCTTTTATAAGAGGAGAGGAGGGGCACTCTTGGAAATTAAAACAATGTTACTTTATTTTAGAATGAGATTCGGATTTTAATGGTCTCACATTGATGTTTTTCAAGTATAAGGTGATAAGGGTTCTAAATCCACCCATATAATAGGTTTTGTACATGTTTAGGTCCTAGATTTTACATTATCTTTTCATTTTATTCAAATCGTTAAATAATGGGGTCATCGCTGCATCATCATGATGTGATAAATAATTTAATTTATTTAATGTTTAAAAATTATAAAAAAACTACTATGATGTAGGAAATCTTTTTAGCTTTCCATTTATCATTTATAGTCAAAAATCTGACTTGTATATCCCCATGTAAAAATTGTTTTAGTAAAACTTTTCATGTTTGTGTCATTTTTATTTTAACATTAAATAAAAAGGTATTTATGTCATTTTCCAACCAAAGTGGCTCCATGGGATCCCCACGTTGACCCATGGATTGTCTCAGTCATCCATGACACATCCAATGAGGGTAGGACATGTGTCTAGGTCATTTCATTTTATTAAAACATTATTCTTACCTTAAACTACACTAATTACCTCTAATCGCTATTAAAACTTAATAAATTACTATTCACCAAAAAATTATTTTAATCCCATTGAACCACATTTTAGTTCTTAATGACAACCGTGTATGTCGGATTTTTGAAATTCAAAACACAAAGGTGTCAATATTTCATTTAAACGGAAAATCTATTTTTATAAGTACCACTTAGTGGTTTCACTATTCATCAAAAATTGAAGTTTTTCAGAAAATTACCAAAAGTTCACCCTAAGCTATATTTGATATTCCGAATTCAAAAATGATGTCTATTTTAAAAAATTCAAAACATATAAGTTGCATTAATTAATTTAATAATTAATTCCTGTAGTCAAAACAAATAGCGTGTTTTTATGAAACAAAATGTATCAAAAGATTGACACTAGTTTAAGTCCGATTTCAAAGTGAAATTAATTCCAACGACCACTATTGGATTAAATGGTAAAAATATATTCTAATTTCACTTTATAACCAATTCAAAATATAATATAATCATATAAATAAATTAGATTAAAATAGGTTTTGAATTAAAACACAACATTTTTCACTATTCATTAAAAATTGAACTTTTTCGGAAAAATACCGAAAATTTACACAAAATAAATTTTGATGTCCCAATTCTAAAGAAGAATTTTATTTTGTCAAATAAAACACATAAAATTTTTAAAAAGTGGATTCAAAAGAGGTTCGCCATCGAAAGGCGGTTAATCGACCTTTTAATGAATATTAGAATGTTTATGCTTAAAAATTGGATTCATTCGCATCTTTAATCCTCTAGCATTTATTGTAAGGAGTAAAAATATTTGACAAACATAAATAATCAATTTTTAGTTAGTTCTGTTCATTCCCTCCATTACAACGGCTAGGCGTTAATTACCATTTAAAATAATATTATTTTATTATTAGAGTGCAGCGTAAGATTCTCAAGAAAATCGTTGTTGGGTATTGGGTACGCCATCGAGCACAGCATCCCCTTTAAAGTAACATTAATATTTTATTCACAAATATGGATAAATATAAAAATGTAGTATTCTTTATTTACCTGGGGTGTTACATCCTTCCCCCCTTTTGGGAATTGCGTCCTTGAAATTTTAAAATTGGTCTAGGAAACATCCTTGAAAGCCTCACATCGGAACAAGAGTCGGTAAAACAATCACTTTAAAAAAAGAAAGATAAGTACAGAGGTCACCCGAGTTAACCCATACTAGGATTCCATGTAAGAAAACATGGACATGGAGGAGAAAACATAGGGTCATGTTCTGATGGAGAGTGATTGTAAACAGGTCTAGGAGAAAGTTAACCATAAGAAAATCACAAACTTGTGATGGGTTAAATGGTATTCGATTCCCCAGTAGGAAAATTTAACAGACAACATTTTTTTTAAGTTACTTTTCATTGAGGAATTTGTTTTTGAGATTAACTAAATGATAATGAAACATACTTACCTGTCATGTGGACTTTCAACTTTTACTAGATTCCTTAATCAAACTCATATTTTCTCCAAAAGATGAGTATTTAGGAAGACTTGTTTTCATTAAGAGTACTATAATAAACTTCTAGAGAATCACCTAATCCACAAAAGAGAACAATATACTTCCCATGTCTTTAGACTTTGACCAAAATAGAAACCAAAAAGGTTATTAAAGATCAGATAATCCAGAAAAGGATAACCCTTTATAAAAATAAAATCTATTCTTAATCTCCAAAATTTGTCCAACAAAACTGAAAGTTCAACGAGAACCATTCGATAAACAATTGTCCATAAAATTCTACAAAGTAAACCAAACTAATATTGAAACACAATTATTTGAAGGATTTAGTCACATAGTCTTCCAAGTTAAATCGTAACATTTATCTCCAAACCACACCAGTTGCTCTTAAACTCTCGTATTGAAAAGTAATTAACCTAATCACATATCCTCCATGACAGTTTAATAAATTTCCATAGATAACTCAAAATCAACATACTCTTAATTCATAAAATCATTTAACTAAAAAGAATCAGTCAAAATAACCAGGGACTTCACGTAGTCCAGTGGTAGGCAATAAATACCAGTCGCACTTTGGTTGTGGGTTCGATTCCCGCAGCTTTGTCCGACGCGATATGTTGTCACACTGTCTACATGTTTTCCTTTTTCCGAAACTATATAATTCATAGATCATTCCCCAAAATGAGATAAAATCTTCAAAAATAATCATAACATATTTTAACCTCAATTTTATCTCATGCCTTTCATTTTCCATCATGACATATAATAACCCATAATTACCTCAAAAGTAAGGATCATATAAACCCTAATGGTTACCATTATAATTTTTACCTGAACTTCCACATAGATTGGTCATCTTGTACATGATGCATTACAGAACATACCAAGGTTCAAGTGGTTGATCATGACTACTTGATAGTTGGTTTAGAACAACCACAAGTTTCCCCATTGAATACCCCATTTCATCCAGTCTCTTAATCAGAGAACCACCACGGTTTCCTTCAAACCTATTGTCACTTTGGTGCCTACTAGATCCATCCATTCACTAAAAACAGAAATGTCAGTGTGAGTATATCAACAAAACCATCATGTACTAATGAGGAAGATAACCACTAAGATATACTTACTTATTCACTTTATCTAAAACTAGGACTCTTTCTGATATCCTAACCATTATGGTAATTTCACTTATGCTTAGAAGATACCCTAACCTCTAAAGTTATCTAAACTGACCTTTGATACCAACTATAAGGCCCCAGCCTTAAACCTTACTTAATCTTGAGTTATTACGATATTACACATTGAGGATCTTTTCAGGTTTAGAGTTTTAGAGAATTAGATCATAAAACTTACATTACATTCCACATTTAAACAAAGTGGTTACATAAAAGATAGTATTCATTTTTTTTCCCATCAATGGAAACATATTTAAAATAAAACATGGATTCCTTCTTGACACTTCATTGACACTATCATCATATCATGTACCTTTCCCATGACCTGTGAAAAACATTTAAAAAAACATGGGATGAGCATAAAAAGCTCAGTAAGGGTTATAAAAATATGGAAAGGAAACATGAGTTCATATATACATAAGAATGAAATCATACTTTACCCATAAAACATAGGCACTTTAACATACCTCATCAAATCATGAATAAATCATAGAAATCATAAGACATAAAAGGTAACATAAGGAATTCATAACATTCTTACATAGGGAGTAACCCTCTTGGATACGTTTGGAATACCCACCACAGTATATTCCCTAAATCTCTTCGGAAAAACCTTAATGTTCCACTCCTTCGCATTACCCAATGCAATGGAGAGCTATATCGGGCTCACCCGCCCTTAGTTTGTCATGGAACCACCCATCTTCATAACAATTCCCAAGAACCATAACATAATCGTATCACATAAAACATGAATAAAGGAAACATAACATTTCCACATTTCAATCACAATATATCAATAAAACACATTGATATAAAAACCCTTATGAAAACCATTTTCAATACCAAAATAAAAGAAAAGTAAAACATGGTATTTATTTTTCTTTTAAAAATAAGGTATGGATTGTAGAGGAATCCAAAAATCAACTAATGGTCACGGCGGCGGAGAAGTCATTGTCGCCACATACGTATGACAAAAACATTCCCTTTTTTCATTTTGTAAAATACGTCATATAAAAAAGATTGTTTTTGGATAAAATTAAATATCAAAGGGTTTTATACACCGTATAAACAAAAGTTGTGTATAAAAAAATATGCCTCAATGAAAGGAGATTGAGACGAAGTCCCTTACAAAGACGATATCCTTGGTTTAAGGACAAATCAATTACATAATTATGTGTGACAAACGAATACACCAAATATAAGTGTATATTAAGTGTAAAACAATCGGAGGTTATTAACACATATTCATAGAACGAAATATTCAAGGAGTACATGTTTATCCCAAAGAATCAAATTTGGGTTAAGAAGTTCCCTTGAAAAAATTTGACAGCCAACGGCGTCACTACAAAATTCAGAAAATGAGTTGATGAGAGATAAAAAGGGTATCTCATCACATGGACATCAAATTTAAATCAATAAGGATATAGAAGAACATATCCCAACATAATAGTATGTGAATTAAAAGACATAACAAAAGAAGTCTTTTAAAAAGAGGAGGGTGAAAGGTTCCCTTACCGACATGGGTATCTTTCGAAACAAACGCCCCGTGAAAGAAGGACAATACAACATTGATGTAAATACTCATAAATGAATTTATATTACACAATGAGTAAAATAATGGGAAGTACATACACCACTCAAAAGAAATTGTGGCAAATGTAGCATAAATCTCATGGGAATAAAAGTGAGATGAAAAATCTCTTACGAAGACTCGGTAGCCTAACGATGCCACTTAAAACTTCAAAAATGGATTGATGAGAGGAAATAGGGTCTAGCATCATATAAACATAAACTTTACATAAAGAATAATATAAAAGAACATCCCCCAACATAGCAAAGAGGATCTTAAAATAAGTGACATAAAGGAGAGTACTTAAAAAGAAAGAGAGAGGTTGGATCTCTTACGAAAATTCGGCAGCCTAACGGCGCCACTCAAAACATCCCAAATGGATTGATTAGAGAATAAGGTCTATCATCATATGAACATAAAAATTACAGTAAGAGTAATATAAAATAATATCCTAATAACATGAAATATGAGCATTAACAGGAATGACATAAAAGAGTGTACTTTAAAAGAAAGAGAGGAGTTGGATCCCTTACCTCCAGTCCTACTTGTCTTGTTCGTTTCTTTATATTCCTGAATAATAAAGATTGGTCAATTTATAATTTCCTAAGGACCTCTTTTAATGATTATTATTCAGTTCATATCACATATTATAATGTTATAATAATTGTTTAATAATGTTAGTTCATATCAGACGTTTTTTGCCGATGTTTGGTACATGAGTCAAAAATGAACTTGTTTGAAAAATGATTGTCCATGTAGTTATAAGTAAATAATTTCCAGAATAGTATTAATTATTAAAATATCATATATATCCAGTAAATATTCATTTTATACTATTCCATATCATTTGGAGATAAAAAACGAAAATCACCGTTCATGGAGACAGTAGGTCGTACGTACGCATGAACGCTATATTCATTTTTTCTTTGTCCTATTAACGGAATTAAAAATAAATGATATATATATATAAATATTATAATTAAAGTATAATATATATGTTATATAGGTCACATATGTTAATTAATTTCATTCTTTATATGTTCCATGTATTGCATGTACGAGTCACATCACTTGAGGGGGCGGTAGTCCACACTTCCTCATATGAAATTATCGCATTTACACAACATGAAAAGAATAAATTTATGGTTTAAATATAAAATAAAGAAGCATATAGTAAACATAAATACCATATATATCATATATAAAATACAGTTACATCATAATGTCCACCTTTAAAGGTGTTAAAATAATATTGAACAATCATCGTTTCGTGAGGCATAAAATCGCCAACCACAGAAACAGTATGTTCTTTAACCATTAGATGAAGGTGTGTGTAAGTGTAGCTCTAATACTTCTTATAACAACATCGTAGTATATCTAAGATACTTTAGTTGTTACAAAATAAAATAATAAAAAGATTTTAAGGGGTTGGAGAAGCAAAATAAAACAAAAGGACACAAGTGAAGACATTACCTTAAAATCGGGTAACTCCCTTTGGATTGAGCTCAAAGGCTTCCTTGGAAAGACTTCTGCCAAAAGTGAGGCTTCAAGGAGTTATAGAGGGATGTGGAGAAACAAAATGGGCAGGTTTTGGCTGATCCAAATGCTTTGGTAGTGTGGGTAAGGAGGTATAGTTGGGGGCCTTTTATAAGAGGAGAGGAGGGGCACTCTTGGAAAGTAAAGAAATGTTACTTTATTTTAGAATGATTTTCAAATTTTAATGCTCCCAAATTGATGTGTTTCGAGGATAAGGTGATAAGGGTTATACATCCACCCATCCAATAGGTTTTGGACATTTTTAGGTCTTAGAGTTTACATTATCTTTCCATTTTATTTAAATCGTTAAATAATGAGGTCATCGCTACATCATCATGATGTCATAAATAATTTAATTTATTTAATGTCTAAAAATTATAAAAAAAATACTATGATGTATTAAATCTTTTTATCTTTCCATTGATTATTTATAGTCAAAACTATGACTTGTATAACCCCATGTAAAAATTGTTTTAGTAAAACATCTCATGTTTGTGTCATTTTTACTTTAACATTAAATAAAAATGTATTTATGTCATTTTCCAACCAAAGTGGCTCCATGGGGTCCCC
This sequence comes from Viscum album, assembly GCA_963277665.1. NCBI lineage: Eukaryota > Viridiplantae > Streptophyta > Magnoliopsida > Santalales > Viscaceae > Viscum > Viscum album. The sequence continues at coordinate 1,504,635,325 of OY728137.1, read as the reverse complement.
AAGATGACCCATGGATTTTATTGGTCGGCCATGATAGATCCAATGAGGATAGGACATGTGTCTAAGTCATTTCATTTTATTAAAACATTATTCTTACCTTAAACTACACTAATTACCTCTAATCGCGATTAAAACTTAATAAGTTTCTATTCTCCAAAAAATTATTTTAATCCCATTGAACCAAATTTTACTTCTTAATGACAATCGTGTATGTTGGATTTTTGAAATTCAAAACATAAAGGTGTCAAAATTTCATTTAAAACGAAAATCAGTTTTTATAAGTACCACTTAGTGGTTTAACTATTCATCAAAAATTGAAGTTTTTTAGAAAATTACCAAAAGTTCACCCTAAGCTATATTTGATATTCCGAATTAAAAAATGATGTCTATTTTATAAAATTCAAAACATATAAGTTGCATTAATTAATTTAGTAATTAATTCCCGCTGTCAAAACAAATAGCGTGTTTTTATGAAACAAAATGTATCAAAAGATTGACACTAGTTTAAGTCCAATTTCAAAGTAAAATTAATTCCAACGACCACTATTGGATTAAATGGTAAAAATATATTCTAATTTCACTTTAAAAACAATTAAAAATATAATATAATCATATAAATAAATTAGATTAAAAGAGGTTTTGAATTAAAATACAACATTTTTCACTATTCATTAAAAATTGAACTTTTTCGGAAAAATACCAAAAATTTACACAAAGTAAATTTTGATGTCCCGATTCTAAAGAAGAATTTTATTTTGTCAAATACAACATATAAAATTGCTAAAAAGTGTATTTAAAAGAGGTTCTCCATCGAAAGGCGGTTAATCGACCTTTTACAGAATATTAGAATGTTTATGCTTAAAAATTGGATTCATTCGCATATTTAATCCTCTAACATTTATTATAAGGAGTAAAAATATTTGACAAACATATATAATCATTTTTTTGTTAGTTCTGTTCATTACCTCCATTACAATGGCTAGGCGTTAACTACCATTTAAAATAATATTATTTTATTATTAGAGTGCAGCGTATGATTTCCAAGAAACTCGTTGTTGCGTATTGGGTACGCCATCGAGCATAGCGTCCCCTTTAAAGTGACATTAATATTTTATTCACAAATTTGGATAAATATAAAAATGTATTATTCTTTATTTACCTGGGGTGTTACACTATGCCACACCAACTCTGGCACCTCGTGCCCCTATGACACTATCACTCAAAACCAATGGCCCTGCCATCTCAATATCACGGGCAATGCCCAACATAGAGTTCTCACCGCATAAACCAACATCCATGATGCCTAATCCATATGTAAATTCTGTCCCAATACATCATGGTCTATTCCCTTCATATCACATTGGGTTTCACCACATTATATTTAGGAATTACATATATATTAAATTCAAAAAAATCAAATTAATAAAGAATTTCAATTTAATATGATTAAATTGAAAAAAAATATCCAATGTAATAAGTTAGTATGGAGGTATTGAATTCCCATTATTCATATAATAAAACTATATTAAAATTAAACAAACTATATTAAAGAAAACAATTTAGTTTAAAAAATATTGGAACCCCTGGTGAAAATACCCCAAAGAGAAATGGCCTCTAAACCAGGCTTGATCAAGTGAAATCGGTATTTGGAAATCCCAATGGCCTCCCATATATCTCTCAATCATTTCAATATGAAATAGTTGATATAACATGGTCTCTTTCAAAATACCAAAAAAAACTAAAGGTCCCCCAACCAAAATCCCTCTGAAACACAAAACAAGGTATGCACCGCCAACCTTAGACTCATAGAGGCATGTCCTATATCAAAGTCCAATTTGAATCCAATAAATGTGGATCTAATATTCCTTCATAAACCCAAAAATTGGTTTGTATGAAAATGGTTTCTTGTAAGATCAATGATCAAGGAATAAGAAGGATGTATGGGGTTAGTCTTACCAAGGTGATCCAATAGCTTCTGACAGATCGAAGAATGGATTTCGTATAGAGGAGTTGGATCATAATCAAATGAAGGAGAAAAGGGAGTGGTGATTCCTACTATACATGACCAGGAATGTAGAATGTTTGAGAGAGGGGAAAAATAATGAAATAAATAGAAAATGATAATTTAAAAAAAATACTCAGCACTGGATGCATGGCCTATACGCACTATTTTTTAAATCGTGCAGAAACCATGTGGATCCCAATTCATAAGGATGTTTTCATATAAAAAACCCCGCGTGGTTTTCCATACTATTTTCTAACCATTAGTGTCTTGCTTCAATTCTGTAGATGAGTTCGAATGGTCCTACACCTGCACTTACACGGTTTCCCCTAAACCATGCGCTTGCACTTGATTCCCAAAAACCAGGCCTTTGGGCCTCTGGATCTCCCGAAACCCATCCAAACACATTAGGCAATCCCTTAGCCTCTAAAACACCACAAAAACCCCCCATTTAAGGACAAATAAACACATAGAATTGTGTTCCAATCAATGAATATAATAGTATCAAATTTACTAACTGAAAAATTCATACTGGGTGGGGATTTTGACCCATTCCAAAACCCTAGATCATTACATGGCCTCCCCCATTTCACAGTTAACTTGATGTTCATCCCTCCTTCTGGTAAGTGTTTCTTGGGAAACTTATTATCTCTAATCATGAAACATGAACTGGATGGCCACTTTTCACATTATTTTATGTACTGAACAACCAGAACACCCTTGAAAATACTCATAAGCCCAAAAATCATTCCATTAACCTAATTTATGTGATTTAACCCTTAATTTAAACAAGTACATACCTCCCTAAAATTTGGGATCATTCAATAATTCTATTTTATAGATATTGATACAATTAAAGAATCATTGTTCTTATATTTTGGATAGATTATCTCTTGAGTGTTTTATTTAGGGACGAAAAGTTAAAATTAGAAGGGTTTTCATATTTGGTAATGTATCCTACCCATGAAAATAATACATTACTTAGTAGAAACAATAATATAATGTTAAAGATAAAAAATTGAGGATGTTAGGAGTTTTATGTAATTAAAATTAATATATTTTTTATTTAGTTCTCTAGGAATAACATTATTCTTCTCATTGTATTAACATATCTTGTTTATAATTTGATATATCTATATTTTATTATTATCACATTTTTCATTTTATTCTATATATATACAATATAATTTCATTAGATTATTTATCGCACCAATGTAGTATATAATTTTCTTATTATAATCATATCCAATGGATTTCATGATTATAAATAATGATTTTATGTCTCAAAAAAATAGTCAAATAGGCCAAAGACTATGTTGTACTATCAGGGGTAGGAATATAATAATTCATTGAGACATTATCTGATGATGTTTACACTTTTTGATCATGAATATAGGGTTTATAGGGATAAAACTATCAAGAATAGCTTTATATATTATTGTTTCATTAGATATTTCAACCGATTAAAATTTATAAAGACCCTTGAACATGAAATAATAGTTAATGTATATCCTGAATTATATAGTTTGATGCATTAATGAAACCATGAAACATGTTTCTCATAGAAAATTATCTTTTGTTAGGAGTATCATTATTGGTATGAGAATAATTTATTGATCGAGATAGAATTTATCCCTTCTAGTTATTAGAAAAATATATCACTATCCATCTAATTAAGATGAATATAATTGAATAAATTTCTAGGAATTAGAGGACATATAATTTTTTTTTAATTAAATGAAATATAGATAAATTAATAATGGGTGATCATGAATTTATGAATCTTTCTTAAATAAAAATAATTTAATTTAGGGATAATATTACACAGTACAGTTCATTAGAATTACTTCATCATTTGTATTATGAATTATCATTTTATCTATAGGGGATATGATATATTACTATATTCTTCACTTGTACTATGGTTTCTACAAACATTCACTAATAAAGGATCCTAGTGGGTCTTAAAATAATTATTTCATAATGTTTCATAGTCCTGATAGAATCTAAATATTAAAACACAGTTATTATCTGTTTTTTTCAATTCTCATTCATGTTATCATGATTTCAATAATATCACTTGTTATTCATGATTATAATAAGTGGTATATTTATCTCCTATGTTATTCACAATTTATTATATCTTGAGTAAGCAGATACAAGTTATGTTATAAAAAATCGTATTTATTTATTTGTCTAAGTTTTGAAAATTTAATAGGGAGAGTTTAGGTTGAGTAAATTATTAATGTGGAATATTTTATATCACTTAAAATAAATATTTTTTATCTATTTTTAGAGGTGAAAATAGATTTATATTTCACTTAAACTAAAATAAATAAGTTTTTGTTATTTTAAGAAGTGTCATTGGAGACATTATATATGATATATTATTTTAAATAAAATTTATATAATCATTTAATTTAATTTTAAATATATCTAAAATATATTTCACATTATTTTTGTGTACAGTTATTTATCTACATGTCCTATCATTACCTAGTGGGAAAAATAGAAATAACTATTCCCATATTCTCTCATGTTCTCAATATTATAGAAACTACTACATATAATGGTTTTCTCATATGTTATGGTTATTAACCATAGTATATAGATATATCCTTTATATAGTAAATTTTTCTTTCAAATATTCATATATAGTACCCCTATTCAATGATATAATGGATGGTTATTTAATATAAAAATTAAATTATGTGTGTAGTGATGATGATATATATAACAGTTTTATTAAATAATTAAAATATATATCTTCACAAAGGAAAAATGTATATGATGGTTATAAAAAAAATCATCATATATATTACTCTAAATGTATATATATGATAGTTTATATATGAATATATAACATTCATATATTTCAACGGTTTTTTATATAATTTTCATATTATTATAGTCATAGCATCAATAGTTATAATAAAGAAATATATAAAAAAACTATACCAATGAAAGTAGAAAAAAATAAAACAATAAGGATCATTATTAGAGAAATAACAAAATAAAAAATATTTTTAAAATGAATATATGTTTATTGATAATTTTTTAATATATAACACAATAATGAAATAATACAACAACATGATTTTAATTATTATAATAAATAATATGGATAATAAAAAATATAACTTTTAGTTGGATGCACACAATATGAAGATATATAGAGAAAACTCTTCCAAGGAAATACTAGTTTATTTGTAACAAAATACTCACAATAAGAGTCATAATATTACCTCTAATTAGTATCAATTACCAAATTGTTATAAAAATATAATTTAATTAAATTATTTTGTGTTCATGTGTTTATATATATAAATTTATACATATAACTTATTTGGGGTTTTCATTTCTAAATAATTTGATAATATAATTTATATATACCATTATACAATTTTAATAGTCATGGATTCCTTTTCAATATTGAATGTTAAAGAACATTAAAAATTTATTTGTTACTAATAATATATTAAAGTATTACTAATGATTTCCTTAAAAAAATATCACATATAGGCCTTATTATAGACCATGGGGTAGAAATATTCTTTAATTTGTGACACTATTCCACAACTCTAATAATAATGGAAAATATTAATGTAAATAACTAACCACGTCAAGAAGCTATTTGAAATTTAATATTTTATGTATTTACTAACTCCAAACAAATTGGTTTTTTTGTTCATTTCGAGAAGAATAAAAGTCAGATATATTTCTATTTCATTTATTCATCATGATTCAAGTTGTCAATATTCAATGGTATCAACAATATAAAACTAAAGTGTTAAAATGAATTTTTTTGAATGAAATTATTAAAAACCTCTCACCTTTTAACATAAGGTCAAATGAATAATTCATTTTTCTAGAAATCTTTATGATTTTTTCACATAATATTTTTTCATGATTCTTCACAAAATATTGATAATATAATTGAATGAATTAATTTGATATGAAAAGAGGAATGTAAACTGATATTCAAGGTTTTTTTAGGAAATAAAACCATCAAAGAGGAACATGAATTTAATAAATGATTATATAAAATTGTAATCATTAAAAATAAAAAATAATTGTGTTGTGGAAGAAATAAATTTTATCATACTGAAGTTGGAAGTACTCGTAATACTCACATAATGTCTAAGGAATTCTACAATACATCATGAATAATAATTTTCTTTATATTTATCTATCTCATGCATATTAGTATCAAATATCACTATTTGGGTGCTTACGGTATCACTAAACATTGATATATATCTATCATGTATAAGTTGATACATTCATAATGATTGATACATATGTATTTTTTCATACTATCTATTTTACCATTATTGATTTCCTAATATTTAATTTATTATATTACTTTTTAGGTGTTTCCTATCTACCAATTTCAATTATAAACTAAGTTAGATTATATGTATAATTAATTATAATCCAAATATGCATGGGATGTACTTTTAACATAAATTTAATCAATTGTATAGGACACAAATCATATTAATGTTTATCATATTATTAAAGAATATTCCATATAATTAGGAAACATGTAATTGTTTTACAGTGAAATATGAATAATTCATTGACGATGACAACTTAATAATGAAACATTAATGAAATTCTCAAATAAAATGTCAAACATCCAACCAGAGATAAACCTATTATGATTAGGGATATTTTTTTAACAAATAAAATTAATTTTTATAATAAAAATACTACAATTGAATTCAATATAAAACTAATTTATCTTATTACTAAAATTAGATAAATAAAAATTTATGTTTAAATATTTCATATGATGATGTGTTGGTTGAAGCATAAACAGAATTGAACACGTAACTAATTAATAATTACCTATCCCATGTTTTCTAATTTGTGATTATAATACTTTAATCTTCATTTATGTTGTCAGGGTTTTTTAGTGGTTTGATTAAATATCAATAATTTCCTATGGGTATTTCATGGGAGTGATATTATGATTATACAAGTGGTACGTTTGTGGAGTGTGGAATAATTCCATCCTTCTATTGTTTTGTCTATTGAATATGGGTATAATTGTTAACTGATGTTTACATTCTAGTAACACTAATGTTCTCATGAATTTGTGTGATGAGAATAGATCACCTTTGTGTGACTCAATTCAAAAGGTATGTTTTGTAAGAAACTAGATATAGAACATGACTGGGGTCAGTATTTGTATTTCTAGTTTATATAAATGTTTGAACTATTTATTATTTTTTATTAAAAAATATTTATATTTTTTTGATGATTAAATTTCTTCATAACAATTAATGATTGTATAAAAATATATTTCAATAATAAATATTTTTATATACTAAGTTATGCGGTCAATGATACATTTCAATAGAATTTATATATGAATTTTATACCGCTTAATGATTTGTTTCTTCTTGGTGTTTCTAGTGAACTAATTTATTATCTAATATTTTTTGGATTAACTGGTGGATTCCAATAATTTTGAGGTATGTGTTATTTTATATTAGTTCATTGGAAGGATATATTAATGTATATATTGTCTATTATTTTATTATATTTATAATTTGTGAAATTAATTGGTTCTTAGTGTTTCAAGATGAATGAATGAAATTGTGTAGCTGTAGATGTGAATTTTTTAATCCATAATTTTCAACATTATCAATGAACAAAGAGATATGATTGTTCATTGGGAAATTTTTTGATTGGATATCTTTTTGTTAACATAATTTCATCATTAAAATAATGTTCAAAGATACCTCCCATGTTGATCTCTTAGTTAGTATTCCTAATTTTCGTACCCTTTCTGTTATTTAATTTTTACAAGTATAAACTCACCTAAATAATATATAGTGATGTAAATTCATTCTTGGGATCCTCTTATAGTCCCTCATATCCCTTTGGTAGAGGATCCCAATCCTTAGATCAAGTAGAGTCTCTACTCGCCATGTTTTCTTGATGAATCATTATTCAGTGTCTTATCGGTCTCACACACCCTAGATTTTACTCTGAAATAGATGGTTGTGGAGTCATTTTGGATGAAACTATTGTATTTTGATAGGGGAGTATTTTTCAGTGGATACTATAGCATGAATCCATTGAACAGTCTTTATGGTTCATGGTTTCTTCATCATATGTGTATGAGGAATTTTCTATACTGGAATTCATCCCCTTGGTATTCTCTTAATGGTCGTTGTGGTCTTGGTTGGTTGGGTTGTGTTATAGACTTTTTGTGAGACCATCCTCATCAACGGATGGTGGGAAACTAAAGTGGTATTCATTGATGTTCTAGAGTAATATTACATATTGAGACACATATAGCTTGATAATTTTCAATCTGGTGAATCACGTCCTGATATCCCAAGATCCACCATGAGAAATATTTTTAATTTACTTTTATCCCCCTTTATATTCATTTTCCAAATAATTGGCCCTACTCAATTGTATTTTTTGGTCTTTTTCTTTTCATGTATCTATTGAACAATAAAACTGACTTCAGTTTTCCACTCTACAATTAAAATTGGATTAAATTTTAAAATTACCCCAAAAAGTGGGTTTGGAAAGGATTAACCATGGCCCAAATATCTTTATTTTTATTGATAATTTTCTTCAGTTAATTCCATCTTCATCATTCTAGTAAATATTAATTAATGACAACTCAATTTTTTCAAACATTATTATCCCTACTTGGTAAAAAAACCTAATAGTGGGTGAAATTTGGGGTATTGTATATTAAAACAACTATCCTTTTGTTTCTTATATCATCATTAAACAAATCAGTCTTCTCTATGTTTCCCATATTAATGTATCACTAAAAATGAAAACATGAAGAAGACAACAAATATTTATATAGTTCACCTACACTATGATACATCCAATGAGAATAAATTGGTAATGTTCATAAGTACAAAATCTATTATATAACACTATAATTACAAATTTTAGAGTATCATCACCATCCATCAAGGATTAATTGCAATCAAAATTTGAATTCTCACTGTTATCTCAAATAAGGAAATCTTATTGTTCCATCATAAGATTCTTATAATCATCAACTAAATAAATATTTAATAATTCTAATATCATTGTTTATAAGGATCTAGTTTCATTCACTTGATGAATCCCTCTATGACATATAATTTATATCTAAATCATTATGATTCATATAATATTGAATTTCATGAAACTCCACCTGAACTTTTGTGAAACATACCAATTCATTGTGAAATTTTTCTCTTTCAATAAACTCATACCTTTTCAAGAAGATATTTAGACATTAATGAAACTTCTATTCCTTGTAATACTAATATTTTTATGAATCTTCCACCCAAAATATCCATTATGGAAAACCTTCATGAATTCATATCCTATGTATCTTTATTACAGATTATACAATAAAATATAGGGGGTTCCTATTTGTTTTTATAAATTATCACCCTTTAATGGAAAAATATCTTTTGACACCACCCTTACATTAAACACACTAATCTATTCATGAAACTCCCTTTCTTCATGAAATTCTTCCAAAACACCTTCATCTGTATATGCTTTCGAAAAACTTGATGTATTCATAAAACATATCAAATTCTTGAAACATATAATCATTAATGAAACATTTTTCATTTAATCCCTAAAATTTTACAAAATAATCAATCATTAAAAAATTTGTTTACAATTTCATCTTTTATTGAGGAAATCTCAAAAATCAATAGTTCATGAAACTTTTTCCTTCCTTAAAATTTTAGAGTCAAAAAATTTATAAAAAAATATGTAACACCACCACCTTGTACGCAAATCATTTTAAACCACTTTTAAATCTCTCATACCACATTCATGAACTTTTCTCATCATAATAATTTCATAATAACATAGTTACACTATAACTTACCTTTGAAACATAATTTTTTATAAAATATTCTTAACGATACAACAAGGTAAACTTGAGGAATTTTTTCCCAACACTCATCCTTTCTGAACATGTAAACTTTATTTATAAACTAATATATTGTCCTAATTTTTATTTTCAAAATTAATTAGTTACAAAGTTATTGCTCATAATATTTTCAATATTTTATTTTTTTTCAATTAAAAAATCAATACTCTAACATACTCAATTTGATCACCTATATAAACTTATTTTGATATTATGATCTCAAAAATTTATTCAAAAAGGAAATTTATTTGTTTGAATAAAGATACTAAAAAGTCAATATTAAAAAACAATAATGTATATTAATTGAACATCGATCAATGATCACTTAAGATTAGTCTCTAATACTTTTACTCTCTTTGTTGTTCTTGGCCTTAATAAATAAAATATATCATGGTATAATTCCATTAATTGTTACCTATCTATCGATATTAATTCTATACAAATAATCAAACCATTTAAGTATTATAATATATTTCACATTAAATAATGATGATAAATTTATATAATGTATTTACTAACTATGTACTTCACAAAACCAACAATTTTTTTTCCTTTTTTTAGGGTACATATTTTTCCTTGAGTAATTGCTAATTTTGTTACCTTGAAATCTAAAAACATAATTAAGTACATATATGTATGTAAAAAATTTAAAATAAAAAATATTAATACATTATGGTTTTATTCATGTTGAGTGAAAAATAATCACAAACATTTTATTAGATAATTAAAATAATTAGATTAGGAATATGAAAAAAATTCATTCCCTCATATTGAATTGGTTCTTTATGAAATACACAAACAAACATAGTTCATGTTATAGAAACATGAATTTCAGAGGTTCCTCAATGAGTATCAACGAAAAAAGATATATAAAAAATAACTATTGGAACCATGTTGAATATGCACATCCAAAGAGGGACGTTTAAAAATGGTGTTTCCCAAGTAAAATTGTTCCCCTAGATCTTGTTCTCCCCACAAGAGAATTTCATTCCATCATTGGAAGGAACACATATAACTTATTAATCTTGATTGATCATTAATTAAATGATAATAAAATTATGAAATAATATCATAAAATTCACATTTCAATTTTACTTGGTACCACATAGAGGGTTATTTCCAAGGAGTGTGCACTGTCATTCTCTTGCTGTACTAAAACGAACCATATATGAATTTTCATTTGAAAATATTTTAGGTTTTGATTAATCAATGCTAAGGAGATCTACAATTATATCGTTTATCAAATAAACACTATCGATCCAAGGGTCACTCCCTCATAATTTATAATATTAACTATATTAGAAAAGGATTCATCAACTTATAAATATTAGGATATATTCAAAAACTTAATGAAATGAAGGTTTTCACTAGAGTGATGTATAGAACTGAAGTTCCCTACATCCTCATCTCCAAATATATGCTCTATTAAGCTCCCCTTTTCTAAACATCTTGTTCTGAAAATCTAGATAATATCAACTCCATATAAATATGATCAATTGTATTATTATTATAAATCTATATGAGAGTGTTCTCTTAATGCGGGGATCAAATCATTGTCTTTAGAATAATCACAGTAGTGTCGAACCAATTCCACCTAATGATTCGACTATATTAGAACAATATATCTTCTTCTTAAATAGTCAGATAATTCTATTTAAATCTATCATCTTTTTTCATACTACTTATTTGAAGAAAGATGTGATAAATGAAACTTTTTTTCTCCTCCATTATTTTTTGAGTGTACCATAGTCTTCAATATCATTCTATTTCATTCAAAACCTACAGAACCAAGTTTCAATTGAGTATCCAAAAATATCTAACATTAATCTATGTATTGGGATAAATTTATGTAAACATAAGGATCCATGATATGTAAATATAACAACATATGTAGTGTGGTACTAATTCAGGAATTAAAATGGTGCCAACTCCAACAATATCATGTAAATCTTCAATTTTTTGAGCTAAAACCAAATAATTATTTATTTCTATAAACTATTAGATCACAACATGTTAATCTCTATCAAACAAAGATTTATCTTAACTTTTTCATAACTATAGTATTCTCTCATATATATCTAAATCCTCTATATTTTTTTGTTATTCATCCAAAATAAAGCTCCATGGAATAGTTTCCATGACACGACATTATCTTTCTTAACACTGGATTAATGAAGACATAGTCAACACCCCCAAAACATGATTTTATCTATCTATCAAATTCTAATTATGCTCTAATTTTTCTAATATGGTCATTATAGCGTGAATACAACATATATACTTCATATCATCATATATTTACTGTTATATATCATCCCTTGTAAGGTATCACTCAACGCTATGACAAAGCGCTTATTTTATATATAAGTCATCCCATATTAGATTAATTATTTCATCATTCCTTATATAGAATGTTTTAACTCTTACACATCCTTGTGAAAACTTTTATATAAAATATATTATATCATGTTCAATTCCTTAAAGACACAATATACTTATAGCAGTATAGATTCATTTATACATATATAAAACCACATGAGGCATGGTCTAACATTACACATCTAATCCAACAAATCCTGGTATATTCACACATAGCCTTGGAAACACATATTTGAAAATGATATTCTATATTCCAAGGAATGGCCAACATACATGTGTTCTGGTGTACTCTTCCCTCATAAAAACTACTGGCCTATACCAAACTGAACCATGTATCCTCATATATTTTTTAGCACCTTATTATACCAAAATAAGTCAATGTTATTCTCATCATTCCTCTTATTGATTCTAAATTTTACTCACACTCCATGTCATAATCTACTTATTCCATGACCATGCGATACCAAAAAAATCTAAATTAATGATTTTATTTTTTGCATTAGTGAGATTTATAAACAACTCTTATTCATTGACATTTACGAAAAACATTGGTATATGAGGCATTTCAAATTTACGACATTTATGAACATCTCCAAATTAGCGATGTTTATAAACATCACTAATTAATGACACCTCATTTACTGAAATATTTAGAAACATCAAAAAATGTCACCACATTTGCTGACATTTCAAAGAAAATGTCAGTAAATTTTTAGAGACATTTATAAATAACCAAAATTAGTAATATTTATAAATTTTGCAAAATTAGAAATCTTAATAGACGTCGATAATTACAAACACCAGATTAACCGATGTGTTTTTTGAAAAATTGTTAAATGCTACCAATTTTAAAGATATTTCTATGAAAATAAGGTGTTTTTTTATTTTTTATTTAAATTTATTTTTTGTTTTTTTATAGATAAAATTAAATGCCCCCACCATAATAACCCATGTACACCCAACGTCACCCTTCACACCCCCATTATATCTTATACCATGTACTCCCCCTCCCATTCCCTCTTATACATCATACACCTAGTGTCCCCCTTTACACCCTCATTCACTTCTATACACCATACTCCCCCATTCAATCCCACTATTACCCTCACCCCCACATCCCCCTATACACCCAACATCCCATTCATGCCCCCATCCATACTGGCACCCCCAACCCCACTTATACCTCGTACTCCCCCATTCATCCCTCTAGTTCCCCATACCCCCTTCCATAAACTAGAACAACCCCAAGCCATCTTCTTCCTCGCATTGGAGCAACCCCCCATATATTCCATTAAATGTAAGATCAAATCAGTCTCTAGAAGAATTAGAACTCACAACCTATGTTATATTCTCAAAGGGTCTGACCAACTCACCAATACACTTTCTGAATTTCAAATATCATTTTTTATCTTTATATATATAAATAAATTAAACTATTAAAAAATTAAAAGACTATATGAATAGTTTTATATATTAATATACATATATTAACATATATAAATATATATATGTTTAAATTTTATACTTTATGTTTTAATATATTTAAGTTTATATTTTATTATATATATTTATATTTTTATTCTTTATGCAATATATGTTTATATATTATAAATACCATCTATTTATATTAATATATATATATATATATATTGATAGAATTTAAAATATTTAAATAATTAATAATATATATTAATTTGAATATTAATACACCTATGTATATATATATATATATGTTTATTTTTTATGTTCATTTATATGAAAGTTTATATTATATTATATATTTATATTTATATTTTACATATATGATTATATATTATATATGTGTCTGTGTGTGTGTGTTTATATGTCTATATGTTTATATATCTATATGTTTATAATCTATATTTTATATAAACATGTTAATATTTTTTATTATATATATATATGAGTGTATTTTATACATATCATAAGTTTATATTTTATATATGTCATATGTTTGTATTAATATAGATGAATATATTTCAAACTATTAAAAAATTATGATTATACAGTTATATTAATATTTATATATACATATTAGATTACATATTTTAATATATATATATACAACTTTATATCTTTAATTTTTAGGTTTATATCTATATAAACATATTATATATATATATTACATATTCGTTTATATATTTTATATATGAGTATATAATATATTTTATATTTATATTTTGTATTATATATATGTTTATATATTATATTATATATATGCATAAATTATATATATATATATATTATGTTTATATTATATATATATTATGATTATATTAATATATATTTATATATATATATATATTAATCTATTTAAAAAAATAAATATAATATTTAGATATATAGATATTTATATTTTATATTTTAGGTTTATATATAAATATTTCTAAATTATATTGTATATATATATGTTTATATTTTATGTATATATTTATATTTTCTATTTTATATATATGCCTATAATATATATATATTGTATGTTTATATTTTATATATTTCATATGCTTATATAAATATATATGTCTATATTTTAAACTATTAGAAAAATTAATATTATATATATATATATATATAATTTTCTATATAATATATATATATATGTTTATGTAAACGAAAATATATAATTATATATATATAAATAATTATCAGTGTTTTAAAACACTTCTAAAAAGGTCACTAAAATAGCAATAATTTCTTAAAAAGTGACTAAATTTAAAATATATACGTGTTTGTATATATAAATATATGTGTGTGTATATATATCTTTGTGTGTGTGTCTGTTTATAAAAAATATAGATATTTATATGTATATGTAAATATGTTTATATATATGTGTCTCTGTATATATTAATATATATATATATATATATATATATTAATATAAATATATATTTATAATGTCTTGATAATTCCCATGATCAACTATAATTCTAAATTCCATGTTTATCATTATCATGTAGTCTTCACCAGGAATGGTTCCTATATTTGGTAACTATCTCAATCATTACCTAAACTTTACCAAATAATAATGACATAAACCGTCATTCATTTTCAATATGTCCAACAGTTATTTTTTTAAAAATACTATAAAAACATCATGGTTGAAATATTTTCCCCCTTTTAATTTTGTTTAATATTATACCACAATTCATTTTCTATCAGTTTACTCAAAATTATTCAAATCATTTTACATATTTATAGTTTATTCTTCTCATTACAAATTTTTCAATAAAATTCAAATGTTTTCTTCTCTATAAATTTCTTGATGATTTTAAAATTTCCCATTGAAGTACTCCAACCATTTATCTATGAGTTCCATGGTGGTGTATTCATAAATCCATTCTTCATTTATTGACACAATTCATGCTCTAGATTTCTACCATATTTTCTGCTAGAGTATTTTTAGAACACACAGAATCACCAAAACCTCTACGATATAATTTTATAGATTTAGGTCTCTTACATAGAATTTAAACTTCTTAACATCCTATTTATTAACAATAGTTCACATCAAAAACTATTTTCTCTATCAATATATTTAAATAATTCTTTAGGGGCTATAGGATGTTTACACCACTTTTAAATCATCTTCATTCACAACAACCAATTCTTTAAAAAAACTAATTTTTGGATTAAATTGTTTATAAATTTTACATTATTATTACATAATATCTTATATTATATTAATTAATAGTATATGTACCCATGTTAAACATCATTTTCATATTCTATTGATGCAATTTATTAGAAAACATCATAATTTTTTTATTTAAGCTTCAACCTTATTCACCTATAACTATTTTCTTTTAATGATTTCTATGAGTGATTTTACAACATGGAAATGATTAATTAAAAAATATTAAATGATAACTATGTTTGGAATAAATGTGGGAAATAATATTTTAAATTAATATATCCATTATGGTACATTTTGCTCAGTTACATCTTTAAATAATATGCACTTTGAGGTTTTAATTCCATTAACAATTCTCATAGTGATATCAATCATAGCAAAAAATTATTACAAGTGAATAAATAATAAAGTAAAATTATTTGATTTAAAAAACATTCAATTATAACTTCTGTATCATGTTTTTCATAAACATGTTATACCACTTGATAGGAATTCACCCTTTTAGTACATAGTTCTATTTTAATTCTCTATGAGGCAATCTACCTTTGAAAAATTCATTATCAGTCTCTGATTGAATTTCATAAGTCATATAGACAATTATTACCTCTAGGAAAAAAATTCATATATGACATTTTATTAAATATTTTATGCATTTAGTATCATGAAAACCCAATTGTTAATAACAAATTGATACAACATAAATAAATAAATCATGAATTATATGAACATTATTATATATCCCTTGGGTTTTTATTTCTTAATTGGTAATTTGATACCAATTGAAAAATGGTCTAATGTCAATAATTAATCATAGAATTTGTATTCATGCCACTAGAAAATATTTGATGATTTAAAACCAATTTATATTCAAATTTTGATCAATTCCATTTTTAATTTTCATCAGATCATGTAGCTTGATATTAATGTTTTTATCCATAATGGTCACATGACCCTAAATTCTATATATATCTTTTCTCCAGCATATAGACATTGTTTTAGTACTACCATATTCTCTTTTAGAAGAACAACCCCCTGGATCATATATCCCCTTTTATCTACATCACTTTAATTACAAGTTATACAACACAAATCATGGGGAAAAGGGTAAATCAAGATCGTCCTAATGTAGTACATTATAGTTGTTATTGGTGAAAAAACCATTTATTTATAACTCTAATACATGCCTTTTTATTAGTTATTATTACAATAAAACTTATAAAACCTATATTATAGAGGTTATATTTGGAGTTCTTTATCTCCCTTGTCTCTGTATTCAACTCCATTGTGTGACAAATCCCACTTGTACATGTCTCATCTTTTAATACAACACCATTTCATCCATTATCATTCTTACACATCCATAAGAGGTATCATAAACCTATTTTCATATTATAGAATTTAGTAAAATCAGTGATACCACATAGTCATTAGTTTTGATCATTTTTACTAATATATCTTAGGTAAACCATATACTTTTTGTGCTTAGTGAATATTTCTTAACATATTCATCCTCCACTCTCATAACTTGAGTAGATTCCTTCATTTTTATAAATATTTTATTTCATTATCCACATATGTTATTTTACGAGTAGAACAATTTGGTTAATGATGTACCCTATTTTGAGATACATTATTAATTCCTTCCAATGCATTACGTGTACTCAAAACGGACTTGCCTCTACTGGTCATGCCAAAAAGGAAACATAGAAATCACAACCAAACCTGTGGTGTAACTCTAACTGTCATCGCCTCACCAGCATTCTCAGCCTCTTGCAGCTCCACGGCATGCACCTGGCCTGAGGTACAGTTGCTTGATGCATGGCCTCCCTACAGTGCTACTCTAGCCACCCGCCACTGACCCCTCACCTTGATACCATTGTCTCTGTCAAGCCCTCCACATGTAGTTGAACCTCAGCTACCCTCTCCTGGTACCGAACATGAACCAACCTCAGATGCCACCATCTTTCATGGTCCCTAGATGCTACCTTTATGAGATGGCTTCCTTCAAAACCTCTCCAGATGCCCGACCAGACCACATGCCTGACACTCCTTTAGAGGCCCATCACATTGAGTCTGAACATGTAATGGTTGTCCAAACTGAATAAAAACCACTGAAGAACTGCTATGAGGTGGTCTAGCTGAGTCCTTAGCCTGACTTCCCTATTGAAACTCATCCAGTCCTCGCTTCCTTCTATCTAAACTGGCACATGAAATTATTCCTCAACCAACTTGGGGCATATCCTTATGGTTTCCCTCTTCTATGAGCACATAATTTCCCACCTCTATGAGTGAACCCATCCTGAAGATATTCACCTGGATCTTAATGACGTGTAGTAAGACATCCTCGAAGCAGCTCACCCTATCCACATCATTTCTTACCATACTAGGTGCATAGCGTGACAGCATAGTGAAAGTAGCGCCGTATTCCCTGAAATACATGTCTCCCTACTGAAGACTCAAGAACTCTTGAGCTCTCTCTTTTCTCAATGTCTCTGGATAAAAGTGCTCAAAGAACATGTCCTTGATGTCTTTCCATGCAAGTCCCTCCTGCCTGCGAGCATGAACCTGTACATCCCACCAACGCTTTGACATTCCTCTCAGCATGTACGTCGCCAGTTGACCCTCTGCCCTGGAGGCATCTCGAGCTGGTCAAAGAGCATCTGTATGCTCTCTATCCAGTTCCCAACCTCTTGTGGACCACCCTCACCCTGAAAAAGCAGCAGGTGCTACGACTGGAACTCCAGCATCATATATACCATAGATGGTTTGGTACCCTGTGTGCCTCTGTCGATCCCCTACAAGACACGTACCAGGATAGCTCAGAGTTGCTCATCGATCCATGGTCCAAACACTGCCAAAACCGGCTGTTGTCCTGCCTGCACTGGATCCTGAACATGATCTTGTACCTGCGGCTCCTGATCTTCCTGTACCGAATCCTGAACCCTATCCTGCACCTGCGGAACTGTATCATCACATGTCTGGAGCTCCATCGAGATGTGCAAGAGGAACCCACTGAATACCATAAATGGTCAGACAACCCATATGTATATATAACAATATATATTCAACGCAGATAAAGAAAGCAGTAAAATGCAGTGTATAACTACTACCCCTACTCTCCCCCACCGTAACCATGCCCCACAGCATCCCAGCCTCATGTCCTCCTTACCCGCCCTTAATAGAGCCAAAAATCAAAATTACCTCGGGCCATTCCTTTCCTGACCACCAACGTTTCCCCAATCCGACCACCGAGTCGCCCAATCATAGTGATCAAAATCACCTCAACCAATAGTACCTACCAGATCGAACAAGAGCTAGACCCAAATACCCTATCTCATACAATTCTAAAAATATACAAAGCATGGAAATTGACATTTTTCACAATGTATTATCACATCACAAAACATATGTGCAGTTATGAAATTTAAATACCTAAAAATGTGCCTATCAAAATCCAAGCAAACAAGCCTTCCTATTCTGGGCCAAGGTCCAATTCTCCTTTACTGCACCAGGTCACGGGTCACATATCACAATCAATAACATCACACGCCATGTGAGCCACCGAGGTGGATATCATATAATCTATAATCTGAGAAAAAGAAAACAGCAAATCCCACCCATGGCATCTTGGTTCATCACTTGTACTTGGGGCTGCAGCCACCCAAGCATAAGCTAGAAACCCAGTTCCAGTAACATCATATATCCAGTATTCAATATCCCAAATAGTAAAACTAGCAGAAATAAAAGATAACTCTCAATCTCATTAGTAGCCAGCAAAAAACTGCTACTAAATCCCTGTCAAGAACTCCAATGATACAACTTTTTAACGACTCGGACTCGAACCGCCACCTGAATAGTGCTAAATGGGTTGGGTGCTACTACCTTAGGCACACCTACTCAAATTCCAAAGGCTATCGACTAGCAGTGAGGGTCGTATAGGTATTGTGGGGAGGCTCTACCCTCTTAGAGGCTAATAATAATGGTACTCTTACGATTATTATAATAAAGATGCAGTAGAATAAAGGACTTAACAGACTCGAACAAGACCAGAAGAGCAGAAACACATTAAATATCAATAAACAGTGGAAGAAATAAATATAAACAACAATAGTGTAAATAAACACAACAGCATACTGATCACTTGTAACTACTACTAAACAACAAAACATGTATCCAGAAAAGGTCATATATATCTAAATATAAAGGGCGACAATGGCTAACCAACTATAGATATAAACAAGCATGCTGATTCATGAAAGTACGGAAAACATAGTTACTCCAGCTAGGCAAGACCTGAAGTTCCATACCATCTCCATGAAATAGCTAAGGCAGCCCAACTCATGAAGCTGACCTCTTTCCTGCAGGTAAATCCATAAATTATGCATGCATCCCGAAGATCCCATTATGCGTGTGATATTAATCTCATTTGGATACCACCCAATGGTGTGTACCTAATATAAGTGTTAATGTGGGCATGCATTTATAAGGAAATCAGTAAACAGAACAATGCAAAAATAAAAAAAACTATATTGGTGATCAGTAGCCACCATGGAGTGTCACTTGCTTCAGCCAATACCGGAATCACTGTCATATAACCTGGAAAAATGTTCCTGCTGAAACTGTGTATCTCATGTACCGATGTCCTGAAGGCACACCGAAAAAACAGTATCCCAGAAGAACAACGATGTCTTTCATCAATAAGTAACTAGAGGGACAACAATATCTTCCATCAAATTATGTAGCCGGAGGGATGACGATGTCAGCCCTCAAAATAAAGTATCCGACGGGACAACGATATCTAACCTCAAATAACAACGAGCCTCTTCCCCCCAACCCGATAGCCTCAATGATATCCCATGAAGGCGCCTCACCTTCCATGTGACTTCCTATAACATGAACCCCCAAACCGATTGTACCTAAACCGCAACTAAGAGGGTCCCCTACCCACATGAGTGGTCAAAACCACCTCATCACGGAGTCTCTCTGTGTGAACACAACTCAAATTTTATGGGTGAGCGGTAATCACCAAAATAGTACCCAAGCCACAAAACCTCTAACACCTCGTGTCCCTGCGACCATGCCACTCAATTCAGATTGTCATTCCATCCCCATAACTCATGCCTTTCCCAAACTGACAGTCATCCTGCCTCAAACTGACGCCCATGACACCCAATCTCGTGGTCAGAACCACCCATCGTAACCCAGGCCAAGCCCAACCTATGATCAACATCACTCAATAATACCTAGGATATGCATAGAACAACCTGAAGGTTCCAGAATATATTATATCACACATCACATATATAATCACAATGGAAAATGTTAAACAGGAAAGATAATGAAACATATGAATTACACTAGAAAGGTGTTGTCCCATACCAGCACTAAGGTCTTGAGAGCCTCTAACAATTCATTTGAATCTTAATAAACTAAACTCATCAAATAAAACATCACAGTTAAATCATAACCATTTTGGATATCCCTGTCCAAAATGCCCTAATCGAGCAATGGCCCCTCGCCCGGACCCGCTCAAAGAAAACATGTAAAGGGCATGCCCAAAGTCATCCCACGGGTCTAATGAACATGTTAATATGCAATATCTGAAAAAAATAGGTCCCATTAAAAATACATGAAAACATGTAGAAGGCCATGCCACCCAAATGACCACGAAAACACAAATAGAGGTATGCACCACCTACATGAGACTTGTACGATGCTACTCCTCTGATAACAACCTCTAATTAGGTCTAAAACGTGGTAGATCTATAAATGAATCAAAATATCTCAAACCCAAATAAATATTTCTAGAACAAAAATCAAGAAAATGGTTCAAGGGGAATCAATTCCTTACCGAGGGGGTTACAACTAATTAAACAGTGTTCGAATCCAGTCTATGATGAAGAAACGAGAGGGAATTGAAGTCCCAGTGGCTAGGTTTGTGAAACCCAGCAAAGGTATTGAGGTTATGCCTCAATACGAGTCTACTGCCTTTTTAGAGAAAAAAATAAAATACATGGTGTGTACTATAAGGACACGACATGTATCATTTTACTGTTCATATGAAGGCTGATATTCCACCGACTTATTTTTCATAACCTACGGTCATGCATACACGGTGTGTACTTAGGTGTACACGGTGTGTACTTAGTTTTTCTCCTCTTCCTCACTGACTTAACCACACGCCTTGTATATCCATCATACACGGCTAGACTACATGGAGTGTCCAAGGAGGATACAGAGTGTACTTTGTTAATCGATCCTACCCGGAAAATAGGCATACATGCCATGTATGGCCGCTACATGGTAACAGGTACACAACGTGTCTATAACTACACGTCGTGTAGTAAAAAAATCAAACACGATCATCACACGACATGTACTCAGCAAGAACACAGTCGGTACTCGCCCAACCCATACATGGTGTGTTCCATGAGTATACTACATGTAGTGTGGAAATTTATAGAACATCCCATATCTTCCCAGTTTTCTCAGGAACAAGTCCAAATTCAAACAGGGTTGGGATTTTGACCCATTCTAAAAACCTAGGTTCATAAAAGATAGATATAGATTATTAAATTAATATATAAACATCCATGTTTATATTAGAAACATTATTTATTATGGTTTATGTGATAATACATAGTCGAATATGGAAAAATAATAAATAAAAAGAAGGAGCTTAGTGAAGACAATTACATTATCTTATAAAAACCTCATTTGGACTCGTAATAAAGAGCACAATGTTTTTATATTGGGGGGAATGGATACTATAGAAAATTTACAAGGATGTTGGGGAGGGTTTCTAGTAGGGATTGGATGCAATATATAGCTTGAGATGTTTGGATAATTGAATCTGAAATAATAGACATTCCCTTCCCAAAATCTTCTAAATGATATATATATTCGACCTTAATAAAGATAATATTGAACTATTTCCATAAAATATTAATTTTAAATGCTTCAATATTTTTTTAATTCTTATCTTATTAGTCCCTCTCTCCACAGTAGTTCCACTTTTACCTTAATCGTGATATTTACTTTTTTACTGTTATCACTATTCATTATGGTAAAAAAAATAAATATAGCCTTATTATATATTATAAATTATGTTGTTTAAAAATATTTAATAATTTTTTTAAATTAAATTAATAGAAGGGGGAAATTATTTTAAAATAAAACCCGTATAGATGACGGAGATGTTGGTTTTCAAGAAGTGTATTTTACAAGCGCAAGACGGTTTTATATTAACTCTATGACTAATAATTATTATTACATGAATCTAAATAAAAATTTATTTATATTTAATATGTAAAATTTAATTTTAATAATAAAAAATTAGGTATTATATTAATATAATAATATGGAAAAATATTATATACTTTAAAATAGTTTTTAGAAGAAAAAAATCACTTTTTAAAACCCATAATTATACTTATTCTTAAATCCAATATTAAGATGATTCTGTCCTAATTAATTGAATTAAAAATATATAATTATTAATTAAGTTACATTAAAACATAATAGGGAATATAAATTAATTTATTCATGGAAAATAATTATAGTTTTATAAAATTATATATTCTCTATATTAATTAAAATCCAATATTTTACAAATAATACCAAATTTTCACCATAAGTTAATTTTGATAAGATTAATTTGAAAATTAAGTTCCTTTTATCAAATACATTTTCAAAACTTTTTATATATTAATTATAATATTTTCTCATAAAAACAAATAATTTTTTTTGAAGAAAATATATTTTGGATGAATCTAATTATATTAACAAAAAAGGACTGATTATTTACTATGTATTTATAAATAAATAAATATTAAATCGGAAGTTTATTTGTATATTCTGAAAAATTATTTAATACTATTCATACTTGCATAATTGAAGGATAGTTTATAATGGTCATACTTGAAAAATTTATATTATTTCATGGTTTCTTAAAGCTTAGTGTCACATGTGAAGCACGATATCAATGAAAGTCATTGTTTTGTGTGATGCAAGAAAAACATGATGTTACATATAATTTAGGCTATCAATAAATTAAATTAACATGAAGAACATATTTCATAACATGTCATGATGGTGCAATTTATATTTATAATAAATCAATATAATATGATAATATAAAGAAAAGTATATGAAAAATTAGTTCTCATACTATTTTTTAAAATATTATGATGAATGCATTAGGAGAAAGAGTTTGTTCATACACTTTTAGATTCAATGTTTGGTATTTATATCCCAATATTCTTTCATTAAGATAGTATCGATATTATCCATATATCATTCTTTATATAACATATATAATATATATGAAATATTTTATCATAAATTATGTTTGATTCTTTGGATTTAAAATTCCATTTGATGCTTCCTCTTTTATTGGATTTTGATTAATAAATTTCACAAATCATAATGGTTTTCCTCACAATTTTTTTTTCTATGTGATATTATCTATGATTTATATTTATTTAGAGGTTTTCAATATGATTTCTACACAAAATATCATATTTATTACTTTATAGTCATTTTCGTTCATCCCAAATGGTTAAAAAAGATAGTTTAGATGGGGGTGAATATATATAAGGATAAATTTTTTAATAATATAAATTAATTATGTATTTTGGATAATAAATATAATTATTAGAAGAATAAAATAAATAAAAAAGGTTGTTTCTTATAGAATTTTAGTCCATAGTAGACATGGTTTACTATTATACCTCTTTGCTCTTTAAGATATACATTGTGCACTAATGTGATATTTTGTGGGGAATCTTAACCTGATTAAGAGATACATTTTATTTTAGATAAATAACCAAACACCTATATTTCTTATGGGGGATTCATGACCCTATTACAACAATGACTTTAGACAATTGGAGTCACAACCTGAGAGGTCCTGACATAAGAATCCAGGAGTCACAACCTGAATATAGACAATTATTTTGTTTCTAATAGAATAAGTAGTATGTAAAAGTTTTTTGGAGATGGTAAGATGTTTTACCGACTCAAGAAACCATAAAAATAGAAAAAAATAGAATAAAATGCAATAATCAGTTCATGATTGTTTGATGAGATTTATTGTCTCCTCAAAACTGTACAAAAATACATAGACATTTTTATCATCCCTAGATAGATCATCCAAGAATAGTGAGAAATATTTTTCAAGGGACTTTATAGTATCAACACTACCACACTCTTTGAACTATATCACATGAGAATATGAAATAACTCATTATAGGTGTATTATAATTATATAACATATGAACTTCTATAAATAAGTAAATCTCAATTCCCTTTTACAACAAATAATATTAACATAGTCGAAAAGTTATTAGAAAATTCAAAAATAAAAAAGGAAAATATTGTATTATCAAAAGAAAGAAAGAGAGAGAAATATATATTAACATTACATAAATATCACCCAAATCCCTAATAAAATTTAAAATTATAATGAATGATTAAATCCAACTTGAAATCATATATTTAATACTTATGATGGTACCCATAACTATTCTGCAATAAAGGATCCCCAGAAAATAGAAAATTGAATTTGAAATATGAAATTCAAAATAATTTTGTTCAAAACTAGTAGTAATTCTATATAGAATATAAAAAAAATTTAAAACCAAATTAAAAATATTAGGATAATTTTGAATGAGTTTAATATCAATTAATATTAACTAAGGAAATATATAATTGAAAAAATAATAATAATAAATTTCTTTATATTCAGCTATTAGATTCCTGAGAGACAATAAATGAATAGTAATATTTATAATAACTTTCTTAAAATAACATGAAACTCTTGTCAAAGGTTCATCATAATTAATATAAATTTATAAATTCATTAAAATAATTTAAATATATTAAGTGAGGATTTATAAAATTGATATATGAATAACAATTAAAACAATATTGTAATTTCCTTTAAGATTTCATAGAATTATGTAACCAAGTTCACCTAGGTGAATTTAAAATAAGAATTTTTCCCTATCTATGTAAATTTTTCACATAAGAGAATAAACAAAAATGAATTCATATTAGTGAATCATGTTGATGATTCACATATGTGAATGCATCCTAATGTTGATTCACTATGAAAGGGAATCATGTATTTAAATTTTCTATATGGGAGACTCGTATAAAGGAATTATTGAAATCTAAAAATAGATTTAATTTTCAAATTTTAGAACCAAAAACAACCTTGTTAAAGGAATAATATTCTTTGGGTATTTTGAATTATATTTCGAAAATTATATTATATTTTTGTCAAATTAGTTAATGTTATATCTTTCAATGAAGGTAATGATCATTTGTTTTTCAATTTAACTCCTATAAATAATCATTATAAAGGTTTAATAATACATAATAAAGGTCTGAAGAGCATATGGGGCTTGTTCAGAGGCTAGAGTTCTGAAAAAATGGGCTACAAACTTTGTCTTAAGATTAGTTTTAACTGTACCTCCCTTGCAGCACATTTTTCTGAAATCGTGAATTAGTAGAAATGGGAAATATAGGTCAAAAATTTTGTATACAACTATTTATGATGAGAAACATGACTGTTTGACATATAATTGATTTTGGATAGAGGATTTCATCATGATTTCACTATCTGTTTTCATAAACTACGTGTCTTGATATTTTTTAGGTGAATTTACTATTCTCTCCCAATTAAGTTCTAATTATTTTTCTCCTTTTCCTTAATCCTCCAATAGTCAGTAGTGAATTTATTCTTCATTTTAACTCAACAATCTTCTCAAGCTAGGCTTTGATGTTGAACTCTCATCATGTACATTTCTCAATCCATCAGAATCATTTGATTTATCTTAGTAATCACCCATAGACTCTCTACTCATATCAATGTTAATCTTTCCATAAATTTTCCTATTTAGATGTAAGATCATTTTTCAAATTTGTAATAATAAATATATTTATAAAATCTCTTCCATCCTACTCCAAATCGGATGCCTATATTTATTGAGGAATCATCTACATACCTAAGGTAGGTGTTCATGTCATTTTTCCTTTGGATTTTGGTTGTTTCATAATTATGTCATCGTGCCATATGTTTTACATTTCCAATAATCCCAATTATATTGATTCCTTCGTATCAATTTTAACATTCCATCCTATTATATACATGTTGATCCTTAATTTTTACTTAATATGTTATATGTACCATATATGTTCACCCCATGAGTGTGCCAAGTAGAATTGTCCATTTTGGACAATTAGTTCAAATTTCCCAAACTCATTTTATTGCTCATCTTGGTTTTTAAAGGAAATTTTACATGAGACATGAGTAATACATGTTAACAAAGGAACCTCTTAAGTTATTGGCCCTCTTAATATTGGAATTGACTAAGTGGGATTTTGCCTTGTTGAACATGTCATCTTATAATTGACCATTAAGCCTTATTCATTGAGATTCCATGTATTACTAATTTGAATGAATTTTTTAGGGTGAATGGATTGTAAAGGATGGATTATGATAGAATGTGTCTGACTTTAAATAAATTTACCATGACATCTTCAAATTGATAGTTGAGAATTTTGACTTATTTTCCATGTTTTTTATGAAATATACTGATTTAATTGGATTTGGTTGGAATAATGGCATGCCTGAGAGTTTTTTCATAATGTATTGAATTATATATATATGACCATTGCTTAGATAATGATTAATTCAAATTTATAATAAGTCATTGACTAATAATTTGATTTATAAATGTATATGCCTCTCTTATATTTATGTGGTCTTGGAAAATGAAAAGGATGGGAGGTAGAACCCCATGATAGTTATACCTAAAATGATCATTTATATAGCTTTTTATTCAATGGTAAGGGGTGATCATCCAATAAGGAAATCACAATCATGTGCATCATGTGTTGAGTACGGCATCTCACACCAGCGATACTATGTGGATGTTGGGTTGAGGTGTCAAGATCCATGATTAGTTTGTTTCTATAGAGAAACACTAGCCATCAAAAGTGGTGTAGCATAGAGTATGTCATTCAATTTGTATTTAGGGAATGTACCATATTGCAAGAGCTTATAGTTACATTGGACCGGTGATAGATGTTTGAGTTACACCACAGTCTAGTCCAGTAGTAGCATTCTAGTTATCTGTCCATTAGGTGACTGTAAGGACTTGGTTCATATATGTGGATACCATATAAAATTATACTATATGTATTACTATTATATATAGTACATGTTAAGACACTCTTTCTAGCCATGATATGTAACAGGAAGACTCCCCTAGAGTTGGATAGGATCTTGAGTGGGTTGGATATTTATTTCAGCATTGTTTTACTTTATGCTTATACCTTCACACTTTTTAGTTATGACTACCACTCAAATTACATATTGACATAGTTGGTGGTGTAATACTATGTTTTTTTGTCTCACACCATACTAGACCTATCAATGGTATCCAAGAATACTCTCTTATTACCGGTATTGACAAGGAAAAGTTCATTCCTATAGTTTTTTTACTTTCTTACCTAATTTGATATCATAAGTAGAGGATCTGAAATATGCTGATAATTATTAAGGATCAGTTTTGATCTTCTTTTCTTTAGTCTGTTTGTACTATTTTATAGCATGTGTTTATCTGCCTATTTATTTTTTTATTATTACATTCCATGCATCATGTATTAGAGAATTCCTTTTAGGATTTGTGGTATTATAAGGTGGTCAATTTATTATCTTTTGTTGCTTAAATGTTTAGTTATCTATTTAGGCTTTTCTAGTTTATTAATTTTGTCTAATTATATTATTCTTCCTATATTGATTTTTTTTATTATGTTCTACTATCACATGAGGTTATCGTCTCCCAACTACACTACATTTACACCCTCTCTACGAGTCGTTAGCCTCTTGTGTACAGGGAGGTGCGCATGAGGCCATGTGACCCACCAGCTCGGTGAGAGAGTTATGTGGTTCCCAGGTTAGGACGTTGTAAATTGGAATTTGAGATGTTCCTTTATTGATTTACTATTTGAAGATAATATATTGTAGATTGGGAACACTGGTAATTTGTTTATAAGATGTTCTTTGGTATTTTGAAACTTTCTTTTGGATAGTGTTTGAGTTACCTAATATAAAATTGTTTTTCTATTTTTTCTATTATTGTTAATATCATTTCACCAATGGGGAATAGACATGTATTTTGATTTTATTGATATTGGAGTTGTTGAAATTATTATATCATCACTATGTACCGATGAAATGAGGGCATTTCATTAGATCATGCATCATTATAGGCACTCTATAAAAAACTTTCTTGCATTTTTTCATTCCATGTTTTGTTTTTTCAAGCAGTTTTCTTGTTGTATATTTGTGGTTTTTTGGTTTTTTTTGACTTATAGGGACGCTTCTTGGAAGTATTGGAAAATATAATTGATACATAATGTGCAAAAACTAACCAAATAGTTATTTCCTAAATAAGTTAAAGAAGAAAATATAAGAATTTAATTATAGAACATTGATCTATAGAACCATGGTCTCAAGAGCTAGAATGTATTGTGGTGTGGGTTAAGTGCAAGCCATATTCAGTTCATAAGAAT
The DNA here is from genome assembly GCA_963277665.1 of Viscum album. Lineage (NCBI taxonomy): Eukaryota > Viridiplantae > Streptophyta > Magnoliopsida > Santalales > Viscaceae > Viscum > Viscum album. The sequence continues at coordinate 1,504,605,775 of OY728137.1, read as the reverse complement.
TTTGGGGCCCTATGGATTGGAAATGAAAATCTATTTAATTCAACCAAATAAAGTGATTAAATATTTGAAAAAACACAATTTAAAAAGAATATAAATCCCAAATTGAAATATCCATCTTATATATATATATATAAAATATAGATACTTAGACCCAAACCAAACCTTAGTAGTGGGTAGTGAGTATCTATTGTAATCTCATGCGATGTGACGGTTTGTTTTAATGTCTATACGTGGAATTCGTGCAGGCTCAGATGAATGATTTTATATATAGGAAGGATTGAAACTATCTAATATTATTATCTAATGTTTTTATTCATTCTTAAATCTCTTTTGAGGCATTCAATTGGAATTTTAGTGTCAATCCACCATGATATTCTTAAAGAACACACCTAGGTGGAGACAATGATCTTGTTCTTAATGTGGAGGTCCATGAGACACCAGTGACTACCCTTATAGAGACACTTGTGACTCCTCTTCCTGTTCAAGATGTGTCTGTTGATGACTAGTTTGGAGAGGGTTTTCTATATATGATTCAGAGTATTAATGGTGTAGTTTGACATGCCCTGAGTATGGAGGTGTTGACTTTTGAGTTTCAGAAGTATCATCTTCCAACCTTTTTGGGGGTAATGGATCTTATGATGTTGAATCATGGATCGACAATATCTTTTCTATATTCAAGAACCTAGAGATGACTCTAGAGTGGACTGTCAAGTTAGCATCCAATATGCCACATAATTCAGTTGTGCGGCAGTGGGCCATAATCACTTAGACAGGTCAGAATATTTATATTGTCTAGGCAGATATCTAGATGATCATTTATGACTTCTTCCTTTCAAAAAATCGAAGGGCTGGTAAATCTAGAGAGTTCATGAACCTGCAGTAAGGGAGCACGTTAGTTATTAAATACTCTTCCCATTTCCCAGATATGTGTTGGTTTTCTCCTTATCTATATGCTAAGAATCTTATAACTTATTTGGGATTCAAGTATTTACTCCCTTACACCATCTAGGAATGTATCAACATGTTTAGGTTGATTACTATTTCAAAAATATTTAACCGGGGCTTAATTACAGAGGAGAACATGAGGGATTCCAAAGGTGAGAGTCCACATGGTTCGAAACCAAGATCATGTAGTCATTCATATTTAGGGAGAAAAATAAAATTTGAGGCTAATTCTGGAGGTATCATTAGTCAGGCTCCTCATGTAGATAACATTAGTATTTTTAACTAGTGTGTGAAGCAAGGACACATGAAGCCTCAGTGATTGTGGGATCCAGTGGAGTGTGTTGGTTTTGAAAATATGGGGCATATTCATTTTTTCTACAACACTTTTCGTTCAATACCTAGGGAACAAGGATCTTTACCTACTAATCATTCAGAAGTGGGGTCAGTAGGAACAAAATAGGCAAGCAGCTAGAATAACATCGACTAATCGGGAAAAGGTGGCAGTTGACACATAGGCAATCAGACTTACGTTTCCTAGCACTAGCGAAGTGGGATTTTTCAAGATTTCTAGGTAGTTACTTAGGGACATGGCACAAAAAAGTTACATGAATTCTAGCCTATGCCACAAGAGTAGAGCACTAGAAATTCTACTCTTCGAGGTACTATTATAGTTACATCCATTTTAGTATATGATTTATTTGATACAAGTATATCTCACTCATTTATAACAGTGAATATAATGTGAGGTATGGGACTCATGATCAAGCAATATCACGGTGTTCTGATTCTAGAAACATCCTTAGGTATCCATTCAGAGGGTGTTTGACATTGTAGGGACTTTACCCTTGAGATAGGTGGTTGCCTTTTCATGTGGAATTTGTATGTCCTCAACATGATGGGATTTGAAATAATCATCTAGATGGAATGGATAATACCTTACTGAGCCGTAATTAACTAAAAATATTAGACCATAACATTTACATTACTATAGATCATTATGAGCATGCATATGGGTGAATGGGATGTCAATGTGACATGAGCATAACATGAGAAACAGAGGATGTGTAGTGTGAGAGCTCAGATCGTCAGTATTTTCCAAAAATAACCAACTGTTACAACCAACTACCTTTACTCCTATAGTGGATCACTTCGAGGACATATTTCCTAATGAATTATTTGGTCTACCTCTGTTACGGTAGGTATATTTTACTTTTTACCTAGCTCCATGAGTAGAACCAACGACCATTCCTCTATAATATATGCCCATTAAGGAGCTTCTAAAGCTCATGGATATCTTAAAGGATCTGAAGGCTAAAAGATCTACATGCCCCAACTCTTCTCCTTGGGGTTCACCAGTCCTTTTCACCAAGAATGCAGATGGTTCCATTAGTCTTTTTTGTGGATTACCGTCCGTTGAATCATCTCATGATGAAGAATATGTATCATTTTACTAGAATTAAAAACCAATTTGATCAGCTACAAGGAGTTAATGTGTTTTCATAGATTGATTTTTGTTCATCCTATCATCAGTTTTGTATCAAGACATCATAGATAACATTCACTAAATTCATTATCATTTATGATCTATAAGAGTACCTGGTTATTCTGTTCGGACTCACGAATGCACCTGCGGTTTTCATGCATCTAATGAATCATGTTTTCCTTCAATATATGGATTCATTTTTGGTATTAATTGTTGATGATATATTGGTGTATTAATTATCTATACACAACCATGAAACTCATATTGATATCATGGTGCATACACTAATAGATCATCATCTCTATTATAAGCTCATTAAATTCAACTTTTGGATCAACAATTTCCACTTCCTCAGTCATATCATCTTGGATTCATGTGTTTCAGTAGACTTAGAGAAATAGTGAGCTACAGTTTCTAGGGATAATACCAATATCTATTCGGCATCCTATGTTTCATTTATCTTTCATTATATTCAAAATGTTTCATCCAAGATTTTTTAGGCTTTGTAGAGCTAATTACGGTCTTGTCAAAGAAGTGTGTGAAATTATTTTGGTCAGAAGCTCATAAATCATCCTTTCAAGAGTTAAATGGAGGATTGAATTTAGTTACAATACCAATTATTATAGATATAGTAAGGTTCTACATGATATAATATGATGCATCAAGTATTGGTCTTGGATCAATTCAGATTTAGGAAGAGAAAGTCATTGTGTACGGGTCTTGTCAGTTGAGGCCCCACCAGAGAAATTACCCGACAATAGACCTTGAGACTTTTTTGTTGCTTATGCCTTATGTAGTTTTATACATTACCTAATATGAGAGAGTTTCTTGGTATTCACTGATCACAAAAGCATCCAATACATCTTCGGATAGTGGGATCTAAATCTCAAGAAGTGTTGGTGGGTTGAGTACCAAAATTAATATGCTTTCAATCTCACCTATAGGCATCAAAAGAGAAATTTTGTGGTTGATGTGATGAGCTAAAAGTCCTATACACAGGAGGTTCATGAATCCGTTGTAGAATAGTAAATTAGGTCCTTATTCTTAGATATTCACATTTTGGTTCATAAGAACCATGTTTATAATATCCACTCAGCCTTAAAATTGACATATACTCTTGTAGAATTGGTGGGTATGAAATATCTATATGATCATGAAGGCCATGTCCTGAGGAAAATCCTTTTAGATGATGATACCTATTTAGTTTGGACCATGGATGGGGATGATAAATTATATTTCCATGGGTGTGTATGGGTTCATGTAGACATCATTGAGGATATGATGCAGGAATTCCATGCCTTATCATGGGTGGTTCACCCTGGTGTCATCAAAAATTAATCAAGATCTCTGGCACTAGTATTGGTGGCCTGGTATGAAAAATGAGATTTCTAGATTAATCACTATGTGTTCCAAATATCAATAGGTGAAGTTAGAACATCAGAACCCTATAGTAATTTTACATCTTATTTCCATTCCAATGTGAACATGGGAAATTATTTTGAAATTTTTTTTGACTGGTTTACCCAAATCACCTCATGGAAATGATACAGTGTGATTTATAGTTGACCATATAAAAATGGTCTCACACTTGCTACATATTTAAGATACCATCATGTCAGATGGTCTAGGATGTTTGTACACTAGAGAGGTTTTAAATCTTCATGGAGCTCCTCGTTCTATCTTATTTAAAAAGGATTCTCATTTCACTTCATAGTTCTTGTAGGCGTTACAAAAGGCCTTATGTATGTAGGTACATCTAAGACCATCCTATAACCCCTAGAAAAATGGATAGGTGTAGAATACTATCAAGGTACTATTGTATATGCTCCATGCATGTGTCATTGACATTGATGGATCTAGAGAGAAACCCATTCCTCTAATCATGTTTTCTTATAATAATAGATTTCAGACTACTATTTAGATGGATCCCTATGAGGACTTATATATTTGGCCTTTACACTCACTTGTGTTCTCACTTGAGGTTGGGGAAGTAGTTTTTCTTAGACCACATCTCGTGTAGGAGACTATAGATTAGGTCTAGCTGATCAAGAAGCGCATGTTGACAATATAGTCCAAACAACAGTCGTATGCCAAAGGATATTAGTGGCCTCTTGATTTAAAATTAATTGAATGGGTATTCTTATGGGTTATTCTCAGGTTAGGGAATAGACATATTTTGAATCAGGGTAATTTCTTGTTGAGCTTCATCGGTCACATTGAGGTTGTGAAGCAGATCAGACCAGTGGCTTACTAGTTCGAACATCTATAGAGATACTAGTCTATGAATTATTTCTTTCATGTTTCTCATGTTTTCCAATACTATCTAGACCCAAATACATATTTCATCTTGATGACTTAAAATTGTATATGGATTCTTCCTTCAAGGATTATCCAGTGCATATAGTGGATTGGAGTGTGAAGACACTTCGAGGAAGGTATATTCCTCTGGTATGGGTACTATAGAAACACAGTCAATTACAAGCTAAGCCCTAGGAGTTAGAATCTGATATATTTTCTCAATGTCCATAACTCTTTGCTGAAAATACCTCTTTACCCTCATAAGGCCACCTCAGGGATGAGTGACATTAAGGAGGGGAGGTTGTAACAACCATTATTTTCAAAGAAGGTACATATAATTAGTTTTTTCAATTTAAATCATTTACTTAGTCATGGTCAATGTTTAATACATCATATGGTAGATCTGAGGACAATTTGGGACTTTTTTAGAGTATGATGTTCATGAAATATAAGCTACCGAATGGGATGCATGGTTATTTTCAACCGTGTAGCCTGGGATGCTTTATTTGTATAAAAACTTGTAGTTTTAGATAGGGGAACATGTTGTCCAGATGGTTTAACATTAACATTTTAAACTAAGGGATATGGCCATGTGACATATACTAGTTTTCATAAAGATTCTCACCACATAAATTGTGCATATTTTTACTAACCATGAGTCTAATGTGTGGGATTGATATTTCTGCGGTAAATTTACCATTTTCCCCAATTTAAGTTTGAATTATTTTTTTCATTTTCCGTCTTCCTCTACAATCCAGTAGTGGATTTCCTCTCCCAGTAAGCTCAAGAATCTCCTCATGCTAGGATTTTATGTATAACTCTCATTCACTATCAATTTGTTGATAAATTGAAACCCTTTGATCCATCTCAGTAAACTACCCTAGACACTCAACTCCTCTCAAGGTTTATCTTTACAATGATTTTGCTATTTAGATATAATATATTTTTACTTATTTTCATGGAATTGGACTATTTCTCAAATATCTTACAACCTACTCTGAATATGAGGTTGATATTGAGTGAGGAGTCATATACAACACTATGTTGGGTGGTAACACAGATTTATATTTGAGTTTTGGTCATCTAATAATTATGGCATCATGTCATATGTCGGCCTTTTCCAAGAATCCCAACTATATTGATTCCCTCATATAAAATGGACTATTTCGTCCTATTATACACTCATAGATCCTTTTTTGTAGTTTAGAGGTTTTATACACCATATATGGTATCCACATGGATGTGCAAGTAGAATAGTCCATTATGTCTAATTGGTTCAAATTTCCCAATACACTTTTTAGCTCTCAGATTTGATTTTAAATGAAATTATCCTTGATTCATGTGTTTTAAATGTGAACTAAGGAACCTATTAGGTTCTTGGTCCTCTTATTGTTGTAATATTCCAAGTGAGAAACCAACATAATGAACATTTCATCTTATAAATGACCAATGAGCCTTATGTATTATGTGTCCATGTCATATTGAATTTAATGAATTGGTTTGGTTGAATGGATTGTATCAGATGGATTTTTATAGATGTAGGAATCCTTTAAATTAACTGACCATGACACCTTCCAATTGAAACATGATACTTATGACTAGTTTTCCACGTTTTAAAGAAATGTAATTCATTAACGGGATTTGTCTTTAATAATGGTAATCATAATAGGTCTTTGCTTCATGTATTGAATTATATATACATATATATGTCTATGCATTTGATAATAATATATTTAAATGGATATATAGACTTTTCCTTATGTATTTATTTATAAATGGATATTCATCTCATATATATATGTGGTGGGTGGAAAATGAAATGGATTGGAGGTAATGCAACATTCGTGTTGTAATTATAATGCACCTTTATAGAGGCTGTGATATGATAGTAAGGGGTGATGAGCCAGGTGGGAAATCACACTCCCTTACATCAAGTACTCAATATGGAATCTCACACTTGTGGTATTTTATGGATGTTGGGTTGAGGTACCACGATCTATGATTTAATTGTTTCCATACAATAAAACATGTCATCCCAAGTATTGTATCATGAAATCTCTAAATAAATTAGGATGTTGGGCATGTAACATATTTCATGAGCATATATGTTTGTTAGACAAGTGAGGGATGTCTGAGTTACACCCTAGTCTAGTACAACACTAGTATTCAAGGTATACATCCATTAAGAGTCTACACTCACATGGTTCATATAGGTGGATGCATTGTATAACTATAATATATATATATTACTACTATATATATAGTACATGTTCAGACACTCTATCCAACCAAGAGATGGGGTAGGTAGACTCACAAGGTGTCTAATAAGAACCAGGGTGGGGTGGTAACTTATTTCAGTATTGTTTTACTTTATGCGTATACCTACACATAGTTTAATTATGAAAACCACTCGGATTACATGTTAACACTGTTGGTGGGGGACTACAATGATATTTATCTCACAACCTACTCAATAAGGCTTTGGTGACAAAAAAGACTATCTACCTATTGGTATTTATTAGAGAAAATACCCAGCTACATGTTGTTGAAATTCTTACCTAGGTGGAGATTAAGAGAAGAGGATTGGGCATATGCTTGAGATTATTATGGAGTTGTTTCTGTCTATTTGTGTTTTTTTCATTTTGTGCAATTGTTTAAAATTCATGTATCTAATTGTTTCTTTTTTATTATAGTACTCCATGAATCATGTATTAGTAACTACCTTATAGGATTTGTAGAATTATCAGTGGATCTGTTTATTATCTTCTGTTGCTTACATGTTTAGTTATCTATTTATTTTTCCATTATTTATTGATTTTGCCTATTGATATTATGCTTCCACTATTTATCTCATTTGTTTTTATCCACTATGCTACTTTTACATGAGGGTATAGTCTCCCCCATTGTACCACTTTTACACTCGTGCTGCTAGTCAGCAACCTCTGACATATGGAGAGGTGTTCATGATGCATTGTGACCCACCATCTTGGGGCACGAGTTATGTGGATCTCGTATTATGATGTAAAAAAATTAAATATAACCTTATTAAAATTTCAATAACTAGTGTTATAATAAAAAATAGTATAAAAACAGTTCTGAAAAGTAGTGATAATCCAAATAAAAACAGTCATGGAATTCAATTGTAATTTTAGACATGATATAGATCATTTCTTAATTTGATGTCTTCAATTGAAATTTAGATAATATTCTTATATTTTATGATGATCCAAACTTTGCATACATATATATTACATATCTTTAGATGAATATTCATTACATTACACAAAGACATGCCTTAGGATCGTAAATGCACAGTGTCATTGCACTGATGGAAATAAAGTAAATTGGATCATAAAATATATAAATAACCTCTCACAAATTCAACATAACACGAAAACATTTTGAAATATCATACCTTTAACATTTCTTCATATCCTGGGGAATGAAAACATAAGAAAATGGTGATCTTGAATTCATTGTAATGATAAAAAAGGGAGATATAGATTATTACATACGAATAAAATTAGTATAAGGTAATAATAACATGAAAAAAATAATTGAAATGTATACCTTATATATCAAATAACATAATATTGAGTCATTGAATAAATCATGTTTGTTAATAATATATGAATCACAATCGAACATGATCCATGAGAGAATAACATTAGTATAACACGTATAAATTTGTCATATATATTAGTATATGAAATCATTTCCTTAGTAGTCACAGATCATTTCCAATACTATTATAGTAGAATTGTTTCACTCCCCAAACCACCATATTACTCATGGTTTACTCTCAAGACTATCACAGTTGAAATGGTTCACTCCTCATACCATTCTAGTTTTCAATATTCTCTCTCGAGATTATCATACTGGAATGGGTTTACTCCCTAAATCATTTTGGTAGTTATGGTTCACTACTAGTACTATCATATTAGAATGGGTTTCCCACTATACCATCATATTTTTCAATTTTCACTCCCAAGAATATCATTATGGACATAGTCCCTTACAGAACTGGGTTCACTCACAATACCAGTCTTATTTGTCTCATGAGATATTAATCCATTCACAATAAATTGGAGGGAAATATAGGTCTCACCCATCACATAAACATAATCCAACATATGTGTACCAAAATCATAGAAAATTCATTCATCATTGTAGAAATATTTAAAATAAATGAATTTCATAAAAATTTCATCAAAGTATAACCTGTGGAAAAGGGATCGAATCACATTCGTATCTTTTCATCATAATCACAAACCATCTGGGAACAAAATAAGAATGGTATCCATGGATCATATCCTAATTAACTATTATGTATCATAAAATAGTGTAATCATAAATGGAAAAATAATTTTTAAATAACACTTGGATTATTTATTAAGGAATAAATCTTTTCCATTTTGAAATCACTTCAATTTTATAAAAACATTATAACTTATTAATGAAATTATTTTCATTGAAATTATATTGAATTCATGTAATTATTTCTTTATAAATATTAGCTGTCAAGATGGTTGTAAATTATTCTCATTCCATATAATAATATCCCTTCCATATTTTTTATGGAAAAGTCAGAGAGTAATTTTTTTGGAAAGTGATAAAATATTTATTTCAAACCATTTTGTATGAATTAAAATATGGGTAAAAATGATTTAAATTTTTTTTTAGGATAATATAAGAAACCTTTTCGAAAAAAATTATTGAAACATGTATATATAAGAGAAATATTCCCCAATAATGACTTAAAAATAATTTATCATGAATAAAAATGAGATTTTGAAATAAACCCTTACATATTTGGTAGCTTTTGAATCATAATTCCCATGAAATAATTAACATTATATGGATATTAAGATCCCATAATTTTAATTATAATGTCCATAAAAAATTAATGGGATATATATTCAAAAAAAGTAAATAGGTAGGGTATTAGGAATTTGTCCCATATATATCTAAAAGTGAACAAAATCTCGTACCTTAGGTCATAACTCCTTGGATTGTTCTTAAACCTACTATATTATAAATTTAAATAATTTAAAATATATAAAAAAATAATTCCCAATATTATTAAAAAATATTTATCCCTAATATTTATCCAAAAATTCATCCATAATTATATAGATAGGAAATTAATTACGCAGTTCGTTGAAAAGGTAGGTTGTACATATAAATGAATGAAATATTCACATTTTATAGGATAGAACAACAAAAAGATAAAATATAATTCTAATTTAATGGAATTTTATTATATCATTTGTATCATATATATTCATCATATCCATCCCTCTTATCATCCAAGTAAAATATATTCTAAAAATGAATCACATGGCTTCAATGAGATGGTATTCCATACATATGCATGAGTTACGTTGTTGTTTTCCTATAATTTGGAAGGTATAATTTTTGATATTATATTTTCATTCCAAAAGAAATTATTTCAGAAATATAATATATAACCATTCAATCCATCTTAGTAACCATCCATGAAACATAGTGATATAAAAAGAGTCTTATCATTTTGTGGATACGTTCAGTCGAGTGTACGTGCGAGTGATACGTTCGCTTATTTTTTATGTGGAAAGGGGTTTTCAGTAGTGTTTTCATAATCATAATAAATTTATATAATATTATGTATACTAATGTTATTATTTTATTATGAATGTTATATATGTTATATAGATAAATAGGAGTTGAAAAAGAAAGTGATTGGTAAGGGAGATTACCTCTTCTTTGAGATAATTCCACTATATATTCTTTTAAGGGTTCTATGGTGGGTATTTTTAGAATAACATAACCTAGGGAATGTATTATGAATTTTTAGAAGATAATTTTTAATGGTATAGTGGATATAGAATTCCCAATTTTGTTTAAATATGTGAGTGTGGAGGGTTACTTTTATAATATAGGTGAGAGACACATTTGGAATTTTCCAAAAATATTAATTTTATATATGACTATTATATAGATAAGGAATGAAAATGGAATATTGATGAATTTTGAATTACATTTGAGACCATATATTATCATTTTTTCCTTATTTAATATATTTAGTAATTTTAATGAATTTTATAATATGTTATTTTCATATAATGTTTTTATATTAAATTTTGACCATATACAATACATTGAATTTAATAAATTCATGAAAATGATAAATATTTGAATAAAAAGACTTAATATATCCCTATAATATCATTTTAGTCAAAAAAATTTATTTATCCCTTAAATTATCTTAAATTATAATACTTGTGGTATTGTTAGTAACATTTTTTTTAATTTTCCCACTGATTTTATAATTACTGTGCTAATGTTTTGTAATCATTTAACCTAATTATATTTTTACTATAAAATAAAAATAAATTTACATTATGAAGATAAGTAACTTATATTTGAAAATAATATTTATATTCTTAGGTATTTACTAAATAAATATTTTTTAAAATATTAGTATTTTTAGAAACATGAGTGTGAAATGTATGACTTTCCATGAAGTAAAATACTCTAGAAGTCATAATCCCATCCAAATGGACAAAAATGGGCAAATAACCATAAATGTATTTATTATTGAACAAATTAATGAATTAAATAAAATTTATGTAAGGTTTTGGGTCATTTGACAGTATATATCATTTTATTTGTGGCCAAAATTACCCAATTTACCCTTTAACTTGGTAAAAATTTACAATGGTTATTATTCATAATGACCATAAATAAAATGGGAATATTTAATAAATTTTTATATCCTGATTCCAAATATGTAATACATTTTTAAAAATTGGAACAAAAAAGTGATTTAAATTATTTTAAAATATAATCATAACAACACGATAACAAATATTTTTTTTAAAAAAATTGTCCTTTTTAGATGTAAAGTGTTTTTATGCAAAATTAAATTATAAAATCCAATAAAAAATAAATTATATTTATTTGAAATCAAAATTAACTAATTAAATTTTTATACTAATCCAAAATATAATTTTACTTTGTAAGTAATTTATTATAAAAATTCTTCTTTCAATAAAAATCAATATTTTCACTATTCATTGAAAAAATGATCTTTTTATAAAATTATAAAAAATCAAAAAAAATTGAAATGATTATTTTAAATATTAAAATAATTTCTTAAAATTATTGTTTTTAATATTAAAAAATTAGTTTTAGAATAATTAAAAAAAATATCACAAAAATCTTTCTAGAAAAATATTGTTTTCAAGCATAAAATTGGACTTATTCTTATCTATTGTTTAGAAAACACACGACATGAATTTAAAATTTTTAAATAATATAAAATATATAAATTTCATTAAAATAACTATCCAAATGTGAATCATTTAATATATTGAGGGTAAACACGTTTCTGTGAATAAAAATTGTGTTTTCCAAAAAAAGATTTATTTTATTTCCAAATAGTTGTAATTTTCATTTGTAATTAATTTCTCATAAAAGAATTTATTTTATATACATGTGTTCACCATATATTTTTAAATTTATATAATTTTATTCAAACCATCAATTCTAATATCCTGTTTATCACTATTTGATTAAATAATATCATTTTAGTAGTATTAGGTATTTTATTTAAACACAGTGTAGTGTGTATCTCAAGTTTGACTCATTATTGTATTTAATTAAATATAAAAATAGTGTTTTATGTAAAAATAATTATTGAAGAATTAGATTTATTTGAAAAAATTCCTCAAAATTTCAGGGTGTTACATTCTACCCCCTGTTAAAATTAATTTTGACCATGAAATTTATCACTTTAGTACCCATAACCGATGATTATTTTGTATCATTACATCCTTATTCTTTCACATAGCCTCCTCAAGAATAGGGTTTTATTATAAGAACTTACTGGATTAGTGGTCTAGTTTCTTCCAAAATTCTATGGTTGATCGAGATTCATAACATATTTATCCTTATACAAACATTCTTTCCCTAATGGTATAACCTCAGAGTTCAGTATACATGATGGATTTTGAATATAAATCCTTAGATAATATAAATATAACTAATCATGAACCTATGAAATATTCATTAGAATCACCATGAAATAAGATATGATCCAACATTGATCAATAATTTCAATGGGACATATATACCTAGGGAATATTTTTCCCTTCATTCTTCCATGGATAAATTTGACAAAATAAATTCTCACCAATATCAAATTATATTTTGTGTCAATGATTATTTGAATAATTTTTTCAACATTTTTTTTGTTAAGGAATATATCTAACCTTCTCTTTAATTTCATTAACTACCTCAGGTCCCCATTTCATTTTTCCAGTAGAATTGTTCAAGTACATTCAGGTTCTCTACATTATCCCATTAAAGGATTCATAAGGTATTGAGTCCCAAGCTTCACATGCATGGATATTAAATCATTGTAGATGAATACTCAGTAAATTACAAAGATATGTTTCCGAAGAAAATAATAGTTTAGTGTATTTGGAAAATGGAAACAATATTCTATTTTGGTGAATGATCTTCAATATATCCCTTAAAGACATCCACCATTATTAATTCTACCTAATACCTTTCTTCATAATATGGGGAAAAGAATCATAAGAAAAGGGTGATCTCATATTCTCAATAAGGTAAATATAGTAAACGTGTAATCCAAACCTCATTAAAAGTGTGTGGAACATGAGAATAACAATTGAAGATCATACCATTCATATTAGAGATCATAATATATATTGGTAGTTTATAATACATGAATCATAAGAAAATAAAGAACATATGTAATTAAATAATAACATACGAATTAAACATGGAATTGTGGTAGTCACATAAGTATATATAATTATTTCCATAATAGACAAGGAATTACTTCCAAGAACATCTTCTTAGTATGGGTTTCCTCTACATACCATCTCGGTAGTCATGGTTCACTCTCATAGCCATATTGGAAGCATGATTTCACTCCACGTACCATCTTGGTTGTCATGGTTCACTCCAAAGGAAATCTTAGTAGTCATGTTTCATTATCATTACTATCATGGTCTATCTCATGAGCTATAAATTTTTACCTAATGTATTGGAGGGAGATATAGGTCCAACCCATTTCATAGTGAAATAATACATAAATGTGTCAAAAATCATAAACAATCTTATCATAACGCATGAAATGATATGGTTATCATAAACATGTACTCATATCATAACCTATTGAAAAAATATAGGTGTCATAATCATTTAATCAAATGCATGGCCCATGAAAGAGAAATGTATTTTATAATTATACTACACATGAGAGGGAAATATGCTTCATAAATACCATTATATTAATGATAACCCATTCATAGAAAGAATACGAATTTAGCCATTAGATCATTTATTATAAATGCATAAGGAACATCAATGAATATCATCTTAGATCGACATTTATTTTGAAATATCATTCAAAAACATTTTTGAGTAAAATATCATTTCTACTTTGAAAAATTATTCTAAATACATAAAACCATTTATAATACATTTTCTTAGATTATTCCTAAAAATGAATTATAATTGTAATCATTTTGAAAAAAACCTTAAAACATATAAAATATGCTTCAAAATATTTTTAAAACCTCTCTCTTTGAAAATAGTTTTAAATTTTATGATGAAGTACTTCAAATGTTTTGATAACCATTTCATTTAAAATACATTGTATATGTAAAAATAAAGAATGGAAATGTTTTGAAATCTATTTCATTGAAAATAATTTTAAAACATATAATGAATGCATAAAATTTTAAAAATATTTCATTGAAAATACATTGGGAACATAACAATGTGTTTTTAAAACATTGTGAAAACCATTTTCCCTGAAAACTTATAAAAGGATCATAAAAATGTTTTGGAAATCATTTTACTTTAAAATATCATTTAAAAAAATTCTTTTAAAAATTATCTTTTGAACATGAAAATAAAACACCAAAGGATTGACAGTTGATAAATCTGTAAATTTCATGTGAGGTAAAAATAACATTCATTTTCATGGAAAAAAAGTTACATAAAATGCCTCTTTTAGAAAGAAACAATGATATCCCATTGAAAATATTGTTAAAATAAAAAAGGGTAATAATTTATTTTAATGAACATAGTATATTAGAATAATATTCTTTGAAATATATTTAGAAAACATGGTTTTAATAGAACATTGATTTTCGACCAAAGAGAGGGTAAAGTTAGGCTTTCTTAAAAAACACATTCTTAAAACTATTATGGACCAAATTGTTGAATAAAGGGTAAAAATATATGAAAAAATCTTGAATAACAAAATTATTATAAAATTTATTAATTTTATTGAGATATAGATCATAAAATTACATTAAAGGAAGAAAAAACATAAACATTCTCCAAAAGCGACGACATTGTTTCAATAAACTATATTAAAATAGTAACTTGGGATAATAATCACTATATAATAGAAGGAAATTTCAAGAAACATGAAATATCATGTAAAAAACTAAATTCATTATATAACATTTAAAATGGAATTATATACACCTCAAAATATAATTTATCTGTATAACAAAACATGAGTCTCAAAGAAGGAAAATTGAGACAAAACTATTTCACTGATTTGGTAACATATGAAACTTAATGCCCATAGAAAATATCATTAAATCTATATTTGAATAAGCATAAATTTAGGTATCATATAAATATAATACAATCATGGTTATTACATACACCACACAATAGAAAAGTGTGGCAAACATAGAATTTATCTCAAAAAAATATAAATTGAGATGAAATCCCCTTACCGTGTGTCTTGAATCTCATCGCACTCGTTAAAAACACATGTATAATAAATATAAATTTATTATAAATATTTTACTGAACCATATTATAATATCTAATACAATATATTTTTTATAGTAAATATATATTACCCTATTTTTAACAATCTTATGTTAAGGATTCACTTCGTGTAATATTTGATTTATTTTTCGCATGTGTCTTAATTTGTTATATATTTGGTAATTGTACATTATATCATGTTTTATAGAGCATAAATATTGATATAAATTTCGTTTAAATTTATTATATTTTGATTATAATAATATGTGTAATATATAAGTGATAAATTGAATACACCATTCCTAGAGAAGGTAGCTCGTATGTACGCATGAATGTTATTTCTGTTTAATTGTCTCGTTGAATGAAAATAGAGTAAAAGAATTATATTTGTATATATATAATTATTAAATTATATTTATTATATCATATATGTAATATTTATTTAATAAAACCATCCTTAATATAATCTATGTACTATATCAACAAATCATATCTATTTGAGGGGGCGGTAGTCCACACATCTTCAAACGAAATTATCGTATTTACACAAAGTCGAAATCATAAAGGTAAATTATAAATAAAGATTAAAATAGAATAAATAATTTTTAAATATAATATATATCATATATAATAATAGTTTTTATTGTAATATCCACCATGATAGGGGTAATGGAAATATGAACAATCATCGTTTTGTGAGGCAGTAGTTCGTCGTACCGAGAAACCTAATGTTCATTACGCATTAGATGGAGGTGTATATAAGTGTAGGTTGAAACATTTACATAATATAATCCAAGTTAATTTGGATAATTTATATATATATATATATATTAATTTAATTTCTAGAGTTTTGGGGGTGTAGAAAGAAAATAATACAAAGGACTTGAGGGAAGATGTCATCACTTAATTTGGTAACTCTTTTTGGATTCTACAAAAATACATCCTTGGATTTCATTCTACCCAAAAAATCCTTATATAATTAATGGATGTATTTTGAGGAATTTATTGGGTACATATTTTCCAAACCATGGTGTTTTTAGAGTTGTGAGTATGTGGGAGAGTTGGTGGCCTTTTATAGGGATGAGAAAGGACTCACATTGAATTTTGGAAATCAAGTTTGGTGTACACATGTTTATAACTAAACAAAGTCATACCTTACCAACCTAAATCAATAATTGATGTTTAATGGCCAAAATATTTCCGAAAATTGGGTTTTGGATATGTTTATAGGTAATTTGGGCCCCTAAGATTAAGGTTAATATCTTAATTAAGATTTATTTGACATTAATTGTTGTGATTAATTTAAATAACTTTTAATAATAATTTTGGGCAAAAATTAAGTTGATATTATTTGAATCAAAATGTTATAATGATTACAATGTATTAGTCAGATTTTTTATTTTGAATCTCTATTGGAAAAATTATGATTAATGATAACCCCACAGATGTGATGAAATGATGAGTCTTTAAAGTAGAAAGATGTTAAAAAGTTTTTAAAATTTATATAATCAATTTCAATGTGAAATTAATTATTTTTAAATAAATATTATTAATAGATTTATAATTAATCTACTATGACATTAAAACTAATTTAAAATATAATTTATCATTAATAAATATTTAAACTAAAAGGGAGTTTTTAACCTAAAAACTATATTTTTCATTATTCATCAAAAAAAGGTGTTTCTCATAAATATATAAAAAAAATTACCCTGTTACAATTTGGGAATTATAAATTCAAAAATAATTTTTATGTTTATAATATTAATTTTCTAAATGTGTCTAAAATTAATTTTATTATTAATAGTGGTTCATTCGAGAAAATTGTATTCTCAAACATAGAAGGACATTTCAAAATATTATAGCTTTCGTTAACAATATGTTTTATTTCTGTAAAACTATTATAAAAAATATTTGAAAAATATTTATTAATATTCATAAAAATGTGTTTAATGGATAGATTATAATCATGTCATTTAAAAAATTATAAAAAAATAATGCTTTGCCAAAACTCAGTTTTGCGTGTAACGTACGCCACATTAGTGTTAAAGGTAGTGCAATCCAATTCGGTATTGCATGTAACACATGCCATGTTGGTGTCCTGTGAAAGGAATGTTTGACTTCGGTTTTAATATATATATATACATATGTATGTATGTATGTATGAATGTATGTATGTATGTATGTATGTATGTATGTATGAATGTATGTATGTATGTATGTATGTATGTATGTATGTATGTATGTATGTATGTATGTATGTATGTATGTATGTATGTATGTATGTATGTATCAATGAATGAATGTATAACTATTTTTTGTGTCATGTGAAATGAAAAATATCAATAAGATAAATAAATTTAAAAAAATATAACTAAATCATAGGGAGTTACATTAAACCCCCATTAAATTTATTTATACCTCGAAATTCATTGGGGTTATAAATTATTATTATGTGAAACATTCATTCATCGAAACCCACATTGTATAAATTAATTCTAAAACATCCCTTAAAATGTGAAATTTGGAACCATAACTTTTACCTAAAGTAACATATTACTAGGTTTCCACATAAAAGAACATAGGTTTGGAGTAAAGATTGGAAATGGAGGAAAAACATAAATATTTATAGGGATTGTGTGAGGTCATCAGTCACAAACTTTTCAATTATCAAAGAAATATTGAGGGCCTCAAAATAATAAATTTTGTATGATTTATAAGGCCATTAGTTCATCACAAATTAAGGCACTCAGAAATCACATTTTCATTTATCATTATCCTAACATTGAGTAATTATTTTATTGAAAATAATATAAGGAATTATATATAATTGATATATTTCTATAAAAATTTATTAATTAGTTTCTCTTTTATAAATTTATAATTCATTGATAACTTCATGTAATTGACATCCAGAAATTAACATTGATTCATAACGTCCTAAAATAAAATTTTAGCATACTATATAGCCTGTAAAAGAAAGAAATGAGAAACTATTTATCTAAAAATGTTCCTTAAAATCAACATGGTTAATACAATAATCTCTTAAAATAAAAATTGAAACTATAGTTTCATCATAAATAATTATTCATTGATATTATTTATACATTAACCATCACATCTCCTAGGCTAGTGGTAGGCATGAAACCCTTAATGTCCTTCAGTCATGGGATCAAGACCCATTGCCTTTCCAGGCAAGATTAGTTTTCACCAAAGAAACATTATTTACTTTTCTAAAACAACACTAAAATAATTTAGAAAAATATGATATACATACTTGTAATAATTTTAATTACTAAATTTCTTGTTAACCATGGATTTCAATAAAAACTCAGTGCATAAAGAATTCCTCAGAAGATTAACTAAAATTTTTCAGGAATGGTCAACTTTATAACCCTTCTGAATGATGAAAATACAAACCCATAGAAACAAAGATACTAAATAATCTCATCATAGATCCCCAATATAACCAAAATAATCTTTTGTTTTTTACATTCCAATAATTAGAATACCCTTGGGGTAAATTCACTTGGAACATCGAAACAACCTAAATTACTATTAATCCTTTTAAAAAACATGCATGCTTCCTTATTCCATAGATTAATGGATATATTATATAAATCAAAGAAGTTGTAACTTCATCCATGATAGCATTTAAGACTTTTTAAAATTTCCTTAATTAGTTCCAATGTATTCAGTACCATCCAATTTACATATTCATAATAGAATTATCTTATCATAAAGAAAATATTAATGGTTTCCTTACATTTTCAAATATCAACTATTCTGTTAATCACTTTACTAGTCTATCAAGAATATTCCACAAAAACATGTAAATACTGATAAAAACATAATTTGAACAATCCTTAAATATTTCATCATTCATATAACATAATGTTTTACTCCAAACACATACAAACTTTGATTATTCTGCTGTATACTTATTCCATTAACAAGGTTACCTCATCCTATTACACATTACCTCTTTCCTATATCATTTAATATATATTCACTTCATTACAAAAAAAGTAACCATTACTCACACTACCTTGATGGTTCCCTTTTCGATGTTTTATCTTGGTATATTGAGTTGCATAATGACTGTTTACTCTACACTTAATATAATTAACCTTCGATGATTCCTTAGGGAGGGAAAGTCTCTCATCCATTTTGTTAACTAAAATATTTATTTTCCCCCTGTAGTTACTTTCTTTGTGTACTTATTACACATAGTTAAAACATCTTATTTTCTATATAATACATTGTTATAGCTGATTCATTCCACTTTATTGACTCAAATGAAACTGAATATTATTTCTTACATGGTATCCATTACCTGAAACATAGAGAGATCCTTATTTCTCTTCCATGGTGATTTTGAGAGATTTTTATAGTACATGTTTCTAATCATGTTATGTGAAAAATGATTAGGAATGATCACAATATATTTCTGTACATTGTTTAATCACTTGACTACTCATCATAAAATCATCCATGACATCCTACATTAATCTCGTTCGTTCTGGTTCACACCATTGACTAAAACAAAAACCATGGTGTGGGAATTACTTATCGTATTAGAAGACCACATATTAATGAAAATAATTACATATATGATGTATAAATCATGAAACCTTACTTATTCTATGAAACCATAGATTAATCATTGGTTATTCATCACCAACTTATATGTAAATCCTTCCTGGTCGTTCATCAAGAGTTTGTGAATTCCCAACGAAAATCCCTTGGGACTGTCAGACTAGGTGTGCAGCAAGGCCATTTTTTGTTCCAGATTACGTTAAGTCATGACTGAAACATCTTGTTAGTGTTTTTACCTCTAGGGAAATATGTTCTAGATCCACATACACCTGGAGTATCCATACATAGTTTTATTTCTAGGAAACCACTCACTATATATTTTTACAAAATTCTCATACATTTCCTAACCATTGAATCATCCTATATATATCCTTAGAGACATACCTATACATATCAATAGAAATTTACCTACAAATATGGAAAAAGAATTATCATCCTAGTTTCTAATGGTTGATTAAACCTTTCCTTAGATTCCAAATATAGAAAAACAGGATTAAAATTCATAGATATTACATCATTTCATATGAATACCATGTACATTATAAAAACACATTTTTAGGACCATAATAGTTTAGTTTCTTTGGAAACATGGAAAAAATAATCTATTCTTGTGAAAGATCTTCAATATCAACCTTAAAGATCTCCTCATTTAGTACATCTACCTAAAACCACTCATCATAACCTCGATAAAGGAAACATAAGAAAGGGGTGAGCTTAGATTCTCATTAAGGTAAATAAAAGAAATGTGTAAGAATAAAATTAATAAAAGGATATAGAACTGGATAATAACATTTGAATATTATACCTACATATTAAAGACCATAATATATATTAGAATTCACTAATTCATGAATTGTAAGGAAATAAAAAACATAATCCATGAGATCATAACATAGGAATAAAACATTAAATTGTGGGAGTCACACTAGTATATGATATGATTTCAATTGTATCCAAGGCATGGCTACCAATACCATATTGGTAGTCATGGTTCACTCTGATGGCCATCTTAGTAGCATGAATTCACTCCTCATTCCATATTTATTGTCATGCTTTACTTTAATGGCCATCATAGTAGTCAATTTTCCTTCCAAAGACCATATTAGTCTATCTCTTGTGATATAAATCGTTACTCAATGCATTGGAGGTAGATGTAGGTCCCACCCTTCTCATAGTGAAATCATAAATAAATGTTCAAAAGAATCATAAACAATCATTTCATAACCCATAAAATGAAATATATAACATAATCATGCAATCATATCACAACGTCTGGAAAATGAAAATTCTAATTTTCATTTCATCAAAATCATAACCAACTAAAGAGAAATGAATTTTATAAATATATAACCGGTGATAGAGAAATTGGTTCCATAAAGTCCATGGAATTAATATCAACTCATTTATAAAAATAATAAAAATGGAATCTTTATATCATTTTAAAAAATAGAATGAGTTACATCAACATATGTTATCTTAGATAGAAATTAATTTTGAAATATCTTTGAAAAAAATTTGATGAATAAAATATACTTTCTTCCTTGAAAATTTATTTTTAATAAATAAAACCATTTTGAAGTCATTTCCCAGGAAAATTAATTGGATATTTAAAAAGAATACTTAAAATCATTTTGAAAAAAAAATTCACTGGAACTTATAAAATAACCTACAAAATAAAATAAAAAACTTTTTCAATAAAAAAATTGAAAATTTTTAATGAAATCATTAAGATATTTTTAAAAAACCATTTCTTTTAAAATACATTGAAAACTATTAATGAAATATTGAAAATGTTTTCCAAAATATTTCATTGAATATACCATGAAAACGTCTAATGAAATCTGGAAAATTTTATTAAAAACATTTAATTTAAAATAAATATAAACCATATAAATATGTATTGAATAAAAATTCAAAACAATTTCCCATGAAAATATATAAAATAACCGTGAAAACCTTTTGAAAACTATTTTCCTTGAAGACTTATAAAAGTAGAATAAAAAAGTTTTGAAAAAAATTCAATGAGAATATATTTAGAAAATATTCATCAAAAAAGTATCCTTTAAACATTAAAAAAAGAATCAATGTATTGATGACATATAAATATGTACATGCTGTATGAGGTAAAAATAACATTCCTTTTGCATTTGAAAAAGGTTAAAAAATGACTGATTCAGAAAGTGACAAGTAGAATCCATTAGAATGATTGGTAAAATAAAAAAGGATACAATTTTAATTCAATGATCATAATATATTAATAGAATATTCTAGTAAATATTTTTATAAAACATGGTTTTAAAACAACATAGTTTTTTGGCCGAAGAGAGGGTATTGTGGAGGTTTCTTAAAAAACAGTTTCTAAACTATATTATATACCAAACAGTGGAATAAATGGTACCCATATATAAAAAAACAATAATTACAAAGGATAATAAAAATCCTAAATTTTAATGAGAGATGGATCATAAAATTTCATCAAAGGAAGCATAAACATAAACATTCTCAAAAAGTGATTAGATTGTTTTAATAAACTCTTATAACTTGGTATCATGGTATATTACTCTCCATGCATGAATAGTAAATTAAATTTAAATCAAAATACCCTGAAAAAAATTAAATTCATGATAAATAATTTAAAATGGGGTTTTATACACCTCCAAATACAATTTAGGTGCATAACAAAACATGAGTCTCAATGAAGGAAAATTGTGACAAAAAATGTTTCAATTATTTGGTAACTTTTGAAACATAATCCCCATTAAAGAAAGATAATAAAATAGATACTTGAGTACCTATAAATTTATTTATATGATACATCTCATAAAATCATGGGTAGTACATTCACCAATCAAAAGGAAAGTGTAACAAATATAGCATGTATCTGACAGAAATAAAAATTGAGATGAAATCCACTTACCCTACGTCTACTATCATCATACTAATTCAAATTATATATATAATAAATATTAATTTATTATAAATATTTTACATAACCAAATTCTTATATATACTACCATATATGGTTTGGTTACAATCTTATATTACCCTCTTGTAAACAATCATGTGTTAAGGTTTCACTTCGGGTAATATTCGCATTATTCTTCACATGTGTCATAATTTGTAATAACTTTGGTAATTATACATTTTATCATGATATAAATAATTTAAAACATGATTAAATATAATTTATATAAATTATATGGGTATTATAATAATCTATATAATGTATAATTATGAAACAGAATACACTGTTCACAGACACAATATGTTGTACATACACAAGATTGATACTCCTATTTAATTGTCATGTTGAAAGATAAAATTTAAAAGACATATATATATAATTATTAACATATAATTATGATATCATATATATCATATATATTCACTAAAATATAAATAAAATTCATGTAGTGTAATAATGAAGCGTATCGCTTTGAGGGGGTGATAGTCCACACTTCCTCAACTGAATTTTTTGTATTTACATAAAATGGAAAGCATACTGGTATGTTATAAATTAAAATCAAATATGACTAAAGGAATTATAAGTATAATATATATCAAATATAAATATATTTTTCATCATTATGGCCACCATTATAGGTGGTATAGGAAAAATGAACAATCATTGTTTCGTGAGACAGTTGTACATCATACACAAAAATACTATGTTCATTACACATTAGATGGAGGTGTCTCTGAGCGTATGTTGAACCAATTACATAAAAACATATTATATTTAGGATACTGTTTGTTTATATAATCATATAATAAAGAGTGTTTTAGGGTTAAGAGAAGGAAAATAAAATAAAGAACTTCAGAAAAGACGTTGCCTAGGAATTGTGTAAGTACTTTTGGTGTAGAGACCCGAAGCCTGACTTACATGGACATTACATTACATTTGCGGAATACTTAGTACATAACAAAAACACACACACAAGGATCGTAATAGTTTAGTGTCTTTGGAAACTCGGAATATAATCTTCTAATCTTGGTGAAAGATCTTCAACATCTCCCATAAAGATCATCCTTTTTTTTATACCTAAAACATTTCTTTATATCCTGGGGAAAAGAAAACATAATAGGGTGAGCTCAAATGCTCAGTAAGGGTAAACAAAAGAAATATCAATCACATCGTATACACAAGCACATAACTTTGGGAAATCTTAACCTGCAAAAGAGATCATAATTTCATAACATGGGATAAATCATGACAGTGAAATGTAATCACAATAATCATAACTTAAAACATGAAACTTTGTGGTATACACACATAATCAGAGAGAATCATTTCTTGTTAGTCAAGACTCATTTCCAAGACTATCTTAGTGGACAAAGTCCATTTCTGAACCGAGTTACCCTCGTTTCAGTCCTGCTTCACTGAACGGTATAACCTACCGTTCCAGCTCTGTCTATCTCAAGAGATATAAAATCTTTACCCAATGCATTGGAGGGATATATAGGTCCCACCCATCTTATAATGAATCCTTTCTTATGTGTGCCACATAATATTAAATCATACATCATCGCATAACACATTTAACAAAAATGGGATTCTTGAAACATCATGACATCATAAAACAAATCATATAAGGTAAATGACTTCATAAAAATAATTCCCTCACAACATAATCAAATAAATGTAATAATAGGGATAAAAACATAACCCTTTATTATCTTATATGTAAAATAATTTTGATAAAACACTTGAACTCCATTCTTGAGGAAAATATCCTTTCTTCTTCAAAAACACTTTTCTTTTATTAACATGTCATACAATTATAAACTAAAATAAGTTGATAAAAAATAAACTTGAAAACTTGTAAAGGAATCTTCTTGGAAATAATTTTTTAAAAATCCATTCATGCCGTATAAGTTAAAAAAAACATTCTTCGTACTTTTGTCAGAAAAGTCAAAAAGTACCTCGTACGAAAAAAACGACAAAAGATTCCTTTCATATTCTTTACTAAAAACTCACAGAAGAGTAAAATTGGATTTAAACTATTGTAAGTGTATGTAAACAATATTACATATTGAGGGAACATGGATGTGGATGATAAAATACACCCTAGTAAATACCAAAGTATAAACAATCTCGGATAAAAATGAGATTGTGATATTTCCCCTTACCTTAGGTCCGACTTGCTTTGTAAGTGTCTGAACCTCCTGTATAATGATTTAAATCATGTTATTGACTTATTCCAGAATCATATTCATTGTTATTGTATCATATATGGTCCACTTATGACTTTATATTTCCCGTTCTTTTGTAAATTCATGTTAAAGTAGCGTTTTGGGTAAAATCGTCTCATTTGTCATTCGTGTTTTTAACTTGTAATTATTAATATGATTACTTGGATCATGATTACTTATATCCAGAATGTAAAACATGATTTATATATAATATATATTCATAATATATATATATAATATATCAATAAATGGAATGAAATACACCGTTCATGGAGACGGTAGTCCGTACGTACGCATGAACGCTGTTTTCCTTTCCTTATTGTCTTGAATGGAAGTAAGTAGATGACACATATATATATATACATAAATACAGTAGATTTACCATGTCATATATTCCATTATTATTCATTATATATACTTTATAATCATTCTGGAATGGTTAACATTGATAATGAATCTCATCGCGTCGTGGAGACGGTAGTCCGTACGTACGCACGAGCGATGATATCGTTCCCATGGTCGTGGAATTGTGTTTAAGTGTATGTATACTATTTTAGTATCAATATAAATTTATAATAATCATATATAGTTACTCATTACACCATTATACCCATCCTATTAAGGTGGTGGCGGAAAATAGCTTACACCACGGCGTGGAGACGGTATTCCGTACGTACGCACGCGCGGTGATTTCATTTTCCGTAGGATGGATAGATGGTTAATTATATTGGTTTCATATTTATAATAACATATCAGTATATAAGAAATACTTATGTTATTACTTTATCATGAAACAACTAAAGAAGAAGATGTTGAAGAAGAAAGAAATTGAAAAAGATCGGTAATGGATATTACCTCTTTTTGACGCGCCTTCACTTATCCTCCACTTAAAGAACTAAGGATGGTCTTTGAAGAAGACCAGGACCTCTAGGATGATACTAGGGAAGTGGAGAAGAGATTTTGGCAGTGTTTGGCCAAGCTTGAATGCTCAAATTGGTGTGAGGGGGAGAGGTAGGAGGTTCCCTTTTATAAGGGAGGAGAGGGGCATCTTAGGAAAATCTCAAAATATTATTTTATATTAAGGTCAAATTCGGGTTATAATGGTTCCAAATGGTCTTATTTTGAAGATAAAGTGGGGATGGGTCAAACTCCTCTCATCCAATAGGATTTAGACAAGTTTAGGTTATTATTTTAACCTTATCAATTAGATTTAAATCTAAGTTAAATAATTTAACTTTTACCGTGTTTTTTTGTTTTCTTACACTATATGGTTAATAAACTTACTATATCAAGACAAACGAACCCCAAGTTGTTTATTATTAATATATCTATCCTTATCTAAGTAATTTGGCCGAACCTTAGATTTTTAGGAATTAAATAACAATTAATAATATAATATTTGTTTTAAAAACTAATTTATGTCAATTTTGACACTATTTGGTACATGATTTTTATGAAATTTCTAACAGAATGATAAGTTCGAAACAAGTTACTTAAATCAACAATAACATGTCATATTAACCTAGAAAATTATTGTAAGTCATAAAAAGTCTCAAATTACATTTATTTGGGCATTTATAACATCAATTATGTTAATCTTTTCTTAAAAAGGTAATTACAGCATCATCGTTGTGTCATAAATAAATTAAATTATTTAAAGTATAAAAATTACAAATAAAATAACATTATGTATGAAATCGTTTTATCTTTCTAATTAATATTTATATTCGAAATTATATTATGTATATCACTATATTAAAAATGTTTTATTAAACAAACTTTGATTTTAACTCTTTTAACTCTTCTTTGAATTAAATAATAATAAATGTCCTAATCTAATCCAAGTGGGCCTAAATGATAATATTTTACACTTAATGTTGTATTTGGTCGAGATTCACTTTTCCAATAGGATTAGGACATGTGTTAGGGTAATATTAATATCATTTTTACCCTTAATTACCCTATTTACCTTTAACCATGGTAAATAAAAGTAAAAAGTTACTATTCACCAAAAATTATTTTCATCTCATTGAACCACATTTTACTTACTGACATCAACCGTGTCTCTCGGATTTTTGAAATTCCATTCACAGAAGCGGTAAAATTAAGATTTATGAAAAAATTAATTTTTTTAACTACCACTTAGTAGTTTCACTATTCATCAAAAATTGAAGTTTTTCAGAAAAAATGCCAAAATTTCACCCTAAGCTATAATTGATATTCCAAGTTCAAAAATGATTTCTATTTTACAAAATTCCCAACATATAAGTTGCATTAATTAATTTTATAATTAATTTCCGCTGTCACATCAAATAGCGTGTTTTTAAGCGATAATAACTTTCAAAAGATTAACATTTGTTTATGTCTAGTGTAAATGTGAAATTACATACAATGACCAACATTGTTTTGAATTGTAAAAATATATTCTAGATATACTTTAAAACTACTCAAATTAATAATTTATCACTATTAATTATTTCGATTAAAAAAGTTGTTTTTAATTAAAATTTAGTAATTTTCACTATTCATCAGAAAATGAAAGTTATCCGAAAAGTACCAAAATTTCACCCTAAGCTAATTTCAATATTATGAATCCAAAAATTAATTCCATTATGAAAAATAAAATATACAAAATTTCAAAAAGTGGTTATTACTATTCATAACGGCTAGTTTTAATAATATTTTAATAGCATATTGTTGTTTAGTGAAACTCGTTATTGCGTACTACACACGCTATCGAGGAAGGTCACGATTGTGTGTAATGGAATGCAAGTCAAGGATTCGTTTTGTGAAAGATTCTTTTGGTGTAGCGTACAACACAAGACATTAATGAAATTAAAAAAAAATATTTTTCATAAAATTTCGAGGTGTTACATTTGGATTGTCCCAAAAGGTCTCATTGGGTTGCCTTCCACCCAATGGAAAGATTATATGAGTAAGGTATGGATAATGGGAAGTCTATTGGTTATATTTTTTATGAACATAATAGGTTTGATAGATGTGAAGATATGGGAGAGGTTCTAGCCTTTAATAGGGATGAAAAAGGACTCGCATGGAATTTTTTTAAACAATATAGGTGAACACATGTTATTACATAATTAAAGTCGTACCAAACCAATATAAATAAATAATTGATGGTTTATCGATGATGTATTTCCATAAAATTGTTTTTGAACAAGTTTATAGGTCATTTGTGCCCCAAATATTAAGGTTTAGTCCCTATTTATGTTTAATTTTACAATAATCATTGTGATTAATTTTATTCACTTTTACTGAAATTATTGGTCAAAAATTTAGTTGGTATTATCATACTATAAATATTATAATTATTTAAATGGTTTATTTGGGGTTTTTATAATTAAAATCAAATAATTGAAAAAATTATGATTAATACTAATCCTATAGATAGGACAATATTATGTGTCTTTAAAGCCGATAGAAGTTGAAAATATTATTATGTTTTTATATTAAATTTCATTGTTAAATTGATTATAATGAAATAAGGTTTATTAATATAAATATTATTAACCAATTTTGACCATAAATATGTTTAAAAATATAATTTAGCCTTAATAAATATTTAATCAAAAGGAAATTTTTAACCTAACAGCAGTATTTTCCACTATTCATTAAAATTTGTTGTTTCTCATAAAAATATCAAATTTTTACACTAAGATAATTTGGTAATTCTAAATTAAAAATTTGTGTTTATTTTATCAAATTATGTTTATAAATTTTTCTAAAACAAATTTTATTATTAAAAGTTGTTTATTTGAGAACACAATATTTTTAAACATAAAAGGACTTTACAAAAAATAATATCTTTTGCTATCAATTTGTTTTATTTCAATAAAACCATTATAAAATATATTTGAAATGTTGTTATTTTTATTCAAATAAATATTTTTAATTTATATGTTATAATTATATCATTTATAAGAACATAATAAAATAATGCTTCATAGAAACTCAGTATTGCATGTAATGTAATCCAAGTCGGTGTTGTAGGTGGCGCAAGCCAAGTTGGTATTGGGTGAAACAAAATAAATGTTGGTGCCACGTCAAATGAATTTTTTAATTATTTTTTAAATATATATATATATATATATATAAATAAATATATAACTATTTTAAGTGTCATTTGATATGAAAAATATCAAAAAGATAAATTAATTTGAAAAATAATAATTCTCAAAATCATGAGGTGTTACATAATGAGCCATATGAATGCTCAAGTGAAATACATTTTTTAAGAAAACACAACTTGAGTAAGGTATTCATAATAACCAAATTTTAAATCAATTCAAAAATATAATATAATATACTTTAGGGTTTGAATTATATCTCTCAGGATGACCATCTATCTGAGGATAATATACAGTGCTGAAACTAACCTCTACATTAAGATCATGATAAAGAAATCTACAGAACATCAAAGTAAACCTCAAATCGCGATCAGATACAATAGAATGTTGTAGTCCATGTAATCCTTAACACATCATTATTTTATATCTTTTAAACCTTATCAAAATAAAAATATATTCTGGTAATGAAAATTTTTAACAACTTCATAAGGAGATAAATTATAACCAATGTAGCATTATACCATATAGATGTTTTGGGGGGATTCTAATTTTAAAACCCACAGTGATGTCCCCAAAATTCCTTTGTGGTGTGGATAATGGTATTATAAACCTGTTATACCTTTTCCTCTCATCCATTACATGCATACATTCTAAGCATTGAGATATATACTTTGAAATATCTCTCTTTATGGTGTCCCATTAGAAATAATATTTTATGTAAGCCAGTGGTATGTGTTAAACCATCAGTGACCTTTAATTCATGGTTCAAGTCCTTTGACCTTTATAGTTTCAATATGTAACTACCCAAATTATGAGTTATCCTCATTCAAAAACTATATTAATAATAAAGTTTCAGAATTGAAATAACCCATATTTACTAAATCATCAAAGATAAGATAAAACCTAAAGTTTACCAATAAAATTAATAATATATCTATAAAAATTTATTCCTCCTAACAAAAATGGTTGTATTTCTATAAATATTTCTCAAAATATCATAAATATTTATAAAGGTCCAACACGTAAAATACTAAAAGGGGTATCTAAGACATTAAACTATGGTCAACCATAAAATCTTAAAATAATGATGGAATCCATAACACATAAGTTAATTTTACTTAGAAAACTATAGGCATAAAAAAATGAAAAAACCATTAGATACTCCAAAATTATTATAACCAAAATACCATTTGAAAAATACGTCCACAACATAATTATTGAATCTAAATCTATAAATACTTCATTCCTTCTAAAAAAATGATTGGCTTGGAATATGTCCTTCCATAATCTATTAGTTAATTATCGGGTCATGTCACTGTGTTTGATAATAACCATGTTCCCCAAAAATAATTCATTTAACTCTTTAACAATTTCCACTCCATGACCTTATTTTCAACAAAGATAACATCTCTCCCTCCATTCTAAATATTTTTCTAGGTTCTTTTTCACACATTCATAAAATGTAGAAAGAAAAATCATCATTCTCTATGATCATAACCACATGAAATCTATAAAAATATCATCTTCCTCTTATTTTATCTATTTGTAATCTCACATATGTTCTCATTTCTAGTCATATATCATTATATATGATTTGGAATAATCATAATATAGTTATCCCTAATAATCATCAATTTTTTTCTCATAGTCACTGAATTCTCAATTGGATTTAATGTTAACATGATTTAATCTAGTTAAATCCATTTATACTTTCCAAAAATAATATTATTAGTAGCCATAATATTTCTGGTATATTATATAATCATATGAAATTACTTATAATTTGTCTAAATCATGACACCTTATTTTTAATGTATGACACCATAAGTTTAACATAGGTCATTCATTGTCAATAGTCAAATCTCTCAAGACGGTTCATAAAGAGTTATTGAATGTCAAAATCATATCTCTAGAGGTTTTTTAACTAGGTGGGTAGCAAGTCCCATTGGCAAGAACCAACTAGAAATTGAGTCCAGACCAGTGTTCCCTTTTCATATTTCTTACCACTTATTACCTATGTTTTAGTGCCATATCCACATGTTAAATCCATACATGGATTTATTTTAATGGATAAAAATTTCTATATCCTTTACCAAAATTGTAGGAAATTTTAATATAATGTAAATCGTTATTAGACTTCACCAATGAGACATCACTAGACATATCAATATTAATATCCATAGAGATATCAGTATAGTTATATTATCCTAGTTCTCAGAGGATAACTAACCCTATCATCTAATACAAACTATGATGATCCCAAATTTAAATACTTTGATATTACTTCTTTTTAGTTGAATATTCATTAAATTACACAAACATGTGCCATATGATCATAAATTTATAGTGCCTTTGGAATCATAGACTCATAAATATTGGTTAATAAGATATCTACATCATCTCACACTTATATATTCATAACTAGAAACCTTATGACATATCATACATTATACCTTTCTTCATATCCTAGTGAAAGGGAACATAAGAAAGGGGAGATCTTAAAAACTCAATATGGGTAAAAAAATATAAATAAATGATTTCAGAAGAATAATATGAGTATAATGGAATAAGAACATAAATGCAATGTTTTCAAATTTTACCCATTATATAAAATACCATAATCATGAGTGAAGAAATAAATCATTTTGGTTATTAAGACATGATTTATAATGGAACATGATGCACAAGAGAATGTAGTTGTTATAAAGAACAGAGTATTTCATACACATTATCATAGAAAATCATTTCATTTGAAGTTTTGGGTCTTTTCTAGGATTTTCATTGTGGAATTATTTCACTCCTCAAACTGTGATAGTAGTCAAGGTTCACACCCAGGACTATCATATTGGAATGGGTTCACTCACCTAACTATAATAGTAGTCATGGTTCACTCACAACAATATTATAGTGGGATGGGTTCACTCCCAAAATTATTTTTGTAGTCAAGGTTTTCTTCTTGGATTATCATAGGGGAATGGGTTCACTCCCCAAACCATCATAGCAGTCAACGTTCACTCCAAAGACAGTCATGGTGGACAAGGTCCCTTAACGACTTGGTTCCAATCCCAAATATACATATATTTTTATGAGATATTAATCATTTCCCAATGAATTAAGGGTAGTTATAGGTCCTTCCCATCACATAAATAAAATTATAAATGTGATTCATAATATCAAAAAACATTCATCATCTTATAACTCACGAAATAAAAAGTACTGTAAAAACATTTCATCAAAGTATAATCCTTGGAAAAGGAAACTGATATCTTCCACATCATTCTAAAATATGAATAAAATTTCTATAAAATTTATAAGGATGGTATTGTTGGATCATATCCCCAATAAAACAAAAGTATCATTAATTTATACTATCTTAGATGGAAAAATAATTTTCCAAGATCACTCTGAATAATTCATAAAGACGGTAAATTTTTCATTTCTAAAACATTATGTTTGGAAATAAACTTATTAAATTTTAAAGGAAGCTTAAAATAATTGAGGCATTATGACAGAATAAAAGGACACTAATGTTGTATAAAAATATTACATCAAAATTTCATTAGAAAAGTAATAAATTATGATGTTTGGAAAATAATAAAATGATTCCATTAAATTAATTAAGTAAAAATAAAAACATTTCTAAAAATGATTTCCAAGAATTGGAAGAGATTTGTAAACAACTTTTAGAATTTTATTTTTTTGAATACATGGAAATGAAAGACAAATATTCCAAAGTTGATACATAAACATAATTAATCCAAAATTAGAATTATATTCTAGAATAAACCATTTCCACTTGTAATCTTTTGTACCTTAATACTCAAGAAAGAAAAAACATTATATAGATTTGGGTATCCCATAATTTTCATAATGATAATCATATAATAAATTCATGGTATGTATATAAGCTACACCAAATAAGTAGTTAATTTATAAGGAAAGTGTTCCACTATTATAAATATGATAATAAAAACCCTTTAGCTTACGTCCTACTTACATTGAATGTTCTTTATCCCCTGTATAATAAATTTATTTTTAC
Organism: Viscum album; assembly: GCA_963277665.1. Classification (NCBI taxonomy): domain Eukaryota; kingdom Viridiplantae; phylum Streptophyta; class Magnoliopsida; order Santalales; family Viscaceae; genus Viscum; species Viscum album. The sequence goes on along the minus strand of OY728137.1, from coordinate 1,504,572,321 downwards.
TACACATATATACAATAATAATATAAATTATTTTTATAAAATATATATTTATTATATTTACCTTTAAATTCATCGATAATTATATAAATAAAAAATCAATTTCTCTATTAATTGGGACGATAGGTCGTAACTACGCATGAACAATGTATTTACGTTTTGATGGAGGAACTAAAGAAAGGTAGATAATAATTCACATTTAAAAATTCATTATTATATCATTTATATCATATATGTTCATCATATAAATCCTCTATCCCGTAAAAGTAAAATAAAAATGAAAAACAAATCACATCTGATTGTGTGGATGGTAGTCCATATGTATGGACGAGCCACATTATCAATTTCCAACATGTTGGAAGGTAAGAAGGAATCTATTATATTTTCATTCCAAAATCATAATTATTTCATTAATATCTTATATAGACATTAAAACCATTATATTAAAAATTCATGAAATATGGTGACTGACAATGGATTGTACCTTTATGTGGACAGTGTATGTTGTATGTATGCATGAGTGATACTTTAACTTCTTATTTGATGGTGAAAATGGTGTTTAGTGGTTTTTTGATAATCATAATAACATTTTTATATATTTGGGATACTTAATTTATTATTTTATGATGAAAAACATTGAATTTTTAAATATAATGAAGAGTGGAAAAAGATAGTGATCGGTTTGGATGATAACTTCTTCTTTGAGATGATTTACTTAGATCTTATCTTAAGGGCACTATAGTTGGAATTTTAAGAAGAATAGAAACTATATAATGTGGATAATGAAATTGAGAAGAAACTTTAGTGGGTATGGACTATCTATAAGTCCCCATATTGTTTAAATAACTGAGGGAGGAGGGACACAATTATAATTGTTTTGAGGTGCACTCTAGGAATTTCTCAAAAGGTTAAATTATTATAAGACTATTATAGAGTAAAATGATTAAAACAGCCTATATATGCATCTATATGAAATTTTATACCATATATTATAACTTATATCCTTATTTATTATTTTTAATATTTTTAAATAATTTAATAAAATTATATTTTTGAAAAAAAAAATTTCTTTAATTTTTTCAGTATTAATTACATTGAATTTAATAACATAATGATGATAATATAAATTTAAAAAAACATCTAATAAATCCCTAAAATTTAATTTAAATCTAGAAACTTTGTGATTCATACAAATTATCTAAAATTATAATACTGTTAATATTTTTAATATCATTTATTTAATTTTTCCATTAATTGAGTAATTACTCCACTAGTATTGTGTACGAATTTAATGTAATTATTTCTTCCCAAAAAAATAATAAAATTTAAATTATTAATATGAATATTTTATATCTAAAAATAATTTTTAGAGTTTAATAAAATCCTTTTCTTTACTCCATATTAAAATATTATTGTTATTAAAAACAAGAGTGTGACATGTTTAACTTTTCTCGAAAAAAATACCATAAAGGTCATAATCTCAAAAAAATTGCCCAAAAAGGTCAGATAACCATACATTGATTGATTATGATAAAAATAACTCATAAATTTAAATTTTATCAACTATTTTGGTAATTTAACAGTCCTTTTTATTATATTTGTTTTCATAATTACTGGATTTACCATTTTTCGTGGTAACAAAAATTTAAAAGGATAATATTATAATTGACAAAAAATAAAAGTGATATATTTAATAAACTTGGTCCTCCTAATTCAATGATTAATATAAATATTTAAAAATTACAAACACTTAAGTAGAATAACTTAATTTAAAATAAAATTGGAAAAACATGATGAAAAATAGATTTTTAGAAAAATGCCCCTTTTTAAATTGTAAAATATGTTTTTGCTAAATTTAAGTATAAAATCCATTAATAATATAATGTAATCATTTAATATAAAAAATAACTTAATAAATTTTAATTAAATTCAAAAATATTATTTTACTTTGTAAATACTTTAAAATAAAAATACAGCATTCCATAAAAATAATTTATTTTCTGTATTCATTTCAAAATAATTCTTTTCAAAAAATTCAAAAAAATAATCATAAGATAATTTAAATATGAGGATTTAAAAGTAATTTCATTTTTTTAATTTTATAAAAGATTCAAATATTATTTTTTATATAATTGAATAAACCGACCAAACTACTTTCTAGAGAAATAATGTTTTTAAGAATAAAATTGGTTTTATTAATATATTTTGTAAAGATAACACATAATATTAATGTTAAAAAAATTGATGAATATATAATATATAAATTTAATTGAACTCATTAACCCAAAGTGATTTGTTTAATTTCTAGCTGTGGAACACATTTTTGTGTGCAAGAATTGTTTTTCAGAAAATGATTTTATTTATTTACAAATAGATTTTATTTTAAATTTTAATAAATATTTTACAAAAAAATCATTTTATATACTTTTGGAGGAATTTTTTTTAATATTTTATTAAATAACTTTCATGAATTTAATTCCAATGGTTATGTGATAACTATCATATTAAATGATAATATTTTAATAGTTTGTTATTATTTGTTTAAACACAGTGTATCAGGTATCATGATTTATAATTAGTGTTTCATGTAATGCAAGATAAAATTAGTCCATAGTGTAAAAAAATAACAAATATATAAAATTTATTTCAAAAAAATTTCCATAAAATCTCGGGGTGTTATAGCTTTCCAAAAAAAGAATAACTTAATTTGGAGTTCTATAGCACTATATATGGTTGAAATAATAAGGGTAACGTATTCTAGAAAATTTTGTGCTACATTACAAAATATTTGTCCAATTTAAAATTTGGGTACGTTGATTATGAATTGGTTATATATTGAAAAGTAGATATATTATTTGGGAACAATAAAAAACATGTCTTAATGATATTTTATGGTACCAAATGACTTTTTATCCTAATAACTCAAAATAAAACATATAAAGCATGTTATAAAAAATAAAAACTTCAAGAAAAGATAATTTTATAAATGAATAATATAATATTATCAAGATTAAGCATACATTATTTATTGAACAATTAAAATTATTAATTTTATGAAAGGAAATAAAACTAGTAATAATTTATAATTATTAAATAATATAGTGGCTCTGGGAACCACTAAAGATTATACATATTTTCGGTACATTAAAACACAATTTTGATTTCAAAAACCTCTCTCCCCCACCCCTTTTGAAATTATCAAAAATGCAAGGATTTAATAGAAATATTATTTCAATAAATAGTTTATAGAACATTCTAAAACATTCATATGTAAAAAACATCAGTCAATGAAATACTATAAAACCATTTTTTTTGAAACATATATAGGTTGTATGAGATGTCTTAAAATAGTTATATAAGAAACACACACACACACAAATATATATATATATATATATATTTGTTATAGTAATCTAAATAACGTATTCCAAATTTTACAAATTTCATGTCAATCAAAACAATATACGTATATAAATATACTCAAACACCCCCTAAACACATGAAAACATAAAACTATTTAGATTCCAACATTCTACACTCAAAATTATGTTTTTTAAAATGAATATATTTTAATTTCATAGTGAAGATAACAGCAAGTTGATTTTATGTAGTGATAAACTTAAAATAACATATTCCTTATTCACATGTTCTGTAATGAAAATAAATATAACATCAATATGAGTTATTCTGTAATTTTGTAAAGGATTCATAAAAATAGAAATTTAATACGTATTATAATAATAAATAGGAAATTTATCATGATAAATAATAAAATCAATTTATGTTTTATTAATCCATATATTTTTATAATAACAAACAGCGATACACATATAATAATATTTTTCTCTAGATAGAAAAATATATTTCTTCTTCTTATAGGACCAAGAAAATATTTATTTTCCAAGAAAATAATACATACATGATGCTATTTTCTTTCCAATTTTAATACATCAAAAATCTGAGTTAGAGTATGATATAAAATCAAAATAGTTATATTTTGTATAAAATAGACAATAGTTATTATTTATTTTAACATATCTAATAATTATTTACATAAATTTGAAATGAATATCTTTAGGATCATCTTGATATCTTACACCTAAGAAAAAACTAAACATGATCTTAGGTCTATATGTAGATAAATAAAGAATGTTACATATCAAGCTCTATAAACATTAGTATGAGTTGATTTTATAGATGAAAAAAAATTTAAAACTATTACTCATATGAATTTCATAGATTTATAAGAATCAATACCAAACCTTTTAAACAAATATTTATTGTATAAATATTTATTATGAAAAATTACATTTTTCAGTGAAGAAACTAATGCCCTAGAAAGAACATTAATTCACCTATTAAACTCATTTCAAACTCATATGGTATCAAATTTGAAAAATAGTTACAAATAAATTCAATAGGAAAAAAAATAATATATCTTCAACATAAATTTATATTACTAAAATATATTCAAAATTAAATTTTATAAAAAGTGCGGGATCAACATTAAAATTCTTTAAATAAATATTCAATTGAAATAAATAAACTTTATCATACTAACCTTCAGGTGATTGTTTGTGAAATTAAAAAGCAATTGACAATTTAACAACATGATTATGAAATGTTTCATTTTAGAAATAATGTTTTGAGAAAAAAATCTTCAGTTACAAAACCATTTATAGAAATAATTTTAACATGCATTTGATAGTATTTAATAACTTGAAACCCATTAAAAGATAATAATATTCACATAACCTATAATATATAAATATGGGAAATAAATCTTCAAATTATATACATTATTATCATTATTTTCCTTGGTAGACAAGTCTCTCTTTATTTTTTACAATTTATACAGATATATCGAGCAATTTACTAATGATCTATTTTTTTTGAATACCAACATATCCTCATTAAAATCAATTAAAGACCAATCCTTATTTAAAACAAACTAATTAATCTCATCTTACATATCAATAATCTAGTTGGAATACTTTAAATAATCAGTAGTATTATTAGGATCATGATTAGAAATAAAAATAGAATTTGAAAAAATATTAATACTTAATTTCATGTTTTAATAATAGATTTATATTACCATTTACATTGTCAATGAAGTTATATTTAATAATAATTAAAGACATATGATCAGGTCGAGAAGAGGTATCCTCCCCCTTAATTAATTCAACCTCATCCAGTTTTTTTCTTCACCGAATTTAGAATCTCTAAACTCATCATCATAAATATTAGAATCAAAAATAAATTCACACTATCTTCACTAAACATAATATGAACATATAATTCAAGAATAATTTTTAATTTATTATTAACTCACTAATATTTACTATTATTTGAATAACCTAGAAAAATAATTTCATCGCCATTAAACTCAAATTTATATAATTTATAATTTTAATTTAATATAAAAACATTACCACCAAAAAACCATAAATTACAAAATTTTGTATTTTTAGCAATAAACAATTAATAAAGATAATTCATTAATAAATATCTAACAACAATTTTATTTCTATTATAAAAATAAAAAAAATTCAACTCAAAAATATCATAGAAAATTATATTCACATAACATAGTTCATTCCAATTCAATAAGAGTTATATTGTTTACCCGTAGAACACCATTTTTTGTGGTGTTCTATGACGTGAAAAGTTTTGATAAAACCCATTATTTCTAAAAAAAATCAAATTACAATTTCTGAAATTAACCTCATTTATCACGACAAGTAGAAACAATAATGTAACAATTTTCACATGAAACTAGATTAAAAAAACAATAAATCTTGACAAATATCATTTTATGGATAATGAATGTAAACCGATGTAAATATAATATAATCATAAAAAAAAACATATTTCTTTCCTCGGATGATAGAGATTTTATTAGGACCAAATTGATCAATATATACATATTGAAAAATAATATCAATACTTTTCTGATTGATAGGTCTGGAAGAGACTTTACGATTTTTCCCTTTCATGCACATGTCACAAACATGAAGTTATTTATTATTTGTTGTAATTAAGTGTAGTTAGATCTAATATTTTTATTTATAAGGTATCATTATAAAATTAACATGTCCTAACTAGAAATGCCTAAGAATTATATCACTCTTCAAATATTTGAAACACTTCACATGCTGAAGAAATTATATCATAAAATTTAATAATATGAATATTTTCATTTTGATTAGCATATAATAATAATAAATTATACATGAAGACTAATACATATGTAGGTACATATTTTCATATCCCAAGCCAATCTTCTTAGGAATATTTAATTGGGTATCGTTAAAAAATTTGTTTTATTTTTATGTGTATTCCACATATTCCATGTCCTTATCTATTGTTATGATCTCATGGCTCATTCTATTTTATTATCTAATAATTAATGTATTATTAAAAACAAATATTGATTCCATAAATCCTGATTAAGATAGTTGAGATGAATGTTATGGTTTTCAAATGATACATACATGTTCTCAAACCCTTGTCTTCATGTTATTATTATATATCTATTTTGTTTACCCTTACCGTGTATCTGTTCACATACATTATTATGTTTACATTCCCCATATTATGAAGAAAATTTAAAAGTAGAAGTGATAAAGGGGACATACTTAAAGGGATAAATTTAATAACTTTCTCCATATTGGATGATTATGCTTCCAAGTTTTTAATGGAATTAAATATTATGGTCTTTGGGAATGTGATTTTATAGTTAAATGAATATTCATAAAAATAGATGTAATATACATCTATTAAAATCCTGGTTTTCAATACTTGGTATCAAAGGAATTTTTAGACAACCCTTAGAAAAAATAATGAGAAAACGTTACTAAGATAACTATTGATATTTACAAGGATATATCTATAGATATATCTAAGGATAATTCTAATGATGAGTCAATGTTTAGGAAAATGTTTTGTAATTGTAGTAAGTGATTGACAGAGTGGTTTCCTATAAATTACATCCCTCTATGGATACTACAAGTGGATAGGTATCTAGAACAAATGTACATTGGGTTAAAACCCATGAATAATCTGTATTGAGATACACATTATTAGGAAATGGGGCATGAAAATTGTCCTTATTGTACACATGGTTTGACTTTCCCACGAGAAATTCATTGGAAATTAAAAAACTCATTACAAACCATCATAAGGGATATGAATGGATGATGACTATGAATGACCATGAAAAACCTATAGTGACAAATATTAAATTATTTCATGATATATACATCATTTATGTGGTCATTCATTATTATATGGTTCTTATATTTTATAATTTCTTATTATGCTATGCTTTTCGTTTTTGTCAATGGATAGAACCTGAAAATTTTGTGGTAATTTTGAGAGTGATGTACAATGTAATTATTTTCCTCTTTAAAATCCATACATTATAGAATGTGTAATGGAAAATATTGTTTTTATGGTTATATAACATTATTTATATATGAATCATGCCAGACTTTTAAATGAGGAAAGAATGGAACAACATTATGTTGAGTTATTCATGTGACAATGTCCACCTTCTTTCGGTGGGTCCATTGATCCTATATTTGTTGAGTAAAGGATTGATACAAATTAAAATATATTTTCCATTATCCATGGTTTAAAACAGGAACAAATATTTTTCGTTATCTACCATTCGTAAGCTAAAGCAGATCAATGGTGGACTCTTATCAAGAATAGCTGGATAAATGATTAAATTAAATATGTGTATTGGGTCAAGTTAAATAACTTATTTTTCAATATTTAATTTACTCTTATTTTCCATACAAAGTTAGTAAAGGAGTTATTAAAAATAATTCAAAAGGATGATGAATCTGTTTTTACCTATATGGTAAATATTAGGAGAATTTGAAGGTATGATCATGGTATAATCATCCTACCTGAATGTAAATTTTATCAATTCTTTAGGGGACTATAACCAAGTCTCTAAAGGGTGTTATCAATAAGAGACTTCAGTAGATATGAGGAGATTTTATTGATGTGATATCATATTGTAAAAAGTGGTTTTATTTATGTTTCAATCTAAAGGTTTTGACAGGAAAAGTAAGATGCATTTTAAATAAAAAACTATGAACCATGGAGGGAAGAAGATGATGTTTCCTTTATGCCCAAAGTATTGGTAGAAACATATTGATAATTGTCTTAAGGGGGCTACAAAATGTTTTATGTTTGGAAGGGATGTTCATCAAGAATATGAATTCCAAATTGATGGGAATAATTTAGCTAATGGTGTGAATAATGGGAAATACTGACAGAATTCACCTCATACATTTAATTGTTTTAACTGTAATCAGTTTTGAAATTATGCAAAAAATTTACACAATCCCAGGAATAATGATGATTACAATCCAAAAAATCCACTAAATATAAAAAATTAAATCTTATTCTATCATAATGTATAAATTGAACCATAATAATTAGGGAATACATATCCCTCTCTCAATAGTTGGTAATTCCATGTTTTATTTTTTATAATTAGTGGTATGGAAAACGTATTGTTCATATATTAGTGAAATTTCATGTGATTTTATAATTAAATTATAGAATAATTGAATCATATATTATATCAATAAATAGAAAAACCCATGCATACAATATAAATGTTTTTTATTACATAAGATATTTTTTATGGAATGAAGAATAATTTTTTTTTTCAAAATAGTTCTACAGTAATTCATGTTATTTCCATTTTTTAGGGAATACATTAAGACAATATTTAATGGTTTTTAATGTGACAACACATAGATAATTTTTGATATGTTGGGGATGAATGTTAAGATGATTTTGAGAAAATTAGTGATCTTCTTTCGAATGTTATGGATTTTTAACATTTTAAAGGTTCAAAAGGTTCACAATTTATGAAAAGGTTTATATTAAACATTGAATGATGTTTTGGAGATTAATGTTTCAAAATATGAATATTTTTTCATATTGGATAACATGTTAAAACCATTTATTTTTTATGAAATTTAAGGATATATGGAATTACTTATCATTCTATTTATGGCTTTTATGATCTGTAGGAGCATAATGAATAAGAAATTAACCTTCATTTTAGGAGTCATAGATGATGTGGAAATTGATCAAGAAACAACCACAGGTTGATATTATACATAAGAAATGGAATGATATAAAGTAAGTATATCATATTGTAAAAAAATTACAACATTATTAAATGGATCTTGAAATAACATTTTGTCTTTTTATCAAATTTTTTTATGATATAAATGGTCTTTTAAAACCCTCCTTGGTTTATAGATTTGTGATAGTTAACAGTCTATTAACCATGTTCTCTATTACTCTCCATTAGTTTTTAGGTTTTTGTTTTCTATTCTATGTCTCTGTTTTAACCTTCCAGCTATGTTCTATTATGAGGAAATGTAGTTATGAGTTACCTTAGGTAACATTTATGTTTCAATAATTTCATTTTTAAAGTATGTTTTAGTTTTTATCTCAATGATGTGGTTTTCCATGAAAGAATCTTGCAAGTATTGAAATGTTTTTATCCCAAACAAATTTGGATAGAGATGTTCATTTTAAGGGGGTAGAATTTGAAACCCCATGTTTTTATGAGTTATTATTTTTTGAATAAATTAAAAAAAATGATGTATTACATTGCACACTACTCCAATTCAAGGATTCCTTATATAAAACACCATGATAAGATTGTGTTCAATATATCACTAAGTTTATCTTGTGGTACATGCAACACTGATTTTGGATTATGTTACATGAAATACATTTTTAGCTTATATTACATTCAACATTGATTCTTAAAAGTCTTTTTATATTCCCAAATAAATTTTATCTCAATAAATTAAAAAACAAAATTGATGAATTATTTTAATGATATATATATATATATATATATATTATAATGAATAAAATAGTTAACATCCATCTTTTGTTTATGGTGGGGGATGAGGCCTCATTTTATTATTAAAGAAAATACTTTTTTGACTTGGTAGAGGGGTACCCATTACATTGCCTGATGGACCAAGTAAATGTGGCCTACATAAAAGGATTGAATGCCCATTTTTTGACCAAAAGGTCCCTTCAGAAAACAGTGCTTCTACAGTACACAGGCTGCTACAGACCTGCTACAGTACCCATCCATGTGGTCTGCACCTCCCTAACTCACTAAAGAAGTGGGAGGGTGACTGTCATAGATTGGAGGTAAGTTGTTCCATCTGTATCCATGAAGGATATCTCCAACATGACTAGCTACTCTGTCTCCACACTCAGAAACTACAGACAAAACCTCTTACTGAGTGCATATTCTACCACTTTCCCCTTCCTAGGAGTATAGACTATCTCAAAGTAATAGTCCTGGAGGAACTCTTGCCATCATTGATGTATTATGTTTAGGTCCTTTTGAGATAATATATACCTGAGACTCTTGTGATCAGAGTAGACTGTAAAACATTTTCCCATCATGTAATGTCACCACATCTTCATGGAAAAGAACACTGCTTCTAACTCTAGGTCATGGGTATCATTGTTCAGCTCATGATTCCTCAGTTATTGTGAGCCATAGGTGATCACTGCTCGCTCCTCCATCAGGAGACACCCATGTACATTCCCTAATGCATCATAGTGGACCACATTCCCAATGCCCTATTCTCGTAGCCCAGGATGGGGGAAGTTTTCAGTCTCTGCCTCTTCTCCTGAAAGCTCTATTGGCATCTCTCCATCAATATGAAGGGTTGTACCTTCTTCATCAATGTTGAAAAGGGTGCCAAAACTCTAGAAAAGTCAGGCATGAATCTCTGATAGTATCCAACCAACCCTAGGAAACTCCGCACCTTGGTCACACTCCTAGATGGCTCCCAAGCAAGTAGAGCCACTATCTTCACTTGATATAATGGAACTCCATCCTATGAGATAACGTGTGCTAGAAAGTGGACCTCTCATATCTAGAATTAGCACTTTGATATCTTACTATAATGTTGGTGCTCTTTGAGTGTATCCAGAAGTATCTGTAGATTATAGGCATGCTCCTCCTCTGTCGATGAGTATATAAAGATGTCATTGATGAATACCACCACAAAGAGATTGAAGAATAGTAGGAAAATCTTGTTCATGAGTTCCATGAACACTATTGGGGCATTGGTCATGCCAAATAGCATAACCAAGAACTCATAGTGGCCATACTAAGATCTGAAGGCCATCTTCGACACATCCTCATCTCATACCCTGAGTTGATGATAGCCTAATCTGAGGTCTATCTTTGAAAACCAATGATCTCCCTTTATCTGGCCAAATAGATCATCACTCCTTAGAAGTGGATACATGTTCTTCATGGTCACCTGGTTCAGGTGCCGATAGGTCACACTGAGTCTCAAACTCCCATCTTCCTTCTTGGATGACATTATAAAGGGTGCCCATGGAGAAAAACTGGGAATTATGAACCCCTTTCTCTGCAAGTCCTCCAACTGTACTTGTAACTCATGAAGCTATGTGTGATCCATCCGATATGCTGGTGTAGATATCAGTGACTTCCTAGGGTATATGTTGATGTAAAATTCCACTTCTCTCCATGGAGGTAGCCCCAAAACATTTTTAGGAAAGACATAGGCATACTGTTCCACCACCACAGGATAGCTTGGACTCTCAACATCTACTACTATGAGGATAAGGCACTACTGAAAATACGGCCTTTAGCGACCGCCATTGGCGGTCGCTAAAGGCCTTTAGCGGTCGCTGTTGCCTCGTCGCTAGAGGCTTTCAGCGACCGCCAATGGCGGTCGTTATAGAAGGCCGGCAGATCGGCCTTCAGCGACCGCCAATGGCGGTCGTTATAGAAGGCCGGCAAATCGGCCTTCAGCGACCGCCAAGCGGTCGCTACAGCCCCTCTGCCGGGCAGCCTATAGCGACCGCCTATGGCGGTCGCTAGTCTAAAAAAAATTAAATTTTTTTTTATTGAATTGAATATATAAATATATATATATAAAAAAATATTCATATATATACTATTAAATACAATATTTTAAATGTTTTAATATATACAATATATATATATATATAATATCAGATCATTGTGCTATAATAATTTAAAAACTTCGATTCAAGAAATAATCTCATTTCAGGTCTTTCGGAGCACGTTTGCTCCGAATGGGACCGCCGCACGCCGTTTTGGTGTTTTATGGCGCCAGAAATGCGTTTCCAGCCACCGCGGTCAAACGGAACCTCCGAATGAGGTGCCGTCTGGCCAACCATTTCACAATTCACGCCCCGGATGTTGTCGTACGGTTTCATGGCATTCGGAGGTCGTTCGGAGGGTTTTGACCCCCCAACGCGCCATTTCAGCGCGCGCTGCGCTGCTGAAAAGGACACAATCGGATGTGTCGTGCGCACTGCACGTCCAATGGATGTTCGGCCTCCTCCTGCATCTCAGGAATAATATTTCTATCATTCCCGTGCGGTTTCATGTCGTTCGGAGCACGTTTGCTCCGAATTGGACTGCCGCACGCCGTTTTGGTGTTTTAGGGCACCGGAAACGCGTTTCCGGCCGCCGCGGTCAAACGGAACCTCCGAATGAGATTCCGTCTGGCTGACGATTTTACAATTCACGCCCTGGATGTTGTTGTACGGTTTTGTGGCATTCGGAGGTCGTTCGGGTGGTTTTGACCCCCCCCCCCAACGCGCCATTTCAGCGTGCACCGCGCTGCTGAAAAGGACACAATCGGACGTGCCACGCGCACCGCATGTCCGCTGGATGTGCTGCCTCCTCCTTCATCTCAGGAATAATATTTCTATTGTTCCCGTGCGGTTTCAGGTCTTTCGGAGCACGTTTTCTCCGAATGGGACCGCCGCACGCCGTTTTGGTGTTTAATGGCGCCCGAAACGCGTTTCTGGTCTCCGCGGTCACACGGCACCTCCGAATGAGATACCGTCTGTCCGAACATTTCACAATTCTCGCCCTGGATGTTGTCGTACGGTTTCGTGGCATTCGGAGGTTGTTCGGGTGGTTTTGACCCCCCAACGCGCCATTTCAGCGCGCGCCGCGCTGCTGAAAAGGACACAATCGGACGTTCCGCGCGCACCGCACGTCCGATGGACGTGCGGTATCCTCCTGCATCTCAGGAATAATATTTATATCGTTCCTGTGCGGTTTCAGGTCGTTCGGATCACGTTTGCTCCGAATTGGACCGTCGCACGCCGTTTTGGTGTTTTTTGGCGCCGGAAACGCGTTTCCGGACGCCGCGGTCAAACGGCACCTCCGAATGACGTGCCTTCTTGCCGACCATTTCACAATTCACGTCCCGGATGTTGTCGTACGGTTTCGTGGCATTCAGAGTTCATTCGGGTGGTTTTGACCCCCCAACGCGACATTTCAGCGCGCGCCGCGCTGCTGAAAAGAACACAATCGGACGTGCCGCGCGCACCGCACATCCGCTGGACGTTCTTCCTCCTCCTGCATCTCAGGAATAATATTTCTATCGTTTCCGTGCGGTTTCAGGTCTTTCGGAGCACGTTTGCTCCGAATGGGATAGTCGCACGCCGTTTTGGTGTTTAATGGCGCCTGAAACGCGTTTCCGGCCGCCGCAGTCACACGGCACCTCCGAATGAGGTGACGTCTGGCCGAACATTTCACAATTCATGCCCCGGATGTTGTCGTATGGTTTCGTGGCATTCGGAGGTCGTTCGGGTGGTTTTGACCCCCCAACGTGCCATTTCAGCGCGCGCCGCGCTGCTAAAAAGGACACAATCGGACGTGCCGCGCGCACCGCACGTCCGATGGACATGCAACCTCCTCCTGCATCTCAGGAATAATATTTCTATCGTTCCCATGCGGTTTCAGGTCGTTCGGATCACGTTTGCTCCGAATTGGACCGCCGCACGCCGTTTTGGTGTTTTGTGGCGCCGGAAACGCGTTTCTGGCCGCCGCGGTCAAATAGCACCTCTGAATGAGGTGCCGTCTGTCCGACCATTTCAAAATTCATGCCCCGGATGTTGTCGTATGGTTTCGTGGCATTCGGAGGTCGTTCGGGTGGTTTTGACCCCCCAACGCGCCATTTTAGCGCGCGCCGCGCTGCTGAAAAGGACACAATCGGACGTGCCACGTGCACCGCATGTCCGTTGGACGTGCTCCCTCCTCCTGCATCTCAGGAATAATATTTCTATCGTTCCCGTGCGGTTTCAGGTCTTTCGGAGCACGTTTTCTCCGAATGGGACCGCCGCACGCCGTTTTGGTGTTTTATGGTGCCGGAAACGCGTTTCTGGCCGCCGCGGTCAAACGGCACCTCCGAATGAGCTTCCGTCTGGCCGAACATTTTACAATTCACGCCCTGGATGTTGTCGTATGGTTTCGTGGCATTCGGAGGTCGTTCGGGTGGTTTTGACCCCCAACGCGCCATTTCAGCGCGCGCCGCGCTGCTAAAAAGGACACAATCGGACGTGCCGTGTGCACCGCATGTCCGATGGACGTGCGGCCTCCTCCTGCATCTCAAGAATAATATTTCTATCGTTCTCATGCGGTTTCAGGTCTTTCGGAGCACGTTTTCTCCGAATGGGACCCGCCGCACGCCGTTTTGGTGTTTTATGGCGCCGGAAACGCGTTTCCGGCCGCCGCGGTCAAACGACACCTCCGAATGAGGTTCCGTCTGGCCGACCATTTCAAAATTCACGCCTCGGATGTTGTCGTACGGTTTCGTGGCATTCGGAGGTCGTTCGGGTGGTTTTGACCCCCCAACGCGCCATTTCAGCGCGCGCCTCGCTGCTGAAAAGGACACAATCGGACGTGCCGCACGCACCGCATGTCTGATGGACATGCGGCCCCCTCGTGCATCTCAGGAATAATATTTCTATCGTTCCTGTGCGGTTTCAGGTCGTTCGGAGCACGTTTGCTCCGAATTGGACCGCCGCACGCCGTTTTGGTGTTTTAGGGCGCCGGAGTTAAACGGCACCTCCAAATGAGGTGCCGTCTGGCCGACCATTTCACAATTCACGCCCCGGATGTTGTCGTACGGTTTCGTGGCATTCGGAGGTCGTTCGTATGGTTTTGACCCCCCCCCCCCCCCAACGCGTCATTTCAGCGCGCGCCGCGCTGCTGAAAAGGACACAATCGGACGTGCCGCGCGCACCGCACGTCCGCTGGACGTGCGGCCTCTACCTGCAACTCAGGAATAATATTTCTATCGTTCTCGTGCGGTTTCAGGTCTTTCGGAGCACGTTTTATCTAAATGGGACCGCCGCACGCCGTTTTGGTGTTTAATGGCGCCCGAAACGCGTTTCCGGCCGCCGCGGTCACACCGCACCTCCGAATGAGGTTTCGTCTAGCCGACCATTTCACAATTCATGCCCTGGATGTTTTCGTACGGTTTCGTGGCATTCGGAGGTCGTTCGTGTGGTTTTGACCCCCCAACGCGCCATTTCAGCGCGCGCCGCGCTACTGAAAACGACACAATCGGACGTGCCGCGCGCACCGCACGTCCGATGGACATGCGGCCTCCTTCTGCATCTCAGGAATAATATTTCTATCATTCTCGTGCGGTTTCAGGTCGTTCGGAGCACGTTTGCTCCGAATTGGACCGCCGCGCGCCGTTTTGGTGTTTTATGGCGCCGGAAACGTGTTTCCGGCCGCCGCGGTCACACGGCACCTCCGAATGAGGTGCCGTCTGGCTGACCATTTCACAATTCACGTCTCTGATGTTGTCGTACGGTTTCGTGGCATTCGGAGGTCGTTCGGGTGGTTTTGACCCCCCAACGCGCCATTTCAGCGCGCGCCGCGCTGCTGAAAAGGACACAATCGGACGTGCCGCGCGCACCGCACGTCCGCTGGATGTGCTGCCTCCTCCTGCATCTTAGGAATAATATTTCTATCGTTCTCGTGTGGTTTCAGGTCTTTCGGAGCACGTTTGCTCCGAATGGGACCGCCGCACGCCGTTTTGGTGTTTAATGGCGCCCGAAACGCGTTTCCGGCCTCCGCGGTCACACGGAACCTCCGAATGAGGTGTTGTCTAGCCTACCATTTCACAATTAATTCCCTGGATGTTTTCGTACGGTTTCGTGGCATTCGGAGGTCGTTCGGGTGGTTTTGACCCCCCCAACGCGCCATTTCAGCGTGCGCCGCGCTGCTGAAAAGGACACAATCGGACGTGCCGCGCGCACCGCACGTCCGATGGACGTGCGGCCTCCTCCTGCATCTCAGGAATAATATTTCTATCTTTCCCGTGCGGTTTCAGGTCGTTCGGAGCACGTTTGCTCCGAATTGGACCGCCGCACGTTGTTTTGGTGTTTTGTGGCGCCGGAAACGCGTTTCTGGCCGCCGCTGTCAAACGGAAACTCCGAATGAGTTGCCGTCTGGCCAACCATTTCACAATTCACGCCCCGGATGTTGTCGTACGGTTTCGTGGCATTCGGAGGTCGTTCGGGTGGTTTTGACCCCCCAACGCGTCATTTCAGCGCGCGCCACGCTGCTGAAAAGGACACAATCGGACGTGGCGCGCGCACCGCACGTCCGCTGGATGTGCTGCCTCCTCCTGCATCTTAAGAATAATATTTCTATCGTTCTCGTGCGGTTTCAGGTCTTTCGGAGCACGTTTACTCCGAATGGGACCGCCGCACGCCATTTTGGTGTTTAATGGCGCCGGAAACGCGTTTCCAGCCGTCACGGTCACACGGCACCTCCGAATGAGGTTCCGTCTAGCCGACCATTTCAAAATTCACGCCCGAGATGTTGTCGTACGGTTTCGTGGCATTCGGAAGTCGTTCGGGTGGTTTTGACCCCCCAACGCGCCATTTCAGCGCGCGCCGCGCTGCTGAAAACGACACAATCGGACGTGCCGCGCGCACCGCATGTCCGATGGATGTGTGGCCTCCTCCTGCATATCAGGAATAATATTTCTATCGTTCCCGTGCGGTTTCAGGTCGTTCGGAGCACGTTTGCTCCGAATGGGACCATCGCACGCCGTTTTGGTGTTTTATGGCGCCGGAAACGTATTTCCGGCCGCCGCGGTCAAACAGAACCTCTAAACGAGGTTTCATCTGGCCGACCATTTGACAATTCCCGCCCCGGATGTTGTCGTACGGTTTCGTGGCATTCAGAGGTCATTTGGGTGGTTTTGACCCCCCAACGCGCCATTTCAGCGCGCGCCTCGCTGCTGAAAAGGATACAATCGGACGTGCCGCGCGCACTGCACGTCCGCTAGACGTGCGGCCTCCTCCTTCATCTCAAGAATAATATTTCTATCATTCTCGTGCAGTTTTAGGTCTTTCGGAGCAAGTTTGCTTCGAATGGGACCGTCGCACGCCGTTTTGGTGTTTTATGGCGCCGGAAACGCGTTTCCGGACGCCGCGGTCAAACGGCACCTCCGAATGAGGTGCCGTCTGGCTGACCATTTCACAATTCATGCGTCGGATGTTGTCGTATGGTTTAGTGGAATTCGGAGGTCGTTCGGATGGTTTTGACCCCCCAACGCGCCATTTCAGCGCGCGTCGCGCTGCTTAAAAGGACACAATCGGACGTGTCGCGCGCACCGCATGTCCGATGGATGTGCGGCCTCCTCATGCATCTCTGGATTAATATTTCTATCGTTCCTGTGCGGTTTCAGGTCTTTCGGCGCAAGTTTGCTCCGAATGGGACCGTCGCACGCCGTTTTGGTGTTTTATGGCGCCAGAAACGCGTTTCCGGCCGCCGCGGTCAAACGGCACCTCCGAATGAGGTTCCGTCTGGCCGACCATTTCACAATTCACGCCTCGGATGTTGTTGTATGGTTTCGTGGCATTCGGAGGTCGTTCGGGTGGTTTTGACCCCCCAACGCGCCATTTCAGCGCGCGTCGCGCTGCTGAAAAGGACACAATCGGACGTGCCGCGTGCACCGAACGTCCGATGAACGTGAGGCCTCCTCCTGCATCTCAGGAATAATATTTCTATCGTTCCCGTGCGGTTTCAGGTCATTCGGAGCACGTTTGCTCCGAATTGGACCGCCGCACGCCGTTTTGGTTTTTTAGGGCGCCGAAAACGCGTTTCCGGCCGCCGCGGTCAAACAACACCTCCGAATGAGGTGCCGTCTGGACGACCATTTCACAATTGACGCCCCCGGATGTTTTCGTACGGTTTCGTGGCATTCGGAGGTCGTTCGGGTGGTTTTGACCCCCCAACGCGCCATTTCAGCGCGCGCCGCGCTGCTGAAAAGGACACAATCGGACGTGTCGTGCGCACCGCACGTCCACTGGACGTACGACCACCTCCTGCATCTTAGAAATAATATTTCTATCGTTCTCGTGCGGTTTCAGGTCTTTCGATGAACGTTTGCTCCGAATGGGACCACCGCACGCTGTTTTGGTGTTTAATGGCGCCCGAAACGCGTTTTTGGCCGCCGCGGTCACACAGCACCTCCAAATGAGGTGCCGTCTGGCCGACCATTTCACAATTCACGTCCCGGATGTTGTCGTACGGTTTTGTGGCATTCGGAGGTCATTCGGATGGTTTTGACCCCCCAACGCGCCATTTCAGCGCGCGCCGCGCTGCTGAAAAGGACACAATCGGACGTTCCGCGCGCACCGCACGTCCGATGGACGTGCGGCTTCCTCCTGCATCTCAGGAATAATATTTCTATCGTTCCCGTGCGGTTTCAGGTCGTTCGGAGCACGTTTGCTCCGAATTGGACCGTCGCACGCCGTTTTGGTGTTTTGTGGCACCGGAAACGCGTTTCCGGCCTCCGCGGTCACACGGAACCTCCGAATGAGGTTCCGTCTGGCCGAACATTTCACAATTCATGCCCCGAATGTTGTCGTACGGTTTCGTGGCATTCGGAGGTCGTTCGGGTGGTTTTGACCCCCCAACGCGCCATTTCAGCGCGCGCCGCGCTGCTGAAAAGGACACAATCGGACATGCCGCGCGCACCGCACGTCCGATGGACGTACGGCCTCCTCTTGCATTTCAGGAATAATATTTCTATCGTTTCCGTGCGGTTTCAGGTCGTTCGGAGCACGTTTTCTCTGAATTGGACCGCCGCACGCCATTTTGGTGTTTAATGGCGCTGGAAACGCGTTTCCGGCCGCCACTTTCACACGGCACCTCCGAATGAGGTGCCGTCTGGCCGACCATTTCACAATTCACGCCCCAGATGTTTTCGTACGGTTTCGTGGCATTCAGAGGTTGTTCGGGTGGTTTTGACCCCCCAACGCGCCATTTCAGTGCGCGCCGCGCTGCTGAAAAGGACACAATCGGACGTGCCGCGCGCACCGCACGTCTGATGGACGTGTGGCCTCCTCCTGCATCTCAGGAATAATATTTATATCGTTTCCGTGCAGTTTCAGGTCGTTCGGAGCACATTTTTTTCCGAATTGGACCACCGCACGCCGTTTTGGTGTTTTATGGCGCCGGAAACGCGTTTCCGTCTGTCGCGGTCAAACGGAACCTCCGAATGAGGTTCCGTCTTGCCCACCATTTCAAAATTCACGTCCCGGATGTTGTCGTACGGTTTCGTGGCATTCGGAGGTCGTTCGGGTGGTTTTGACCCCCCAACGCGCCATTTCAGCGCGCGCTGCGCTGCTGAAAAAAAACACAATCGGACGTGCCGCGCGCACCGCACGTCCGTTGGACGTTCGGCCTCCTTCTGCATCTTAGGAATAATATTTCTATCGTTCCCGTGCGGTTTCAGGTCTTTCGGAGCAAGTTTGCTCCGAATGGGACCGCCGCACGCCGTTTTGGTGTTTAATAGCGCCCGAAACGCGTTTCCGGCCGCCGCGGTCACACGGCACCTCCGAATGAGGTGTCGTCTGGCCGACCATTTCACAATTCACGCCCCGGATGTTTTCGTACGGTTTCCTGGCATTCGGAAGTCGTTCGGGTGGTTTTGACCCCCCAACGCGCCATTTCAGCGCGCGCCGCGCTGCTGAAAAGGACACAATCGAACGTGCCGCGCGCACCGCACGTCTGATGGATGTGCGGCCTCCTCTTGCATCTCAGGAATAATATTTCTATCGTTCCCATGCGGTTTCTGGTCGTTCGGAGCACGTTTGCTCCGAATTGGACCGCCGCACGCCGTTTTGGTGTTTTATGGCGCCGAAAACACGTTCCCGGCCGCCGCGGTCACACGGCACCTCCGAATGAGGTGCCGTCTAGCCGACCATTTCACAATTCATGCCCCGGATGTTGTCGTACGGTTTCGTGGCATTCGGAGGTCGTTCGGGTGGTTTTGACCCCCCAACGCGCCATTTCAGCGCGCGCCGCGCTGCTGAAAAGGACACAATCGGACGTGCTGCGCGCACCGCACGTCCGCTGGACGTGCTGCCTCATCCTGCATCTCAGGAATAATATTTCTATCGTTCCCGTGCCATTTAAGGTCTTTCGGAGCACGTTTTCTCCGAATGGGACCGCCGCACGCCGTTTTGGTGTTTAATGGCGCCCGAAACGCGTTTCCGGCCGCCGCGGTCACACGGAACCTCCGAATGAGGTTCCGTCTGGCCGACCATTTCACAATTCACGCCCCGGATGTTGTCGTACGGTTTCGTGGCATTCGGAGGTTGTTCGGGTGGTTTTGACCCCCCAACGCGCCATTTCAGCGCGCGCCGCGCTGCTGAAAAGGACACAATCGGATGTGCCGCGCGCACCGCACGTCCGATGGATGTGCGGCCTCCTCTTGCATCTCAGGAATAATATTTCTATCGTTCCCGTGCAGTTTCAGGTCGTTCGGAGCACGTTTGCTCCGAATTGGACCGCCGCACGCCGTTTTGGTGTTTGGGGCGCCGGAAACGCGTTTCCGGCCGCCGCAGTCAAACGACACCTCCGAATGAGTTGTCGTCTGGCCGATCATTTCACAATTCACGCCCCGGATGTTGTCGTACGGTTTCGTGGCATCCGTAGGTCATTCGGGTGGTTTTGACCTCCCAACGCGCCATTTCAGCGCGTGCCGCGCTGCTGAAAAGAACACAATCGGATGTGTCGCGCGCACCGCACGTCCGATGGACGTGCGGCCTCCTCCTGCATCTCAGGAATAATATTTTTATTGTTCTCGTGCATTTTCAGGTCGTTCGGAGCACGTTTGCTCCGAATTGGACCGCCGCCCGCCGTTTTGGTGTTTTATGGCGCCGGAAACGCGTTTCCGGCCGCCGCGGTCACACGGCACCTCCGAATGAGGTGCCGTCTGGCCGACCATTTTACAATTCATGCCCCGGATGTTGTCGTACGGTTTCGTGGCATTCGGAGGTCGTTCGGGTGGTTTTGACCCCCCAACGCGCCATTTCAGCGCACGCCGCGCTGCTGAAAAGGACACAATCGGACGTGCCGCGCGTACCGCACGTCCGCTGGATGTGCTACCTCCTCCTGCATCTCAGGAATAATATTTCTATCGTTCCTGTTCGGTTTCAGGTCTTTCGGAGCACGTTTGCTCCGAATGGGACCGCCGCACACCGTTTTGGTGTTTAATGGCGCCCGAAACGCGTTTCCGGCCGCCGCGGTCACACGGCACCTCCGAATGAGGTGCCGTCTGGCCTACCATTTTACAATTAATGCATCGGATGTTTTCGTACGGTTTCGTGGCATTCGGAGGTCGTTCGGTTGGTTTTGACCCCCCAACGCGCCATTTCAGCGCGCGCCGCGCCGCTGAAAAGAACACAATCGGACGTGCCGCGCGCACCGCACGTCCGATGGACGTGCGGCCTCCTCCTGCATCTCAGGAATAACATTTCTATCATTCCCGTGCGATTTCAGGTCGTTCGAAGCATGTTTTCTCCGAATTGGACCGCCGCACGCTGTTTTGGTGTTTTGTGGCGCCGGGAACGCGTTTCCGGCCGCCGTGGTCAAAAGGAACCTCTGAATGAGTTTCCGTCTGGCCGATCATTTCAAAATTAACGCCCCAGATGTTGTCGTACGGTTTCGTGGCATTCGGAGGTCGTTCGAGTGGTTTTGACCCCCCAACGCGCCATTTCAGCGCGCGCCGCGCTGCTGAAAAAGACACAATCGGACGTGCTGCGCGTACCGCACGTCCGCTGGACGTGCTTCCTCCTCCTGCATCTCAGGAATAATATTTATATCGTTCTCGTGCAGTTTCAGGTCTTTCGGAGCACGTTTTCTCCGAATGGGACCGCCGCACGCCGTTTTGGTGTTTAATGGCGCCGGAAACGCATTTCGGCCGCCGCGGTCACACGGCACCTCCGAATGAGGTGTCGTCTGGCCGACCATTTTACAATTCATGCCCCGGATGTTGTCGTATGGTTTCGTGGCATTCAGAGGTCGTTAAGGTGGTTTTGCTCCCCCAACGCGCCATTTCAGCGCGCGTCGCGCTGCTGAAAAGGACACAATCAGACGTGCCGCGCGCACCGCACGTCCGATGGACGTGCGGCCTCCTCCTGCATCTCAGGAATAATATTTCTATCGTTCCCGTGTGGTTTCAGGTCGTTCGGAGCACGTTTGCTCCGAATGGGACCGCCGCACGCCATTTTGGTGTTTTATGGCGCCGGAAACCGCGTTTCCAGCCGCCGCGGTCAAACGGCACCTCCGAATGAGGTTTCGTCTTTCCGACCATTTCACAATTCACGCCCCGGATGTTGTCGTACGGTTTCGTGGAATTCGGAGGTCGTTCGGGTGGTTTTGACCCCCAACGCGCCATTTCAGCGCGCGCCGCGCTACTGAAAAGGACACAATCGGACGTGCCGCGCGCACCGCACGTCCGCTGGATGTTCTTCCCTTCTCCTGCATCTCAGGAATAATATTTCTATCGTTCCCGTGCGATTTCAGGTCTTTCGGAGCACGTTTGCTCCGAATGGGACCGCCGCACGCCGTTTTGGTGTTTTATGGCGCCGGAAACCCATTTCCGGACGCTGCGGTAAAAACGGCACCTCCGAATGAGGTGCCGTCTAGCGACCATTTCAAATTCAAGCTCCGGATGTTGTCGTACGGTTTTGTGGCATTCGGAGGTCGTTCGGGTGGTTTTGACCCCCAACGCGCCATTTCAGCGCGTGCCGCGCTGGTGAAAAGGACAGAATAGGACGTGCCGCGCGCACCGCACTTCTGATGGACGTGTGGCCTCCTCTTGCATCTCAGGAATAATATTTCTATCGTTCCCGTGCGGTTTCAGGTCTTTCGGAGCACGTTTTCTCCGAATGGGACCGCCGCACGCCGTTTTGGTGTTTTATGGCGCCGGAAACGCGTTTCCGGCCGCCGCGGTTCAAACGGCACTTCCGAATGAGGTTCCGTCTGGCCTACCATTTCACAATTCATGCCTCGGATGTTGTCGTATGGTTTCGTGGCATTCGGAGGTCGTTCGGGTGGTTTTGACCCCCAACGCGCCATTTCAGCGCGCGTCGCGCTGCTGAAAATAACACAATCGGACGTGCCGCACGCACCGCACGTCCGATGGACGTGATATCTTCTCCTGTATCTCAGGAATAATATTTCTATCGTTCCCGTGCGGTTTCAGGTCGTTCGGAGCACGTTTGCTCCGAATTGGACCGACACACGCCGTTTTGGTGTTTTAGGGCGCCAGAAACGTGTTTCCGGCCTCCGCGGTCAAACGACACCTCCGAATGAGGTGCTGTCTGGCCGACCATTTCACAATTCACACCCCGGATGTTGTCGTTACGGTTTCGTGGCATTCGGAGGTCGTTCGGGTGGTTTTGACCCCCCAACACGCCATTTCAGCGCGCGTCGCGCTGCTGAAAAGGACACAATCGGACGTGTCGCGTGCACCGCACGTCCGATGGATGTGCGACCTCCTCCTGCATCTCAGGAATAATATTTCTATCATTCCTGTGCGGTTTCAGGTCTTTCGGAGCACGTTTGCTCCGAATGAACCGCTGCACGCCGTTTTGGTGTTTAATGGCGCCCGAAACGCGTTTCCGGCCGCCGCGGTCACACGGCACCTCCGAATGAGGTGCCGTCTGGCCGACCATTTCAAAATTCATGCCCCGGATGTTGTCGTACGGTTTCGTGGCATTCGGAGGTCATTCGGGTGGTTTTGACCCCCCAACGCGCCATTTCAGCGTGCATCGCGCTGCTAAAAATGTCACAATTGGACGTGCAGCGCACACCGCACGTCCGATGGACGTGCGGCCTCCTCCTGCATCTCAGGAATAATATATCTATCGTTCCCGTGCGGTTTCAGGTCGTTCGGAGCACGTTTGCTCCGAATTGGACCGCTGCACGCCGTTTTGGTGTTTTTTGGCGCCGGAAACGCGTTTCCGGCCGCCGCGGTCACACGGAACCTCCGAATGAGGTTCCGTCTAGCCGACCATTTCACAATTCACGCCCCGGATGTTGTCGTACGGTTTCGTGGAATTCATAGGTCGTTCGGGTGGTTTTGATCCCCCAACGCGCCATTTCAGCGCGCGCCGCGCTGCTGAAAAGAACACAATCGGACGTGCCGCACGCACCGCACGTCTGATGGACGTGCGGCCTCCTTCTGCATTTCAGGAATAATATTTCTATCGTTCCCGTGCGGTTTCAGGTCGTTCGGAGCACGTTTTCTCTGAATTGGACCGCCGCACGCCGTTTTGGGTTTTAATGGCACCGGAAACGCGTTTCCGACAGCCGTGGTCACACGGCACCTCCGAATGAGGTTCCGTCTGGCCGATCATTTCAAAATTTACGCCTCGGATGTTGTCGTACGGTTTCGTGGCATTCGGAGGTCGTTCGGGTGGTTTTGACCCCCCAACGCGTCATTTCAGCGCGCGCCGCGCTGCTGAAAGGACACAATCGAACGTGTCGCGCGCACCGCACGTCTGATGGACGTGCGGCCTCCTCCTGCATCTCAGGAAAAATATTTCTATCATTCTCGTGCGGTTTCAGGTCGTTCGGAGCACGTTTTCTCCGAGTTGGACCGCCGCACGCCGTTTTGGTGTTTTATGGCGCCGGAAACGCGTTTCCGGCCGCCGCGGTCAAACGGAACCTACGAATGAGGTGCCGTCTAGCCCACCATTTCACAATTCACGCCCCGGATGTTTTCGTACGGTTTCGTGGCATTCGGAGGTCGTTCGGGTGGTTTTGACCCCCCAACGCGCCATTTCAGCGCGCGCCGCGCTGCTGAAAAGGACACAATCGGACGTGTCGCGCGCACCGCAAGTCCGATGGACGTGCAGCCTCCTCCTGCATCTCAGGAATAATATTTCTATCGTTTCCGTGCGGTTTCAGGTCGTTCGGAGCACGTTTGCTCCGAATTGGACCGCCGCACGCCGTTTTGGTGTTTTATGGCGCCGGAAACGCGTTTCCGGCCGCCGCGGTCACACGGCACCTCCGAATGAGGTGTCGTCTGGCCGACCATTTCACAATTCACGCCCCGGATATTTTCGTACGGTTTCGTGGAATTCGGAGGTCGTTCGGGTGGTTTTGTCGTGCGGGGGGGGGGGGGCTGTACGGGGGTGCGGGGGGGGGGGGGGGGGGCTGTACGGTGGTGTCAGGGGGCTGTACGGGGGTGTGGGGGCTGTACGGGGGTGGCGGGGGGCTGTACGGGGGTGCGGGGGGCTATACGGGGGTGGCGGGGGGCTGTACGGGGGTGCGGGGGGCTGTACGGGGGTGCGGGGGGATGTACGGGGGTGCGGGGGGGGGGGGGGGGGGGGGGGCTGTACGGGGGTGCGGGGGGGCTGTACGGGGGTGCGGGGGGCTGTACGGGGGTGCGGGGGACTGTACGGGGTTGCGAGGGGATGTACGGGGGTGCGGGGGGGCTGTACGGGGGTGCGGGGGGGGGGGGGGGGGGCTGTACGGTGGTGCGGGGGGCTGTACGGGGGTGCGGGGGGGCTGTACGGGGGGGCGGGGGGGCTGTACGGTAGTGCGGGGGGGCTGTACGGGGGTGAGGGGGGCTGTACGGAGGTGCGGGGGGTGTACAGGGGTGCGGGGGGGGGGGGGGGGGGGGTTGTACGGGGGTGCGGGGGGTTGTACGGGGGTGCGGGGGGCTCTCCGGGGGTGCAAAGGCCATCCCATTGATTACAAAAGTGAAAAATAAAAGTGATAACATCTAATTAATACATATTTCTTTTATCGATACCATACAGAAATTTATAAAAAATATATTGGATAATACATAATCTATAATATCAGATTTATTGATCTGTTGGAATTAGTTCGACTTTTTCAAATGTAGAATCATTCAAGATTATCTGATAAAAAACACAATATGTGTATAAAATATTTAAAAGACCACCATGGATGGTAATAATGCATTACTTAAATGAATAAATACAGTACATCAATGCCAACCCTACCAGTAAAAACAAAAAACATATCTCGTGAATATATGGTGCGTCACACGTTGTCATCACTGCTACCTCCTTCTGGTGGGCCAGGTGCCTACAACAAATAAACATTATAAATATTTTAATAACAAAAATAATTTAAATTAAATAAATAAATATAGTATATACATGCGTCGTATGATCCCCTGTACCATCAGCTCGACGCACATATTCCCGCAGTGCTCTAACCTCAGTTGTCAATTGCGCATTGTCTCTTCGGAAGCGCGCAGCCGTGCCTCAAAATCTGACATATTCTGTGTCATATGAGCAACAGCAGGACCGACAACCGCAGCGCGTGACACTATAGAACGAGGAATCCCTGCTCCATAGGTCAAACTGTAGCCATGCCCGTCCCGACCAATAATGCGATGAAAGATCTCATCCCGTCGCATGGGAAGCTGTCGCTGGTCCTCTGGACGATGTTCTAACTCAGCTTCAAATTGAGCCTGTGAAATATTTAAATATATATAAATATATATATGTTAATATATAGATTTATGTATTTATTGGTAAGTACAGACACTTACTATCAATGCTGCAACCTTTGGATCATTGCGATCACGAGTCCTTATCCACACCGACATTTTATCAGTTGCTGCACCTTGCCCTCGCAACTGTATATTAATAGAATATAAACACAAAACCATATAATTAATAAATTAAAAAATGAATAATATATACCTCATGTCGGATCTGAGACACGTGACGAGTCCCGAGCCTGTGAGATGGTCCCTACAACGCTCGATTCTCCGAATGGCGTGTTGACACCTCCTACATTCAATTCATTCAAATTTCAAACAAATCACATATTCTTGAAAATATATATACAGAAAAATAATTAATATACAAACCGCAACACCCTCAGTAGACCAGTATGCAACCAAGTCATGCCACTGAGCCGGGAGGACACCTCTCGGGACTTTTTTCCAAAATGTCAAGGGCACCCACGATTTGGTACCCAGTGGTCCCTCTTCACTTTGCCTTTATAATCTTTCCACATCTTACGGCATTTGCTCATACACATGGGCCGAAACTCTTCAGGGAATACTTTCAAATTTTGCTATAAAGAAAAATAATCAAACATATTAGTATTCTTTATAAATAGAAAATAAAGTAAAATTATTTTCTTACCTGAACCTCCCTCCATAGACGATCTAATGTGTCCTGAGGGATAGAAGCCCAATCACGCGTGGTCAATGGAAATCGATGTGGGTCACGTATGATATGACCCCGCTGATGAATAAATGCCGGGGCATTCGGTCCCACGGGATGAAATACCTCATCAAATGAAACATCTATCATCGTGTCGGAATTCCATGATAATATGCCACGACGAGGGCCTCTCCTGCGAGAGGAAGAAGCAACCGAGTCTGATCCTGTTGAAAACAATTTTATATATAAATTGACAAATGTTATATATATATATATATATATGTCAATTACATAAAAAATATAGACAGTGACATTCAAACATACCTCGACCCTGAGACGTAGATGCCTCTGATGGATGATGTGGATCCTCTGCCTCTTCCCCTAACATGCCTCGGGGGGGGGGGGGGGGGGGGGGCTGTCCGAGGTGCGGGGAGGGGTGTCCGGGGTGTCGGGGGCCTGTCAGGGGTGTGGGCAGGGGTGTTCGGGGTGCGGGTCCGGGGTGCGGGGGGGGGGGGGGGGGGCTGTCTGGGGTGCAGGTGGGTTGTCGGGGGTGCGGGGTGGGGTGTCCGGGGTGCGGGGGGCCTGTCCGGGGTGCGGGGGGGGGGGGGGGGCTGTCCGGGGTGCGGGGGGGCTGTCCGGGTTCGGAGGGGGGTGTCCGAGTGCAGGGGGGGCTGTCTGGGGTGCGGGGAGGCGTCCGGGGTGCGGTCTGGAGTGCGCGCGGGGGGGGGGGGGGGGGGGCTATCCGGGGTGCGGGTGCCGTCTGGGGTGGGGGGGGGGGGGGAGGGCCGAGAGGCCGGAGGGCGGCGGCCGGAGGGCGGCGGCCGGAGGCCCGAGGGAGGAGGGCGGCGGCCGGAGGCCAGAGGGCAGGCGGCGGGGGAGGGCGGGCGGCGGGGGAGGGCGGGCGACGGGGGAGGGCGGGCGGCGGGGGAGGGCGGGCGGCGGGGGAGGGCGGGCGGCGGGGGAGGGCGGGCGGCGGGGGAGGGCGGGCGGCGGGGGAGGGCGGGCGGCGGGGGAGGGCGGGCGGCGGGGGAGGGCGGGCGGTGGGGGAGGGCGGGCGGCGGGGGAAGGGAGGGCGGCGAGGGAGGGCGGCGAGGGAGGGAGGGGGTTAGGGCGACGAGGGAGATCGAGGTCGAGGGGGCGCGGGGGGGGGGGGGGGGGGCGCCGAAGCCCCCCGTTTTTTTTATGTAGGTTAGCGACCGCCATTGGCGGTCGCTATGGGTTAGCTATAGCGACCGCCAATGGCGGTCGCCCGAGTCTGGGGGCTTCAATGCCCCCTTTTCTAGTAGTGAGGCTAGCCAACTGGAGTGTGATTAGTTGCACCCTCCTCTGGGTATGTCCATCCTATGCTGTAATGTTTCCCTTCTTTCTGGGGAAGGAAAATCTGGTCTGATCCTCATGGATACACTGCACTTTGCGCCTAATACAGTTAATCTGGGCATGTACTTTTGATAAAAAGTCCATGCCCAAGATGACGTTGTAAGGCCTCGATGCCGCTACTAGAAGATCTCAACTGAAGCTCTTGCCTCCTATAGTAAGCTCACACTACCGGCACCAGTGTGTAATCGTTGAATCCACTCTCGTAGGACTCTCTGGCTGTAACAATCAAGCCAACGTCTCCAATGTAATCTCCAAATGGGGGCCAAGGAATTTAAATAGTGACTTGCACCTGTGTCTCTAAGTACCACAGATAAGGTGGAGTAGACATAGATCGTACCTCTAATCATCTCTAGAGAATCATGGTCATAGGCCTCAGCTTCCTGGAGCTGAGCTCGTCCATGTACACCTGGTCCCTGTGGTCAGGGTGGACCACCTGGAGGTGGTAATGGTAGAACCTAAATTCTCCGCCCATCGCCTACTGCTCGGCCTACTCCTCTAGAAAGTTATCCTATTGCCTGTTGACCACCCCGATCAAATCTCTATATCTATGTCGATGGTCCCTCGACCATCAACTGGTCGTCTATTCGGCGGGTCAAGTAGTCATGTTCCATGTGACCCTGACCACCGCACGAGTAGAACTGCTTGCTCCTCAGCTGTCCTCCTCTGCCCCATGAGCCTTACACCACCAACCCTTTATCCTAAGGTCTCCCACAAAAATGCATGGCCCACTTTGGCCACTATGTCATCCTTTTACTTCCTACCATAGATGAATCTTCTATCTAACGTCCGGTGGTGGATCTCCCCATCGTTACCTACTAAGATAGGAAGCTCTCCACCAAAATTTCTTTCTCTAGCACACTAGCCTACATTAGAATGCTGAGCGATATCTTCAATGCTCTGATCTCTTATCGGAAAACCATCTCAAAGGTCTAGTCCCTGAATAAAGGATTTCGTACCTTGTCGGTGGAGTAGCAGAAGATATCAGTGAACCCCATCGAGTAATGCGTCACAGTCATACTACCCTACTATAAGTGCAGTAGCTCCTGTATACACACTGATAGTAAGGTCGTTGGGATGAACTCTCCCCTAAAAAGGCTCTTAAAGTCCACCCAAATGACGGTCACCTCATCTTGTATCTAGAAAATCAAGCTCCACCTTCTCCCGGGTACTACCTAAAAAAGACTGGCTTCTAGGATCACCATCATATCAGATGGCGTCACCACTAAGCGAAAAACTTTGGCCACAACCTCTATCCAGTCCTCAACCACCTGCGGATCCATCTCACTTCATAACATGAAAGGGATCTTCCACTGTAACTCGTGCAAAATGCTCAGTCTGCATGCATCTTATATTGGTGGGGTTGGTGGCAAAAACTGCTCTATGGGTAGTGGTGATGTCGGTACACCACCTGAGGGTCCTAATGCTATAAGAGAGCCCTGCATCAAGGCCTCATCGCTCGGTGGTCCGCCATCATGTACTATCTCAGGAATCCTGACTGACTATCTACATGGAGGCATCTTGAAAGGAGACAGGTGTGCCACTGTAAATAAGTAATACCTAGTGTGCTGACTCAAAGAGATCACAAGAAAAACTTTTCAAAAACACACTTAATCAGGGTTTCTGTACGTAGCATCAGAAATCAAAATTCAGGGTCCAGGTGAATGGATACCTTGGCCCCCACAAAAACAATGGATTCCCCAAACTAAAAACCACACTCATAAAACTTAACAATACATCCACATGGAAAATATCAAAGTCCTACTTCTTCGGTATAACTGAATCCTCTAATACCACTTTTTCACGACCCATCCTTTGCTGCCCAGGCCATGAGTATCCCAATCCCACCTTCCATATGCCAGGGGCCAGAAACTATAACCCGAAAGGAATGTCCCTAATATGAGAATGCATTGCCTTTTTAACATTTACAGACACATAGTCCAAAAACAAAAAAGAAGCAACCACGAAGTAAACTACTATAGTAAAAGTATGCGGAAATTAAAGGGGTCGGAATACAAACCCAACAAAAAAGTACAAGTACAACTGAAAAGTAAAAATATAGGTGAAAGGTGAAAAAAAACTCTGTGATCATCCACCAAGTGTCCTACCTGAAGGTTAGGTACATCTCACTATTAGTATTCCCTGCTGCACGTCACTCCAAATGGTCAACCTCTGAGTACTCTCTAGTCTTGGCTCCCTCAGCCTCAATCAATGTTGTCTATTGTCTGCACAAGACACAACGAGGTGCGGGCGTAGCCCATGCAGGGGTGAGTTTAATGATACTCAGTAGTAACCCAGAGACCATTGTTGGTCTCCTAGAGTTCCACAAAGGAAAAACCATAAATCAAGACTTCAACTCTACTTAGTTATATTCGCCCAAAATATTCTTAAGTTATCATGATATACTCATCTCATACATGAGGGAAGAATACAACAAAGGTAACACCGCGAAGGTAAGAATACCACACAGGTAACACCACATAGATAGAATAACCACACAAGTAACACCTTGAAGATAAAAACACAATGACAACACCACGAAGGTCGATGTACCACACAAGTAACACCACTAAGACAACACCATGAAGGTATAAGTACGACACATGTAACACAACGAAGATAAAAGTACCACATAGGAAACACCAAGAAGATAAAACCATGAAGGTAGAAGTACCACACATGTAACACCATAATACGACACCATGAATATAGAATTACGACACAGGTAACACCACGAAGAAAGAAGTACCACATAGGTAACACCACTAAGATAAAAGTACCACATATGTAACACCAAGAAGATGAAACCACGAAGGTAAAAGGCTCAGCTCACAACCAGGCATAACATAAGTAAAAAAGTATAGATTATTAGTCATATGATAGATCATCTTATTATGTTAAGAGGCACTGATTTTAACCCACCTAGGATCAATAGGTAATAACCCCTACTGACGGATATAGGATCTGACCGACATAGGATCGGTATGCACTGACCCACATAGGATCACTGAGTGCTGACCCACACAGGATCTAATAGAAGCTGACCCACATAGGATAGATAGATGCTAACCCACACAGGATCGATGTTCTTTATTCACATTATTGTCTGCCACAGGATTCCTTGCACCCTGTGTGCACGAGATCCGTACAATCTACACCTTGAGATATCGGGCATGCGTCGAATGCTACTAAGCTCCACAATGGAGTAACCCAAAGTACTGACATGTTGTAAGGTTTCCAACATGATAGACAGTGCGTCAATCAAATGCTCGGTCCATGAATTATATGTGTGTTTGTTCTAAGGGCCCGGTTGGATTCAGGTTTGGTCCAACACAACTATACACCAAATTTCTAAAAAACTCAAGTTGAAGATACCAAAAGGATCGTCTTGATCAAATGATCCCAGCGTCGTGGATGGTTCATCAATCATACATCCGGATCTCAATATATGTACCCTTTAGTGTTTTGGGGTCCGGTTGGGCCCAGGTCCGATCCGACACAGTTCAGGCTGAACCAACACGGCTGGGCTGGCCCACAACGAGCTCAGCCTGTTGGGTCACGCGCTGGCCCGACCCACAGTAGCATGGCCCGTAGTGAGCGTGGCCCTGCCTGAGGTGGAGCGTGGCCTGAATCACGGTGGAGCATGGCCCTGTTCGTGGTGGAGCGTGGCCTGGCTCATGGTGGTGCCCGTCCAATAGGTGGAACAGGCTGGTTGGAGTAGGGCCAGCCCTTATCGACACTAGGGGTGAGACCCCCAGTCTTCCAGAATAGATAATCATCTATTTGGTTCATGAAGCGGTGACGCCACATGGGCATTTCCCGTTCCACACCGAACCCACTAGAGGCGCAGGTTCCACTTTTTCCATGGCTTCAACCACGATAGCTTGCTCATCCACCGCCTGTTGGTCACACCGATGTCCCCTTCTGTGGCCGGCCAATGTGCTGACCGCAGCGGCTGACGAGATGTGGCCCCTAGCTCACTGGCGGCACGCGACGGCGCCCCGCACCTCCTCTACAGCCTGCTGATGCCAACCACTCTACTGACTGCGGAGGCTTACTATCGTGGAATCCTCTTTCAGTGCATAACAGTTTTTCGCCTCCATCATAGCTGGTCCGTGCCTCTGCAACAGTGGTACTCCATAATGAACGCAAGGGTATCAAGGTAGCAGAGGTTCTGGGCCAGGTTTGTTAGGCCAACACCCTCCACGTTAGATTGTAATCATGAGGGAGGATTAAAGGATTCAACAATCACTTGAATTAAAAAAATCAAATCCCTACCGCAAGAACGATGGAGGATGCCCATGATCGAGGAAGTGTCAACATTTATCTTTCCTACAACAAGCTCCCAAATGATGCTACTTGTACGTTACCCATCGGTTCGTTGTTCGGTGTCTCCCATCACCTCTTTCTAGATTGAGCTCCATCTTCCAATGGTTTGGTGTCTCATCACTTTTCCAGCACTTCATTTCTTGGCGAATTAGTGCTGATACCTCTCCCCAAGCTCCATATAAATAGGTGAGGGGGTGTCTAATGCTCATGGGATTTGTGAGGGTTCATTAATTAAGAACCTTCCTAATTCCCAATTATGTTGTTACTTAGGATTGGAGGGTCAATCCTTTTAATGGCTTGACACATCACTGGTCCCATGTTGTTTCTTGTCCATTGGAAAAAATGAAATAAATAAATAAAATAACAAAGTTATTATATTTATTCTCTTAAAAAGACCCAAAGTATGACTTTTTCATTAGTCCTAATACGGTCAATGTGAAGTTTCCCTTAAGTGAATCTTAGTGCTATGGATTCAACGGTGCCCTTGGATTTTTAATCAGAGCACCAGTTCAAAATATAGAAAACTCTGCATGTGCGTTTACTGGACTTACCTTAAAAATTGTTCATAAATTCATTCCGGGCACACCGGGCCTCAGAATCATGCACCGTCAAATTTCAGAGACTCATAGTAATTATATATAATTAAAAAAATTACATGGAAAATCTGAGTCTCCGCACAAGAGAAATAATAATTTTTCTAACAAGTGGTTCAAGAGGGAATATATGAAATATATTTTTATTTCCAATGGTCTTTATTTATTTGCGATTAAAGATATATCACATTAAATAATATTTTTTCTTCATCGTGTTGATAAAATCTGAATTAGCATATTGGTTTTCCAATAGGTACAGAGTAACATATTGGGTTGTTGTCAGTTTTGATTTATTTTCATGTCGTTCAAGAACATCATAGTGACCAAATTACCTCACCCTAATGAATAAATATTAAAGGAAAATTATAGTTGTAATTGGATTGATATTTACTATGAATATTGAAGATGTTTATTACTTCATATATGTAAGTGGTACAATGGATCGTAATGAAGAAATAAAATTGGGAAATATGAATGGAGAATCAAATTCATAATAAGAATTTCATACGAACTCTGATTCCATGATGTAGTAAAATAGAGATTAAAAATTGATGTTAAATTTAATGCACTAAACAGGTCAAAGATATAACTTATTTTTAAAGATGAATAAAGATTCAAGAAAATAATAAAGCATGAAAACGTTTTTAGAATTTCACATAAACCATTTTTCTGTGTCTATAAACAGAGGAGAATACATTGGGAATAAAATGACATTCATTTCCTATAAAAGAGAAGAGATAAGATACACAAATATAGAAAGAATAAGTCTCCAAATTTTGTTTTCTTGAAAAAGAATTCCCGAAAAAAGATTAATGGAGAATAGACAAGATGATATTCAAATTTTTATCTTATTGAACTATAGAATTGGGTTGGAAAAATCATATTGAGATATCTAGACTTGGGAAAAAGACGTTCAGAATTGATACAATAGTATTCTGACAGAGAAATATTATTTCACTAAGTAATTGGTCTTGAGAATCAAACACTAAAATCTGAAGGAATAACATTATGAATACTAGAAAATGTTCTTTCCTTTTATGAGGTAATAAAGTGAAGAATTTTTTAAGAACATATTTGTTAAATTTGATCTAGCAGCAATGTAACATGTTCGTTATAAAAACATTTCATTATATATTCATTCTACATGTGGCCCATTCATTATTGTATTGAACATAGTGTGACATGAGAGTAAGGTAATTTCCTACTTAGTGTATTCTATGCAAAAAAAATTGTCTTCATGTGGACTTTATGGTATTTTATTGTTTCCAAAACAAAACAAGGATATAGATACTCTTATTGAGTAGTGAACTATGTAAATTCTTGTGTTCTTATGGATGTGTGTTTATTTTTTTCAAGAGAAAGGGAAATATTTAACATGAGGTGAAGGTTGTTTAATGAAGAAGGAAACTTAAAAGGAATAATATCAATAACCCCCCCTCCATATTACTTATACAAATTTCATAACTGGGAGATTACAACTGGTATCAGAGTAAAGGTCACCTTCATTTATTATTTTCCGATGTTTTAAAGAGAAGTTGTGTTGGAAAATCTAAATAATGTAAATAGTAAATGGATTATGATTTTAAATGGAAATAACAATCATATATTAAAATATAGAAGGATTCCTTATATTATTTCTCTTGGGTATGATGTTCTTAAAGATACAAAAATGGATTCCATCACATTGATGATAAATTTCCTCTTAGACCTATTGATGAGAATAATGTTTAGAATTATGGAAGTGATAACACTTATTTACTCTCACCACATTTTGAAAATATTTTTTTAAGAGTGAAAGGTGTTTCCATTTCCAAAGGTAACTCAGATAATCATAAAAAAATTATGAAGGTGATAAAATTATGAAGAATGAATAATTACCAATCTAGAGAATGAAGTATGAAAATATAAAAATGGGTAAGTATGAAACTATTAGAGACTTCTTTAATAGGGAAACTAGAATTTTCAACACTATCAGATGTCTTTTTGAAAATTTATAGGATTTTAAATTTATTGAAAAACCCTTAAGAATTATTCTTGACAAGTTTGGTGACAAAGTTCCTTCTTTGGAATATAGAGATATTGAAACATTTTATCTGGATGATTTTCGTTATACTCTCATAACTTATGAGATTACAAGGGAATTATATATGAATGAAAAAATCTGATATATAAATTTCTTTCAAAGACTCAATGAAATAAAATTTTTAGAATGTTCCTAAGAAATATGTTATTTATGAATCTGGCATTAAAAATGATGTTTGTAAAAATCATCATTAACCTTTATCCTTATATTGTAAACCTTTTAGAAGTGGTATAGTAAAATACCTAGGGAAACCTCCACTAACATTTTTGGAATGTGGAGCAATTGGGAATGTTATGGAATATGTTCCTCAAGGAAAGAAAGAAGATGATAGTGAAGAAGAAGAAAGAAGGCCAATAAGGTCATGGAAGAAATAGGTTGGTAATTCTAAATTAAATTCTAAATGAAATGATAAAAATTTATAAAAATCTGATTTAATAAGTTTCTTATTTAATGATGATGATGATGAAGATGGTGAATATGAATCTGAAAAGTCTAATGAGTATACTGGTGAAAATAATTTAATTGAAGTATTTAACTATGAAGTATTTTAAATGAGCTGTTCTAAGGTAGAAAAAGAAACAAAATTACAATTTAAACTAGAAAAATATTTAAAATCTTTTTTAAAAATATTATATGTCTTGAGAAAGAAGGAAATAAATTGAAAAGTTAAAAGACATGAAAAAAATAATCAATAATATTTTCTTGATGAGAAAGCCATGTTCCTGTAAGATATTTATGACTTAAAGAAATATATAGAGAAAG
Source organism: Viscum album (assembly GCA_963277665.1). NCBI lineage: Eukaryota > Viridiplantae > Streptophyta > Magnoliopsida > Santalales > Viscaceae > Viscum > Viscum album. Next base: position 1,504,535,817 of record OY728137.1, on the reverse strand, counting down.
AAAAAATTGTAATGAACATCTAGAAGTTATTTTTAAGGGGAAAGAAGAATAGTTCAAACATTTACAAAAATACAATCTAAATATGAAAAAATAGGTACAATTTTCAAAATATTATATTTGATTTTAGTGCATGTAATTATAAGGGTGAACTTAAGAATGATAAAAAAAATTCCTTCAATGGTTGAGCAAAAATATAGAATTGTTTCTCACAGAATTAAATATGGGGAAGTTATTTTTGTTTCCATAACCAAAAAAGTTGTTATTTTAGATGTTTTTATAAATTATGAGTTAAATAAATAATCTATTACATATAGAAAATATTTGTTGGTCTAACCAAAAACATTAGATCTATTCTAGAAAATTTAGATTTGGTTTTAGGGGGATTCAAAACCTACAAAGAAAGAATTCTAAGAAGGATTCTTTGGAAAAAACCTTAGAAGGATGTTTTAAAATTTGAAAATAAGTTCAATCCTCTAGAAGATATTTGTGAATGTTTTGAATAAATGAGACATCTCGAAAAAGGATTCTGGTTTTTTACATAACTGGAATTTTTTTTAATAATTCTCAAAAGTCAGAGATTGAAGAGAGGAAAAAGGAATGAAAAAGTTCATGTTGTAAAAACTACTCTAAAATCTAAAAAAGGTAAATGAAGATGGATATTTGGTTGTGGTTGTTCATATCATATGATAGGATATTTATTGTATTTGAATAATGAGAAAGAATTTAAAGAAGGAGTGGTGAAATTTGGTAGTGTTGAATCTCTAAGAATCAAAGGTGTAGGATCAGCCATAACTGGGAAAGAAAAATTGATGTCCAAGAAATATGTTTATGTTAATGGGTGGAAACACAACTTTCTAAGTTTTTCACAACTCTACAATGAAGGAAACAATGTTAAATTCAAAAAACATGTGTTATTTGTGAAGGGTGAGGAAGATGGAAAGATAATAATTAGTGGGAAACATACAAAATGAAATCAATTTCCATTTGGTGAAATAAAAACCCCTTATTACATGGGTATGGTGGAAGTGAATTGGTTGTGGTGTAAAAGGGTAGAAAAAATATTTTAGAGAAACATGATCATGTTTTTAGAGTGAGACATTATCAATGATATTCCTAATATGTCAATAAGAATTGATTGGTGATACATTAATTTTCAGAAGGGAATGATTTCAAATGTTTTGCATATAAAAGTTTAAATTTGTTTAAATTGACCCATAAAACATATTCATTTTATGATTTTTGTAATAATGAGAAAACAATAAACTAATGAAGATAATTAATTCATTACATTAATTAATGAATTTTCTCTCATTACATGTGTTATTTATATGAAAAATAAGTCAGATGCTTTAATAATGTTTAATAGTCTCAAGAGGAAAGTTGAGAAGTAATGTGAGTACTTAGTGAAGTAGTTGAGAACATAGAGTGGTGGAGAGTAAATAATGAATATTGTGAATGATATATTGAGAATCATGGGATTCTACGTGAGATTAGGTAACCATACACACCTCAAAAAATTCATGTTGCTTGAAGGAAGAAAATAACATTGGTTGAAATGGGGAGAAATATGTTACTTGAATAGAGACTTTCTCATTATAGTCTAAAACACGCTCGAAGAGGATGGTATTCAAAATTTGATACATTCTTGAGGATTATTAATTTAAATAAATTAATATTTAATAGAAATATTTACATTAAGGAATGATTGTAGAAATATCTCAACATAATTGTTTATGTTGATGAAATTATCTTTTTTGGGTATGATGAATGAACTCATGAATTTTTTTCTGAAGAGATGAAAATGTTTTTTGAGAAATCCATGCTAGGAGAAATGAAATACTTTATTTGGATAAAAAATTTACAAAATAATAATAACAATTTTAATTCTCAATAAAAGTATTATAATGATATTCTTAAGAAGTTTTTCATTGAGAATTCTAAAAATGTTTCCATATCTATTTCAGTGGAAACCATGTTGTCTAAATAATGATACAGAATGTATGTTGATCCGAATGAGTTTCAGAAGATGATTTTATGGTTTTTATATTTTACTACAATAATACCAGAAATTTTTTATACTATTACCTTATGTGAATGATTTTGTAGTGCTCCTATTGAATCATATTTAATTTCTACAAAAAAAATTATATGATATATCAAAGGCATAAAAAATTTCATAATAACATATAATTTCTCAGAAATTATTAAAATTTTTGGGTATTTAGATGATGATTGGGAATGAAATATTGATGATAGAATATCCAGTTATAGTAGAGTTTTATTTCTAGGGAAAATTTGTGTTTGTTTGAATACAAAGAAAAAAAACAGTACTCTTAGTATGGCTGCAGTTGAGTATGTTTCTTCAACTCAAGACACTACTCAACTTATGTGGATAAAGACTCAGTTAGAAGATGTACTTGTCTAACTGAATTTATCCTTTATATTGGGTTGTGGTAATACAAGTGAAATCAACATTACTAGGAATCTTGTTAAACATTATCATTCAAAACATATTGAAATAAAAATGATTTCATCAAAGAACAAGTGGAGAAGAATGAATTTAAGCCGGAGTATATTCCAACATCGGAAACAGTTCATGAAATTTTCACAAAACCTTTACAAAAAGAAAATTTTTATAATATGAGGTTGAAAATGGGCATGAAACATCATTTATATCAATGTTTATGTATGTGTTTTTTCCCTCATTATTACCCTTTCTTTTCATAGTGTTTTATATGGGGATATTTATTTCAAAAATCTACCCATTGAATAAGTGTTAAATATTTTGTGGAATAATTTGTAATGGGGGGAGTTGTAGGTATGATATGAAATAATCATGATTTTGTGTGAACTATTCTAACTATTTTCTGGAGTGGTTGTAAGAAACAATTGTTTTTAGAAATTTTGAAGAAGAAAAGTGGAACAAGAGGAATGTGGTGAAGAAGATGAAGAGGATTCATGAGTCACTAATTTTTACATAGCGTAGTTTTTCAATGAATCACTCTTGTTTCCTATAATGAGTTACCTTACATAGGCTTAGAATTATTGATAATAAATCCATATGTTGAGGTTTTAATTTTCATTTATTTAGAAATATTAGTTGAAAACAAAATCCAAATGGGAGATTTTTGGGACCATGTTTATTAGAGATGGTTTTTAGAAGTAAGAAGATGTATGTTTTAAAACTGTGTTGTTTTTTTTTGTCAAAGAAGATAAATCAATTCAAGTTGTAAAAGTGAAAATTCAGGTTAACCTTCATATTCAATAATTCAAACCCGTAATTCTTAATAAATTTAATTATATTAAGAATATGGTTACTTGACAAAGAGGTTCATCAGGCTCATCCGTAATCTGGAATGAACATTTAATTGTAATGAGAAAGGTGAAAAAGTTTATCTGGGATCTAATATAAATATGCTGATGGTTTTCTATTTTTTATTTTTAATAAATTATGATTGTGTTTTAAAACATGTGATTATAGCCTCGTGAAATAAAGGGGGAGAAAATATGATACCAATCATATTCAGGTCAATCATATTGAGGCTGGTTGGAAAGAAAGAATTTTTTTGGAAGAATAGGAATTTATAAAACATCCTAATGATTTTCAGATGATGAGGAAGCTGGTGTTAAGTGATTATAACATCATGAAGAATTCATTCTTACAAAAAAGAATTTTAATAAGAATAATGTTTTTTGTAAAAAAAAACCATTCATACTTAGTTTCTTGGTATGATATTACTCAACATAGATTTGTTAAAGGATGATAAGGATAAGTGAAATGAATGAAATAGATGATTCTATTTTTAAGTCAAACCAAAATCCAATATATTTAAATCTTCAGAGAAATAATTTTAAGATCTTTGTAACCAGATAAGAGAAAGATGTTATGTGATTTAAGTACATTAGAATTTTATTCAGAAATTAATGTTGTTTATGTAGTCAAATCTACTTGAACTGGTCCATCAGACATAGAGTGCTACTGATCAATCACAGGAATTATTTTTCGTATTTTTAATGTTTAGGAATAATTAAAAGGAATAAAAGAAATGAAGTTATTGAGACCAATGAAAAATCGGATGAGAGATAAATGTATAATATAGTCAAATATTTTCCAAAAAGATGAATTTTTGGTTTCTTTTTGAGTGGGTCAATAGAAATAATAATATACATAACAAGTGGGTGAATAATGAAAATAAAAACTTTGATTTTGTTTTCAATAGTTTTTATTCACATGTGGGTCAATAGATATCACATTGAAGAAAATGTTTTCTATATAGAAATAATGAAATTAGGATGATCATATTGGATTTCCAATTGGTACATGGAAACGTAATGGGATGTCTTCAGTTATGATTTATTCACAAGTGGGTCATGAAAATAAGAGTGACCAAATTCCTTCATCGAAATTGTAATGACCCAAAATTTTATTAATGAGAATTCCTCTTGAACTAATTAAATGTCTTATCATGTGGAATAATTATATAAAACATATGAACTTCCTTAGTTTTGTGTTTTTGGATTTTAAATTACCGTTACGAATTGTTACCATTGCTAATATAGTCACTGAACACTGATCATATTATTTGTATAAATATAGGGCTTTGACAAATCCAATTTACTCAAACAAAGGAAGTGATGGCCTCATCCAGTTGAATTTTACCATACGAAGCCCATTTTTTAGAGCTCATAGAGGATGTAGAATCACTAGGCTTCACTCTGTACCAAGACCATGTCAACCTTTTACACTTTAACCTTGAGCGGGATCACCTACAGTAGAAGTAAAAGTAAATAGACATTACCACCCGAGTGATGTTATCAGATTCGCCTCAAGAGTTTATCGCTATATTGCACCTTACTATTAGGTCGTATAATGATTTTATAATGGGTTTTTTAATAAGACCCTAGAACTATGTTTTTTTCATTTTTTTATAAATAATATACATTCATTATATTATTGTTACATTGTAAATGGGTTTTAAAGTACAAATAGTATTTTTAGTTAATATTTAAATTCAACTAATAAATCTATTTTGATGAATTAATGTATTTTTGAATTAAATAAAATTTTAATAAAATTTTATTACCAAGTTAATATTAAGTAAATATAAATGATCGCATAAGTTTTAAGAATACAATTGTAACTTTTATTAAGGTTTGAAAACTATTTCTATTAAAACCCATGAATTTTTGATAAATTTTGGGTTTTATTTTAAAAGTGAAAATTCACATATTTATAAAATTATTTAGATAAAATTAAAATTATTTTTTGAATCAGGATGCCAAATTATCTAATGGTGATTTTTTCATAATTTTCTGAGATGGTCAATTTTTTGGGTATAAATTAAATACCGTTTAAATATATAATGTGTTTTATGACATCACAATGACCAAATAGTGATGTAATAAAATACTATAAAGGTATATTTATCCAATATATGTTTTAAATTTAAAATAATATGATTTTAGATTTGTTTTATTAATTTTACAAAAATTTAGTGGACTCTCCAAGACATATAAAACATTTTAATATTTTAAAATGATTTCCTTGAGAGTGTGACTCACCTCCACGTAAGAAAACATAATATTTTAATAAGTTAGGACATTGTCCTTATAAAATATTTTTTTTCCAATCCCATTTGGTAAAAACCATGGGCAAAAACCATGGGTTGGTTTGTGGTTTTGATTAGTTTAATGTGTAGTGTCCAAAGACCTAAAAAAAGAATTCCCTCTCAGTTCCTATATAAAAAAAACTCAATCACCCATTCCTCTTCACTCAACCCTTTTGGATCTTGAAATCCCCCTGAAATCCTCTCTCTAGAATCCTCCCACGAAACCCCAAGATCCCAATAATCCTCTATCAAGCTTCTCCCAAGCCATTGCGATCACACTTCAAAGTAAGATATGCTCACTTTCATTCCTTCCTTATTTATGTCCATGTTCCCTTATATTTTATTCTATTTTATTTTCAATTAAAAATGTTGTGGGTATTATTTCTCACCTCCCCAATACTTACCTCATTATATTTGAATGACGAGAGACCCCTTTCTATCTCATTAATGCCTCTAGTGTACACCTCTTGCCATACCGAAATTTCGTAGGGGATTTCTCTCTCCTCATTTACATTAAAGAAATTATTTTATATTATGAATCTAGATTCCATTACATATGTTGTAATATTATTTTCCATGACCTCCATACCGTCCATTTTAGGTATAAATGATTAGAGACCACTTTCTCTTTCATTATCAAATTTTACAATCTCTATTTGACGTCGTTAGGCTGCTGAAGTTACACCGAAATTTCCCATGCCAAAATCATTGTGTATGTGAATACCATACCCAATTCTCTATCAAGTTTATTCACCTTTCTAAACATTTACATGTTGATTGGGGACTTATATTTATTAATTCCACATATCTTATTCATGTACTAAATTATGATGTTTAATTAATCCATGTTATATGATCCTTGAGGAACACGTATTCATGAAATGAAATGATTACGAAGGATGCAGCCTAATAGCGCTCCAATTCATTGCTTTTTATATTAGTTTTGTGATACATCAAGTGAAATGAGGGTTTACTAATGATAATTAATGTTAAATGAGGTTAAAATCATTCTAATTCAAGTGCAATGAGGGTTTACACATGCTCCATGTGCGGCTCATGCTAATATTATGTTAAATGTTTTTGAAACATCTCCATGTTATGATAATATTGTTATATCATGCCTTTAGGTTAATTTTTTTTTCTTGATATTCTTATTTCATAACATGTATTTTATTCTTCATGTTATTTTGTTTTTACTCCATTACTGGGCATTATAGCTCACCCTTTTCTTATGCATGTCCTTAGGTTATCCAAAGAAATGCTAAATATGAAGGGATGTTATCATCATGTAAAATAATTATTCAATAATGATATTGTATTCTGTGTTCTAAGTTGTTATGTAAGGTTCTTAGTTTCCCAAGGCACTAGAACTCTCGATCCTTACTGTTTTCTTATGTGAAATTTTATATTATAAATCATGTTAACATGTGTAATAAGGAGAATGGTTGTTATAGTTGGAATTAGAGGATTGGTTTAGATATTTTTGGTATTATGATTAGAATACCATAGTGAAATCCTTATGGATAAGACTGGGTTTAATAAAAATATACCTAAAATTATGGTGAGTATATAGTATGTGTTTTAATAAGAAAATACATCCCAATCTTGATAAAAACAAGTAAAGGAGGTTTTTTCAAAAATATATATAGGGTTAAAACCCAAAAACACTACTTTGATCTAGACTCAAAAAATAACTGGTGCACAAAAATGGGCCTTGCTTCCCACCTGGTTTGAAACTCACATGGGATATTCTTTGGAAAATTCATAATCATAGTAATAACCATTATTAATTGAAAAAATTACCCCTAAGAATATATGATTGGATGTAGATCATGGATAACATAGATTAAAGCCTTTAAATTCAAAAATAAAGGAAATAAATAAAACTTATAAGATATAGCTTTTTTAATTGGATTTCCCTTTAAGTGTAACCCATAACATTCCTTTTAATCCACCTAAAGGTTTTTAATAGGAGGACTCATGATAACAACCGATGTGAAGATCAATGTGATGATTGTTATAATGAGATGCACAATCCGATGGGAGTTTGAATCACAAAAATGGTCATGATAATCTCCCAGTTAACTCGTGTTCTGAATAGATACTTGTGTCAAGAGAATCGTCCAACCCCCTTAAGAAAGAACAAGCCACAATAGAGAGATTCATGAGACAAAGGCCCCTTACAGTCAATGGATCATCTGATCCCTCAATTGTTTAATAATAAATCAAGTCCATAGAGAAGATCTTCTCCATACATTAATGTTCCAAAGAAGAAAGTTTCTTCTATTTTCTTATCATATGGAGGGTGAAGCTGACCAATTGTAGACATTGAAAAAAAATATGAAGCCTGAGTAAGAGATGGAGGTGTTAGAATGGAAGGATTTCTGTAAATTGTTTTTCAATAAATATGTTTCTTGCATCCTTCAACTTAAAATAGAAAGGGAGTTCATTTCTCTCAAGAAAAAATATGGTGAGTCCATCAGAGCCTATGAGGAAAACATCATAAGCCTTTCACAATACACCTCCATATTTTTTGTTACCCCAAATGCAAGGATGAAAACTTCTTTGGTGGGATAAAACCTACCCTATGGAAATCCTTAATGATCCATGACATCGACAGATATGAGGAAATTTTCTGATGTTCCATAAAAATCGAAATGGAGATCATCGAATCTCTGGGGTATTAAGGGGATTAGAAGAGGAATGTAGACTTTAATTCTGGTGGTCTGATGCATATATCTAATGGTGCTAAGAAATTCTGGCACCTCGAATTCCAATGGTGGGGAAAGAAGCACCCTGGAAATTTCTTGATGGGGAAGAGGAAATGATTTAGGTGTAGAAGAGAAGGAAACCTAGCCATTAATTATAGATAAGAAAAACCCACTAAAGAAATAGAGGATAGGAATTCTCCATTCAACCCTCAACACGATGTTCAGTGCTTCAACTGCAAATTACCAGTGAACTATTCAAAACAGTTTCCTAAGCCAAAGGTTTTTAGAGGCAACCAATAACCTCCAAGGCATCAAGGGTGATCTTTTCTACATCACTACCACCGAAGTGAACTTCGACAACAAAGTGGTGGCCAGTACACTATTTATTCATTAAAGAATAGAAAATGTACTTTTTGATTCTATTTTTATGCATTCTCTTACATCCCTAATGTTTAGTATAAAAATTCAAACACCACCAAAAATCATGGAAGAAAAGATTTCGTTGAGAAATGAAAATTGGAAAATCAATTCATCCCATGAATATAAATCCTCCACTATCATAATTGGTGGATTGAACTTCATAGTGAACTTTTTCATACTCCCTCTAGTGTAATTTTATGAAATTCATGGCATTGATTGGATTTCCATATATTGAACCAACATATATATCTGTTTGATATAAATCACTCTCTATATGGTGAATCAACCCCTGATTCTGTAAAAGTGAAAAGAAGGAGGACAAATATTATTTAGCTCCATCATCTCAAACATGGATATTAATACCCTATGATCACATTTATATTTCTCAGATGATTGATTATAAGGAAGTAACCATCATCGAATTCATTTCTATTGTGAGGGATTTCGTTGAAGTGTTTCCTGAGGAATATTCTATTCTTCCTTCTATAAGATATATTTAATTCTCAATTGATCTTATTCATGGGTAGTTTCTAATATCCAAGAATCCATAGAGAATGGGTGTTGTGGATCTTAAGGTGCTAATGAAACAAATACAGGAGAATCTGTATAAAGGGTTATCACAACTATGTGCATCACCATGGGGTGCACCAGTCCTCCTCTTAAAGAAGTTAAGTGGGTCAATGCACCATTACATTGATTGTAATGAGCTTAAAAATAATGATAAATAAAAAGTATCCTATCCCACAAATTGATGACTTTTTTGATCATCTATATGGAGCACAATACTTCCCCGAGGTGGATCTTTGGTTGGGATATTACCAAGGTTGAAGAACGAGGATATCCCTAAGACTGATTTTTGTGTAAGATGATGGCACAATGAATTCATATTAATTAATTTTGGACTCACTAATTCTCTATAAATCTCTATGGATTTGATGAATAAACTCTTTAGATATTACATCAACAAATTTATGGTAGTCTTTATTGAAGATATTCTAATATACCCTAAATCCAAGGAGGAGCATGCAAAGCATTTAAGCACTATACTAGAGTCCTTGAGAAAGGATATTCCCTATGAAATATATAGAAACATTGAATTTTGGTTTAAGGAGGTCTCATTCATGGCTGATATTATCACAATAAATTTGATATCTATGGATCCCTCCAAGGAAAATGCAATTGAGGGATGACCTAGGCTAACATTTTTGATGGATATCTATAGTTTCCATTGGTGAGCTGGATATTATCGATGATTTGTAAAATTTATCATTATTTTCAAACCCTATTACCAAGATAACTTGGAAGGGAGTCATGTTTTCTTGGAGAGATGAATGTGATGATATATTCATGGAGTAAAAAGGAGGATTATCACTATGCATGTTCGCACACTACCCAAAAGTGGAGAATTTTTTTTGGTATTTAATGATTCTTTGATGAAGGGCATGGGTTGTGTGTTGATGAAAAATGAAAAAACCATTGCCTATACTTCAATGAAATTTAATGTTCATGATAAAAACTATCCAAAACATGACATGGAGTTGGCAGTAGTAATCTTCGCTTTAAAAATTTTGCAACATTATCTTTTTGGGGAGAAGTATGAAATATATACGAATCACAAAAGCCCCAAGTATATCTTCACATAGAAAGAGTTGAACATGAACCAATGAAGATGGTTAGAGATGATCTAAGACTATTACTGCCTAATCTATTAAGACCCTGGTAAATCGAACAAGGTGGCATATGCTTTAAGTAGAAAGGACCCAGTGATTCTATAATTGGTGATAATTGAATTAGATCCAATCTTTTAATATTTGGGGAAGATGGACATGGGAATCATAAAAATTGTAACAACATCAATTCTTTCACAAATTATTTCTCAATCGTCTCTTTTTAAAGGTTAAATAATGCTCAAAAAACGATGTGGGAATTCAAAAGAATGTGGAAATTATCAGAGAAAAGAAATCCTCAGAGTTTAATGTGAATGAAGAAGGAATTGTGATATTTGGTTCAGGACTATGTGTTCCATCAAATCTAGAGTTAAATAATGAACTTTTAAATGATTCACATAGTTAAAATTTCTCCATTCACCCAGGAAACACAAAGATATTTCGACATCTCTGATAGAATTATTGGTGGGATAACATGAAGAAATAGATCACTAAGTATATATCCAAGTGCCAGGTATGTTAGCATGCTTAGGTTGAGATGTATAATTCTAAGAAGATGATGAAACCATAACCCATACCAACTTGGAAATGAGATAACATCACCATGGAATTTGTCACTGGACATCTGAAGACATCTAAAGAAAAAAATGCTATCTGGGGTGTTGTGGATCGTCTTACAAATACATCACACTTCAATATAATTCGGGAGGATTTCTCATTGGATCAATTGGAATGGATATACATATGATATGTGGTAAGGCGGCATGGAGTACCACTATCTATCTTGTCTGATCGAGATCTAGGATTCTCCTCTATGTTATGGAAGAGTCTCCAATACACTATGAATACTGATCTGAACTTCAATACGGCTTATCATACTCAAACTAATAGAAAATATGAAAGGACTATCCAAACACTTTAGGAAATTTTTCAGGCATTCTTTATGGTCATCAAAGGAATATGGGATCAACATCTTATTCTGGTTGAGTTCTCTTACAATAACATTTTCTACCCATGAATCCAAATGGCTCCTTATGAATATATTTATGGGAAGAGGTGCAAAACACCAGCATGTTGGGAAGATGTTAGGGACTAAAAACTCCTAGATCCATAAATGGACAAAGAAATCATGGATAAGGTTAAGACCATTTAGAAACACATTAAATCTTCTCTAAGTCGAAAAAATATCTATGCTTATAATCATTGCTGAGACATAGAGTTTGATTTTGGGGACATGTTATTCCTCTACGTATCACCAACGAAGAGATTTATGAGATTTGGGAAAAAGGTAGATCTTATTCCAAGGTACATCGGCCCATTCGAGATCCTTAATTGCATTGGAGACGTGGCATGCCAACTAACACTCCCACAGAACCAATCTCAAGTATATGATGTATTCCACATATTACTCTTGAGTAAGTACATACCTGACTCATCACATGTACTCAATCAAAATTTGGTACCATTGTAGAATGACCACTCATATGAAGAGAAGCTGGTGATGATCTTCGGTCATAGGGAGAAAGTTCTGCAAAATAAGAAAATTCCCCTCATAAAGGTGTTTTAGAGAAACCACATGTTTGAAGAAGAAATATGGGAATCAGAGGAAGTGATGAATTAGACATACCCTCAACTGTTTTAGTGTGGGAAAATGAATTTTCTGGGGAAAATTTTCTTAATGGGGGAAGATTGTAATGACCCAAAATTTTATTAATAAAAATTTCTTTAGATCTAATTAAATGACTTATTATGTAAAAATGTTATATAAAACATACAAACTTCCCTGGATTTATGTTTCTGTATTTTACAATACCATAATAATTTTTATTGTTGCTAATATATCTAGTGAATAATGATCGCATGATTAGTATAAATATAGGGCTTTATGAAATCAAATTTACTCAAACAGAGGAAGTGAGAGCCTAATCCAATAAAATATATCCTTATGAAGCCCATTTTTCTGAGATTGGAAAGAAGGTAGTATCACTAGACTTCACTCTTGACCAATCCCTTGCTGAGCTTGAACATGTTAATCTTGAACGAGATTTCCTATGAGAGAATTGAAAGTTAATAGAGATTACCACTTGAGCGATGTTATCTGAGCCTCCCCAAGAGTCTGTCACCACTGCACATCTTACCCTTAGGTCTCATGCGGGTGTTATAAGGGGTTATTTAACAAGACCCTTTCACTATGATTATGTGAAATGTTTTATAAATAATATACATTAATTTTTTTATTGTTACTTTGTAAATTTTTTTAAGGAACAAATAGTATTTTTAGTTAACATTTTAGTTCAATTAATAAATCCATTTTGGTTAATTAATGTATATTTGAGTTAAATAATATTTTAATAAAATATTATTACTAAATTTCTTTTTATTAAATATAAATGATCGTATAATTTGTATGAATACAATTGTAATTTTTTTTATGGTTTGAAAACTATTTTTGTCAAAAACATTGAAATTTTGGTAAATGTCGGTTTTTATTTTACAAGTGAAAATTCATGTATTTAAAAAATTATATTGTTAAAATGAATATTTTTTTGGGAGTCAAGATTTCGAAATTATCCAATGGAGAATTTTTCAAAATTTACTAAGACCCTCAAATGTTCCGGTAAAAATTAATTACCGTTTAAATATATAATGTGTTTTATGACATCATAATGACCCAATAGTGATGTAATAAAATACTATAAATGATAAATTAAGACAATATATGTTTTAAATTTCAAATAATGTGATTTTATATTTGATGGATTAATTTTATAATGAATTAGTGGACCCTAAAAGACTTATAAATTTTTTTAACTTTTTAAATTGATTTCCGTGAGAGTGTGACTCACATCAACATAACCAAGCCTAATATTTTAATAATTTCGTCCATTGGCCTTATAAAATAATATTTTCCACTCCCCTTTTTCAAAAACCATGGGCAAAAATCATGGGTTGGATTTTGGTTTTGTTTAGTTTAATATGAAGTGTCTAAAACCTAAATAATAAAGAATTCTCTATCAATTCCTATATAAAACAACTAAATCTCCCATTTATCTTCACTAAAACCATTAGACCTCGACCAAACCCTACCCTCCTCTATCTCTAACCATACCAAGGCACCCCAAGATCCAAAAATCCTCTCCCAAGCCTTTGGGATCACATTTCTAAGTCAGGGATCCTCATATTCATTCCTTATTTATGTCCAAGTTTCCCTATATTTTTATGCCCTTTTATTATCAATTAAAATTTTTGGGGTATGATTTTTCACCTCCAATATACTTCCCCCATTTTTTTGAATGATGATATACCCCATTATTTCTCAGTAATTCCTCTCATGTACACCCATTATCATGCCGAAATTCAGGAAGGGATTTCTCTCTCCTCATTTACATTCAAGAAATTCATTTTTATTACCTAAATAAATTCCATTACATATGTTGGGATATTATGTTCAATGACCCAATTAATATCAATTCCATTTATAAATTATGAGAGACCCCTCTCAATTTCATCAACCAATTTTACGATTTCTATTTGACGGTGTTATGTTGTTGAAGTTACACTGAAATTTCCCAAGCCAAAATCATCGTGTAAGTGATTACCATACCATTTTATCTATTAAGGGTATTCAACATTATTCACATGTACTTGTTTATTGGGGACATAAAATTATGTATTATACATCTCTTATTCATAGAATAAATTATGATGTTTAATGAATCCATGTTGTATGATCCATTTGTCACACATATGCATGAAAATAAATGATTAAGAAGGGTGTGCCCTGATAGGGATCCAATGCCTTGGGTAAAAATTAGTATCATGATATGTCAAGAGAAATGAGGGATTAATAATGATAATTCATGTGAAATTAAGTTTTACTCATGCTAATTCAAGTGCAATGAGTATTTACTCATACTCCATGTGCAGTGGGCCTTGGCATATGCTAATATCATGTTAAAAGTTGTTTCCACATTTCAATGTTATGATAATCATGTTATATAATTCCGTTATGTTCATGTTTCCCTTACAATACTTTGATATGCCTATTTCCTAACATGTATTGTATTATTAATTTTTTTCCTTGTTTACTCCCTTACTAAGATTTATAGCTCACCCTTTTCCTATCCATGTCCTCGGGTTATCCCATGATGCTAAGTACGAAGGAATGTTGTGGTCATGTAAAATAATTTTTCAATAAATATGTTTTATTTTATGTTCTAAGTTGTTATGTAATGATTTTAATTTACCATGACACCAGACCTCTTGATCCTCAATGTTGTCTTAATTTCAAGTTCATGTAATAAATCATATTAAAGTTTGTAATAAAGATAGGATTTTTATAAATATAAAGAAATCATAATAGAAAATTGGAATCATAATTAGATTAATGATTCCTAAGAAGATGGAATATGTATATTTCATCATATATATGAGTGGTGAATTGAATCTCAATGTAGAAATAATATTTATAAATCTGAATGGAGAATCATATTTCAACTTGAGATCTATTAGCAAGTCTGAAGCATTGTATAATTCAAAGATAGACCCAAAATTGAAGGTAAATTTAAGGTGCTAAAAAATCCAAATAAATATCCAAGATCTAATGAACATTGATGATTACAAAAAACTGGTAAAGATGAAAAAACCTTTGAGAATCCCACTAAAAACATTTTTATTTTTCTATAATAGGTGGGGAATACATTGTGAAAAAATGACATGCATCTCTCTTAATATAGTTGATTTAAGATCCACAATTCGTTTAAGAAGAAGTTTCTAGAATGAGTTTTCAAGAATAATTTTTCTGGATAGAAGAAAAAGGAGAAGATACAATATCATATTCAACTATTAATTGTATTTGGATGGATAATCTGTTCGGAAAATCATATTTATATTTATAGACTGATTATGATGGTTTTTAGAATTGTTTCAGTGGTATTATGACATAGAGATATTATCGCATTGAGAAATAAAGCATGAGAATCAGAATGGGAAATTAGATTATTATCATTATTATGTTTTGAATATTTTCTTTCCTACTTATAGCTAAGGCAATGAAGAATTGTTTTGTAATAACATATTTGTGAATGTTCATCAAGCATCATTTTAAGATGTTTGTTTCAAAAACATTATACTGCCTCTTCTTTATATACAAAGAAGATGCACATTTGTATTAAAAATAGTGTGACATGAGTGTAAGGGAATATCCTACTCTTTGTTTTCCATATAAAAATATTGTTTTCTAGTGGATTTTTTTTGTATTGGGTCGTTTCAAAACCATACCAGGGATGTAGCAAATCTTGTTTTGTAGTGAACCTTGTAAATTCTTGGGTTCATTTGGATGTGTTTTTTCTGTTTTTAAGAGAGAAATAAATGTTTAATTAGAGGATAATTTTGTTTCCATAATAAAGAAACTTAAATAAATATATATCACAAATTCACCCCCACCCCTCTAATTGAGAAAACTATCTTAACTGGGAAATTGAAAAAAAGAGATACCCAAAGAAGACATAATATTCATCAATGGATGTTTTTTTATTTTATCCTAAAACTCCCTTAATTATTTTTATATCATGCATATATAATAACATTAGTATATTTTATATAATTATGTGTCGTTATGATATGTTTATGAGAAAAAAACTTAATCTATTATCAAATGGGCTACCAAACCATTTCTTGTGTGCACGATAGACTAATGTTTTTCAAACCAATGCCGTTTGTTTTTCCATTACCACATATCGAGGTTGGGAATAATAATAGAATTATTGTTTATATAAGATTTTTACATTTTTTAGGATTTTGGTATCCTTATAGTACTATTATATAATTCATTAATTTATTCATTTTATTTTGTGAGAATATGATAATGTCGTTTGTGCGTACGGTGGACTACTGCTAAGTGAATTGATTTGATTTGATCATGCATTACATTGGATATATAGAGGATGGGATTTATAAAAATATGTGATATATATAACAATAAAATGATAATTTAATGAATATATATATATCACTTACTTTTCATTCTTTTGACATGATAAGAAAATGGAAACCACATTTATATGTACGCATGGCCTGCTGTATCCATGAACGATGTGTTAAATATGTTATCACTAAATTATGTTGACAAAAATAAATAAAAATATTTTTATTATATATGATATGTATTTTGTGGTTATATTTCTGGAGATTATGAAATTAGGATTAAGGTAAGATAACCCAATATGTAATGAATCAAAACATTTAGAAAACAATACGATTATTACCTAAAACATAACTCTAACATGGTATTAATATAAATTAATATGAAAATGATATATTTTAGGATATATATGAATAAAATTATACTATATATTTATATCAAATTGGTATTTATTATACAATAATTTTAAACATGTGTGAAATAATTCAAGACTTATGTTAAAGGGATTTTTAGTCTCACTTTTTTTTCCGGTGAGCCTTTTTCCATATTCTCCACTAGTTTTCTTGTGGTGTGTATATCGACCTATGAGATTTTATACCATAAATATAATATTATTTCATTATATTAAATTTTTTTAATTTATTTTATTCTTTCATGGTCCAAAGAATTAAAAAATTTATCAAGTGTTAAGTTAGTTTGGTCTCACTTTTTAACTTTTGTGAGACACATGCTATGTTCACCAATTCTTTCTTCTATGTGGTGAATATACTACACATTAATGATCAGTATGATTCTTGTACATAATATTTTATGCATTTATATATGAAAATTATGATCGCTCTTTCCCGGGGTTACAGTTTCAATCTTACCAAAGCGATAAGGTATATTTTTCTTAGTTTTCATTCCTTGAGACACATGTTATGTTATGAACCTAGATTCTTTTAAGATGTGTCTATAATACCGCTTTGACATATTATATAATCAATCCCCTTATTCTTATTATATTTTAAGATTAATGTGATGTTATTCTATCATGGGAATTATGATTCAATTTTACCAATGTGGTAATATCTTATTACCACAGTCCCATCATTTATCGAGATTATTTTTTACTATTCTTCCATTGAAGAAATATTATGGTCAGCCTATCAATAATTCTCACAAATTTTTTTATCTTTATATTATTCATGACAACTTCATGTAATGGTACCATTTTTCCACGTTTTGGTACATTATATAATTAATAACAAATTGTGAAAATATGACATTAGTTATCTCTTAGATCATAAATCAATTTCATTCAAAAACTATGTTTTCTAAAAAAAGTCAAAATTGTCTCTAAATGAAAATTGAAGATCATTATCAAGGGAAATGAACTTGGAAATTTTTTATGTTTTAATTTTTTTTAGTTATTTTCAAAGTTTACATTATAATTCTTCATGGTTACATTGAAAATAATTGTTTTTAAAAGGACACATGTTTTAAAAAGAATTTTCAAAGAGGAAATAGTATTTTATTAAAGAAATGTTTTAAAATATTTTTAAAAAAGAATTTTTTTTTATGTTTTCATGGTTATTTTCAAAGAAAATTATTTTTATAATGTTTAATGTTATAAATATTTTCTTTATGAAAAGATATTATCATTTAATAAATTTCCCATTTAGTCCTCAAAATTATTTCCCAACGATGATGACATTATTCGAAGTTACATATGATTTATTGGGGATATGATCCAAGTAAACCGCTTGTATTATTTATTTAAATGGTTTATTTTTATAATAAAATCTTTTTTTGACACCCATTTATCTTTCACGATTTATACCATAAAAAAATTATTCTGAAACTGCTTATTTTCATAGGGTGTTCTACTATGAAATGAATAAGAAACTGGTCTCTTTTCCACATGCTATGATATGATTAACTGATTATGATACCCATTTCAATTCATTGGTTTTTATATGATTAATTTATATAATATTATCGAACACATAAATATGGTTATCATTATTTGATTTGTGGGACCTATATTTCCCTCCAATGCGTTGGGTAATTATTTATTTCTGATGAGATATACAGTACTTGAAAGGGAAGTGAACTCAGTTTAGTAATATAGAGCTGGAATGGGGGGTGAACTAGGTTCAATAAGGGAATTCATCTACTATAATTATTTGGGTTGTGAAATCATTGCACTATAAGGAAAGGGATTCAATTGAGGATGGTGGTGTGTCTCTCCCAGAAAGTAAATCATTCTAAAAGAAGGGTACAATGTTCTTCAGACCAAGTCCAAAAGTGGGTACACAAGAGGTCATAAAAATTATAAATATAGTACATGGATGGTTAGCTAAGGCCTAATACGTTAAGAATATCTTAGTGGGTATCCTTGAAATAATTTTTTTCTTCTGTGTATTCCACATATTATATGTCTTATGATTCATGTCTTTTAAACTACCAATCATTATTCAATGAATTATGATTATGATATTTGATATGTAGGGTACTATTTTAAAATTTTATACCCATGTTCTCATACACATATGTTATTTTTATGCTTATGTATCTCTTATGTTTACCCTTACTAAGGATCTGATCTCATTTTTTCTTATGTTTCCTTTCCAATGATTATGATGAATCATTTTATGTAAAATTTACAATGGGGTAAGATCATTATGGGAGAAATTGAAGATCTTTCACCAAGTTATAAGATTATGTTCCCATGTTCCCAATGGCACAATACTATTATTCTCTTTAGGTGTGTGTTTTTGTAATGAAATGAATATTAATAAAAATTATGTAATATCCATGAATAAAAATCACATGTTCCTATAAAATTACTTGGTTTTGTTATATCATGTTTTATTTAAATGGATGTTAATCATCATACCAATTTTTAATATAGTTGTTGAATATTTTATATATGATAAGTATAAATATGTTGTTTTTGATAAATCCTATTTACATAGACAAAGGATGTGATGAACTCGAATAGTATGATAATAACCTTTGAATCCAATTTATCAATGAATTAAAGAGAGATAGAATCAATGGTATTTTACACTGAACAATCCCAATACATGATCCAAAAACTAAATAAATACTGGAACTTTTTACAGGGGACATTGAAACTCATCTAGATCACCACCCAAACTAGGTACAATTAACCACCCCATGAATGTTTCATCATCGCGCTCCTTACACTTTGGATGTTTTCTGGTGTAATAAATGGATACATATTAAGACCCTAATAATATTAATATTTTTATTGTATTTTTCAATATAATAATTATTATATATAATTCATATTTTCATTACATTAAAAATGATTTTGATTTTGATATGATAAAACAAAAATTGTATTTTTTTCAGTAACATGAAATTTCAATTAAGACATTCTTTTTTAATGAGTTCATTAATTTTATAAAAAAATGATATTTAAAAAAAAAATATTTTTTAAAATATATATTATAATATAACTTTTATGAAGTCAAATTTAATTTTAATAAGTGTTAAAAAATAGTTGTTGTCAGAAAAGAATTATGATTTACCAATAAATGTTGATTCATGTTTTAAAAAATGAAACTCAATTTTTAGAAAATTAATTTGATTAAAAATTACTTTCATTGAATCATAATATCAAAATTATCTAATAGGTAAATTTTTATAATTTTCTGTAAAAATTGATGTTTTAGGTAAAAATTAAATGTTTTACAAATATATAGTGTGTAATCTAACATCCTCATGGCACAAAATTGATATAATAAAGGCTATAAATGTTACCCAAGAACAAATATATGTTTCCCATTTAAAATAATTTCTTTTAAGGTTATTTTACTATTTTTATTAACCCATTATAAATCTTCAAAGAGCTATATTATATAATATGGTTTTAAAATCATTTATTAATAAACATGACTCACTTCCACATCACCAAGGTTAATATTTTAATGAGTTAGGACCATAAATATATAAAATAATGTAAAAAATACCTTTTTTTAAAAAAAATGGGAAAATCCATGGGAATGTTTTTGTTCATGATTAATTTATTACATTGAGTCCAAAACCTAGGTTTGAGAAATAATAATTAACTCTCTTATATTTTCCTATAAAGACCCATCATAAATCCCCTTCCACATCACAAAAACCATTATATTACACCTTTACTCTACCCTTACCTCTTTAGAGTCCTCCTATGGTTACCCCAAGTTTTAAGTAGTTTGTTCCCAATATTTTGGAATAACCCTCTCAAAATAAGTGATATTTTATATCTCCTATCTATTAAAGAATATTTTTCATATTATGCCTTTTATTTCCAATTAATATTATTGGGATATGTTATTTACACATCATTAAAACTGTCCTTTTTATGTAAAAATGATTATATACCCCTCAATACCTCATTTAACCATTTTATGAATCTTTATGTACAATAATTATGATGCCAAAATTTCACTATGATTTTTCAAACCAAATGATTTTATTTGGAATATCTACCCCCGTTTCCCCTCATGGGAATCACCTAGATATAACCATCATTCATTAATTGGGAAATTATATGTATAAAACCCACACTCCTTTATTTTGGGGTTAAATTTTATAAAATAAATCCTTAGGTAATATGATATATGTGGAACAATTTTTCATGTACATGTTATGAAAGTGAAGTGTGCGTCTAGAATTATATAGTACTCTAATGAATTGGGTAATGTTTTAGTCCAATGGGAAATCATGTATGTGATTAGGGAGTGAACCTAATAAATTATATGATTTTCAACCATATTATGAAATCTTTTCAATTATCCTTGACTTATGTTTATGATTTCATGTTTATAGTTGTTTCCACTTTCTCATGTTTCCATTATGTCATTGTGTTGTATCATGCCTATTTGTTAATGTTTATGATTCTTACCCCTTTTCTGTCCAATTGGAATTCCTATTTTCTAACATGTAGTACATTATTCCTATTATGTCTTGTTTATTACATTACTATGCTTTATAGCTCACCCCTTTATTATGTATTTACTCAGGTAATCCAATACAGTTTTTTGAAAAATGGAATATAATGATCATGTCATGGATGTTTTAAATAATTCCTATGATCCACCTATTTCAATTTTATAATTTAATTTTCTTAATTAAATATAATCACTAGATATATTTATCTTATTGGTTGTAATATGTATTTTCTTATGTGATAAATCCTGAAATAATGTGTAATTAAGACCAGAAATTTCATATATGATAATACAATATCTATGTACCCAAAACACCATTCCCAAAAATGATCCCATGGTCAAATAAAAAAACTAAAACATACGGTTTATCATGTCCATAAATTAGTATTTATAAAATCAATTTAAATAATTATTTGGTTATTAAAAATGAAAATAAATAACAAAAAATATATATCAATCACTATATAATGAATTATAATACCATAAGGATTCAATAAGATCCAGCATCTTTGGATGACGATTGTATATTGATTTTGGAAACATATATATATAATCAAAAATCAGTATACAATCATGTAAACCCTTGTAATAATAACATAGGATCGAGAATCTTTTTTCATGATTCCAATCCATATTCGAAAGATTTAGTTATAAAACTAATGGGATAGTTTTACCCAATGAAGAATAATTATAATTATATCCAAATAGAATGATTAACGAACATAACATATCTTTGAGATCAAACCCTAGATTATATGTTGAACTAATTTTTCCTAGAGAGAATAATGTCATTTGATGATGTAAAATCCACAATTTTATTCCCATGGATCCATGGGGTCATCTGAAGTCATTTTATGGAACTTAATGGTGCTTATGGATGGTTAATAATATTTTTTAAATCCAATTAACAAATATACAGACATGGCTATCTGGTCAGTTAGATGTTATACCATGAATTTTTATTGACAATGAAGAGGATATGTCCGACAAACCCTATGTTTCATAGTCACCAAATATATACACTCATCATCATGTAGTTACAGTTATATCCCTATGTAACCTATATTATTTTCTTACATTATACATGTGACCATTCTCATTCACCATAAATTTTTTACAAAATCTTTAAAAATTACAAACTAAATCCAAACCCACTAAAACACAAAGTGATACTTAACTATAAAAACCCAAAATATCATTTTTATCCGAAAAATAATACTTTTACTCCCAAAAAGTAATCCGGATTAAATTTATTCAAACAAACTAAACTATTTTTATATATTTAATCCACTATTTCTCTCTCATGTCTCTAATTTAGTTAAACCAAACAAGAATAAGACTCTATCAAGTGGAATACTCAATCCTCCCAAAAGTTTCCCTTGCCTATAATTAATCCTCAAAGATATTACCAAAAAGGTCACATACATATCCAAATCCACTACTTTATTGGAAATAATGTGAGATGGGTATTACTGGTATATCCTTAGCTATGGTACATGGAAGAAGCTTTGTACTATTTTATATTTTTTTATGATGTTCAATGTGGTTAAATAATCAATAATTCACTTAATAATACTCAATGGACCCACATACTGATCTACCAACATCCATTAAATCCACATTTTCTTATTTTCTATGTACTGAAACACTCAAAAGAAGTCTTGATCCCCAAAAAACTCTAGTGGTCATCATCGATGATCAATGTAAGTTTTTTACTGAGTATGATATATCACTAATTACTTCAATATCATGAGAACCTAATCCATTATATACAACATAAAACAATGGTAAAAAATAAATCACTCATGGATTTTTCCAACACAGTGATGAGCAATAAGGTCCTCCATGAAGTGCTTCAAACATATCCATATGAATCGATGGTTAATAGGTTTTTTAATAGATAATGTCTACCGAATCCACATGACAATACCATGATCACATAAAGTCTAACATAAATTCATGAAACATGTATTCTATAGTGAAAAATTCACCTTCCATCTGATTGTATTTCTAAGGGTAATACAATGTACTCATAATTAGTTAAGTACTCATATTCTCTTTCTGAAACCCTCTCTAAAGACTCAATATAAATTGAGAATCTCTATCTTACATGATAGATAAATGAAACCCAAGAATCCTGAATAATTCATCAATATAAAACTTATCTTGGTCTCAAACTATCAATTTCTACTGAATATAAAATATATTTTTCAACATTGTTATTTGATCCACAACCACCCATACCACATCATAATTCCATGGAGATTTTTTTGAAACTATTCATTGAATCCTTCGCAATGACTTCCCTCTTCTATATTAGAATGGGAAATGTAAATAAAATAACCAAAGGTCACTACTGATCCACCATTATCTACTAAAACGTTAAGCACTAAGATATAAATGAGCAATATAATTAGGGTAGACATGAATCATCAATGAAATAATAATATTCATAGAATGATTAACCAAAAATGAGATTAGTAGTAACCCATAATTCCATACCTACTTATTTCCATTTATTTGATCAAACAGGTCATCAATATCACAGGGATTGTATTTATTATTCATGATCACCTAATTCATCTTATGTTAGTCAATGTACTACCACAAGCTACCATTATCCTTCCTGGAAGATAAAGCAAGAGATAAACAAGGTGAAGCACTCTGCCAAATATTTCTCTATCTTTACACATCTAAATAATGAATATTCAATTTTCATAGTTAGATATCCACCATGTGATACAATGGTTACAAGATTAAAATCATACCTATTAAAACATTATTGTGTAAATTAATGTCTCTCTCTATGGGAGGCTCAAAGAAGTATTCTAAAACAAAGTCAAAGAAACCAATCACCATTTCTAGGAACTAAAAATAATACCTGTAATCTGTCTATATAAGAACTAACACAGCTATATGAAATGTTAAATCCCAACATATTTATGTATTATTCCAAAATGTCTATCATAAATTTATTACACCCCTTCAAATGTTCGAACACTCTCATTAGGTGAAATAAATGAATAATTTCTATTATAGTTTATAACATGGGCCTTGAATGTAACCATCCAATATAACTTTCTTATGATGTAGTATGAGTCATTATACAAGACCATAAAGTCCAATAATATCCCTATATCACTTAATCTAACAGAAAAATATGGACACCTAAACCCTTCCTTATATTCTACCCATGTGGTGTTTCATTATTAAAATAGTATTATATTGATACCAAAAAAATTCATCTAGTTTACTACTCATAAAATTATAAATTAATGAGTTTAATCCATATCAAATATAAATGTGACTATAGTTTAATAAATAAGTAAAGTACCTCTATGTATAATAAAACCTACCACAAACTCCCCTATACCATCATTATTAACATATAATTACTTTTTCCTTTCTATCCGTAACCATGATTAATATTACCATCATCCCTTACCCGTGATTCTATTTTATCTTAATTTTTCAACTCCATGGATATCCTGGATCCATCTATTTGGATATAACCTTTAACATTATCACCACAAGAGATAAATAGAAAAAAAATTATCACCATTCCAAATATTAAAACACTAGTAACATACCTTAGGCTCGTTCATATAATACCACCATAATATAATCATGTTTTCACATTAGAAACACCCTATATAACTCATCCCATTAGAAGAACCCATGCTCATTGATTTCTTATTAATAGATACCTACTTAGAATCAGCTTTATTCCTCTTTTATCCTATCTAGAAATTATTTCTTCTATTTTTTTAGAAAATAAAATTATACATACCCTTATCATCCATCATCTATACCTTAACCATATAAACCTTATTCACCACTATGTAATATAATGGAAAATCATATAGAATCACTGTTGACTACATATCAAGAATATAATTCATTTAAAACATTTATATCTTTATATTGTAAAGGGTGATCAATTCCATTTCAAAATACAACCACTATGAAATAACAGTCTCACAATCTATCATCATCATGTTCCCCTGATCCAAATACAAAAACACATATTAATTCCTTATATTTATCATGTATAGAAAATTTATTTATTGTAAATAATTTCAATCATACACATAATTGATCTTTATCTAGATTGAGCTTCATAATAATGTCTTGAAACTTGTGAACTACTCACTCAAGTATATAAGTAGTGAATTCCACCTTAGATATCCATAAAACCAATATTTAGCTTCTTGCACTCTAATATCACCACTAAATATATGATAATTATATTTATATATCTTTGAAGTATGATCCACATCCTTATGTCACACCTGATTTGGGACCTTCCTAATAATTTAAATTTCATAATCTAGTATGTTCCATTGTTCAATAATTCCCTCTGTGTTACTGGATCATTCTTCATGATTAATTATTATCCACCGAAAAAGGAAAATATTTATTGTTTATTTTATAATTTTCATGTGATTAAGTGTTCTTAAACATTTTTAAATGGGTATTTTACAATTTTAACTTATTTAATGACATGATTTTAATTCCTTCTTAAATTTCACTATTAAATGGTACATTTTTTAACACATCCAAAAAATCCAAATGGTAGTGATTTTATTTTTATATTTCATTCTCAACTCTACTATTCCATGAGGAAAATTCAATTCTTCTGGATCTATTGAATATTAATTTGTTATGATGACCATGGTGGGACTTCAACCTAGAACATTCTTGGTTAAACAAAAAGGATAAAAGGCTAATAAAATAACTATATCACCCAATATACGACCCCAATAATGATAAAATTTGAAATCAAGAAAGGGAAAATAATGTGGATCATTAAATGAAATAGTTTCTAGATCTAATTTTGATGTTCGCATATATTTCTTAGAGTCCTAGGTTGAAGATAAAATTATGATCCATATTCTACAGCCCAAAAAAGAATCCCACCATTTATATAATATTTATAAATCCAAATATAAAATAGGTCTGAAATTTTATAGGATATTAGGTTACATCCAGGGATCCCTTTTCTTCTTCTATTAATCACAAAAATTCTACCATATATAATCTCATTTATGCACCTAAATTTTTTGGATTCAAGGTGGATTATATTTTTTTAATGGTGGAATATTCTTCTCTCCATTAACGTTTCACCCACCAAGGACTACCATCATTATTTGTGGTTAATTTAACTATTTGATGGTCAAATAAAAGAATTCCAAAATTACTATTCATGGAAGTGGTGTTGGAGTATTTAGGGGTAGGTTGTGTATGATTTGATTGTAATGTTATGTTTTTATTTTGTTTTCCTATGTTTTTATTTCCCATGTATGTTATTCTAATACCCCTTAGCTTCTTAAAAAACATCTTATACATCTAATTTTCTATTATTTTTATAACAATTTTGATAGTCTTTAATTATGATGTGAAATTATTCACAAATAGAGGAGATAAATCATTCACACAATAGTGGAGTTTTTATTTTTTTGGTTTTCTCTTCAGAAATACCACTTCTTTAAGTTGATAACTACTTTCCATTGATATCTTTTCATTAATGGATAATCCTATTTAGGGAAAAATATATGTATTTTAATGGGGTTGGATTGGATGTTATTTTATGTGATTATAATCATAAATTAGTTCATTATTTTAAGATATCAATTCAATGACTTCTTTTCTTCTTAATCTTCTCTAATTTTAATGACAACATATTTTTCGTGCTTGTACAATCTAATTCCTCAGTGTTCCATTTAAAGTGATTCTCTTTGTGAATTGGATATTATCAATGAAATTATATAGGGATAAAATTGGTGAATAATTTTGGATACTTATCTAATTTATTATAAACAACTTGGAATAGAGAGATGAAATTTCTAAATAAATCAATTAAATCCATTATAATCTTACAAACAACCAAAATCAGCCCATACTAATTAGTTATTTTATTTGAAAATATTATGGTTTTTTTATTCTCTAATTCCAATAATTATATTAGGTACATTATTATTCTAGTATCCCAATTTCAATCAACCCCATTATTAGCCACATCATATCTAGAATCCCAAAAAAATTAATGTCTTAATGTTACTTCTTCAATCCCTATAGATTATACCCCTAATAGTACTATAATGACCGCTTCTACCTTTATGGTAAATTATGATGTGACCACATAACCTTTAATAATTTATTCCTAGAATATTCTTGATTATTATTAACTATACTCATTGGAGTCTTTATAACACCATAATCAACGAATAATAAATCACACAAGGAAGTATAAATCTATATCCACTACTATACCCATAAAACATAAATCATTGGATCTTAAATATATGTATAAGAGGATAAATACACCCTATAGTGATTCATTTGTTAAAATATTCCACACAACCACCAATAAATAACATTAACCAAATGCATTGAAAATCAACAATATTTTCAATAACTATTTGAAATCACCTTTAAATAAAATTTTAGAAATTGACCCCATTTATAAACATGTGATGCAATTTTATATCATTAATACACATGCATAAAATTTTGAATGAACTAAAAAAACAATCTTTTGTTAAAAATGGATCATCTTAATTTCTTAATAATATTCCTCGATTATATTTTAAATAGTTATATCCTCCATAATAATATTAAGTAATTTTTTAATCCTAAAATAAATTGTTTTATTTGTAAAAATTTTATTTAAATGTATCATGTGGTCTTATTTATGTGTTTAATTGAAGATTTTTAGAATTTTGATTTTAATTATAAACTAATTATATTAAATCATCAGGAAAAAAATCATCTGAGAGTTAATTTTTGAGTTTTTTTGAAAAAGTTTATTTTCGGGTTAATAGTAGGAAATACTAATTTTTTAGAGAACATCAATTTAATTTAATGTATTTATAAATTAAAATTATATTTTTTATTAGATTTAAAATTTTCAATATTTTATTTTTATTAAACATGATCTAATAATTTTAATTTTAATCATCATTACACATGGTTTTTTATAAAAAAAATTTATACTTAAAAGTCATTTTTCTTGAATTTTTTTTAATCGTGTCATCTGTTCTGATTTTAAATGTAATTTTGAAAAAAATAATATTTTATCTTGAAATATTTATTTCATATTTTTAATCATGATGTAAATTTTTTCCAAATATTTTGACATATTTTTTTCATTATGAATAGTAACTTTGGTAAAAAAACATACTTATCATGATAGTTTCTAAAACAGGATAAAAGGGTCAAAATTAAAATGATAACGGTTAAAATAAAATAAAATCTAATCTAAAAAATTTTATGATCATATATAGAACCTATATCATATTATATTTAATTATGAGTAATTTTGGACCCATTTTATAATATAACACAAAATATAAAAACATATTATTCTATATTTCTTAAAAAACTAATCCAAGAAATAGAAGTTGGGGATCTTGAGGTCTAGTTTCATTGGAAGAGTAAAGATAAAAACAAATCATCATAATCATAAAAAAAAATATTTATTTAAAAATGTACATAGTGAAAAAAACTCACATTGATATTCTAAAACATCATAGGATATATGGGGGAAAATACATACAAAAAGGGTGAGCTAAATATCCCAGTAAGGGAATAAATATGGAAATAAATAACAACACGAGACTCAAGAGGAATAACATAATATCATAAATATAATTATAATAACTATGTATAAATGGTATAAGGAAATTATTTCATAATATTTTAAACATTTGGAATAAAAATAAAACATGATATCATTATCCCAAGTTAATGGCCACTCGTACGACCATCATCATAATGTTGACAAAGTCCATTAGTAGATTAGGTTCACTCCCAAATCCATTACCTAATATATCATGATATATAATTATTTACCTAATGCATTGTTTGTATATCTAATTATTAGTCAAATCCTTACATAAATAAAAATCATACATATTCATGCCACATGAGTAAAATAAACCATTAATAAATAATTGTCATGTAGAAACCCATGACACGGAAGTGTGTTTCATAATTTGGATTCAAGGCATAACGGAAGGGTGAATCATAATGATATTCAAAAGAATAAGGAATTAAATAATTTTGAAATTTTTTATTTAAAAATGGGGAACAGGTCTTGAACATTGATTTCCACTTTATAATATTAATGTGAAATATATATAGAATAATAATAAAAAGAACCACTTCAGAGGTTCTTTTTTGAGATAAGTAAATTATATTATTAATGATTTAATGTTTTTATTCTTATATATGATAACATAATTAATCCAAGATATTTATCTATAGAATATTTATTTTTTATATAAGATATTCATGGCACAAAAAAATTATGGGGGTGATGTTTGGAGTGAGAGAAGATATAGAAAAGTTCCCTTAAATCGAGTTCCATAAAAGCTGGGATTTGGAAGAGAACTAAAAAAAATTATAACCACAAGAATGAATTGAATATTAAATAAGGTAAATATTTGTTGCAAATATATAAAAAATAGAATATTTTCATTTGAATAATATTTCATAAAACGTGAGTAGTAGAATAAAAACATGTAACTTAAATATAACGAGGGATGTACAGAAGATCCCATGCCTTGTGTCTGAATATGAAATACACATGTGCTTAAATACCTAAATAGTTAAATTATTTTCAATAAATATATACCCAATAAAATTATTAAAATATATTTATTTATATAAGGTCCAATTATTAAATTTTTTCATTAATTACTAATGTAGTTTCTGCTTTCATCAGTTATTTAGGGTTGTTTGGTTAATTTCCTTACAGTACTTTGAGTTTGTTAACTATGGTCAAAGTTGTAAAAAATAACTTTATGATCTTCAAAATTTTGTAGTTTATGTACTTTATTATTCCATTATAGAAAAAATATACAGTTTCCATTGTTTTCCCATAATGAAACCCAAATTAAGAAAGGGGTCTCTATCAGCCCATTTATGGAGGTTAATGTTACTATTAATATTTCTTATTAATCACAAATATAGAATTACCAAAATTATTCTTAAATAATAGTATCTATGTAATAAATATCATATTTTTTATTTAAATAATATTTTTAAATATCTAAGGCGGCAATGTAAAATAGAACATGTAATTCATATAGGTGGTAGTTTCCACACACCCATATTTTGACATTTTCTATTTTCCTGACGATTTTTAGAGGAAGGTGTGAATTTGATATAACATTAGTACAATAACACTTTCGAATAGAAAAAAATATTTTTATCATAAATTCATGGATAGTCTGGACTTTTGGTATGTTGACAAAGAAAGGAATTTAGAAAATTTGGGTTGAGAGTGTTATCTCTCCTTTGGAAGTTCAGACTTGGGTAACTTCTTAAGGTTCTTAAGCATGGTATTTTGGTAATGCAATTGAATCATTTTTATGGGAAGAGGTTTTAGATAGTATAGGATAAATTTTTTGTTGAGCGAAATATTTGTAATGGGTGGATAAATGTGGAGTAGGTTCCCTCCTTTTATAAGTGATGAAAAAGTGAACTTTAGTAAAAACTGATTATTTTTCAATAATATCACTCAATTATTAAATTAAAAGGCTCTAAAAATAGGGAATAACGGTTTGGGGAAATATATAAAGTTGATAATCACACCAACATCTAATAGAAATCATTTTTGTCACAGTTTTAACCCTTTTTTACATTGTTAACCCACTTTTAACATAATTTTCTCTTAATTGAGTAACTCCACTTTCACCATTTGAAACTAATTTTAACATCCAAAATTAAAATCAAAATTATTTAATAATTTGAACATTATAATTTCAAATAAGGAAATTATTTTTTCAAATAAAGATTCTAATAGTTAGAGAATTTATTTTAGTACTAGCTCACATATCATGTGAAACCCGTTTCTTAGAGAAATTTTATTTTAAACATAAAATTTTAGTGTGGGATAATATAATCTTTTTTTTTTGTTTTTAAGATAAAAATATGTTTTTATAAAACAAATTAATGTTATGTATCTTTTAAATCAATAAAAAAATCTAATTTTCCCATAATAACGTTTAATTAAAGGATGAAACCAAAAAATATATTTTTTATTAGAAATACAATATTACTTTTGTTTTATAAGATTAAAAATAGCTTTTAAATTTATTAATTAAATATTTTTAAAATTCATAAATTTATTTCTTACATTAATTAAAATTATTTATACAATTCTAATACTCTCTTATAGAATGATAAGATAACAAAATCCAACGTTTTTTGAGAAACTGTTATTCCAATATTAATTAAACATTTAATTATTTCTGAAAACCCCCAAAAATGATCTTAAACTAGTATTGAAATAATAAATCAAAAAATGAAGTTTATTTTTCCAAATTTATTTTCTATAATATCTTATTTTAAATTTAAAATAAAATTATAAAATAAAATGCTAAACTATTTTTATTATAAAATAAATTTTTAAAAATAATATATGTTATTATTATTATTTAAAAAAAACACTATTAAATCTATAATTAATCAACCAATATTATATATTTTGATCATAATTTGATAATAATAATCATGGTTTATTGAATAAAAATTTAGGCTCAAGAAAAATAAATTCTTAGACAAAGTCATTAGTTATGGAAATTTTAATAAAGATACTTTTATATAATAAATAATTATATATATATACTATATAAATCAGTAAATAATATCCATACATACTAATTCAATAAATATATTTTATTTTTCTAAACCAATCGTTGTTTCTTTTTGGTTTGGTGTTTCATATGGGATACCTATAAAACATATTTCACTTAATTAGTGGAAAACATGTTTTAAAATTTTAGGTCATTACATACCTTAGATAAATTATGTCCTCTCAATTTAAAAAAAACATAAAATGGGAGTAATTTACACTGGGAGTTCTTAATTAACCATACACTGTAAGTTAATCATATGTTGATTTATGATATAAAGTGATATTTTTTGATAATCAATATGAGATGAGACCATTGTAAAAAAAATAGATAGTACATTCATAATATAATCCTAAAAGGTGAAGAATAGATAAATATATACAATGTAACATTCCTCAAAACATAAACAGGTTTCCTATATCATGAATATAATAATGATACTAAAATGTTTTTTATTTTTAGCTCAATACCTAATAGGTGAAATCATACATCACACAATATATCAAAAATTATAGAGTGAAAAAATACTATCTTCAACAATAGAATTCATTGCAAACAATTTTTCTTATTCCTGTGATCTAAGAGGTGGGTGGTGTTATTTTTTCACTTTAACCCTTTTATTGGATAATTTTGTTGCATTGTTACCAAATTCATCACATCTAAAACAATGAATCTTTAGTAGATCCTTAGTAAGAACATTATCTTCCTTCATTGTGTCCTTCCTTTTTCCCTTGATTCATTATTTCATGGTAACCTCTTTTACATCATGTAAATAATATTTGAGTCTCTTTGAGGAAGATACCTTGGTGATTATTCCCATATTTTTGACATATTTGATATTGAATATTCATTTCCTCATCACCTTCATCACCCGAGTTCCTAAAAGACTCCAACCTTCTCTTCATTTGTGGGATTACTATTTCAACTACACTAACATAGTTAACAAAAATTTTAAAATATTTGACTTGTACTAATCAACATATTTCTCTATACAAATCTCACTTTAAGGATTTTATCATTTTAAGAACCATTTCATTGTCCCTCATACATTTTGATAACCTAGTTCCTTTAGGTTGGGTCCACTAATAAAACGAAAAGGGGTTAACATGAGTCATGGACACCTATCATCATAATATAAGTATCCTAGATAACAAAATATAAATATAACCTTAGGATGTATCACGTTATAATACCATCATGGTATCCAATAGTTTATTACGTTCATACTATATCACTCTATCTTTAACCAATATAATTCAATGTTTAACCTATATAATTCTTAAATCAGTTTATATCTTCCTTGGATTTTCCTATATCATTCTTGGTTTATCCTATTTTACCATAAGTTGTGTTATCATATACCTATCAACCCATTCCACCAATGTAACTTGGAAAATCAGTTTTTCATATTGGATCATGAAGGGGATATGATAAACCATAAGATGTCTCTTGGGAGTGTCAGAAAAGTGTGTTGTCTTAGGACTATTAACCATACATCAAGGTGATTACCGAGTCAATACTCAACAAAGCCTTTGTAGTGATTACCCCTAGGATCATATGTTCTACACCCACATAAAATATCAAGTATCTATCTATGGATATCATTGTTAGGAAAACAACATGCTCAAAACATTTAAATATTTTATAAGATTATCCTATACCTAGATTTATCTAGTAGAATTATCCCTAGGGTTTTCATTACATTCATCGCGTCCTAATCCCCAAATTAAATAGACCATTATCTGATTGAAATTATAGCGACCCAAACATTAATCACATATTTATTCTAAAATCATAAAATATATTTCCAACAAATATAGGATGAGGATCTTGAGGTCTATTATATTTGTAATATTAAACATACAAATAAAAAATCTTAATCATAAAATAATAGTATTTATTTAAAATTATATATTGTGATCTGTTGATACTCCTTTCCATCACAGAGTCCAAAAAATGGCAAAGGAGATTACCTTAAGCACAAAGAGGGCCACCCTTTAAAGAACATCAAAACAATAGATGAAGGCATGGACTAGGAGACCATTTGGAGTGAGGATCGCAAGTCACTTGCATGCCACCTATGGGTCGTGCAGCCCACTTGCGCACCCTACTTGATTTTTCACCCAAGATGTAAGTTGGCCTATAAATTTCCCATGTGGGACCCCATTCCAACGATGGATTTTCCAAAAGTCAAATTCAAACTCTGGTCATCCAAGTCTTCAACTCAACTCTTCTGAAAGCTTCTAAGGTAACTTTTTACCTAGAATGGGAGACTAGAAGGAGTAGGATAAGGCATAAGTATTTAGAATTCATCAAAACATGCGCAACATAGTATCCAGACGTCCTAAAAAATGGAAACACTTGCATGCCTCCCTACCATTTTGATGAAACTTGTGCGCCACCCTTTTGGAAACATCATAGGATAATACTAAAGGCCTGAGTTAAGTCTCCCCCAAGTATTACCCTACAGATTCTTCATCACCCAGGTGAACCCATGCTGTGCGAGTACACTTGCGCGATCAAGACTTGCATTCTAACTTCATTTGTGTACCTCTCTCTTGTTCACCTCTCCTCTTCAAGATATTATCCCTCAAAACCCTTTTCAAAGCAATTTATGGCATGGTTACATTGTTGGATTCCTTATATGAATGGAATTTTGTGAGATCATTTCACAAAACCTCATGACTTAAAAGCTTTATATGACCATGGTTAGAGGTTTCCTCCATGTAACCTCATCCTTTAAGATGAGAATATCTTTTGATTTAGGGAATCCTCTTCAGGTGTAAGCCACATGTTCCCTTAGTTAGGGCCACTTTCTTAAGAGTAATCCCCAGTCATAATTTCCTTTAACATGGGCATCCTACTTAGAAGTAAGCCCCCAGTCATAAGTCCCCTTAACCCAGGCCTCCTTCTAAGGAGTAAGCCCTAGTCATAAGTCCCCTTAACCTGGGCCACCTTTTGAGGAGTAAGCCTCTGTCATAAGTCCCCTTAACCTGGTCATCCTTCTCAGGAGTAAGACCCAATCATAATTTCAATTAAC
Source organism: Viscum album (assembly GCA_963277665.1). Taxonomy (NCBI): domain Eukaryota; kingdom Viridiplantae; phylum Streptophyta; class Magnoliopsida; order Santalales; family Viscaceae; genus Viscum; species Viscum album. The sequence goes on along the minus strand of OY728137.1, from coordinate 1,504,500,855 downwards.
ATGGGCCTACTTATCAAGAGTAAGCCCCAGTTATAATCTCCTTTAACATGTGCCTCCTTCTCATCAGTAAGCCCCAGTCATAATTTCCTTTAACCTAGACCTCCTTCTCAGGAGTAATCCCCAATCATAAGTCCCTTTAACTTGGGACTCCTTATTAGGAGTAATACCCATCCATAAGTCCCTTTTAATTTGGGCATCATATTTAGGAGTAACCCCTGGGTTAAAACTCCAAATCTCCATAATGTACAAAAACCTTTACGTGCCATCCTCCTAGAATTCTTTCCTAATGTAAGTCCTAGTCTTTATCTACCTGGGAACTCATACATACATAACCCCGACATCATTTCTTGTGATTGCATATTTTCATGGAACAATAGTTAGGTTTACTGATACATCGTGTTTTTCACACCGAGTATGACTCACGTGAGCATAGAGTGTAAAAGTAATCACGACATGTCTTTTAAGGCCATTAACCATGCATAAGACCGATATTTCTTCCCTAGAACTACGTGTACATTGATCCCTACCTTAAAAGTGGAGTATGTAGGATGCCTTTATATGGTTCAATCCCATTTTTCATTAATTATTTTCCGCCCCATATTACATTAAACTCTATCCTTCTTATCGAACTATGTGGGTCATGATTCCTTTGTAACGAGGAAACATGGGTATCCTATCTGTGGTTATGATCCCAACACTGATATAATCCCTATATTTCTAAATGAAAATAAACTTTAGGTTCCCCACTAAGTGGCTTTAAAACCAGTATGGGCATCATAATGACCAAGAGAATTCTATATAATGTATTGAAGGAAACCATTGACTAAGAATCTCTAAAACATATGGATGATTCTCCATCGATGAAGATCCTCAAATATATATATATATAAGATTCTATAAATCCCATATATATCAATCTTCGACTGCCAAATCTAAAGGGGAACTCATTTTCATGCTTAGTGAATTAATAAGGATTCATGAACAAAACTTAAATCTATAAGAGAGTCATGAAGTATGAAATAATTCCCAAAAAAAATGTGATGATCCTGACCTCCCATCCTCTCGACCAATGAAAATTCTTAAGCATCGTCGGTCCATAGCTAATGAGCACCTACCTTTGGAATGTATGTCCAAATGGATATAGAATCATTGGGTGTTTTTGGTTCTATAAATAAACCCGTTAGAAACTGATTGGAAATTTTCAATCTTAAACAAACAAGGTCATCCCCATTTCTAGAAGAAACAAAAAATGGTGACCCCGATGTGAATCCTTAATAAAGATAAATGACGTTTTACTTATTTTTTAGGACCTTGCTAAACTCAATAAGAGGGCCAACAATAAAATCAATAACATATGTGGTCATCCAAAAGATGTAGTCTAGCCAAACATATCTTGATTATGTCTGCTATATCAAATAGGCACTCTTTTCCAAGGTCGCTCTGAAACAAAAAACGGATTCTTTAAAGTTCACACCTGTGAATGCCTCAGCTGCTACTCCAGTTGGATCCTCATCCACTCCGAGGACGACATCACCTACTTAGAATATTCAATGATGGGTCTCAAATGCATTGGTGAGAGAATACCGTCAACATGGTACCATCCCGACTCTGAAGGCTACTCTACAAGACCTCCAAGTTAACAACTCACACTGGTTGTCTGGAAAGCAACGAACGGTGGTCAAGAAGTAGGTGGTTCCAACCACCGTCTCCAACCATTTCGGGTCTTTCTCCCCAGAACACAATAACCAGTCCCTCCCATATTATAGGGACGTAGATCAAGAGGTCACTCAAGGACTCAGTTCAAGAAGGCAAGAGTACTTCCTGAGGACTCTCACCAATAATCGCTACTAGACATGTGCGGTAGTGCACCCTCAACTTGATGGGGGTATCGCCTATAGCCATTCGGCCTAGTTTCCTCAGACCTGAATATTCAATACAAACCGTCAGAGGAAAAAAATTTCCAACAGGGAGTCGGTTCTTACCTCTGCCACCTCTGGAGAAGACAATCAACCTAACTTGATGGAAAAAAACAAGCAGGCATATACACCCATCCTTCCTAATTTCACAGCCCAGCTGACTCATCTGGCAGTAACACACCAATCCCATAAGGAAATTCTTGCATAGTACTATAGGCAGTCACATACACCTATTTAAAAATCATCAGCCAGTCATCAGGCTTGTCTAACTACATCTAAAGAAGCATGTCAACCAGATGTGGTGACCACCTGTAAACAGGCACATACACTTTCTTACACTAATCAATTCTTCCTGCAGTCTCATCTTCCTGTATTGAAGGAAGCTCATTTGTCATATTCGGTGGAGAAAAATTAGCAGGCACATACACCTATAATTCATCAAGCTGACCAACAGTCTCATTTGGTAGCACCCAGAGATGTCAATTAGAAATATCCAATAACAAATAGGAGGCGGACACAACTTTATGCCCCCACACATGAGTACTATCAGGATTCACTAATAGGAAAAGGAGTACATGAGCAGGAACAGACACCTACTCCAGACATGAAATGGACTTATATTCCCGTTTTGACACCTGAAGTCACCAATCACATTCTGACAATGGTGAAAGAGCATAAGAAAATCCCTGCCCATATTCTGGATACCTGCCAGAATATTATAACAACTTCAGTGAAATCATAGGGAAAGAAACATAAATCTATCCCTATCAGCGGGGTGACTCATCAACATGTCAACCCGAAGCAGATACACACCTCTGTTCCATACCAGGAGGGTCGTGGGACATACTCCCCCATGTCATACGTACAATAATGTCAGGAACATAAACCCAATTTAAATGGAGATAATCAGCCTAACCTAACAATTTCTCCTGAGAAGGCATATACACCTTCCCATAATAACAAATTTCTTCAAAAAGTTGTTTCCAAAGTGAGTGAGAAGGGTTCCAAGAAAGAGACAGATCCAACATAGTTAAAAAATCATGAGCTAAACTATAATAAGGCCTTGATCAATGCTGGAGTTCTTAAATCCCTTAGACAATTATCTATTGCAAATCAATATTCTACTCTCTCATTTCCAAATTCTAGAAATAACAACAATAAATCTAATGGAATTTATCAGATACTTCCTCATGAAGGGTTGCATCATGGCAATTCGACCAATCTCGAAGCATCATCTTCATATGAGATCCACGATAACCCTCTGCATGGCCAGAAGTCCAAGGAGAAAAAGGTTTCATCTTTTTTTGTAACCCACCATGGTGTTCCTCCCCATTATGATGAAGGTAGTTGCAAAAGTCCTCTCTTTTCTAGTAATTCGCATTTTCGGGAAAATTCGTCAATAGAAAATGCAGTAATGAGAAATCCCTCTTATCTTGAGGAACATGCATATGTGAATCCAGTCATGTCTGATGCCTTACAACTAGCAGGTGAAATACTTTCTCAGTTATATGATATCATGGGGTTTAGGTCATTCTCCAAATCACCCCTGAGTCATTCCTCTTCTAATTTGACAAATTAATTCTCTACCAATCTTGTTGAATCTGAGATGAAGAAACAATGAAGCACCAGCTTTGGGCCATTTAGGTAGAATAATCTTCATCAAATGAGAAAGAGGAAGTGCTGAATATGAGAAAACAATTGGTGAAAGGTGAAATACCATTAATGTTTTGGCCTTTGGCTGATTCTCAGTGTCATATTCCAGAAACATTGAGATAATATTGAATTCAGGATATTCGTCTCAACATACGGAAAACACGTTTCCATTTAAAAGACAAAATATTACCTTATGATGAATATCACAATCATGTTAAGGTAATAGAAGGCTTGTAATGCCAAATTGACTTGGCATATCCCTCAGTTTCCCGACATCCAAAGGTTGAAAAGCAGTAGAGATCCCTTCAGTGTAAAATACTTGGAACATTAAAAATGTTCCCCCAGTTTATTACTAATTCCCCATCTGGTATTCATAACAGGGGATGGGGTGTTCTTGGAGAATTGAATTTCACCATGCTCACCAGTCATCAAAGCCCGCCAAAAGTGGTCTCATTCAATTTTATTGCCCATGGTTGGCCACAACGAACTGGTTTTGTGTGTAATCAAATGTTTTCTCAATAACAGGCCACAACTAGTTCTTCCCAAAGTCAGGCATATAAATAACATGTTGTCAAATTACACTTGCATCAAGAAAATGAGAATATCAAACTGGCTTCTCGTTTAGAGCATGCACATCATCAGGTGAAAGAGGTGTCAAAAATAATCCAATGGTCATTTGAGCCAGATGATTTGAGTGGATTTCGGATGATGCATCTTCCCAATTTCTAGACTAAAATCCCCAAAATCAAGTGAGATTTTAAGATATTTTCAGACGTAGTAGCTCAAGAGCCACCTCATCTTTCCAGGCTAAGAACATTTTTAATCCAACCCCTGGGATCAACAGAAAGGATTCGGGGAGTTCATCAGGAAAAACAGGAACAACCCAAGTCCATCGAACTAGGGAATTTTTCAAATTCTCAATCTCTTCCTCAGCGAAAGTTAGTCTTCTCTCTATTAGGGAAGATGCCACAAGAGGAATGCAGAGCCGAATTATTAGGAAATTTCCTCCAAATTACGGTTCATCAAGAATTTCCTAAGTGATTAACAAAACAAAATGCAATGTCTCAGAAAGGACATGGAAGAAGGCAGTATCTCAAAAATGCTGATAGAAGGGCTACAATGCGTTATGCAACGATAAATGTCATCAATGCCATTTTCACTGATCCCCCAGAACATGAGGCTCACTCACAGGAATTAGATAAAGAATTTCTTATTCCAAACACTATATACACAGAAACAAATGAAGGAGGTTTGCATACCAGAATCCAGAGTGCTTCCCAGAGGCAAGAAATTCCTTTAGGTAATGCGCTTCCATACTCTAAAAAGGCACATGCCAAGGAAAAGTATAAAAGTTAAGATAAATCCCACCCTACCTCTGGAGAATGCCAATCACTCTCATTATAGGAAAGGTTCACCCAACAACAAGAATAAATGAAGTACTAAATGAGGTTAAATGGAGAAATACTTCAAGGTAGTCTTCCTCCTAATAATTCAGGAGTTAATAAATCAAGGGAATTTGTTTCAACTATTGGGATGGATAAAAAATACCCACTTTACAAGTACACTCTCACAGGTCCAATCCTATGGGTCATACGGAACAAAAACCAGTAATACTACCATTAGTGGGAGTGCCGATCACCACACCCGTCCAAACTCCAGTTATTGCACCTTCTCAGGTCCAAGATCAAACAGATGTTTCTCAAAAATTAATGACTACCATTGAGTAATTAACATCTTGGTAGGAAGCTATAGAAGGATGACGTGCACTAGTTCAACCATAAAGTGAGCTTACCCTGAATGGGTGGATTCCATTCCTCCCCCGTCAAATTTTTCGAATACCGCATTCCCAATTTTTAATGGTTCAAGAGATCCAGAACAACACATAACACATTTTCTTTTTCATTGTGATGCTATGATGGGAAATCCTCAACAAAAAGAAGCAGTTAATCTAAGGTGTTTTGTACAGTCATTACAAGGACCTGGTTTTGTCTGGTATACAAGTTTGCAATCTCGGTCAATTACTAGGTGGGAAGTTCTCCATCAAAGATTCCTTCTTCAATTTATCTCCACATTACCAAAGAAGAAATTTTTTGATCATACCAATTATAAAAAAAGGTAAAATGAAAGAGTTTCAGATTTCATTGCTCGTTGGAAGGGATTAACATATTCCTTAAGTTTATCACTCCCTCAAGAAGAGTTTCGGCCAATCTGTGTGGAAAATATGCATAATAAATTACACACACCATTGATCCTGTGAAATAAACAGGAGGGTTTTGAGACCTTACTTAAATCACTCAGTAGATAGAAGACTCTCTTATAGAGACTAGGGATAAATCTTGTGTAATTCCATCAGCTCCAGGAAGGAGAATAGGGAAAGAAAAAACTGCTATAGTTACACTTAAACAGGAACCTATACCTGCTTCCACATCAAAACCATCATCATATAAAATTAATCCACCTCTTAATGATCAAAAACAATGGTATCCTCATCAAGATGATCAAAGTGATCAATGGTGGAAACAGCTTGAGGATTTAAAGAACAAATTTTATTCTTTATGGAATGAACAAGTTCCTGGTTACTTCATCTCAACTCTGGAAAACAATCTGGTTCAGTTTCCAAGGCCCAAAAGGCAGAACAAGGAAGGAGATAAAGACCTACCCAACTATTTCCCATTTCATCAGATGTTAGGGAATCCCATTCAGGAGTGTTTTTTTTCAGAGACCTCCTGAAAAAGTTGGTGGACTCTGGACAAGTAAAACTAAAAGGTTCTTCACCCCAAGTAGCATGTGTTACATTTACTAATCTAGAGGAAGAAGGTGAGTGGCATGAACTCAAAAGTAAAAATGTGCAGATATATGATTATTGGATGGTTAGAAAAACGATCAACCAAACTCAGGACATTTTACGAACACAGTTGAAACATCCAATTGTGTGTTCTGCTATTTCTGACATAGAAAACCCCACTTAATAAAAAGGAAAATCCTCAAAGAAGCATCATAATTTGAAGAAAGAAGAGCATTAATAAGAATATGAGCTCAGCTCAAAGCCTAGGTTGTCTTTGACTCTGGCAGATTTTATGCCATCTGCTTCAAAAGCATGGGCACTGCCCCACCAAATAGTATAGCCTAAAATGGTTCATCAGGAAGAATCTTCATCAGATGAAGAATTGATATTTGGTTCTATTAACATGATTTAATTAACATATCCTTATTCCAATGACAGTTTCGATCATGATTGGCCTATGTTTCATGTATCTAGTAGAGGAATTAGAGGAAGAGATAGAGGTATAGGATACAGGGGAAGACGTGGATATTCTAGAATCCACTATTTCAATCCTACCCAGCTAGAACTGTATATTCAGTAGAAACTCATGGAAAATACCTTCAGTGGGATCAATAAGAACAAGAATGTTCTTCCACACATGGGAAATTCAGTCCTGACATAGTTATGTTGGAGGACTGGATAGAGGTTACACCTTCTTCCTCTTAGCAAATATAGAGACTTAGTAGGTCTAATCTACCGAAGCCAGCAGTGTTTCCAATTCCTGCCTAGATATGGGATGCATCTACTACCAAAGCATCAACTTCCAAGTCACCTACAAAAACATATCTTCACGCTGGGAAACACAGACCTTTGGACCAAAATATGATGTCTTGAAACATTTGGCCCATGTATCGTCCATGTTATCAATTCTGGATGCCTTAAATCTATCAAAACATCTTCAAGAGAATCTTATTGAGGATTTGTCAAGTCCTCAAGAATTCTAAACTGAAGTTGTTGTGGCTGAGGTGTACCTTATCGAGAATGATCCTGTCGAATGCCACATAGTGATATCTTTTACAGATGAAGATGATGTTGTATATAGACATATCAAACCATTGTATCTATCTGGAAAAGTCAATGACATAGACATCCGATGATCATTCATTGATAATGGCTTAGTAGTGAACATCATTTCTATTCATACACTTCATCTGTTGAGCCTCACCGAATAAGATTTATCTCCTTCTAATTTGATGTTGCAAGGGTGTGATAAGAATGAACAAGAACCTCTGGGTGAGATAAAACTTAGAATTCAGTTAGGAGACCTTGTGTCTAATTCAGATTTCATTGTTGTTCATCAGGACAAAACCTTCAACATTTTTCATGGAAGACCTTGGATACATCAACATGTGGTCGTACCTTCATCATACCATCAATGTCTCAAATATTGTTTGAATGGTCAAATCGGTACATTGTGTTGTGACAAGTTCCCATTCAAAATGTGTGAATCTCAATACATTGAGGTATAATTTTATGACATGGAGGGAAATAAAAAATCAATGGCAAAGGAGGTCACCAAAATTAATGCTCCAAATTGTTTGGGAAAGATTCCAGTAAACCCATACATACATGTGCGTGCAGATTATGTGTTGCCTATCAGTCAAATTGATAGGATAGACCTAAATCCAAACACTCCTATAGAAACATATACGATGACAATTATGGAAACCAATCCATACAACATGGTAGAAATTGTTGATTCACAAATTAGTGACGAAAGGTTAAATGGAGATGTATTCATTTCATCGGCTGAAATCCAGCAATTCTATACTTCATCAACCAGGCTAGAAGAAGTTATATAAATACTAGAGGAAAAAAATGATTTCAATTCTCAATCCATTATCTCCTCTCTATCACCCCAGGAAGACCCTTCATCATAATTAGGTTCAGAAATGGAAGCCTCTTCTTCAAGATGTTAAAATTTGAACTTCTCCCTTGACCTTGGAAATTCTGTGTTGTCATCTACAATGTAAGTAGAAACAGAAGAAGTAACACATATTAGAGGAGAAAAAGAAGCTCTTAGGGATTCTCCTTCAGTATTTGAAGATGGTGTCTCTACCACTTTGGATGAACTCAGAGAAATAAATCTGGGTACAAAAGAAGATCCACTCCCCACATTAATTAGTGTCTCCATGAATCATGAAGAGAAATAATTGTATACTTAAATTCTATATAAAAATCGAGATGTATTTGATTGGAATTATATAGAAATTATAGTTTTTGATCCCAATGTTTCCACTCCTCGTTTGGGTTTTCCAAAAGAATATCAAGAATTCAAGCAAGCAGCAAGAAGAACACACCCAACTTATGCCTCCCATATTGAAGCTAAAGTTGCTGAGTTTATCAAGGATAACTTTGTCAGAGAAGTTCAATATCCCAAATGGATAGCTAATATTGTCCCTATGAAAAAGATTAATGTAAAAATTATAGTTTTCATTGACTTCATAGGTCTTAATCGGCATTGTCCCAAGGATGATTTTCCTCTTCCGATCCCAGAAATCTTAATTGATGCAATAACTGGCTATGAATCTCTTTCCTTCATGGATGGTTTCTCTTAGTACAATAAAAAATGAATGGCCCCAGAAGATGTAGAGTCTACATCCTTCCGAGCTCCTCATGTTGTGTACTATTATCAGGTAATTCCCTTTGGCTTGAAGAATGCAGGTGCAACATATCAACTTGTCATGCACCATATCTTCAAAACCTTTCTAAGGAAATTTTTTGATTGTTATGTGGATGATTTGTTGGTTAAATCCCAAAAAAATTATGATCACTTGGTCGATCTAGAAATCATATTCAACAAACTTTGACAACACAATTTGAAGATTAACCCCTCGAAATGTGCTTTCAGGGTAACCTCAGGAGAATTTCTCAACTTTGTAGTATGCCATTGTGGTATCGAAGTTGATCCTGAGAAGAAAAAATTAATCCTTTACATGTAACCTCCTAGAAATCTTAATGAATTAAGAGTAATTAAAGGACATTTAGCCTATATTTGGTGTTTAATTTCCAATTTGGTAGGAAAGTGTTTACCCTTCACTAGATTAATGAAGAACGGAGTCACCTACTAGTGGACTGAAGAATTTAAAAAAGCATTCGAGATCCTCAAGATATATATCATGAGATTACCAGTATTAATTCCACCTATTGAAGGAAGACCACTTATTATCTATTTTGCCACTTTAGAGCAATCATTGGGTGCCTTCCTCTCCCAAGAGAATGATGTTAGGAATGAAAACAACTTTTTCGATCTCAGTTGGACTATGCATGAGGCAGAAACATGATATTCAAGTATTAAAAAGTGATGCCTAGCACTAATCATTGCAGTTTAGAAATTGAGACACTACTTACAACATCATGAGGTCCAATTGGTATCTCACAATAACCCGCTCAAATTTATCATTAGTCGTCCAATGCTTATAGGATGTCTTGCTAGGTGGGTGGTTATTTCACAGCAATTTGATATCCAGTATGTGTCTCAAAAGGCAATATAGGGCCATGCTCTAGCTGATTTCCTTTCTAAACACCCATCTTTATAAGATACACCATTAAATATTGAACTTCCTGATGTGGAGGTCATCTCTATTCGAGATAATACTCAAACATGGGAAATGTATTTTTATGGTTCCTCCAGAAGTCCAACAGGGAAGAAAATGGAAGAACCAAAATTCAAAAAAGTAGGGTTAGAAATCATGCTTATTTCCCCAGAAAAGGAACTGCTACCATATTCCTTCTTATTGTTGGAAGGCGGTACAAACAATGAAGAATAATATCAATCTCTCATCATAGGCTTGCAATTAGCGCTTCAGGCATAGGTGAATCACTTGAAGGGAAAAAGGTGATTCAGATTTGGTAATCAAACAAATAAATGGGGATTATGCCATCCGAAAGGAAGAGTTAATCCTTTTATGTGATTAATACAAAGAGATAATGGTAGAATTTCCCTCTGAACCAACATTTTATTATGTCCTGCAATCAAAAAATGCCTAAGAAGATGCACTGGCTAATATAGCCACAGCCCCAGAAAATCCAAATCGGGACGAAACAATCATCAGTATTGCCCACAGTCGTATAATTTCACCTTTTGTCAACTCAGAACAGAGTAAATCAATGAAATCAGTCCCATTTCTGAACCATAATGTCATACTACATGATGGATGACACATATTAGGGAATATCATATAAATGGAACACTCCCACCTGATAGATCTGGGAAAGAACAGGTTTGGCGACTTCTGGTCAATTTTACTCTTTATGATAGCTCATATCACCAATAAATTATCTACAAGAAAGGCTTTGATAGAATTGTCTTTAGTAGCATTGATGGTGAATAAATAATGGATGTCATGAATGAAGTAGATGCATGAGTTTGTGGTGCCCAACAGTCTAGACATAGACTTTCATGTCAAATTCTAAGGCTTGGATACTTCTGGCCTTCAATGATGCAAGATTGTGTTGATTTCACTAAGAAATTTCATTCATTCCAAGTATGTGCCAACTTCATTCATCAACCCCTAGAGTTTCTTCATATGGATAAAGACTCATAGCCATTTTCTACATAGGGAATGGATGTTGTAGGACGTTATCCTCCAGCTACAGCTAAGCAGTTTAAGTATATTCTTACATCTACTGACTTTTTTTCCAAGTGGGCAGAGGGAATACCTCTCAAAGAAGTTGGTTCTAAAGGCATTGTTAGCTTTTTCATGTCCAATATCTTTACCATATTTGGTGTTCCTCATACCATATTGATGGATAATGGCACCAACTTTTGTTCATTTGAGGTAATAAAATTATATCAAGAATACAATATCAGATCCAACCATTCATCTCGGTATCAGGAAATGTCCAATGGTTAAGTAGAATCTTTCAATAATACTTTTTCAAACATACTTCAAAAGATATTGGATAAAGATAAGAAGTCATGTCCTGATAAAATTTTTCATTTTCTATGTGCTTATCGGACTACCACCCGCACTGCTACATGATCAACTCTATATCATTGGTATATGGAATGGAAGTTGTCTTGCCCATTGAAGTCCAATTACATTCTCTTAGAGTCTCCATTTGTGATTAGTTATCTATATATGAACAATCTCAAAAGTTATTGGATGAATTGGAAGAACTAGATGAAAAAATATTGTGCACACTGCATCATTTAGAAGTCTACCAGAATTGAATAGCACGAGCTTTCAATAAAAAAGTTCGTCTCTGTTCATTCATTCAAGGAGAATTGGTATTGGTCCTCAAAACCCCAATGACACTAAGAAAGAATCCTCCAAATCTTGATCCAAAGTGGGAAGGACCTTACTCAATATATAGGGTCTACTCCAATGGATCATATTCTTTAATATTAGTGGATGGAGAACTCATTACAACTCCAACAAATGTAGGATTCTTGAAGAAGTATTTTATGTAACACAAATACACCCATTGTCCTTGTTGCATGACATTAAACTGCATAGCCCCCTCTATCGTCCAACATGATGTTAAACTGTGTCCCCTCTATCTTCCTACATGATGTTAAACTATGCAGCATCCGTGCTGCATGACGTTAAACTACCAAGCACCACATGTCTGTGACACATGGCATTAAACTGTGATCATTGCATGTGTAATTGTCTTTTAAACTCTATTTCCATGCATGCACCGTGCATCAAACCATGAATAATCCCCACACCATCCTTCATGGTCACATCATTCAAGACACGGTCGTCAGTTCTGATGATAAATCATGTTTCTCACACTGAGCATGACTCACGTGAGCTTAGAGTAAGCTTCGACCATGACATATTCTTTGGGCCGCTAACCACGCTTAAGTCCCAACATCATCTTTTGGATGTTTTCATTAAGTACACCCCGATCTCAAAATACCTCTCAATTGAACTATGTGGACTTTTATCCTTTACTATTAGGCCGGGTGTGTAGGCAACCTCCTGTGGTTCAAGCCCGAAAACACTTTCTTCACATCGATTCACCTCCATCCCATACGATATTGATCATTAAATCCCCCATCAACCATCTTATTCATATCGGTTCACTTTCTCCCAACATGAAGTTAAACATAGTATATCCCATCATCCTAGCTATACGACATTAAACTATACAGTCCCCCATTGTTTTTTCTAAAATACAATAAATTGCATAGCACTGGTCCATGCATATGACCTTAAAATATTTGCACTTTTCTCTTGTATGACAATAAACTGCAACAATCTCTGATACCCTCACTCAAGAGGAATCATCATTGACATGGTCTCCAACCATGTCATGTTTCAAGAACTACATGTGTCTTGATTCTCATCCTTATGAGATACGTAGTGACACCCAAGTCTTTAATCATGGGTCCATCTATAATTGCAAAAAATTCCTCTTTACCCCTCATATGTACAAACCAAATCTATAAAAATGGACTTTCAAGAACTATGTGTAGCTTGATTCTCAAACTCATGGGATACATAGGAACGCTCGAGCATTCCTTGAGTCCAGCCTCAAGCCTTTGGGCCTAACCCCAAACTCCACTTTTGGTCCCTTTGATGAAAAGCCCCCCTCTGAGCACATGGTGTGATATGAAACACCCTGGTTTTTATTCAAATCAGGTTTGTAACAAATTCATGATTTTTCTAACTCAATATGGTTTGAGCTCTAAGACCCTAAAATAAGATATGTCATGCTCTAGTCCTGCCTAACTTTAAACTGTATTTCATGAAATAAAAGCGGCTTGATTCTCATCCTATTGATATATGTGGGGACATCCAGAATCTCAATTCAGGACCCAACCACAACATTATACAAATAATATTCATGGTCTCTTTAACCCTTTTCATTACTTCTGGTTACAAAATGTCTGATACATGAGAGTTCTTTTGCCTAACTATGCAGCACGCACCCTTAGGGGGCCTTTCATAAGTTGTCAACATAATGGATCTGTCAGCCAAAAGATGCTACTATTTGATTATGCAGCTTATCCCCTTGTTGGCCCTGTATAATTCAACCTTCATAATGGGTTTTTCAAGTAATGGTAATTTAATTTTTAAGAGAAGAAACTTTTCTACCTATTGGTCTTAACGACGATATGTAGGGATCTGCAAAAAAACTATCATCCTTAACATATTTGTTCTATACTCTTTTTCATGATCTCAAATTATTCAATTATATGGTTTACAATTTCCTCCATCTCTATATGTTTAGAGAAATATGAAATAACCTTGAACCACTTATGTTGTATAATGTTTCTATCTCTGGTTTTAGTCATATGATTTAAAACCACAGATACCTTTTACTCTACATTTGGGTCAGACCTTCGTAGAAGTCACATTCCTCAAATTATTTGACATTCATGATTGGAAATATCCTATCCATATTCAAGTACCTTTATCCATAAAGAAAACTCCATGGTTTGGAAAATTTGAATCTCCCTAAAACTTTCTTCGGATTGTAACAGTAGAAAGTAAAATTTCTGAGATTTATTTTGCCTGACTATTTAGCATGTCCCTTAGGTGGCCTTTCATAAGTTGTCTACATAATAAACCTATCACCCAAAAAATACTACTATTTGACTATGTAGAACATTCTCTAGTTGGCCCTGCATAATCCAGCCCCCATAACTGGCTTGTCAAGTAGTGGTAACTTCATTCTTAGAAAATACTTCCTCTAATTCCTTCTAGCTCTTTTCCCATGTCATTGCTCAGATTGAAAATTTCTCAAGTAACAGTTTGCAATTTTCCCCTTCCATACTTGAATATGGTAATATGTTTCCAAACAAATTATCAATATTTGAGTCAATGTCATCCATTCAGGCAAAGCTATTCGACTATAAATATTAGACGTTTTATAGTCCAACATGCATGAATTTAAACTGACAATAACTAAAGACATGGTACTCATTAAATTGGGAACCTATAAAGGCTACTCTGAACAAAAGTCGAGTCCCAACTCCCTAAATGTACATTTTTTATGATTTAGGAAATATTTATAAATTAAAAGATAAATATTGTGGGTTTTTTTATATATCCCAAGTAAGAAATAAAACTATGTTTACTATGATGACTGGCTAAGGTAAAAATAAGAGCGATTATCAATAAAATGAAGGTACATATGATTGAAGCTGAACTATTTTTCATTGATGAACAAGACTAGATGAACATCCACATACTGGAGTCTCTTCTCTTTTTTCAGAAATTACAGATGACATTCAACATGATTTCGCATTTGTTTCACTGCATCTAATGCTTCATGAGAAACCACTTGAAGATCATTTACTCGACCAACTTCACTCTCTTCATCTCGAAAAAGTGCTTCTTTGGTATCTTTGATGGATTTTATGCCATCCTCTTGGACTTAATCCAACGAATTATGAAGCTAGTCAAGCACCATAGTAACAATATCTAGCTCTTGCTGATGGTGAAACTACTGGAAACTCTTCTCCTTGATTTTTTGCTTCATCTCCTTCAGCTTTGCAGAATGATCAGCCTCATCTAGGGACACTACATCCTGAATTTCATTGATATTGGTCAGCAATATAACTCTGATCAGGTCGAGATGACACTTTGTCTCTTGCTCCCTCCTTTGAATGATGTGTTTCACTACGACATGGATATCTTGATATCCAAAACCGCCAAGTCCCAGCATGATGAACAAGGATGAATGTCTTGGAATTTTTGAATGCAACTCTTCAAGGGGAACCTCACATATTATCTTCCATATATTTTTTCATGCCTTGAGACGTGAGAATTGGAGTGCCTTTTGCACCTCTTAGTCTGATTCAACATCACTATCACATGGAAGAACATAGTCTGGGATTAATTCACTTAAGGAAGTTCCCTATACTACTCCTTCCCTGACCCTGGTTTCTTCACCTTCTGCTACTTTTTGGGCTGAGGCTAAGGCTTCACCTCTAGAACTAGACATTGAAGTTTACATCCCCGTTTAGTCAATTGAAAGTATGGTTAGTTTAAAAGGATAATAAAAGTTGATTGATTTTCTTGTAGGTTAATTCATCCACAAATACCATCATCATTTACCTAATAGTAGATCAGCAACATGTGAAGACTTCTCCCCCATATTTCCTAGTTGCAACCGGATTTTCAGGATGGGTTTAAGGAGAATCTATCGTGTTAAGTTCCACCTGAGCCAACGTTTCTGAAATAACAGGGTTGACATCAATGTCTACACCACTTTCAAGCGTTGTTGGTCTAGCAGTTTCATCAGATGGAACGATACATTTTTTTAACCAAACATGGTTAGAAGTGTAATCATGAGAAGATTAATAAGACAAATGATGAAACTCAAGTTCAGGTGATTCTATAACAGGATCGCCAAAATCTTCTAAATCACATGGTACTTTTACATGTTCTAAAATTTCTTCAAAGGATGTTCCAAGATTAATCATTTTATACAATGATGTCCCAAATTTGAGGTTAGTCTCACCAGTGGGATCACTCGGCATTCCTTCTTCGTGACTTTCATCTAGCAATCTCTATCCTCGGATAGCTTCTTTAAAGACAGTTGTGGGGTCAGATTCGGTGGTTTCCAAATGTTTTGGTGCATGTGTTAAACCTAAAACATCACATAATGGAAGTCAGTTGTTGTCTAATTTGAGGTTCTATGAATTATTGTTAATTTAATAGAAGTCTTTTCTCTCCTGGCATCAGAAAAAGGAGCGGGGTTGGGAATAGACACCAACTCATCCTCTCTCAGTATTTCTTCAGGAATAGCCGTTAGATCAGGAACATGCGGCCATTCTATAGCACCCTCCATTGTACTCTTAGGATGGTTAGTATGTTCCCTTAAAGGGGAAACTAAAGAAGCCCTTGCAATCCTGTGAAGTTTGAGCACTTTTTCATAAGTTAAGATTCACGAATACCAGAAATACTTACCACTACTGATGAAGCGTTTGACTGTTGTCTGATTTCTTCGATGCCTTTGTTTCTTGTCCTTTTTGGGTGGACTAGAATCGTCATCTCCGAAAATAGGTATTAGTTACAATAATGCCCTTTAAAACTCCTCATCCATGACTTACTGGCCTGGAGATACTTTTCCTGGCTCACTAGGAGATTCAGTGGCTCCAAGAGCAGTGCCACTAGGGATATACCACGGCAAAGGGATATTAGTAGTTCTTTCCCTTACAAGACGCAGGATAAAGAAGAGTATTTCCTTGAATAAAAAATCTATGACTAAAATAAAATTGAAAAGAAAATAGAAATATGAGAAATTGGAATCTTACATCTTCAGGAGCCATATAATCACACCACTCTTAATCTAACGAAGGACCAATCCCCTCAGTGGTACCATGATCCATAATTTCCTTCACCCACTTGGTGACAGGAACTAACTCATCAGTGACATATATGAGCATTCCCATCTCTTTGATGTAAGCCCTCACTTTATTGGGGCTGTCATTAAAACAGTTGTCAGAGGAATCCCATAGATTCCCCACTCCAAGGATATGCATCCCTTTGCATAAGTCCATCCAGGATGTTTCTGCATCAAAATATAAACACTGACATATCCGGACTGCCTCTAGTCGTAAATTTTCAGAATGTGCACTTGAAGGCCACGAGAAGGGTCCTACAATCTGGGAATTCAACTTCTTCTCAACTCCTGTAATCACAGATAATGGATAAGAAAATGAAACTTGTGGCTCTTTAAAATAATGGCTACTAAAATGCCTCAATGATGTTACTGACTATGAGTCAATGGAGTAGGTATCTTGACTCTGGTAGGAGGATTATATCTGGCACGAGGATACTTTGACGCATTTCGAGCCTCATCATCCCCATCTGGGGAATCCGGTGAATCAGCTCCGGGTGAGGAATCCGGTGAATCAGCTCCAGGTGAGGAAGAGTCACCTTCCAAATGAAGAGCTTCTTTCATAATGGTTCTCTTCTTTATCTCCACCTGAGGGACTAGATGATTCAGTATCCCTTCTGGGTATGATGCTACCCATCTCTCGGCATACAATGTAGTCAATTGACTTGCTGCTCCAACAGCTGGTAGATCAAATACCGCCGCTGTCTTCTCCATAGATGTCTGCAACCATAGTTGACAACCAACCATTATATGCTTCTCTAACCTGACATGCCCCTGAGGGGATACAGTAATTTTCTGCTGACATTTTAATTGACGTGAGAATCTTTATGGAGCATAGTCCTCACATATAATTTCTCCGTCAATCCTCGTGGACGGTGAACCATCTCTACATGCCAGCATATATAACCTTAACTCAAATCTGGTTGTTCCATCATAAAAAAAATCACTCTGTAGGTGGATTTTTATATAGAATGAAGTGAAACTCCTTGAACATGCTCAAACTTATTTTCATATCATAAGCATTGAGGGATAAAAAAGAAATTCCATAAATGGCCTCAACAGATGACAGGAAAGAACTTCTAGGAACCTGTACCCCACATTGTACAACATATTTCCTGATGTTGGTAGCAATATATCACCATAAAACATGGAATGGTCCCACTATTCTTATAGGATACATACCCATATAAACATGAATTAAGATCCTATGAATCTTTTCCCAAATAGGGGTTTCCAATCCAACCATCATCCTTTCAGCCAGCTTGGCTGCAACAATATAGGTCCCTGGCCACACACCTCCTTTCGAATCCTAGACCTATAAATGGTAATCACTGAGCCATAAGGCCAAAAATCTTGTCAGATGGATATTCACTGTAATTCTCTGGTTCACTTCATACCCCCACCTATCAACTCTCCTACTTCAAGAATTCGAAAAAATGTGTCCGGAGCACCCCTCATTGTTGCTCTAGGGAAACTAGTAGGACAGGTGCGGGAAGTTCTCTCCCATCTCTTCTTAATCAAAAACATGTTCATCCACTGCCCTAGATAGATATCTTTTCTGGAGTGGGTTTTTGTGGTGGTGGTATTCTTAAGCTTGTAGAAAATTTTCATTAACTCTCGAAGCAAAGGTAGAGTCTTCTTAGAATCATTCCAGGTCACCTTGTGGGGGATGAATTCATCATACATATCTCCCAAAATTGGAGCCCCTGAAATATTTTATACTACCCCCAAACTGATTACTACTTCTCCATGAGTCAGGTGGAAAGAATTTGTTTCCAGGCTCCAACGGATGATTAACTCCAGCACGAAATTGTCATTCCTGTAGACATATGTATGCCCAGTCTAGACAGCTTCATATATTTCTTATCACATCAGATCATCGATAAACTCTGCACAGGTTTGTCACACCCCATATTCCCACATCCAAGCCGGCTTCTCACCTCATCCAGGACAGAAATCCCAACACTTCTTCCACCCCTTAGATTGGTCCATCTGAGAATTTTGAAAAGTAGAGGGATAGCAATGCCACTGCAGCTCAGGCGTGTGAGGCTTCAGATCTGGTGAACATGGGCTATGATGCATTATGTATGCCTTCTCTACTATCCCAGCATTGGAAAATGTTCCGGCAATCAAAATATTTGACGAAGATAAGTTGGTGTAGGTCTAAAACCAAGAATGACAGATATAATTATTTGCCTATGGAACGTAGACTCCTTGAAGATGACCATGGCCATACAAAGGAAAGTAGATGATCTGTGGGAAATTGGCATGATATTACTTCAAGTACATAGCCAAATCTGGGAGAGTGATGTCGCAGATAACATAATAGTCATGGTCAACAACGTTCATCATGTCATCTATTCTCTTGCTGGCCAACTCATCAGCTGATCCAATTCTTATGGGAGCCATTGAATCTGCACAAAGATCAAACAATCAACTTTTAAGTGAGTTTGTTTTGTGAAGTTTTGATGAAGGAAATCAATAAAATTGCAATGTCATTATGGCGTGAAAATATAAAACTTTGTGCACATGTCAAACCGGTCGCACAAGTTTTGTCACCCTAGTTAGGGCATACAAGTCAAATAACTTATGCAGAAGTGCGACACAATCCAGAAGGGAAATTCACCAAAGAACAGAAGCACCAGCACGACAAGAGATCAAGTTGCAGGATTCCGAGTGAGTATAAGTGGGAGTGAGCCTGTATATATAGGTGATCTAGACAACCTGAACATCATACATGCACACCCCAACATCTGTTTGCCGAACATGCTTGCAACCGATCCTTGATTTCTTCAGCTCTACCTCAGAGCTGGATCTGCTTTCCTTTTCATATCCAACTCTAAGGGGGGACTTTTGTTGATGCTCCATTCCTTCACAGAGTCCAACAAATGGAAAATAGGAATACATTAAGCACAAATAGGGTCACCCTTTGAAGAACATCAAAAAAATTTATGAAGGCATGGACTAGGAGCCCATTTCTAGTGAGGCACGCAAGTTACTTTTGGAATGGGCAAGTCATGTGTGTGCCACCTATGGGTCGCGTAGCTCACTTGCGTGCCCTATTTGATTTTTTTCCCAATGTGAATAGTGTACTATAAATAGCCCATGTGGGCCACCATTTCTACAATGGATTATCCAAAAGTCAAATTCAATCTCAGGTTTCCCAAGTCTTCAACTCAACTCTCCCGAATGCTTCTAAGGTAACTTTTTACCTAGAATGGAAGACTTGAATGAGTAGGATAAGGACTAAGTGTATAGAATTCATTAACACTCGTTCACCTAAGTATCCAGACCACCTTAAAATTGGAATCACTTGCACATCTCCCAACCCTTTCGATGAAACATGTGTGCCTCCCTTTTGGAAACATCTTAGGATATTACTAAAGGGTTGAGTTAAGTCTCACCCAAGTATTACCCTACAGATTCTTCGTCGCCCAGGTGAACCTACGATGCGCAAGTACACTTGTGCGGCCATGAAATGCACGCCAACATCATTTGTGTGGATTCATCTTGTTCACCTCTCCTCATCAAGATATTATCCCTCGAAACCCTTTTTCAAATCCATTTATGGCATATTTCCTCTGTTGGCTTCCTTATCTAAAAGGAAAAATGTGAGAACCTCTCCCAAAACCATGTGACATACAATCTTTATGTCACCATGGTTAGTGGTTTACTCCATGTAACCTCATCCTATAACATTATAAGATCTTTTGATTTAGGGCATCCTCCTCAAGAGTAAGCCCCAAGTTCTCTTATTGCGGGCCTCCTTCTCATGAGTAATCCCCAGTCATAATTTTTTTAACCTGGGCCTACTTCTCACGAGTAAGCCCCAGTCATAAGTCCTCATTGCCTGGGCCTCCTTCTCATGAGTATTCCCTAGTGATAAGTCCCATTCACATGGGCCTCCTTCTCAGGAGTAATCCCCAACCATAATTCCCCTTAACATGGGCCTCCTTCTCAGGAGTAATCCCCAGTCATAATTTCCTTTAATCTAGGCCTCCTTCTCAAGAGTAATCCCCATTAATAATTTCCTTTAACTTGGGCCTCATTCTCATAAGTAAACCCCGTTCATAATTTCCTTTAACCTGCGCCTCGTTCTCACGAGTAAGCCCCGTTCATAAGTCCCTTTAACATTGGCCTCCTTCTCAGGAGTAATCCCCAGTCATAAGTCCATTTTAATTTAGGAATCCTCTTTAAGAGTAAGCCCCAGGTTAAAAATCCAAATCTCAATCTAATGTACAAATACCTTTATGGACCCTGCTCTTGGGCTTCTTTCCTAATGTAAGTCCTGGTCTTCATCTACTTGGGATGTCATACATACGTAATCCCTACATCATTTCTTATGACTGCATCTTTTCGTGGCACAATAGTCAGGTTTACTGATACCACTTGTTTCTCACATCGAGAATGACTCACGTGATCATAGAGTGTAAAATTAATCATGACATCTCTTTTTGGGCCATTAACAATGCATAAGCCCCATATTTCTTCACTCGAACTACGTTGAAATTTATATCTACCTTAAAAGTAAAGTACGTAGGAATCCTTTATAAAGTTCAAGCCCATCTTTAATTTTTTTTGTCCCATATGATGTTAAACAATATCCTTCTTATCAGACTACGTGGGTTTTGATTCCTTTTTAACAAGGATATGTAGGTAGCTCATCTGTGGGTAAGATCCCAACTCTAAAATAATCCATATCTTTCTGAATGACAATGAACTACAAGTGCCCCAGTGAGTGGCTTTAAAACTAGTATGGTTGTCATAGTGACCAAGAGATTTCAATATAATGTATGGAAGGATACCATTGACTAAGAATATCTAATAAATACAGATTTTTATCCATTGATGAAGAACTTCAAATACATATAAAAGATTCTCTAAATCCCATACATATCAATCATAAATTTCTAAATCTAAAGGAAAACTCAATTCCATGCATGGTGAATTAATAAGGATTCGTGAAAATAATGTAAATCTATAAGAGAGTCCTACAGTAGGAAATAATTTCCCCCAAAAGGAGTGACGAGCATGACCTCCCATCTTATCGACCAATGAAAATTCTTAAGACTCATCGGTCCACAACTAATTATCACCCACCTTTGGAATTAGCTCCAAATGCATATCGAATCATTGGGTGTTTCCTGTTCTACAAATAAACCCGTTAGAAACCGATTGGAATGTTTGAACCTTAAACAAAAAAGGTCATCCCCATTTCTAGAAGAAACATGATCCTAACACCAATAGATCTTATAATAAGAACATAGGATATCTTGGGGAAATTCTTTAATAAAATGGTGAGTTGGAAAGCCTAATAGTTGAATAAACGTGGAAACAAGCATAACATGAGTGCCAAGAGGCATAACATGATATCGTACAGAGGATGATAAGAATCAACAAAAAATTATATAATTATCATAAACATATATAAACAATATAAAACATGATATCATAATCATATGTTAATGTCACTCCAAGGAACATCTTTATAAAGTGTAAAAGGTCCAATGGTGGATTAGGATGATTTTCTAGTTCCTTAAATAATATATCATGAGATGTAATACATTAAAAAAATAATTGACGGGATATATAATTCCATTAAAACATATAATAAAATTAAAATTATACATATGTGTGACCTATGAATAAAATAAACCATACATAAATCATAATCATGATCAAATCCATCAGAGGGAAGTGAGTCTTATAATTATAATTCAAGTCATAATTGAAGCCTAAATCATAAATGATTCCAAGAAAAGACTAAATTAAATTATTTTAAACTTTCATAATTTATATTTGGAAATATTTCTTTATCATTTAATTCTATTATATATATTTTTTCAGAAATATCTATAAAACAATAAAAATATGAATCCCTTGGGTAGAGCTTCTATGAATTAAGTAAATGGTCTTTTTATAAAAAGTAATATCATATTGTTCAATACAGAAAATAATTGATCCAATAGGGTTCTCTAGAAAATAATTATTTTTTAGACTATATTCATTTTTGAAAAACATTTTATGGTGGTGATGTGTGACATAATACAAAAAATAGAAAATTTCCCTTAAATCAGGTTTACAGAATAGTCATAATTTCAAAGGGAATAAGAAACACGTATAAACCCAGAAATAACATTTATATCTAACTCTGTATATATTTAATGTAAATATATATATATATAATAATTTTATGATAATAATGTTTTACAAAATTTGAGAAATATAAAGATAATGTGTAACTAAAAGGCAATGATGGTGATATGGAAGATCCCTTACCTTGTGTCTAAATATTCTCAATACTTAAACAAAACTTCCTGAATAATTAAATTAAGTTAATTAAATAAATATAAGATAAACTTTTTCAAATATATTTAATTTTATAATTTCTATTTATTATCTTTTTTTATTTATTTTTCATATTATTTCTGATTAATTCAGTTACTTGGGGTTGTTCGATTAATTTTTTGATAGAACAATTAGTTTTATTTACTATGGTAAAAGGTGATAAAAAAATCATCATAACCATAATTTTGTGGGTTTATATATTTTATTATTATACTAAATTTTTATTAGTATATTTTCAAATGTTATTCCAAAAATAAACCCAAATAATGAATGGTTTCTGGAGAATTCCATTTATGGTGGTTAAAGATACTATGACCATTTCTTGTAAATAACACATATATAATGCCCAATATTATTATTTCAGGATATTAATGGTGTCACATATATCATATAATTTAACTAAATAACCTTTTATTACATTCTATTTATGATGGTGGTGAAAAAATTGAACATTCCATTTGTGGAGGTATTAATACACTCATAGGCATGTCGACATTAACATTTTCTCCATGATTTTAGTGAAATGTATAAAATGGATTTTCATTTTTTGTAATAAAAATTTATAATTGAAACTCAGTTTTTGTTATAATACATTTATGAGTGATCTTATGTCTATAAATGTTGAAATTTATAGAATGAATTTTAATTTTCAATTACATGAGAAATCAAAATTTTCTTAGAGATTTAGAATAGAATTACAAATATTGAAAAACCTTAATGTGTTGTTTATAGATGAGTAATGAGTCTAAGAGGGTAAATATTTTTCTAATGTGAGACTCAAGATCATCATGTTTGTATTGAACGGTTCTTTAGGAATCTATCTAGGGAGCATGATTTTGGGTGCATTGTTTAGGGTAACCTGTGCGGCACCTTGATGGTTGATGAAATTTCATTTAATTTTATAAGGATTGAAATTAGATTAAACAGTAGGTTCATGGTTATGTAAAAAATATGGTACATTTTATAGTAGTTTAATGAGGTTATAGATGATGTGTAATGGTCAATGCATGCTTTCAAAAACCATGTAGTCAAACAATGCGAGGTGTATTTCCTTAGATAATGGAGGGTGAAAGTTTAGAACATAGTTTATAAAAAGATTGGAAAATTTTGTTGAAAAATCATGTAGATCATTAAAAATTATATATTTACCATCCCCCCCATATGAAATTTTGAACCCCCCCTTCTCTTCTCCTTCTCCCCATACATGTCCATCCGACATCCTTCCCATAAGTTTCTCTCCTCATTTGATTAGGGGGTGTTTTTAAGGATGTTATTCAATGATTTGAAATGTGTTATTAACTCTAGTAAGCTATATTAATCTTCTCCACCATCACATTCAAATTTTTTTTCTCTTATTTTGGTATTTTTCCCCCATTCCAAAAAATCATGGTGGAATCATCCAAGAATTAAGGGTCTTCTACTATACCTAAGAAGAGGGTGTCATAGGACGTTGTCTATACTTCATCACATACCACTTAATTGATATATTTACCTATGGTGAATTATTAATGATTAAAAGCTAAAATTATAATAAATTATTTTTTTCTTTTAAAAAATTAAGTTGTTGATTTTTCTTGGTTTGGGTTTTGGTGGTATTATTTGGCGTGTTAGTGAGAATTTGGTCACAGTTCTAGTGCAATGTGGTCAACTGATGATAATTTTAGAAATTTGAATATATGGATATAGTAGTTTAATTAAATATTGTTTTTTGATATAAAATAATTATTTAATTATAATTTAGTTATATGTAAGAACATGGACCTTATTTCAGGTATGTTTTCTTTCTCTGGTTGGTTGAAGTTTGGAATTTTCTGGGAAAAACATTTAAAGTTGTGGAGGTTGTGCAGGGGTTCACAGTTGGCGCACGGTCTGAACAAACCATTCGGCTAGCCCAGGAAAACCATGCACCCTTGACAGAGGGCTCCACACGGGCTGCACATGGTCTTTTAGACTGTGCGGGAAGCCGTGAGAAGTCCCTGGGTGAGATAGTGGGAACTGCAAGGTTGGTGCATGGTTTTCCAAACCGTGCAGGGTAACTATGTAGCCACTTAATGTTAGGGTTTTTATGTCCCAGGCCACTCGGGATTTTCCATCCCTCCCTCATTCTTCCTCGCACTCGAAGCCCTCTCGGGATTTGTTGTTCTCAAGTGTCAGATGGACTCTCCCACTATTTTTGGAAGTAAATCAAAGGGGTTTCAAGGTATTTTGAAGTTGGTTTCTCCCAGGTAAGTCTCCCATATTGGTTTCATTGTTTTTTCCTCTTGATATACATCTCTCTCTCTCTAGGTTTTCTAGATCTACACCCGTTGTGTGTAGATATATGGTTGTGGTTGCCTTGGGTGTTGATTTTAAGACATGTGGATGTTAGGTAAGGGGATATAGAGCATTTTCGGTGGTGCATTTTCTGGATTTGAGGAGGTGTGGTAGCTTGTGGATCGACTTCTTCGGAACCCCAAAGGTAGGTGGTTTTTTCCTTTCTATAGAATTTCCTTGAGTTATACGTGAAATTTTTTCCAATACCCATGAACATGCTGTTGCACGTTTATTGTTTTAGATCTATTGTTTTCCTACAAAGCTTTTATGCTTTAGTAGATGCTAATTTATTGTCAATAGGGTGAATTTCTATGCTTTGAATGTGTTTTCCCACGCATGTTTTGCATGTTTTGACCATTGGGTCTAGTTTTCCTGATAGGCTACTTTTTACTTTCACATGCCTAGTATTTTATGATAGTTTGACTGTTGTTCTGTTATGCTGATACGTTGTAGACATCCATCCAAGTAGTTCATGAGGTTTACATGGGCCTATATGTGTGGCTATACTTTCTTGACTTACACAGGGTTGTGAGAACTTGGTGTATAGACCATAGGTATAATGGATGTTGAGGGATTCTCCAGAGTGTCTGTTTTACTTACGATGTGAGACCACAGGGGGAATTGATGTTGAGTGCTTCCTCAGAGTGTTTTTAGTTCCTCAACATGGGAAAAAAAGGGATTGTGATGTAAGTTCTTCCCTAGAGATCCTTTAGTTACCAATTCGAGACTACAAGAGGAATTGACTACGAGTTCTTCCTCATAGACTCTATGCTTAAGCATAAACAGAGAGGTTCGAAAGAGTGTACTGTCCAGAGGGTTTCTTGTACTTGATAGGTTGGACCATAGGGGATAGGCTTTGAGTACTTCCTAGAGAGTTACCTTTGTGCTTTAGCTACGTGATTCTGTTTTTAGTAGTACAAGAGGGTTAACTGTTTTGGTTATCTTCTTTGTTTAGCTATTTCGTGTTATGTAGTGGTTTGAATGCTTTGAAACTATGGATTGTTTACTTCTTAGTACTTCCGTGTTTACTTCATTCTGTAGTTACATACCATATATTCAGTGACTGTTAGGCACAGATCTCATGGTGGTTGCCTATTGGGATTTAGTCTCACACCCTGTTTGGGCCATGCTTTTGGTTCCAAATAGATTATATTATTGCAGGTATAGAAAAGGGTAAGAGCACTTATACTTCAGTTTCTTGACTGGATGTGGAGCTGGAGATAATGGGAACAATATATAGCTTGTGATGCTGTAGAGTTATTCACTGTTTTTCGTTTCTAATTTGGTTAAGTATTGTTTTATTCCATCATTGTTATTTTTTGTCTACTTTCTTAAACATATGTATCATGCATCATTCATATATATATGTGTGTCTGTGTGTGTGTGTGATCTAGTTTATTATTTCTAGTCATCTATAGTTTACTTTTGTATGGATTATTACTGCTTCTGCCATTGTATACTTGTTTCAATTTTATTGTATTACTCTCCCAATGATTGAATAGTTTACCCAATATCATATCCAAGGCCCTCACTACTAGTCGGCAGCCTCTGGCATTTGGGGAAATGCGCTTGCCGCCATGTGACCAACCGGGTACGGGGTGTCTTGGGGAGGCTTCCGAAACCTGGACGTTACTAAGTGAGATCAAAGGGATTATTTTCTCTTGAATTACTGTTTGGAGCCTTTATACAGGGATAGAAAAGAATATGTACTTTGTAATAATTTGTGCCCGTGAGTAGAAAACCCATGTATAGGGAAAACCCAACCTACCTCATTTATTGATTTTTTTTGGTTTTTCAAGTTTACGGTTTATTTGATTTTCCTCATTAGGTGACTCACATGTTTTATGCTATTACTGTTGATGTTATTGAGGTTCTATTTCTATCACAACCTAATGATATGAGGATATTTCATCTCATGCATCATATAGACAATTGTTGGTAATCACATGTCATGCATTCTTTCCATGCCATTTTGGGTGCTTTTGGAATTGCAAGTTGTTGTGATAGATGTTGTGTAGAGTAGGCATGATGTTGTGATAGTTTCCTTGAAAAATACCTCTTATTTGATCAGGTATCATTTGTATAAGGTTTAGTCTGGATTAACGCCAAATTTTGGTTCTTGAGGTGTTATGGGCCCACATGGACCGGAAATTGGTGGATAATTGCCTGTTTTACCTTGTTTATAACATGTATAAGATGCCATGCTTTGATTCACAGGGAGTATGGGACCTCACGGATCGAAATTTGGCACTTAATGTTTGTTTCAGTGTTTTTGTGGGCTTTGGAGTAGTTTTTGAGGCTTATTGTCTGGAAAAACCTAGAATACACACCATGTAGTTTTGAATACACAGCTTGTGTTATTCTACTTGGAAAGAAATAGTTTTTCTTAGGTACACATCGTGTTCTGTATGAAAAATCCATGTAGTCTCTAGATGAGTCATAGGCCGTGTGGGAAGAGACACTGGATGGGGAAAACCTGGAGTGAAATCACTTTGTACTATCCATACACGATGTGTTGTGTCAAACCTGTATCCACCCATGTGACTAATGACACAGATGGATATTAACATAAGTTATACACACCGTGTAGTCATATTTTTTAAAAACTGGATGCTTTTCTTCTTATTGTTCCCTTCTCACACTTATAGTATTTTTGTCTTGGATAATCTTGATCTAAGGTGTCCATTTTACCTTACAGAGTCATGCAACCGAGACATCCTCTGGTTGTTCTCCATTTTCCAAGTGGTGATTACACCCTGAGTATGGAAAATCAGGGACTTCCAACGAATCCCCTAGTTGTTCCAACCTTGGCACCCACCGTTATACCTAACACAGGTGTTGATGCACAGTTTCGAGAGGGTTTCATGGGGATGATGCATACCTTTCAGGGAGTGCCGCCTCCGACCTCGTCGATGGCATATTTTACGCGGGTCTTTCTGTAGCAACATCCTCCCACTTTCTTAGGTTATGAAGGACCATAGGCTGCAGAGTCATGTATAGAAGCCATGCTGATGATCATCAACCATAAAGAGAAGCCTCCAAAGAAGAGGGTCAAGCTCGCTACACATATGCTTCGAGATTCCTCCAAGAGATGGTGGGATGTGATCTCATAGGTGTAACCCAAGCAAGTAATGGCATGGGATGAGTTTCAGCGCATCTTCTTTGACTAATTCTATTTAGAGACCATGAGGGCTGATCGAGCCCAGGAATTCATGAGTCTGGAGAAAGGAACTCTTTCTGTCATGTAGTATTATGTTTGTTTTACTGAGATGTAGTGCTTCACACCAATTTTAGGAGGTGATCAGTTATTCAGGGAAAGGAAGTTCGAGGAATATTTGAGGCACACCATCCGATCGTAGTTGAACATCTTCTGGTTGGCTTCTATCACTTCTATAGTCAACTAGGCACTGATCACAGAGCGCAATCTGAGGGATTTTGGAGT
Source organism: Viscum album (assembly GCA_963277665.1). Lineage (NCBI taxonomy): Eukaryota > Viridiplantae > Streptophyta > Magnoliopsida > Santalales > Viscaceae > Viscum > Viscum album. The sequence goes on along the minus strand of OY728137.1, from coordinate 1,504,472,051 downwards.
TTTGAGCCAGGGCGGCTCAGCATCTAGAGTTAGTAATCCTTCTCTTAACAAAAGGAAGTGTCATGGAGAGTCTATGTGTGGGGATCCACGGAGGTGAAACACTTCTTCTGGTAGCTAGGTTTTGTGCTACCAGTGCGGGGTGAGCGGGCATAATAGGCTGCATTGCCCGAGTGACCTGGTGGAGTGATGATCATACGAAAATATGTGTCATATTCAGTGCTTCTGCCAGATCATCTCATCAACAACTGGTGATAGGGGTTCTACCATGACTCCTCATTTAGGAGAAACACCACTAGTTTCTCACTGTTCTGGGAACTGGAGTTCTTCCGGCTATTTAGGCTGAGTTGGAGGTCGTAGCCATGGCAGCCAGTCGTCATTCTTTCAGTGACTTCGGCACAGATTATCTTGGAGTGGTTAGGCAGGGTTTCAGAGCCATGGAGCAAGCCAAACTTTTTCAGGGGAGGAAACTCAGCAGGAGCAGGATCCCGGAACTTGTACTGTTCGAGGTACGATCTTAGTATCCTCAGTTTTATCTTCTTCTCTTTTAGATACAGGAGCTTCCCATAGCTTTATATCTATTGCTGTTTGAAGAGTCTTGGTCTCTGCATCTTTTCTTCTACTTATATTTTTCCCTTAAACACTCCGTTGGGGACAAGAATGGCTAGTGTAGTTAGTGCAAGGAGTTCCCTCTAGAGGTTGGTGGGTGTCACTTCCTATGGGACCACTATATCTTAGATATGAAAAGCTATTATGTCATTATTGCAATGGAATACTTAGTTCTTTTCCATGAATTCACTGACTGTTATCATCGTAGGGTGAGTTTCACATCCGCCGATGGCGTATCTTTTCTTCATAAGGTAGAATGGGATGTCCAGGCGAACAAAACTAGAACTGAGCATCATGGGTTGGGAGGAATTATATCCTAGAATTCTATTCTAAATCTGGATGACCAGGGGACATCACATTTATGATTTCCTCCAGTGGTGGATCGTTTCAGGGATGCCTTTCCAGAGGAAATTTTCGGTTTGCCTCTGAAGTGTGATATAGACTTTCTTATTGAACTCGTGCCTCGAGCAGCACTAGTGTCCATTCCTCCTTATAGGATGGATACACCAGAGTTATAGGAGCTAAAGAAGTGGATGGAGGAGTGGTAAGAAAAGGGTTCCGTCTGAAGTAGTACTTATCGTTGGGGTTCAGGTGTCTTGTTTGTGGATAAGGCAGACGGTATCCTCAGGCTTTGTGTGGATTAACAGAAGTTCAACTAGTTGATTGTAAAGAACCGATATCACATTACTAGTTTTGATAATCTCTTTGATCATCTTCGAGGAGACTGGGTGTTCTCAAAGATTGACTTGAGGTATGGTTATTATCAATTGCAATTTAGACCATTTGATATACCTCTCACAGCCTTCCGGAGTAGGTATGGTCTATATGAGTATATGGTTATGTTTTTCGGTCTCACGAGCGCGCCTACAGTTTTGATGGCACTGATGAACCTAGTGTTCCATCCAGACTTGGATTCCGTCATGGCCGTCTTCATGGACTATATCTTGGTGTACTCTCATACTCAAAACGACCACTATACACTTCTTGAGATCATTTTGAGTACACTGAGAGAGCATCAGTTATATTCTAAGCTCTCAAAATTCAACTTTTGGATGGACTAGATTCACTTTTTGGGTCATGTTATCTCAGATACAGGAGTATCATTTGACCCAGAGAAATTGAGAGCAATAGTTTCCGGGGAGCATCTGAAGAATTCCTTTCAGGTGCGAAGTTTTCTATGGCTAGCTGCATACTATAGACGTTTCATACAGGACTTCTCACACTTAGCATCACCTCTGACCGTTCTGGCTAAGAAGGGTGAAAAATTCTTGTGGTCAGATTCTTGTGAGTCTTCCTTTCAGGAGTTGAATGGGAGACATATCTCAGCAGCGATACTAGTCTTTCCAAAGCTAGAAAAGATCTGTACTATTTACTGTGACACATTAGGTATTGGGCAAGGATTTTTTCTTATGCAGGGAGAAGGAGTAGTTTTGTACGATTTTCAGTAGTTGAGGCCATCCGAGAAGAATTACATAATGCATGATCTCAAGTTGGCAGCAGTTGTTCATGCCTTACGTTGTTGGAGACATTATCTTCTGGGAGAGAATTGTTTGGTTTTCACTGACCCCAGAAGTCTCAAATAAATCTTCACTTAGCCTGACTTGAATTTGAGGCAACGAGGGTGGGTTGTGTACCTTAAGTATTTTAACATTGATCTTTCCTATATATCTAAGAAATGCAACGTCGTGGCTGATACACTGAGTAGGAAGACTCGGATATAGGCAGTTCAAGAGGTCAGCAGTGAGTGGCAGCTTATGGCTCTGTTCTCTGAGATGCATTTGGAGGTTCATCATAGACAGGGGAAGAATTTTCTTTCATCTATATCTATTACCTCTACTCTTCTTGATCGAGTGTGAATGAGGCAGCTATCAGATTCAGAAGGCCTACTCCTATGGGAGAGCTTGTTAGGAGAGGACCCTATTATTGGATGGACCATATGCGAGTATGAGATCTTACATTTTCAGGGGCGCGTATGGGTTCCGGTAGACACATGCATGTAGCTGATGCGGGAATTTCATTCCTCAGTTTGGGCAGTTCATCCTGGTGTCACCAAGATGTATCATGATCTACACCATCAGAATTGGTGGCCAGGTATGACGATAGATGTTTCTGGTTTTGTCATGAAGTGTTCCAGCTATCAACAAGTGAAGGAGGAGCATCAACGACCAGCTGGGCTTTTGCAGCAGTTACCCATTTCTGAGGGGATGTGGAATGATTTCACAGTGGATTTCATGACCGGTTTGACGAGGTTTCCTTGAGGGAATGATGTAGTTTTGGTTTTCATTGACAGACTCAGGAAGGTTGCTCACTTCCTACAAATCAAATAGACTTTTGGGGTTGAGGAGATGGTATGGTTGTAGATCTGTGAAATTTTACATCTGCATGGAGTTCCACACTCTATTTTTGGAGATAGGGTTTCTCATTTTACTTCTTGGGTGTAAAAGGGGCTTTAGATGGCATTTGGTACACACATTATTTTGAGTATATCATACCAACCCCAGATAGATGGCCAGTTCGAGCGTATGATTCAGGTGCTTGAGAACATGATCCGAGAATGCATTCAAGATTTTAGAGGTTCGTAAGAGAAGCATATACCTCTGGTGGAGTTTTCATACAACAATATTTTTCTAGAAACTATTTAGATGGAACCTTTTCAATCTTTCTATGGTAGGACATTCCGATCAACCTTATGTTGGCTGGAGGTAGAAGATGTAGCTTTTCTAGGACCTCATCTTGTTCAGGAGACAGCAAAAGAGATAAGGTTGACTCATAAAAGGATGGATACTGCACAGTCTTGATAGAAGTCTTATGCTGATCAGCAGAGATGACCTCTGGAGTTCGAGGTCGGGGATCAGGTTTTCCTGCGTGTCACACTGAGGTTGGGGCACAAAAGAATCAAGATAGAGGGTAAGATTTTTCTGAGGTATGTCGGGCCATTTGAGGTGTTGGAGAGAGTTTTTCCAGTTTCCTATCAATAGTAGTTACCTTAGAGGTACCCGACTAGGCACGACGTTTTCCACGTTTCTCAACTCCAACATTATTTATCATACCCATATCATATCTTTCAACCTGAGGAGGTTGAGATCAAAGTTGAAGCATCATTCAAGGAGCATCCTATCTGGATTTTAGATCACAGTACAAAGGTTCTCTATGGCCAGACTGTTCCTCTGGTATGAGTGCTATGGCAGCCTGGGCGAGTACATGATGAGACATGGGAGAGGGAGGTCGATGTACCAACATAGTAGCTGGAGCTTTTTTAGGATTATTCTTCTACGCTGTGCTAGGTAAATTCATGGGTGAATTTCATTAAGGGGGGAAGTTTTCTAGAACCCAAACCTTCTTTTAGGTATGTTTTCCTTCTCTAGTTGGTTGAATTTTGTACTTTTCTGGGAAAAATATATAAAGTTGTGGAGGTTGTGAAAGGGTGCACAGTTGTCGCACGGTTTGAACAAACCATGCGGCCATCCCATGAAAACTATTCACCCTTGACATAGGGCTCTGCATGGACGGTGAACAGTTTTTCAGACCATTTTGGAAAGTCGTGTGAAGTCCATAGGTGAGACAGAGGCAACCAAACAGTTGGCACATGGTTTTCCAAACTGTGCAGCCACATAAAGTTAGGGTTTGTAAGTCTCGGGCCACTCAGGATTTCCCATTCCTCCCTCATTCTTCCTCCAACTCGAAGCTCTCTCAGGATTTCCAATTCTCAAGGGTCAGAGGGACTCTCCCACTCTTTTTGAAAGCAAATTAAAGGGGATTCAAGGTGTTTTATAGGTGGTTTCTGCCAGGTAAGTCTCCCCTCTTGGTTTTATTGTGTGTCCCTCTAGATCTACATATCTCACTCTCTCTCTCTTGGTTTTCAATATCTACACCATTTGAATGTAGATCTAGGGTTTTGGTTTCCTTGGGTGTTGATTTTAATACTTTTGGATGTTAGGGATGGGGATATAGATCTTTTTCGGTGGTGTGTTCTCCAGATTTTAGGAGGTGTGGTAGCTTGTTGATAGACTTCATCAGAACCCTAAAGGTAGGTGGTTTGTACATTTCTGTTGAATGTCCTTGAGTTATATATGAAAATATCCCCAATACCTATTAAAGGGGTGTTCCGCGTTTACTATTTTAGCCCTATTGTTTGCATGATAAGCTTATATTCTTGGGTAGAGCCTAATTGATTGTGAATATGGTAAAATTTTGTGCTTTGGATGTGTTTTCCAATGAATGATTTGCATGTTTTGACTGTTGGTTCTAGTTTTCCTGTTAGGATGCTATTTAATTTCCCATTCCTAGTATTGTAGGATGGTGTGACTATTGTTCTGTTATGCGGATATGTTGTATACTACTAGCCAAGTAGTTCTTGAAGATTACTTGGGCTGATACGCGCAGCTATACTTGATTGACTTACACAGGGCCATGAGACCCTAGTGTATAGGCCATAGGGAGAATGGAAATTTAGGGCTTCCCTAGAGTGTCTATTTTACTTAAGATGCGAGACCATCAGGGGAATTTATGTTGAGTTCTTCCTCAGAGTTTCTGTAGTTCCTCAACGCGGGCCATAGAGGGAATGTGACGTAAGTGCTTCCCTATAGCGCCTTTAGTTACTGATACGAGACTATATGAGGAATTGACAGCGAGTGATACCTCAGAGAGTCTATACATAAGCTGAACCATAGGGGTTAGACTGAGTGTACTACCTAGAGGGTTTCTTGTACTTGATAGGTAGGACCATAGGGGATAGGCTGTGAGTACTTCCCTAAGGGTTACCTTTCTGATTTAGCTGCATGTTTGTGTTTCTAGTAGTACCAGAGGGTTAGCTGTTGTGATTTTCTTCTTTGATTAGTTGTTGTATGTTATGTAGTGATTTGAATGTTTTGAAAATGTGGATTGTTTACTGCTGAGTACTTCCTTGTTTACTGCATTCTGTACTTACTTGCCATATATTCATTGACAGTTAGGCACATATCTCATGGCTGTTGCCAAATGAGATGTAGTCTCACACCTATTTGGGCCATGATTTTGGGCCCAAACTGTTTATATTGTTATAGGTACAGATAAGGGTAAGTTCCCTTCTACTTCAGGTTCTTGATTGGTTGTAAATCTTTAGAGCATGGGACCAAGCTCTGGCTTGCGATGCTATAGAGTTCTTCAATGTTTTTCTTTTTTACATTGGTTTAGTACTGTTGTATTCCATAATTGTGAATTGTTTGGATGCTTTAATATACATATGTATCATGCATCATTCAAATATATATGTGTGTGCTCCAGTTTATTATTTCTAGTCTTCCGCTGTTTACTTTTGTATGAATTATTACTACTTCTACCATTGTATTCTTATTTCACTTCCACTGTATTACTCTTCCAATGAGGGAATAGTTTCCCCACAATCATACCCAAGGCCCTCGCTACTAGTCAACAGCCTCTGGAATTTGGGGAAATGTGCTAGAGTCCATGTGACCAACTAGGTATGGAGCTTCTTTGGGCGGCTTCCAAAATAGGGACGTTACATTATAATTACATAATTCTTGTTGTTTGGTTGTGAAATAGGGCCTTCTAATTCATGGATGAGGTTAGATAAGATAAGATAGGCCTTAGAAGCTATATTATCCCTTAGAAAATGAATTGGATATATTCTTAAATGGAGGTAACACTTGTTACATTACTTAAAAAAATTTATAACATTTATATGGATTTGGTTTTGTGGAATTGCTGACAAATAGACAAACTAATTTCATTTAATTATTTAATTTAACATGAAATGTTTAATTGAATTAAAATAGTATATTAAATAATGTTCCTTGAATTTTAAAATTGGTGAGGGACCCATTGGACCCTCATAAAATGGATGGTTGTCTATAATCAGTTATACTATTAAATAAAGGGTATAAGTGTGCAATTCTCTCCCATTACGACATGACATTTGGGTTAGTAGGCCATGTGAAGTCTTGTTGGTTGGGTTGGGTGTGATGACCGACCTTGTGGTGATAAAGAGAGTGAGACGGGATTAAGGGACATTACTCTAGAGATTATAGAATGACATTAACCTTGAGTCCTATGAGGATGGATGGTGACATTGATGGTTTTTAGGGATCGTAAGATCTTCAAGTGTCGATCTTAGGCTTAGGAATCCAGACATTACTGAGGATCCCAAGTGGGATACATCTAAAAAAGTGATGAACTAGGGAATATATTTTGAGTTTCCCTTTTGGGATATGAAAACGATGGAGAATAAATTAGGAATTGGTTTATGAGACTTCATGCGTCACCACATAGCTTAGATTAGGGATTTGAGCATATTTTGGATGATACAAGTTAGGTATAACTCTAAGTTGGTCAAACAGAATTTGCAAGGTGGGTTGAGAATATAGACACACATACTCAAAACTATTATATTGATGTATTCCATTCTATACAACCCAAGGAATCTAAATGATTTGATGGAAACCGTCATATTTAGGATGCTAAAATTATTTTTGGGTTTATTCCACAGATGTGGAAACTATAATGGGGAAGGATGGCTAAGATTCCTAAAGGGATTATACCCAACTGTTAAAACCACCATAATAGAGGTATGTAAAATGGGTTGGGGTTTTTTAGATTTAGATCTATATATGGATTAATATTACACATATTTGAATCATGTATATGGTTGGTATTCCAGGTATTTGGAGCTGGGATAATCAGTTTGACTGTCACATGCTATCCCAACAGAGGTCTTTAGGTAGAGGCTTATGGCATGTGATATGTTGGGGGGTGTTATATACTGAGTGATATATGGTCTAGTATATCAGAGTGATCTTATATCTAGTATTGTGATGAAAATTTTATATTCCCATAAGTAATATCTATTATGACTAATAAAATTTCTGTAAAGAGAGGTGTAACACCTCGAAATTCTAAATGAATAAGATTTTATTTGGCATAGTGGATGACACAAAACAAAAACCCTATAATGGAAAATAACATTTTGGGAATTTATAATATATTTACTATTTTAGATAAATTAAATCTATGATATATATTTCAATCCATGAACCACTGATTTATCTTTCTTTATATACAAGAAAGACTTTCGGTAATAGCTTTCTTTGATGGAAAGATAATGTTTTACCAAATACTATGAATATTGTTATTTAATATGATTGTCATCAAATATTCATTAAATTGGAATATATAAATAGGATTAACTAAATTATGAAAATATATGTTTTATATAAATATAAAATGAGTTCATTAGTTTCAAAATAGTTATAAATGAAAAAAAAAACCAATTTAATTTAAATGCAATGATTTTATAAAAAAAATGCTCTCAAAGGTGTTTCATCATATTAAATTAAATTCATTAATATTAGAGAATGATATTAATTACATATATATATATATATATATTATAATCAATAAAATATTATTTAAATTTTTCCAATATATTTTATTGGCATAATATATGAAAAAATCAATTTTTATACAAAAAACAACCTGTATTTTTCTAAAGACAATTTTGTCCCTTTTTCATAGAACACCTATTTTAAAAATAACATTTCGAACTTTTAAAAATTTATTTTAAAATATGAACATAATTGTTTAATTTTTTTAATTAAAAACATATCTTAGAGTTTTTATTTTTTTATTTTTTTGAGAAGTCCTATTTTTTGATGAAAAGTGAAAAATATTGAATATTAATTGAGAATTGATTTCTCATCTGAATAATTTACAATGTTAAATCATATTTTTAATTATTTTTAATTAAAAAAATTATAAATTACACGTATATTAAATAAATTTAGGTCATTAGAATCATTTTTATATTCAATTTAACTATAAAAACTTAGTAAACATTAGATCTTTTTTTTAATTTAAAAATATGCTTTCCCATCTATTCTATGAGATTAATTTTTAATTAATTTATGCCGCTTATAGGATTATTATTTGTAAAAATAGATTCCATGTTTTGTATAATCATAATATATAAATTCTAATAAGTCCAAATTAATATTTTATTAATGTGACTAGTGAATTTTGGTAAAATTAATTATAGTGATTAAGGTAAAAACTGGTTTACTTAATAGTTAAACATCAATTATAATGTATAAAAATGAAATTAAACTTATCCAATAAAATATTATGGATGTATTTAGACCATATACCCTATTTTATAGAAAATGTATCTTTATTTTAGGTACACGATGTAAGTTACACCTCCCAATAGTTCTTACATTTTGATATTTAGAAGAATGCCACTCCTCCTCCACTTTAAAAGGGCACTCACTCCCCTCACTACATAACACCGTACAAGACATTATATCATCAGAAAACTACCAAAATAGCTCCATAAAATCCATTTAAACTTAATATAATCCTTATATTGGGATGTAATAAACCATTTGATGTGTTTAGTTTTAACCTAAGGAAGAAACATGAAGATTATGTGACATTCTTAAATGAGAATTTTTGTTTTATTTCTTTCTCCACCTCCATTAATTATTTATATATAATTATTATATAATAACCTCTATGTATTAAATATATTGAAATTTTTTTATGTTAATTATATGATATAAATCCTCACACACTTCCATTAAATTGGATATGCAATCCTCATCCGTGTGTACGACAGACTACCGCCTCGCGAACCGATGTCATTTGTTCTTCGACTACCATATTTCTAAGTTGGAAATAATGATTTAATGAATGATTATATATTATATATATATATGATATTTATAATTTATTAGTTATTATTTAACTATTATCTAAAACATACATTCATGCTTACAATTTTTTCTAAATATGATAACATCATTTGTGTGTAGGGCAGACTACTAGCTCTCAAAACGATATAATTCATTCCCAATTTATGTGGAATTTATTAAAGATATTTTTAATAAATATATGTCATATATATATACTAAATATGATACTATAATGGTAATATAAATTTATATTTCACTTACTTTGGTTTTGTTAAATACCACATAAAAATAGATGGAGCGTTCATGCGTACGTAAGACCTATTGTCTCCATGAACATTGGATTTCATTTCCTATCACTATATTTTATGGATTACTCAAAATACATACATAATTAATATATATAATATTAAAATCGTTTTTTTATATTATTAAATCATGATCTAATTGACCAGAGAAAAATAAAAAGTCAAAACATACCAAAAAAGGACAAAAAGTTATTAGCCAAAATAATGAAAAAAATGATTGATTTTTAACGAATGGGTAATGATATGTTATAAAAGGATAATATATGATATAATAAATATTAATATGGTTCTTTTATAATTTAATAACATCATTAAACACACTATACATTAATTAAAAACAATTAAGACTAAATGAAAAGCCTGTGGTAAGGGATTTCATCCCAATTTCATTTGATTGAGCCATATTGTAATGTTATACACCTAGTTTATTTTATATGGTGTGTATACTAAAACATTTACATTTAATATCATCAATAATTCACTATTAATTTTATTTTGAGTTTTAAATTTAATTATTTCATATATGTGGATTTTAAAATAATGTTACCAACTGGTAAACATATTTCCTAACTCAACTCCTTTGGATTGGGTTATATTACATCTCATTTTCATTAATATTTTATGATTATGTGTAAAATTAATTTTAATATCCTTTTATGTATGTAAAGTTATTTTATATTGATTTATATTTTATACACATAATCAATTCATCAACTATATTTCACTTTAACTTTATGATCTTTTCAATGTTTTATATCACAATATCATTTTATTCAGAATTGTTTACACATAAATTTATATAGGGGTAAATTATTTAAAAATTTATTAATAAATCCTTCCATTTTCATATCACAACTTTATTAATGATATTTTTCTTTTAACTATACAATTTTACACTCTAAAATACATAAATATTTAAAAAAAGTATTTAAGAAAATCTGAATCAATTTTTCTCTTCGGTCAAAAATATTTTTTTCTATTGAAACCATTTGTTATAAATATTTTTTCAAAAATCTGTTTTAAATTTTCAAAATTATTTCACAAAAATATTTTCATCCAATTTGATAAAAAATATTTTCAAAGGTGATTTTCAAAGATAAGGAGTTTTTTAAATGTTTTTCAAAATTAAAAGCGTGTTTTCCTTAAGAATGTATTAAAGATATTTTTATGGCATTTCTATTTAATAACACCAAAACCCTTATTTTCAATCAAATGGGTATAGGTTGTATAGATTACATCCTTATTCTTATTTCAGATGACATATGATTATTTTAACAAATTATACTATTGCCATTCACTTCCTCAAATCATTTTCAAACTCATTAACTTCCCCTTCAGTTATTCACTTTCTTAAGATAATTACTCATTTACTTTCACCTAAATATCCATATCATTTATCATTAATATAAATATCATATAAATATTTTTGAATTTTTACATATGGTTTTCACATGGTAGTTTTTTGATTAACTGGTTAAATATTGATAAATCCATATCTTTTACTCTGTGCAGATATTTTATATAGCACATCGTTCATGAATTAAATTATTTATTTGATATATTATGAATGATTTGGATAGGTACGACATGGGTGGGGGATGATTATAGATATCCCCTCGAGGCATTTCTAGTCTCATGGGATGATTCAGTCATCTATCCTTAGTTGGTTTTTACCCAGTATGTTAAAAACTATATTGTGAAAGGTCATAATGGTAAAGGTATTATGTACCTAGAAAACATGTCATACAATAATTAAGAGTTTCAATCATTTATATTCAGTTATTATTATCTAGGATATTTTCAATATGAAAAAATTATATGAATGCATTTTATTCTCTGTTTATTGATTAAATGGAATTCATTTTATATTATTTACCTTGACATTTGGATTATGACTTATCAAGTCATTTGAATGGATTTTTTTTCATTTATTTACCTCTTTACATTTTTTATGAACTTCCTTATCATTTTATTGATTATATGTATTATTTTTTCGTTTATTACAATTCCATATTGATTATTCCCATTGATACATTATTGCTTCCATTTTATTTAATCCTTATTTATTATTTGATATCACCTTGATTTTTTTCCTTTAAATCAAATTCCATGAAGTGTATTATGATGAATACATAGGGATATGCTAAAGGGAATAATGTTTTTATAAAAAATGAAAAAATATATATTATTATTTCTGTATTTCAAAAGAAATATATGACTCATGTTCAAATATATTTTACCAAGACTACTAAAGTGATCATCCCCTAAAATATGTGTATCCTTGTATCTTATACAAATGTAAGGGTTGAAGGCACCAACTCCAGGATTAATGGGGTTGGGGAACTACAGTTGGTAATAATGGTAGTTTAGTATAAGTCTTGAGAATTATAATTTTGTAAAATGTTGATTAGGTAATGTAACCCTATCATAAAATTTGTGTATAATTTTAAAAGAACAAACAATTTTTTTGGTAATGTAGAGATTATATGGTTTTCTAACTATGATTAGTGATGCGGAAACTATGTTTTTTGGTTTTTAGAAATTCCCACATATTAATTTTAACCTCTATACAATGGGATAACCTATGTTTAAATATAAAAGATTGTGTATTTATATACTTGGATTCAATTTTTAAATCATATAAGTATTTTAAAATGGTATTTTGATGCTATAAAAATCATGAATAATCTATGGATAGTGTTACATTTAAGAAAAATTTGTGTATTTTGTCAAATATTATGAATAACATCATGGGTTTATGATTTTAAAATTGATCATAAGTTCAAGTCTTCAAAATTTATTTTTTTGTTTTATTTGAATTTAAAAATATTAATATTTTTTGGAAAATAATTATGGAAACAGATCATGTTGGTGCAGTATATGTTTTAGTGGAAATTTTATTTGAGGAATAATTACATGACATCTAATGACATAATTTTAATGGTACATATAAACTGTAGGGTCAATATGATTAATATATTTATTATACATTCTGGGAAAAACGAAATTGTATTGAAAACCGTAAAAAAATATATTTGAAAATTAAATTTCAAGGATATCCATTATATTTATTTTGAAATTATATTAATAAAGGTTGAGAAAAAGGGAAACCCACATGCATGGTGACAACCCATTTCATCCCGTAATCCAATTGAGATTGAACCGATGATCAATGTATTATAATGGCTTCATGATAACCATTAGCCTAGTGATGTCTTGGTTAATGTTTCATTGTTTTTAGCTATTAAATTTTAATAATAAATATTAATGTTAAACTAGTAGTACATAATTTTATGTCTATAGATTAATATATTAACCTTAATGATTTTAAAAAATATTTAGATGAATACAAAATGACTTTTCACCTTTTATGGATCATACGATTTGTTAAAAGTGAATTTTAATTATTCTGTAATAAAAAATCATTACTTCATATTTACTTGTAAAAAATGTAGAAATTTAAATTGATCGAAGAAAAACCAAAGGATAAAATTATTCATATTAAATAAAAAATATATCAAGTATGTATATTTCCTTATATTCTTATATATTAAAATAATTCCTCACCATCCTAAAAGGATCTTGAAATAAAAGGTTATTGTATTACAATCATTTTTAATTATATCAATGACCTTTTCAGACCTATTAGCCTTAATTTTTTGATCCCCTAAACATTACATTGATCATTCAAAATTTTGTTATCAGTTACCTCTATAATTATCTATATTTATTTACTCCTTTCTTCCATGACAATGTTTTCATTTTCCACTCGTGTTCTTCAACTTTGGAATCTAGTTACATGACCCTTATACTCCTTTTTCCCTCCAATTAAGATTAAATTTATTTAACCCTTTTACAATGTGGGTTTTTCAAAAATTGAATTTTCAAATTTAAAATATTTGACTACCATGAAAAATTTTGAATTCTAATGATGCAATTTATTTACGTTGGGGAGAATATAACACCCCAAAATTCTAAAATAATGTCATTTTATTTGAAATAGTGTATGTTATGCAACAAGAAGTGTATAATGGAATATAAAAAACCCAAGAAAATAAAATATATTTACCATTTTAAATAAAATCAATCTATGATATATCTTTCAATGCATGTAACACTGAATTATATTGTGTTACATGCAATAACAACTTTCGTTGACAGCTTACGTCAGAAACAAGACCACTTTTTTCCGAATACTCTAAATTTTACTATTTGATGTGATAGTTATCGACTAGAAATTAAATTTTTTTATTGTGAATATGATTTACTAACCTATGAAAATAAATGGTTTTCAATAATATAAAATTAATTAATCGGTTACCAATTATTTATAAATGAAAATAATAACAAATTGAATGTAATGAAAATGTTTTTATATAAAATAATTTGTATGCTACCAAAGGGGTTTTATATTAATAAATTAAATTAATTAATATTATTCAATGATATTAGTTAAATAAATATATTTTATATTCAATAAAATATTTTTTCATATTCATTCAATAGATTTTATATGCATTAAATTTGAACAAATTTAATTTTAAACATAAAAAGTTAATTTTATCTAAAGATAGTTTTTACGCCTTTTAGTGGCGCACATATTTTAAAACTAAAATTTGACAATTTTTAAATTTTATTTGGAAAAAATTAGCTTTTAAAGACAAATTTTTAATTTATATAGGGGTAAATATTTCTTATTTTTCTAAGAAAAATCATTTTTTATGAATAGTGAAAAATAATGAATTTTAATAAAAAAACTAACATTTCATTGAAATAATTTATAATGATAATTATATTTTTAATTTCTTTTAAAGTCAAAATAGATCAATTAAAAAAATATTAATCCAATTTGGGTAATTATAATCATTTTTATTTTGAATTTAGATATCAAAACATAGTGAAATTTTGATCATTTTTATATTAAAAACCTGATTTCTCAACCTCTCTATGGGATTAGTTTCAAATTAATTTCGTCCACTTATATGATTTGAATTTGGAAAAATAGATTAAATATTTTAAATTAGAATAATATATAATTTATAACATGATAATAATAGTGTTTTACCAATGTTATTTGTGAATGAAGTTAAAATTAATTATAGTGATTAAGGTTAGATGAGTTTACTTAGTGGTTAAACTAAAAGTATAAGTTGTAAAAATGATCCTAAACATGTACAATACAAATATTTTAGACATAATTATACCATATATCAACTTTTATAGAAACAATTGTATTTTTTGAGGAACATGATGTAAGGGAGACCTCCCAGTAGTGTTTACCCTTTGATATTTACTAGAATGTCACTCCTTCACTAGAAATGGGCACTCACTCCCCTCACTTATTCACACCACTCAAAACTTTTTTCATATCATAACCCTACTAAAAGATCTCTCTAAACTTCCTATCTATATAATATAATCATTTTATTTGTAATGAATCAATCCTTTTAATGTTTTAGTGCTAACTTAAGAATAAACACCAAGAAGAGGTAATATTCTTCAATGAGATATTTTGTTTTATTTCTTCTCCAATACCATAAAGTTAGTTTATATATTTATTATCTAAAATCATAAATATATTATATATAATAATATATATTTATTTTAATGGAATGACCTACTACATCACACACTTTTATCAAATGTCATACATTATTATCATTTGTGTGCATGGCGAACTACCGCCTCATGAACTCATGTCTTCTGTTCATCCATTACCACCATTCATGATTGGTAATAATTATGGATGTATACTAGTATAAGATATATAAAATAATAATAATTTATTTATGATTATTTAATTATTATAAAACATATAACATCATGCTTTCCATTTTTGGAAATATTACAATGTTTTCCATGTGTACGGCAGACTGCCGCCTCACGAAGAGATGCAATTCACTCACATGTTACTTGGAATGTATTAAGGATGGGTTTAGTAAAAATATGTTATATATATATATATAATATAAATATTATAAAGTAAGGAAAATATACACATATATGAATCTTAATTTTCTTTATTTTAATACAATTAAAAAATGGAAGCAATGTTCATGCATACGTACAACCCATCATCTCCATTAACGGTACATTATATTTCTTATAAATATATTTTATGGATTAATATAAATACATAAATTCTAAATATATATTAAATTAAAATCATGGTTTAAATTCTTGAGATTATTAAATCAAAATCTTTTTAATAGGAACAAAAACATAAAAGTCAAAATACAGTAGGAAAACAATGAATGTTATTACCCAAAACGATGAAAATAATGAATTGTTATTAATGAATGGGAAATAATATGTTATATAAAGATAATATAAAATATAATAAATATTAATATTGTTATTTTATAAGTTAATAATATTACTAAGACAACTATATAAGAGTTTAAAAATATATGACCAAAAGTAAAGCGTGAGGTAAGGGATTTCATCTCAATTTCATTTCATTGAGCCATATTGTAATGTTATACACCTGGATTCTTTTATATGGTGTGTATAAATCCCCTTTATCATTTAATGTCTTGAATAATCAATTACTCATTGTATTTTTAGATTTAATTTCAATTACTTTATCTAAGGGGATTTGAATTTAATGTTACCAAGTGGTAAAGAAATTTTACAACTCAATTATTTTTCATTCAGTTATATTACTTCCCATTTGTCAATAATATTCTATGATTATGTGTAAAATGGATTTGAATATATATTTATGTATTTATAGTAATTATGTGATAATTTATTTTTTATATAAAAAAATTGATTCATCGACTAGTTATCACTTCAACAATTTGATCTTTGTAAGAGTTTACTTAATAATCACATTTTATTTGGAATTATTTACACTATAATTTCAATTGAAATAAATTATTTGATTAATGCTTAATAAAACATTAAATTTTAGTATCCTATGTTTATTATTCATATTTTTCATGCAATAAACCAGTTTTCCACTCTTTCGTACCTAAAATTTTAGGAAATGTATTTAAGATAATCTAACTCCATTTCTCTCTTTGATCGCAATTTTTTTTTCTTTAAAAACCATGTTATCTAAATATCATTTAAATAATGTTTTTAATCATTTAAAAATGATTTATAAAATTATTTTTCACCTATTATTTTAAAAATTTATTTCATATTGAGTTTTCAAAGAAAAAAGTGTTTTCAAAATGATTTTCAAAATTAAAAGGATATTTTCAAGAAGAACGTTTTAAAGGCTATTTTGTGGAATTTATATTCATCAATGACAATAATCCTTATTCTTACTACTATTGCTATACATTGTATTGACACAATCTTTATTATTATTCTAGTCCGAAATAGGGTTATTTTAAACAAATTTAGTATTGATATTCACATCCTTGAATCATTTTCATAGTTATTAACATCCCCTTGAGTTATGCTAATTCATGTGATCATTGAAAAACAATTGTATCCCAAATTATACATATAATTTATCATTTATGTGATTATTTAAAAAATTATATATCATCTTTTTAAATAGTGTATACTTGATATTTATTTGATTAACTAATGAAGTATTGAAAATCTGTATCTTTTACTCGATACAGATATTTGATAGGGAATATTTTTTCTTTATTTGTATCAATTATTTGATATGTGGGGAATGGTTTGGACAAGTATCACATGGGTGGATCTTGGTTATAAATATCCCCTCAATGCATCAGTAGTATCATGGGATGAGTTAGTTGGCTAGCCTTAGTGGGGTTTTCACCTAGAATGTTTTAAACTGTCTTGTGGAAGGTATTTATGGTAAAGGTATCATGTTCCTAGGAAACCTCGCATATAATAATTTAAAATTTCCTTCATTAAAGATCATTTATTATTATCAATGATATTTCCAATATTAAAAAATCTAGGTATGTATTTCATTAGAAGTTTATTGATTAAATTTTATTCATTTTCATTTATTTACCATTATGTATTAATTATTACATATATAGTTATTTGAATGGTATGTGTTTCTAGTTATTTACCTTGACATATTTTTTATACTCTTCCTTATTAGTTTATTATTTATATGGCATTTTTGTTCATTTATTACCTTCCTATATTGATTAAGGTCATTCATTCATTATTTCTTATGTTATATTTAATCCTTACTATGAATTTGATCTCACCCTTATTTTGTTTTCTTTCCCCGGAATTCTATAAAGTATACTATGAATAATACATATGGATATGCAAGAAGGAATACTTTTATTCTCGAAAAATAAAAAAAAGGAAATATATTGTAATTTCTTTATTCCAAATATAATGTAGGACTCGTGTAGGTATCTATTTTACCAATACTACTAAACTGACCAGTATTTAGGCTTTGAACATACTAGGAACGAACATTGAACTTATGCAAGTTTAATGGTTATAGGCACTAGCTCAGATCATACTAGGGTTAGGTCACTAAAATTAGTATCAAAAAAAGTTTATAAGAAACCTTGGGAACTATATTTAAGAAAATATTGAATAGGGAATATTTTGTTATGACATAATTTGAGGATAAGTATATAATTAAATCCTAATATTTGTTATGGTATAGATTACATGGTTTTCCCACTATGATTTTTGATGTTCACATTATGATTTTTGATTTTACGAAATTATCCTATATAATGCTTAACCCCTAGACTATGAAATGAACTACGATGAAATAAAATTGAGGAAGTATTTATATATTGGGATTCAAGAATTAATTTGTTTATGTATTTTACCAATTGTATTTTGGGGTATAAGTATCATAAACATCTAAGGATGGTGATAACATTTAGAATCATGTGTGTATTAAATTTAGAGTTATGAATACTATCATGTGTTTATGAGTTTATAATGGCCATAATTTAAATACTTAAACACATATTTTAACGTTTTATGGGAATCTTAAAAGATTAGGGATTTTTCTGAAAAAACATTATTGCAACATAACCCATTAGTTTAGTATATGTTTTAGTGGAAATTTTTTCCAGGGATTAAGGCAATTACATTTTATAGAAATAATTTTAAAGTATTGATAACATTTAGGTATTATATGATGATTATATTTATTAGAATTTTTTTAAAAAAAATTGTGATTGAAAAATTAGAAAAAATGTTATTTGGTGATAAAATGTCAATGATGTCCATCATTTATATTTCCGTAGTTATATTAATTTAGTTTTATAAAAAGTAAAACACACCTTCTGGGTTACAACCTATTACATCCAACAACATCAGGTGGATTAAACCATTGGATGAAGTATGATAAGTGTATCATTCCTACCACTTGCCTACATGATGTCTTTGTAAATGTGTCTTTGTCATTAGTAAAAATAATTTCACAAATAAATATTAATGATCAACCAGTTGTGTGAATTTTTATGTTTATAGATGAATGTATTAACAATATCGGTTTATGGAAATATTTATTGACATATGAAAATAATTTTCACTCATTTATATATCTTATGATATGTTGAAAGTTAATTTTAGCACATTATGAAAAAAAATTCTAGATATTTATTTTTTGGAATAACTAATGAAATGGGAATTGAACAAGTATAATAAATGATGATATTATTCTTATTATATACTAATATATAATGTTAGTATAATTCATTATATTATTATATTGTAAAATAATTCTTCAATATTTAAAAAGGATATTGAAATAAAATGTTTTCATATTACCATAATTTTTGATGATATCAATGACTTTTTCACACAAATTATACTTAATGTTTTGAGCCCCTCAACATTCCATTGATCACTCAGTTTTTGTGATAAATGATGTGTATAATTATCTATTATTATTTAATCTTTTCATTCATTCCCATTTTTTTATTTCCATGCTATGTTCTCATACATGGGAACCTAGTAATGTGAGAAATGTATTCCCTTTTTTCTATTATTAAGAGGGAGTTTGTTAACCCTTTTACGATATGGGATTTTCAACAAGGTAATTTTTAAATATGAAACCCTTTTTATTGATAATAGGTGTAAATTATTATGACACAATTTATTTATGGTGGAGACAATGTAACACATTAAAATTCTAAAAGAATAGCAATTTATTTGACAGACTGTCTGACATTGAACACCAAGAGTATAAGGCAATATTAAATCCTAAGACATTAAAATATATTTACAATTTTAAATAAATTAAATCTATTATATACATTTAGTTGAATTCAACAATGAGTTAGCTTTCACTATACACAAGAACAACATTCATTGATAGCTTCTATTGCACGCAAGACCAAATTTTACCAAATACTACTAATAATATTATTTAATATGATCATTATCAACTATCCGTTAAATTATAAGTAATTCATAATATTAATTAAAATATTAAAATATATGTTTAAAAAATATATATAATGAATTTATGGGATAAAAAACATTTATAAATGGAAAAACCAAAATTATTTAAAGGAAATGTTTCTTATAAAAAACATTTTTATACACCCAAACGTATTTTATATTAATAAATAAAATTAATTAATATTGTTGAAAGAAATTAATAAAATACATGTATTATATATTAAATATAATATTTTCCACATTCATGCAATATATTTTAAAATCATATGATCAGAACAAATCCTATTTTATGCATAAAAAGATGTTTTTTTTCTTAAATTCAATATTTTCACTAATTATTGGTTTATCATTATTAAAAATAAATTTTATTTGAAAATTTTACATCTCAAATTTTTAATGTACTATTTTTATATATTATATAGATTGATTTCGAGACAAGACAATGAGACAGCATGCGATTCTGAGGCCCAATGTCCTTGGATCAATTGTTAGAAAAATTGTAAATTTTAAATAGCAGGCACACATATTTTTCCTCAAAAAGTGGAATGAATCTTAAATGGATCCACTAATAAAAAGTATGACGTCATTGTTGATCTCATAATTGTAAATTTACCCTAGGAGCAACCTAAATTTGGTATTCGTTGTTCATCTATATAAAAAGTATCCAATGATGTGACCGTAAATAGAATTTTTAAAAAAATTATTTTTTTCTTAAAATCCTATTAACTCATGATCCATGAATAGGATTGGGAATGAGATACCATAGTTGATTTCATACAGTGGTGTTTTACTTAGATGCAACTTAACCTTAGTTGGTGCATGTCTTCTGTTGAAAAACATGAAAATGACATAATTGTCATTAAATAATTTTAAAAAAAATTATTTCTGTTGATGCAACGACTTTTCCCTTAATTGCATCCTTATGAAGAAAGCCCATGGATATCCTCATAACACTATGAATATTGAAGAATATTTAGGGATATCATTATAGGATGTCTCTCGGAAAATGTCAACAGATCGTTGGTCGATGATCGATGTGATGCTGATTTGAAGGAATCTCACCGATGATGATGATGAAAATGAAAATTTCCTTCATCAGTGACTGATCCAAATTGAGATAGGGAGCTTATTTCTTTATGATATTTCCCCATTCTTGCTTTTCATTATTAATGTTGGTTAATCCACAAAATATATTGATTCATGGATCGGTCATCGCGGGATGGTTATAATTGTGGGGTCTCTTAATGGGAGTTTGTGTTAGATTCTTCTTTATTTTTCATTATAACAAGAACGAATTGATAAAGAAATTAAAAAGGAAAATTTTTATTCCATGGGAATTCATTTTTTTATTTATCCATCGTTCATCGCGTTCATCGTCGTTGGACCCCAGTGGCCATAGTTTAACTTTTGGGGTGGATTCGAATGTGATCAGACCTCTGGATTAGAGGAAAACCAATGACAGAGACCAGGTATGTGTAGAAATAGACACGAGAACCATTGATCTATGACTATTTTAAA
Source organism: Viscum album (assembly GCA_963277665.1). Taxonomy (NCBI): domain Eukaryota; kingdom Viridiplantae; phylum Streptophyta; class Magnoliopsida; order Santalales; family Viscaceae; genus Viscum; species Viscum album. The sequence continues at coordinate 1,504,450,609 of OY728137.1, read as the reverse complement.
ATCTGAGAATTGTATGTTTCTTGAGGGTTCCATGGAAGGGACCACAAGAATTGGTATGGTGTGGTGTTTTGGTGAGGCACGGCGGAAGCATCGGCAGTGATCAGAGGCGGTGGTGATCGGTGGTGGTGGTGGTGAGGAATGCGGTAAGAAACCACGTGGGAGATGGTAGGGCTGATAAAATAGGACCACTATTGCAGCCATATGAAACGCGACCAAATGCCGTGTAGTTCATAGGCCGCGAGATACGGTGTGTCCGTGGGACAAAACAGGTCTGCAGGACATGGTGGATGCGGAGGGCCAGCAGGCTGGGTGGGGTGGGCTAGGAAGGCCAGGAAGCACAAGACATGTGGAGTATGCCAGAAGGGATGAGTGTAAGTGATATAGTAAAGGGAAGATAGGCTGGTCCAGGTGGGGTGGGCCAAGCTGAGTGGCTCAGGCCTGGTGAGCTGGGCCAAATGGGACAGACTCAGGGCAACAAGGCCAGAGCTGAGCCATAGTCTATTGTGTGACCACGAAAGTCATGGGGCGACAGGTCCTGGTAGTAAACCACCACCATCGACCACCATGGTCAGTGTACCAATTGTGAGGTTAGTCCATGGCCTAGTGACACCTCTTCATTGAAACTTCAGACTACAATAACTTTTAAATGGTGTGTATGTTTGACAAGATGTTTGTGGTGCTGGGACCCTGATGATGAGAATGTCCTTTTAACATAATGTGATGAGTTTTTATTTTCGACTAATATAGGTTTTGGTACTTCCCATGGTCCTTCCCTCTAGGGTTTATAACATCATTACATCCAAATAACTGTATTTTGGTCTCCTGAAGAGGTTGTGTCCCGAATAATGTTATGGTATCCCCTCTTGGGACTATAGCAATCATCTATCACCACTAGTGGAGTTTTTGTGCAATCGACGTGACCTGTGAGAGTATGGAGTTGTAAATTCATCTAGTGGGCCAAATTATTAGGGTTATTGGTATTCTCTACGTTGCATTCCCTATGTTACAAGCCACATCAGTATGGTTAGTGGTATTATTTGGGCAAAATTCACTATGTTGCTAATTGATCTTGATTGGGGTAGTGGTATTTTTTGACAAGGATCCCCTCTCTCAGTATCATAGTCCTCTAGGACAAATGTGATCACTTTGGGTGGGGAAAAATTAGCTAGACCTTTTATTGAATTTCTTAGATTATATCTTGGATTAAGTAGTGAGTTCTCCCAGAATGAGCATGCTTTGAGAAAATCAAGTGGTTGGTACTTGGTTGTGTCTTAACTATAGAACTTGTGTCTTGGGATGAGTTTATCTAGATAATTCTTGTTATATTTGATATTAAAATATACGTGGGTGGAGATTACAAGTATTTAATTCTTGGAATTTATTTTGTGTTTGTTTCTTTGTGGGTTTTACTTTGTGGTTTGTGGGTGTCCAACTGAGTGTCATTATAATCCCCCATTCAATGGCTTTTCCTGCTCGTGTTGTGTATTGTGTAGACAAAAAACCCATTGACAGATTCATAGGTGGAACATGAAAATTTTTTACTTATAAAGGCCAAACAGATATGGTTTGTTCTTGAATTTCAGATAGAATTCCTAGTACCTTTTTTCTTATATGTTAAACTTGTTGTTACAGACCCTTTTGGGTGGGCTTGTATTTTGGCCCTATGTACTTTTCATTACATTCAATGAAGTAATGTAGTTATGGGATATAGTGGTTTTCATGCATTTTTTACTTATTATATTTTACATTTCATCATTTTTGTTGAATATATGGGTTTTTGTGTACAGTTACTTTCGGCTAATGCCTCCCATTTGTGGGATATGCCTACTCGATGCTAGTCACCAGCCCCTGGCCTATTGGAGGCGGGATTGGGGTGGTAATGGAACAAGCTACTCTGGGATGGGTCATGATATAAAAAATAAACATCATTTTTGAAATATTAATTTCATAATTATCATAGGGTTAATTTATACATTTTTTTGGGATGTTTGATTTTTTGATGAATAGTAAAAAAATGATGAATTGTAATTAAAAACTAGATTTTCATCTAAAAAATTTATAATATGAACTCCGATTTTGAATTAGTTTAAAACTAAAAATATATCAAAAATACTTCTATAAAACGAATTTGGGTCATTTTAATCATTTTTTTGTTGAATTTAGATATAAAAACAGAGAAATCTTTTGAACATTTTTTACATTAAAACATGATTTTTAATCCTGTATGTAGGATTAATTTAAAATTAGTTTCATCAAATTATGTTATTTAAATTTGGAGAAATTTATTCCATATTTGGAATCATTATAATTTGAAATTTGTAATTATTTTAGCTTAATTTTTTAACAATGTGATTAGTGAATTCATTTAAAATGAATTATAGTGATTATGATAAAAAGGCGTTCACTTATTGGTAAAACATAAAGTATAATATCTAAAAATTTTCCTACACTTGTCCAATTCCCATTTTATGACCATATTTCAACCATATACCATATTTAATCTATATTTGTTTTATTATTGCTGGATATTATGTTTGAGATATCTTTCAATAGTGTTGACCTTTTGATATTTACAAGAATTCTGCTCCTCTAATATAAAAGGAACTCACTACCCACACTTTTTCAGTCCTCTCAATCGATTTTTATCATCCAACCACTAAATAATTATCACATTAAATCCCCTATAATCACCCTAGAAGACTTATATTGGGTCTGAAAAATTCCTTTGATGTTTTAAGTTCTATCCTAAGGGAGAAACCATAAGAAGAGGTTACATTCTTCAATGAGAACATTTGTTTTATTTATTCCTCCACCTCCTTAAATTATATTAACAAAATGGTTATATAATAATGAAATTTTAATCAATATACTTGGATGTTTTAATGTTAGTATTTATACCTAAAACATCACACATTTCCATCAAATGAGATGCACAATCATCATTCGTGTATACCGTGGACTATCGCCTCGTTAACCGATGTTGTTTGTTATTCGATTACAACCATTAATGGTTGGTAATAATGATGAATTTATATTTCATAAAAGATATATATGATATTTATAATAAATTTATTCTTTTATAATTACTATTTAACACATACCTTCATGCTTTCCATTTATTGGTAATACGATAATGTTATCCGTGTGTATGGAGGACTACCGCCTCGTGAAGCAATGTGATTCTTTCACACGTTACATATAATGTATTTATGGATGTGTTTAATAAACATATGATATAAATATATATGACAAAAATATGATATTTAAATGATAATATACGTATATATTCCTCTTATTTTTTTCTCTTAATATGATAATAAAATGAAAGTTGCGTTCATGCGTACGTACAACCTACTGTCTCCATGAACGATGAATTTCATTTCATATCACTAAAATATTTATATTAATATAAAAAGATAAATAATAAATATATGTGACAAATAAATCATGTTTTACATTCTGGATATTATTAAACAGTGCTCGAAGTTATCAGAACCTTGAAATAACATGTCAGAAGTCACTTGAAAAAATAAAGAAAATTATTACCTAAAATGATGAAAATAATGAAATATTATTAATGAACGGGTAATAATAACTTATTAATGGATAAGATATGATACAATCCATATTAATATGGATCTTATATAAATTAATAACATGTTTAAAACACTTATACTTTAGGTTAAAGTAAGTAAGACCAAAAGTAAAGAGTGAAGTGTTGGATTTCATCTCAATTTCATTTCATGAAGGAATATTCTAATGTTAAGAACCTAGTATCTTTTATATGGTGTGTATACTTACTATTTGATATTTAATATCCTAATTAATTAATTATTCATGGTATTTTTAGTTTGAAGTTTAATTATTTCATCTAAGGTGTATTTAACATAATGTTACCCAGTTGTAAATAAATTTCATGAATCAATTCATTTTCATTAGGTTATATCATTTCCCCTTTGTCATTAATATTATATTATTATGTGTAAAATTACATAGAATATCAATTTATTTATTTCCCCTTATTTATTTTAGATTTATCTTTGTTATGCATAATTGATCCATCGACTAGTTATCACATCAACATTGTGATCTTTCATGAGGTTTATTTAAGAATTTCATTTTACTCTAGATTATTTACACCTAAATTTAAAATGACAGAAATTAGATGATAAATTTTAATAAAACATTAAATTTTTACCTCCCTTGTTTAATTATTATATTTTTCAAGTAATTTTATCATTTTCCCACACATCTTTACTTCAATATTTTCTAACTGTTTTTAATAAAACATGACTCCATTTCTCTCTTCGGTTGGAAATTTGTTTTCATTTAAAATAATTTTTTGTAAAAATGTTTTCAATATGTTTTTATAAATTTTAAAGACAATTATCAAAGGAAATATTACCCATTCATTTAAAAATGTTTTGAAAGGTGATTTTCATAGAAAAAAGTATTTTAAAATGATTTTAGAAATTAAAAATATATTTTCCTCAATAATGTTTTAAATATTTTTTTTGGTATGTCTATTCATCAACAACCAAAACCCATATTATAACTCAAATGGATATTCATATTATTTTTATGGTCATTATTCTTCTTCTATATGGGATATGATTATTTTTACCAATGATAGTTTTGACAATGGCATCCTTAAATCTTTTACATAGTCTTTAACTTCGCATTGAGTTATTCACATTACTTTGATCATTTAACATTATGTTTCTCCTAAATATGCATATTATTTATCGTGGATATAATTATTTCATAAACATCCTACTATTTTAACAAATAGTGTGTACTTGAATGTTATTTGATTAACTAGGGAAATAATAAAAAATCCTTTTCGTTCACTCAATATGGATATTTTATAGGGCGCATTATTTATGAATTAAATTAATTAATAGATATTTGAGGAATTAATTGAATAGGAATGACATCGGTGGGATTAGTTATAAATATTATCTCAATGCATCAGAAATCTCATGGGATGAGTCAATTTGATAGCCTTATTGGGTTTTTACCAAGTATTTTTTGAACTATCTTGTGAAAGGTCTTGACAGTAATGGTATCATGTACCTAGGTGACCTGACATCCAATAATTAAGAATACCATTCATTAAATTTTTTTTATTGTTATTATCCATTATATTTTCATTATGATGAAATCTATTAATACATTTTATTCTCAGTTTAATTATTAAATGGTATTCTATTTCAGTTATTTTACTTTCTATATAGTTTATTCCTTATTAATTTATTTCAATGGAATGTGTTTCCAGTTACTTTATATTCCATATTATTTTTCACATCATTCTTAGTTTAATTATTATATAGAATGTATTTTCCTTTATTACCTTTTAATATTGATTATTCACATTGAATCATTATTTATTTTGTTGTATTTAATCCTTACTGATCATTTGACCTCACCATTATTTTTTTTGCTTTCATCAAAATTTTATAAATTATACTACTACTAATATTTAGGGATATTATAGAAGTAGTTATGTTTTCACAAAAATAAAGAGAAAAAAAAATATTTTAATTTTTGTATTCCAAATGTAATATAAGACTCATGTATTTATCCAATTTACCAAGACTACTAAACAGATATGTCCATTAGGATGTGTTTCCTTGTATCTTATGACTATTTAATGGTCATAGGAACCATCTATGAGCTTACTAGTTTTGGGTCACAATATGAGGTTTTTGATACTATGGTTGAGGTTTCTACAAAGGTTGTACATCAGTTGTTACTGTGGTTGGAACATCTTCACTAAATTATTAGACACCTAAGAACTGGATGAAGAAAGTCATATGGTTGTTTAATTTATATAGTTTATTTATTTATTTCAGTTAGCATGTAACATTCCCATATTATGAACTTTATAATATGCTACAGGACCATATTGGTGGTTCCTTATTGATTTCTTTACTCATAGCCTACTCGAGCCACCCCAACACTGGGGTACCTAAGTAGATATTCACTTAGTTACAAGTTCAGGTTAGGGATGAGAATTGGGATTCATCGATCGTGATGGATCATATGCATACATTTTTATTCAAATGAGGAATAAATTAGGGATTTTGTACATCTTTCATTTTTATTTTTTAATTTATTCTGGTATTCATATGTAATAGAACATTTTGGAGGTCATTTTTTGTATGGCATGGTTTTTGAGACTTTAATTCATTTCATATATTATTATTGTATTTTTATTAAATCCTCCATTATATTATTATTTAATATTTTTTATTTTTATTTGTAATTATAAATTTCTTGTGCAATCAAATATAGTGGTTATAGTCTCCCTACATTACCACTGTTAACCCATGATGATAGTCAAAATCCTCTGGTATAGAAGGGGAATGCTTGAGGTATAGTGGTATTCATTATTCTAGAAAATAGATAGTGGTATGAGGCGGTTTGAAGGGGGAAATATGTATCATAGTGTTCCTTTTCTTTTATCTTGTGATTTTAGGATCAAGTAGATAAGATATTTAAAAAAATTTCAGCTCAGAAGATCTTTCAGACAGGAGTGTCTAGCATACTTTTTACAGTGGGAATTCTGGGTTACCAGGGTTGGGATTTCTATTTTCTGTTTCAAGGTTATTTTTTCATTGGTTTTTTCTTTGGACGATGTGTTTTTTTTGTGTTTTATGATTTATGGATCTTGGACCATTTGAAATGTTGTAGTGATTATATATTAACACTTTTACTAAAAATTGAAAGAGTTGTATGAAGAATCAAATCAAGTACATGGGATTTACATGATATATAGTAATTTCTGTGTTTGTTTTTTTAAAATTAATGAGGCCCATCTGTTTAAATCTTATATAACTGCTCATATGATTTTTTATAGTATAATTTCATTGTGGTATTCAACATAGATAGGTAAATTTCATATTGAGTTACTTATAAAGGTAGTTCATGTGGTACTATGGTGAGACACTTGTGTATGATGAGGTCGGTAATGAAATCCTCATAAAACTGAGGTGTAATGACCCTGGTGGGTTTTTATGGAACTGGTTCCCTAAGGATGAACCCCTTCTAGGGTGTTTCTACTTTGGTTTGATTATTTTATGTTACAGTGATAACCAATATAGTGTTTTCCCATATTACTAGGAATATAATTCATTCTAATAGAATTGTGGGTGTGTGATTCTCTAAATTGGGATTTTCTAGGAATATTTCATCGGTTATGAAAATATTTCACTGATGTGATTTGTTTCGTGAGGGAGAAGTATCATTGGTGGATTCTCATTCTGATGGGTTCCCATGTTATGGGTGATGGCTACAGAAAATGTCATCATATATGAGACCTCATGGAGGGGTACTTTTCATGTTATGTCACAACACATTCGAGAGAGGTAAATGGACAATTCCCCATGGGTTGTGACCTAGTTGGGGGAATACACTGGTAGGGATACTTAGGAGACTTACTTATCCTTAGTTTTAACTCGAAACCTAGTGGTTTGGAAATTGGTTTTATTGGGGGCTACTGGCGAGATGAATTGGCCTGAAATTTGTGTTTTTTAAGAAAATGTAGCACTAGTAGGTGCTCTGAGGAATGAGACAGATGCGTGAGAGGTGATCAGTGTTTTGGGCATAAGAAATATGATGCCTTTTATTTTTTTTATAAAGCAAAAAAGGGTGTTTGGGTAACAGGATTATCTTTGATCTGAATGAATATTCAGGAACCTCACCGTATTGACCAATGGATGTGATTTTAATGACATGATCAAATTGAATATTGATAATCATGATAGGAATATTTTTGGATGGTGGATAATCATGTGGATAAGGTTAACATGATCTGGAAAAGGTTGAGCATCGATAGTGCTAGAACGATTCGATAAGAAGGGTAGTTATTTGATAGATCATAAAAGGGGATAGGTTACTCATTTTGAAGAGTACTTAGTAGGTATCTATTAAAGTGTTTATAATATTGTTTCTTAGAAGATATCCATGTTGGATTTTTGTGGTATGACTAACTGAAGTGTGCATGTTGTGCTGGAATTCATGAGCTATTGTGGATAAGACAGGGGATTAGGAGTTGACTCTAATTATTATGAGAATTATAGATGAGGCCCAAATAAGGTTTTGGGATGTCCCGTTACAATGTAGGGGTTTTAAAAAATGGTTCGGGATCTATGGGATGGTTTAAGAAAATTAGGACCTTAACATGAATTTTGAGGAATATGTGGTGTTAGGGGATGAAAGTGGATAAGAATGGATCATGTGAAAAGACAATAATTTTGTGATGAAACCTATTAAGGTGGAATTCAATAGTGGTTAGGGTTTTCCATGAAAATTATTGTGTTTACTGATGGATGGGATGTGGTACATAGTGATATAGAGTTTTTCTAAGAGTGGAATGACATGGAGGCTTAAGGAGAGCAATGGGATGTTGGTCATTGTCCTGTGAACCATGTGTGGGAATAGTTATATGTGTTAGAATTGTCTTTAGATGGCCATTTTTTCGTTTTGATAAAAGTGGATAAATGGAATCGAATAAATCCCGGTTCTTAGAGGAAGGCCATGTATGAATTTGGATTCGGTATCAGATAGAGATGGTGAGTTGAATTTTTCTTGAGGTGGTTTTATTGTGATCCAAGCATGATCAGGTAGGTAGTGTGCTGATGATTGTGTTGTGTCATGGTGATGGAAATGGAAATTGGATGGTTTAGTTATGAAATTTGATCAAAATTAAGATATGTAAACTATGGAACATTTTTTAAATGTTTGAGGTGTGCCTCATCATGAAGGGAACCAACATTGGGTGTTGGAAACACGTTTGTGGCTAGAGCTTGTAGTTTTTAGGATAGGTCCACTAGAGGCGGTCTTACTACTATTTTCACATAGATTTGAGTTTGGTCGGTGAGGAAATACACTGGGTGAATCACTTTTCTTATAATAAAACAGTTTTAAGGATTTCTCAATCCCTTTCATGGAAGAGGTAGTGTAGTTGGGTCTTTAACATGGCCAATTGAGATTCATCTGATTCCGATCAAAATTAAGAATCGAGAGTGGAATTCTCATGAGTAAATGGGCTCAGTGAATGGGAAACTATCTCAAGAGAATCACTATGATTCAATATATGTATTTATAGATGTAATTTTGATGTTGGGTAGTGTCTTGGATCAAATGTTTCTTTTTTATACTATGCCATATAGTGGGGATCACCATAGTCAAGGCGATAAAACAAATAGAAACAAAATTATGGTTTGGGTTTTACGGGTAGGGTGATATTCATTATGATGTGTTGGTTGTGGTTAAAAGAATAGGTTCTCATTTGGGTGGCTTAAATTCCAAAGTGATAATGCTGTTTTAGAATCTCTTTCGGTGTTCGGGGATGGAACACAACTGTTTTATTAATAATTCATGATTTGTGTATCTCAAGATGTTCATTTTCATGATAACTAATGCTTTTTTGGAATAGGAACTATTATGGTGTGAAGGATATCTTATCTCAGTTTTGTATTAGTCGAAATTTTAACAAAGAATGTGATTCATCTATTATTAGATGGGTAAAATTTTGATTATAGATTTGGAATGGAATTCAAAGTGTTATAGTAACTCAATATGATTTTTTAGATGGGGAATGAATCTCTGAGGGTATCTCATGTTTTTGGGTGGGACATGGAATATTCTGGTACATTTCAAAGGGATTTATATAATTATCTATTGGGATCATGGTTTGGGGTACACGGTTCAGGGAAAACCATTGGAAACCCTGATGCATGATGAAATTTTATTTATTTTATAAGGATGACAGTAAGCTCACACGTTTAGCACATGGTTAATCTTAAACCATGTGAAATTTTATATGATTACTTGTGAAGTTCCATTGGTGTTGGAATGATCAAAATATTGTTTGTAAAAATGTGTTAGATTTGTTTCCTTGGATAGTAGAGGTGTAACAGTTACCACAAGGTAAGGAAAATCATGTGGCTAGACTCTGCATCTGATTAAAATGTTTTAATTTACATCCCCCCCAGCATTTAAGTGATCATCCCCATTCTCTTCTCCTCCTCCCCTATCATGGCCATTCTCGCTTCCACCCCATGGGTAATCTCCTCCATTGATTATGGGGTGTTTTTTAGCCCATTCATTAGTTATTTAAGGTGCTTCTTCTACTCTAATAAGTTATGTTTCTATTATCCTTCCTTCTATTCAAATTTATTCTTCTCATATTTATGAATTTGGTTCTGATTCCACCTAATAATAGTTAATCAACAAAAACTGATGGCTTTTCGAAACATCCAAATAAGAGGGTGACCCAAGATCCCATTAATAGTTCAACACATGTTTTTTTGTTGATGTTTTTCACCGTATATATTTTTCAAAGCATCAATGATTAAATTAAGTTAAATTAAAAAAAATTCTGAATTTATTGGTTATATATATTTTTATAGTTCCGGGTTAGGGTATTATATTGGGTTTTTCTAATTTGTTGGCCATGGTTTAGACATGATGAGACTATCCGTTGATAATTTTTCCATCATGCCTATTTGGATAAAATACTTTAATTTACTATAAATTGTTGTGATTAAATAATTAGTTATAATATGTTCATAATTAAATAATTAGTGTTTTTTGGTTTTAAGACAATGGATTTTGTAAAATCATGATATTTAATAAAATATTTTTTAATAAATTTATTTATTTCCATATGTTGTGTGATACAGAACGTCATTCTTATACAAACTGTGATATACTATTTAATTATTATTATTATTTGAGACAGTTATAACCAAGACTGTAAATGGGTGTGAATGAATATGATTAAATACTATATAAATTGTATATAAATTTAAAATATAGTATAAATTAATTGATAGATATTTATTAAATAATCACTAAATTTTTATTAAATTCATTTTATTATTCAAAAAATATTGTATCTTTAAAAAAATATTTTTATTTGTTTTTGTGATAAAATATTGTGATTTATTTCTACAAATATAATAAATTTTATTTTATAAAATGAAAATCATTTTTGAAACCACCATTTTAAAATTTTCATCTGATTATTTTTTATTAATTTCCAGAAAAGATTGATTTTCCAGTGGATCGTAAAAAATACAGATTTTATTGAAATATGTGTGAAAAAAAGAAAAAAAAAATTGTTTTAATATATTGTTAAGTTAATATTAGTTTCCTTATAGTTTAAATAATCCAAATAAGTTCATTTTAATCAATATTTTGTTTTAATTTAGTATAAAAACATTTTTAAAGGGAAAAAGAATATTCCTAGAAAGTAGTTTTTATGCGAAAAATGTGTTTTTATATTAATAAATTAAAATTTTCACTAATGGTGGATTATTTTAATTAAATTTATATAAAATATAATAAATTTTTTTAGAATTCATCAAATATTTCTCTAGGATTGGGATATGAATAAATTCGGTTTTATGCTTAAAATAATATTTTTCTAAAAAATAGTTTTCATCATGTTTTGTGCACTTATTTTAAAAATAATTCCTCTCACTTATATGTATATAATTTGATAAAATTGATTACATATTTTTAATTAGGGGGTTCATATTTGGTAGGTAATTCCCTTTTAGTTTTGGTCAATATGAATAATAACTGCGGTAAAATGTATCACCTCTATTAAGGGTAAATCAAGTAAATCTAGGGTTAAACTAATTGACAAGGCTATAATTTTGAGATTAATTATTATTTAATGAATTTTATTTTACCCTTATCACCTTATGTGAAACATATAACTGTATAATGGGTACACTTCCCCAATAATTACCTATAAAATATTTAATACAAGGAAAGTTACAAAATAGAGCTCTCTTAGTTTTAAATATCTATCATGTATACACATATGAAAAAAATAAAGTTATGAATAAATACAAGTGTCTATATTCATATTAATGAAACTGTTTTCATGGATGAATTTTTTTATAAATTTTTTGTATTAATATGACGAACATAATTTCTTCAAAAACTTTGTAATAGTATTTCTCTAATTAATAAATAATATATATAATGATTTTAAAAATCTTAAAAGTAATATAATTTGTGTAATTTAATGTTTTACATTTATTTTATTGAATATTATTATATATAAGTGTTATTTTAAGAAAATAATTAAAATTCCACCCGTTTATTGACATATTTAAAGTCAAATTAAATTAATTCTGTTAAAAACTACATTAATGATATTTTATAATAAATATTAATTTATTAAATTATATAAAATTAAAAAAAGGTTATATTCATTAAAATGAAGGTTATATAGTTTTAAGAATTATCCATGTTCGGTTTATGGGTCTCTTGGAATTTTATAGTGACATTATAAACCCTTAAATTATATAAAACATTCATATCAAGGTAATTGTCAAAAGGGTTAAAAAGGCTAAAAGAAAATAATAAGGTAAATATGTGATCCAAATTTGTCCAAATTTTATTTTATGATAGGATATAATATCATCCCAATTTAATATTTTAATATTATCAATTTTGAACCTTTTTTACAAAAGAATTAATTTACATTGATAAAATATTTTTAAGACATTCCAAGAGTACCCCTCCCCTCAATTATAAAAGGGCACCCCCTCCTTTATCTTCTTCACACCACACTAATCCTTCTAGATCACCCATACCATAGAAAATCCATTCTAAAATTCTTTATTCACATTATAGTGGTAATTTTATTCACAAAATATAATGAATGGAGCCGTTAAGTGGATATATAAAGCTGTTATTTCAATGAAGAGGTAGTCACCTTAACCAATCACTTTGTTTTTGTTATTATTTTACATCCATTAATTATATTATATTCTTTATAAAATGAGAAATTAATTATCTTAAATATATATAATGGTTGTTATGATTATGAAAACATCTTTATTAAACCTATTTTCCTCAAATGTGATGTGAAAATATCACTCATGTGTGTGCACGTCTTTCGTCTCCACATAGCGATGCAATTCATTTATCATGAACATATTTTATGGAGGGGTATTATGATGCATTTAATATTTATATATTATAATTATGAAATAATTATAGTTTTATAATGTTGATCTCATAAATATATATTCTTACATTCAATGTTTTTGGAAAACAATAACATACAACCTATATATATTGGATTATCACCATCACAAACCGATATGATTTGTTCTTCATTTCCATTTTACTTGTATGGTAATAATGATGGAATTAATGAATAAATATGATATATATTAAATAATAATCATTTTAAAAATTTTATTTATTATTTACCTATCTTTATTTTCAGCGATCAAGAAATGGAAACAATGTTTATCTGTATGTATGACCTACCGTCTCCATTAATAGTGTAGTTAATTTTTCATTATATATTTTTTATTGAGGACTGTAAAAATGTATATAATGAATATATAAGGTATTTATATCATTATTAAGATTATAATTATAATGAAACCATTCAAAATAGAAGGACAAAAACTACCGAACCAGAACATACATGATAAACAAAGAAAATATCACCTAGAACACTGATTTTAATAGTTTTAAAAAATGGTCAATAAAAGGTTATAATTAAATCATATAAGGTATGATATATATGATTATGGTTCTATAATATATGTATACTAAATAATTATTTTTTATACAAGAATTTCCAATATGTACAATGGAATTGAGGCATAATGTCATAGATTTTCATCTCATTTTTATTTTTGTGGGACACAAGACTTATACACCATTGGTTTCTTTTTTTAGGTTTATATACATCCCTTGAATGTATTTTATAAATACTTTCATGATAAATATGTTATATACATATCAATATAATATTAATTCTTTCATATGTCTTATGTTTCGAAAGATACCAAAGTGGTAAGGGTTTTATGTTACAATATCATTGTTTATCGGGATAGTTTATTATTACATTTTTATAAAGAATTTTTATGATTTAACTCAAATAAACTAATTAAGTTTACTCTAAATTGATTATTTGTTAAAAGTATATTGTTTTCTTTTCATTTTTGTTTCCTTAAGTACTCAAAACACCAATAATATATTTTTAACGAAAATTTACTTCATTTCTATCCTTGGTCAAAAATCCTTTCTCATCCATAGAAATGTTTTCTACAAATTGTTTCAATATGTTTTGTTAATATTATCCTATTATTTTTTAAAGAAATTTTTACCCATGAATGAATTTTTAAAAAGTGATTTAAATGTAATATTCTTTTCATTTTTTTAAAAATGTAATTTTTCACTTTTTACTAAAAATGTTAATGGAATGTTTTCTTTTAACTGATACGCCATGAACAGAATTTACTTCCATCATGATATCTCAATTCAATGAAGATTATATGACCATTTATTATTATTATTTTACAAGATAATGTTTTTGATAATATTATCAAAAAAATTATATTTTAAGAATGTGATTTTAAAATGGGATGGTTATATTCCACAATAATTGTTTGTTGATCTTGTAATTGTATTTCTACTCTTCAAAGACAAAAAAATGGTTTCATATATACTTTATCATCCATATAATCCAAGGGTATTTTCCCCAATATTTATCTAGATGGTATATCCTAATAATGAGAAGAGGTTTATAAAACATTTTTCTTTTCCATATATACAATATGATGAAATGTTTGTGAAACCAATTTATTTTCATGGGTTTTGATAAAATGAATATTTTATGGTCTTATGGAACACATATGTATGTTCTTAATTATCTAGTGGTGGTTATGTTATAAATATGATATTGGTAAAGTTATAACCTATGTTGGTGGTCATGTTAGAACATCAGATGAGCATGGCCTATATCATTATCCAATTCATTTGATAAATATTAATTTGTCACCATTTAAGTAGTACTAGAATGAGGATTTAATTGAGTTCATTAATTTAATTTGTCCAATATGATAGTCATCAGAGTGAACCATGACTAATATGATAGTTTGTGGAGTAGAAATCTTCCATAATAATAGTCTGCTAAATTATACATTATTAATAAGTAGATTATTTTATTTTTTATATGTATTCCGCAAACTATGTATTATGTTAATGTTATTCTCTCAATCCTCGTGTTATTTGATTCCTCTGTGATTCGTTTATTATTAAATACCATGTTTTATTGCATGAATCACGATTAATATATATGATATGTATGATATGTTATTACTATTTAATGATCATATTATCATACCCTTGTGTTTATATTATTTTAATGTGCCTTTATAACAATTTTGGAGATTATATTATTGGGTTATATACATTTTTTTAGTCATTAAGAGTGATTGGTGTTATATTAAGATAAATATTAAATTTATCTTATAAGAATATTTGGTCAAATCATTCTAATCCATGGGTTTAATATTAGTCTAGAATATTTTGATGAATTTTAATGTTATTCATTTGTTGAATTATCTTTATTAAATATTGGATATTATTATTGAATATTTGGGGGGTTAGTGGTGTATTTATTTATAAAATAGATTATTATATTATATTGTGTGGACCATTTTGGTTTTGGCTAATGTCTAAGGAAATGAGTAATAGATTTTTATCCTTTTTGGATTACATTATCTATTATAATTTGATCTTACTTCATCATTTATAAAAACTATCATGAATAGCTATCATTTGGAGAAAAGATGAGTTTGTGGTAGAAATTGATTAAAGGATGACATTATACATTTCAAGTAAGTATATTTCCCTCTATTTTTTGTATATAATGTAATGTAATTCTAGAACTCTATTAAAATGTTATTAAGAAAAAAATTTATTCATATAAAAATCAATTCCAAAAAATTGATGGTCTTTTAACCCCACTCAGATTCATGGTTTTTTGGTTGTTAACTTTACCACGGTCATGTCCTCTACCACTCTCTATTAGAACATGGGTGTATGTTTTTTTCATCCATTTCCATATTTTCACTTCCTAATAATTTTCCCCTATATGGAGATAAATATTTTTTTTATTATAGATAACCTCTATATTTACCCTTCCCTCTTTTTATGAGGAAGTATTATTTACCAAATTTATGATGTGGTTTTTCCATAGATGAATTTTTAAATATCAAACCCTTGATTACTGAGAACAGGTTCAAATTGTGAGGATTTAATTTAATTATTGGGGTATAATATAACACTATGAGATATTATGGATTTTTTAAAATAAATTTAATTTATTCAATATCTTACGCTACACACAACATCATGTTTAAACACACCACGATTTACTTTTAAAATATTTCCATTTATGATAATTATTACCTAGCTATTAAATTGAAGGATACGAATAAGATTAACTAATTCTGAAAATATATACAATTTTTTTAGCCAATATAAATATATTAAAAAATTATTAGTAAATAATCTCTCTATTTTTAGTAAAGTTATTTTATTCTACAAAAAAATATGTCTTCTTCAAAAACAATATTTTTTATAAGAATTTATTTTAATTATTTTTTGAAATGTTTGTAAATTTTATTTAATAAAATGAACGTCATTTTTTAAATCAGAATTTGAAATTTATCTGAGGATGATTTTTTTATTATTTATAAAGATGATTGATTTTACAATGAATATTAAAAAATAGTGATTTTGTTGTAAACTATATGTACAATGTTATATTTTATATTAATATGAATTCATGTTAAAATTAGTTTATTATATTTTATATAATCAAATTAAGTTAACTAGAATCAGTTTTCTCTTTGAATTTAGTATAAAAACATTTTTATGTGTAAAAAGGCATTTTGTTGAACAACTATTTCAATCCAAAAAAATGTGTTTTTATATTAATAAATTAAATTCATCGCTATTAGTGAATTATTTTTGTGAAATGTATCAAAAATATATTTAATAATAAAATTATCATTTATCTAATATTTTTTTAGGTTTGTGAAAATAATAAATATAATTTTATTATTAAAAATTTTATTTTTCTAAAAAGCGGGTTTTATCACATTTTGAGCAATTATTTTAAAATTGTTTTCTTCAAATAATATTTATTCAATTTGATAAGGTTTATTAAAATTTTAGAATATTGTGATTGAAATTTTGTATATATTTCCCTTTTTTGTTAATATTAATAGTAATCATCATAAAATATATCTCCTCCATAAAGGATAAATCGTGTTAATGTCTATTCAAACTACAAGATAAGGTAATAATTTTTAACTATAATTATTAATGGATGAATATAATTCTACCTTTATCAAATTAGCCCTTGAATTTTGTTTTTAATGGAAAATGTTCTAGGTAAAATACATATATAATATTTAATGAAAAAAAGTTACAAAATGTAACTCTTTAGTTTTAAATATCTCATTTGTGTCCAAATTAGTAAAAAAAATATATTAATGAATACACATTTCTATATTGATATTAATTATATTATTTTTATGATGTAAATTTATTTCAAATTTTTAGTAATTATATATGGACCGTAAATTCTTATGCAACCTTGATGTAGTATTTCTTTAGTTAATAATAAAATATAAAATGATTTTAAAAATATGAAAATTAATATAATTTTATTTATTTAATGTATTCTAAGAATATTTTATATGAGTATGACATATTATTGTTTTGTTAAAAAATTATATTCTAATTACCCCTTTGTCTTCATATATAAATAGTCAAATTAAATGAATAGTGTTATAAATAACATTAATGGTATTTTATAATAAATAAAATTTTACTAAATGATATAAAATTACTAAAAATATTATATTTGGGAGAATAAATGAGATATGGTTTTAAACAGAATACATGGTCTATAAATGGGGCATTTTTTATTTTAATGTAACATTATATACAACTAAATGGTAGAAAAAATTAATATTTCTGTAATTGTTAAAAGGGTTCACAAAGGGTTAAAAATGAAAAGGGTAGAACTATTCTAAAAATGTGTCCAGAATTTTATTTTATGATTTTAATTAAACTAATATTAATCTTATATTTAATTACTATCAATTGGGTTCCATTTATAAATAAAAATTAATTTATATTAATTTAATATATTAGGATATTCCTACAGTGCATCTCCCTACAATTGTAAAAGGGAACCCTTCCTTTATCTTTTTCACACCATATTGAGCCTTCTATCTAGACCATAACCATTGAAGATCAATTAAAATTTATTTATTAAAATTATATATATTCTATTATTCACAAAATTCTAAACATATAGACCTTAATATGAGATCCAAAAGAGATATCATAGAGAATAGATAATCATCTTAACTGATCACTTTTTTATTATTATTTTACATCAAATAAATATATTATATTCATTAAAAATAAAAAAAAAATATACCATAAATAATATAAAATATTATTATTATTAAACCACCTTTATTCACTCTCTTTCCCTCAATTGGATGTGAAAATATCGCTCGTGTGTACATAAAGCTTACCGTCTCCACTTAGCAAGGTAATTAATTTCTCATCATCATATTTTATGGAATTGTATTATGGTTGTTCTAGTGTAAATTCATGATAATTATAGAATAATTATAATTCTATAATGATAATATCATATCAACCTCTTTACCTCCCAACCCTTCTGAAAACAATAACGTCGATCATGCGTACGTGTGGACGGCCACATCAACAAGACAATCTGATTCAATTTTTTATTTATGT
The DNA here is from genome assembly GCA_963277665.1 of Viscum album. Lineage (NCBI taxonomy): Eukaryota > Viridiplantae > Streptophyta > Magnoliopsida > Santalales > Viscaceae > Viscum > Viscum album. Next base: position 1,504,431,982 of record OY728137.1, on the reverse strand, counting down.
TTTATTTTAATGTCAGTAAGGATGGATTTAATGTTTATATAAGATATATACTATATAATAATTATTTTTTAGTGTTTATTTATTATTTAACATTATTTCATTACATCCTTCAAAAAATTGAAATAACGTTCACGCGTATGTACAACATACCATCTCCATTAACATTGTAATTTATTTTTCCATATCAATATTTTATGAATGAATATAAACATGTATATAATAAATATATTTGATATTTATATAATTATTAAAATTATATTGATGATGAAACCATGATTAAATTTTAATTAAAAAATATACCAAACCAGAACTCATATGAAAAACAAAGTAGTTATCCCCCAAACAATGATTTTAGTAATGATTTGTTAATAAATAGGTGATAAAATATTATAATTAAATAATATATATAATGATATATATTATTTTGTTTTTATAATATATGTATAATAAATATATATTTATTATATGGGATGATCAAATGCATATGAAGGAAGTCAGACATAAGGTATTGTATTTCTATCTCACTTCTATTTAGGGAGGACACATGCCTTATACACCACTTATTTATTTTGTGTCATGTATATACTACCCAATAGTGATTTTTTTATTCTTAAAATGAGAATTATTGGATATAAATTTATGTCTATGATTCTTAATTTCATGGGTCTTATGATTCAAATGTTACCAAAGTGGTAAGGTTTTTTTGATTACTATCTCATTATTTATCAGGATTATTGATGATTATATTCATGATGAAGAAATATTACAACTTAGCTATAAATAACCTAAATAATTTTCCAATAATATTCAAATTTCATTAAAATAAATTTTTATTTATTGATTTACCATAACTGAAGGACACAGGAGACTAAAAATGTGTTTTTGGGTAAAATTGACTCTATTTCTCTCTTCGATCAAAAATGATTTTCCTTCCAAATTTTTTTTTTGAAAACTGTTTTACATAAGGTTTATTTTATTTTATTATGATTATTTAATGTCATTATTACCCATTCTTGTCTAAACAGAAACTTCTTATCATTTTCTAAATTATGTACGTTTTAACTTGTTATCGTAAAAGTGAAGGGAATGTTTTCTTTTGACTTATACTCCATGAATGGAATTTCCCACTGTCATGACTGATCAATTTTTTGATGCGTTCATTATTGGTATGTGTTGATATTTTCAAGTAAAAATTATTGCATAATATTTTAGAGAATTTTCTATTTTAAAGATGTTATTTCAAAATTAAAAGTTTATTTTCTCAAGAATGTTTTAATAATATTTTAATGGTATTTATAATCATCAAAAAAACAACCCTTAATTTCACTTATGAATTTACAAGGATATGATCTAAGGGAATAATACTCAATCTTTCCCAAGATAGTATACGCTTTTAATAACTATAGGTTTATCAAACCAGATCCTTTTCCATAGGATATGCTATGATGAAATGTTTAAGAAATATATTTCTTTTTAAGGTATTTGATATGATTAATTTTATATAATATTGTGGAACATATATGTTTGATTCTCAATAAATGATAGTGGTTACATTATAACAAAATAGGTTTGTTACTTTATAACCATGTATAGCGGTCGTGTTTTAACTAAGGATGGGTGAAACCTAAATCTTCCTCTAACACATTGGGTAAAGATTGATATCCCATGAAATAAACAGGAATAGAATGGAGAGTGAACCCAATGTTATTAAATAACATTTTCCACTATGATATAATTGGGAGTTATCCTTGTCTACTATAATGGTTTAGGGAATAAACCCATTCCACTATGATAGTCTTAGAAATGATTCAAGACAACTAAGGAAATGATTTTCCATGATTATGTGTTTTCTAAAAACCGAAGTCTTATACCAATGTACGGATCTTGTTTGTTGATTATTTTATGACTTATGTCTTATGAAATTCCATGTTATAATGTATGACTCAAGATTAGCATCTATGATATGCAGGGTGTGATTTTAAAATGTTATGTTCATGTTATCATATGTTTATGTTAATCCTAATCTCAAGTGATCATTGATATATTCATTTCTTACCCTTACTAAGCATCTACGCTCACCATTTATCACATTTCCTTTTCCCATGTTATAAAGAATGGTAATAGTTACAATATTTACAATAAGGTTTCTAGTTGTAAAGAACATTGTGGGAGATTATTTAGTTCTTTTATGAACCATTTTTTATGTATATATGTTTCTAATAGAATTAGTCCTCTATGATTTTGGTTCATAGAGTTATGTTATATAATGAATATTTATATATTAATTTGTGATATCTATGAATGAAATGTTTGTCTCATTATTAATTGAATTTATTATATGAGTCATGAAAAACATGGGTGGGAATTGGAAACATCTTCCAAGCCTTCTGAAATGAATTGGAAAGATTCTTAAAGGTAGACAGTTTTTCTTACATTCTATACAGATTTTTCATAGTGTCCATATTATTGTGTTCATTTTTCCTTACTAGTAAGATGATAGCCTAATTTTATGGAATTGTTTAATTTCATGTGAAATGATTAATTTAATAAAAAAATGAGGTTAAATAATATGATAGGAATTGGATAAATTTGTTATGGCCTCGTTCGACCCTCATGCACTCTTTGGTTTTATCAACCATAAATAGTCAATGCCTCAATGACAAATGTGTCCTAATATCTATATTGTGGGAGCCTTGCTATACCTTTGGAGAGAGGGTAGAGTTGTAAACTTCTTTTCTATGGGTACGTGACTATCTGGTGAGTAGGACCCATAGAGACATTGTCGTTAGGATGTGCGTGAGGACTAAGAAACTAATGATAGAGAGAGTGAGCTGATATTAAGGACCATCACATTAGAAATGAATGAATAACAATAAAACATTAGGCGTATGATCTTGTATGATGATGTTTAAAATGTCCAGGGACTATATTTTCTTTGAGCATCTATCTTGGGCTTAGGAACCCTGTCGTGGATGAGGATCTCTAGTAGGATTCATCCATAAAAGTGATGACCTAGAGAACAACTATGGGTGCCCAATTTATGATATACATCTGAGGAGGTATATATTGGGAATGGGTTGTAGTGATTGTTGGTGTAACATTAGAGCCAAGATTAGAGATTTTATCTTGTTTACATTAATATGAGTTAGGTCACACTCTGGGGAGTTTTCTCATGGTCTTTAAGGAAGGTTAGAAATATGAACACCCATGCTTGGAACAAATATATTGATTTTTTTCATGGTATATTTTATATGGTGTCCTGTTTATTATATGGAGACCCCCATAGTGGAGGATTCGTAAATGCTTATAAGACTTATTCCATAGATATGGGAACATCAATATGGGAGGTTAGCTAAGATGTGTGAAAGGCTTATGCCTAGTTGAGAAAAATCTTATAACGGTGGTACGTGATACTAGTTTGGCTACCATGGATTTGGAGCTAGATATGGATAAAGGTACCAAACATTTGAATATTGGTTATGGTTGGGCTTACAAATATTTGAACCTAGGGTGACCATGTTAACAATCACATGCTAACCAAACATGGGTCTTTAGGTGGATGCTCATGGCCTATTACCTATTAAGTTGTGTTTGGTGTGGTATACAATGGTGATAATGGATTCTGGGTTTTCATTACTGTTTTATATTCCCATAAATGACGTTTGTATGCATAAAAAACATCTATGAGGGGATGTTTGTGATAATACACTATGCCCACATTTGTATTTAGCGGTGGTTTTTTTCATTTAGCAGCAGTTTAAACCGCCATTAAATCATTCTGCAACAGTTTTGAAAAACAGTTGCTAAATCATGTGTCGGCAATCAAATAGCGGCAATTTTTTAAAACAATTGCAAAATGATTTAGTGGCAGGTTTTTTCATTTAGTGCGGGTTTAAACCATCACTAAATTGTTTTAATTTTTAAAATTTTATTTATTATTTATTTATGTTTAATTTTTTTTGCATTATCAAAATTGACTAATTTTATTTATTTTTTCTTTTTTCTTTTACATTATTATTATTTTTTATTTTTTATTTAATATTTAGTATTTAATATTTATTTTTTTTTATTTTTTTTGTATTTATTTATTTAAATTTTTATTTATATATTTTCATAGTTAAATAATTTATTTATTTTTTAAATAAATTAATTTATTTATTTTATGAATTACTCTATTTATTATTTATTTAATTTCATAATTTTTTTTTCATTATTTATTTATATATTTATTTTGTTATTTGATTTTTTATATATTTATTATTATAATTTATATTCTTATTTTTATTTATTTTTTACTATTTATTATTTATTATTTATTATTTATTTTCGTAATTATTTTATTTAGTTATTTTCATAATTAAATTATTTATTTATTTATTTATTTATTTATTTATTTATTTATTTTCACAATTTATTTATTAATACCATGCCTATGCTCATCTCCATGCATAAGCCCATGTCGATGCACATGCCCATGCCATATATAAAAATCCTACGTTGGGTGAGATATGAACCCCGTACCTCTTGCTTATTCTTCAATGATTTTACCACTGGGACTTTGGGCTTTGTAATGGGTCTCCCTCTACCCACTTAAAGAGGTATTCTCTTTGATTAAATAATAAATGAGGCTTCGACCCCAACCTTTCAAAAAAACTATATTAATTGAAAAAACAAATAATACATAACAAATAGACACACACCAAATGATTATTAATATATAATTATTAATCAGAAAAGATTAATCAATAATCATTAATTAATCATCAATAAATAATAAATAATAATTAATATTTAATATTTAATAATTAGTAATTAATAATTACCAATTAGAAATTAGAATATAAAAAAATAATAAATAAATATATAATATTGAAATAAATTGTAAATTAGAAATAGTAAATAGTAGACAATAAATTGTAAATAGTAAATAGTAAATAGAAAATAATAAATAGTAACTTGTATTTAATAAATATCAAACACTAAATACTAATTAATATATAATCAATAATATATAATATATAATATATAATATATAATATATAACATATAATATATAATATATAATATATAATATATAATACATAATATATAATATATAATGCATAATACATAACATATAACATATAATATATAATATATAATCCATAATACGTAAAATATAATACAGAATATATAATACATAATATATAATATATAATACATTATATATAATACATAATACATAATATATAATTTATAATATATAATATATAATATATAATATGTAATATATAATATATAATATGTAATATATAATATATAATATATAATATATAATACCTAATATATAAAATACGATACATAATATATAATATATAATACATAATATATAATATATGAGATATAATATATATGTAATATAGAAATAATATATTAAGTAAAAAATAATTTAATATATGATAAAAAATAATAAATTAATATTAAATTAATAAGTAACAGGTAAATAAATAAATAATAAATAATATTAAATATTAAATATTAAATATTAAATAAATAATAAATAATAATAAATAATAAATAGTAAATAATTAATAAATAATAATTAAAAATAATTAATAATTGATCATTTATCATTAATATTTAATATTTAATATTTAATATTTAAAAAATAATAAGTAATTAATAAATAATAAAGATATTGTTAATAAATAAATAATAAATAATCAATAAATATTTAGTATTTAATAAATAAATAAATATTAAATAAATAATAAATGTATAATAAACTTATAATAAATTAATATTTAGTAAATTAAAAATAAATTATTAAAATAAGAAATAATAAAAAATTAACTATAAATAATAAATAATAATGAATAATGAATAAAGAATAAATAATAAAGAATAAATAAAGAATAAATAAATAAATAAACAATTATTAATTAATAATGACTAATAATTAATAATTAATAAATATTAATTAATTTTTACTATTTAATATTTAATATTTAATGTTCAATATTTAATATTTACAATATAATTAATAACTAACTAATAATTAATTAATAATTATTTAATAAATAATAAATAATAAATAATAAATAATAAATGAGAAATGAGAAATAAACTAATAATTAATAATTAATAAATAATAAATAAAATAATAATTTCTCTGTACATAATAAATAAATAAATAATATATATATTAACAAATTAATTGATAAATATATAAATAAATATATAAATGATAATAGATGATAGATAAATAAATAATAACTTCTTAATTAATTAATTCTTAAATAATTTAAAATTGACTAATAAATATATAAATATTATATAAATAAATAAAAAATAGTCAAATATTTAATTAATTAATTAATTAAATTATAAAACGTTAAGAACCTCTAAAACCCTATGAATTGAAATGACCATAAAATCTGATTCGGGACTCTGTTTTCATTGCAATAACCAATCAAGTCGAATATCATGAAATGATATTTGATATGATATGTGGTGCAGGCCGAATGGACACCTGGATCAAAAGTTATAACCATTTGAATTTTACGAAATCGGTGCCTCCCTCTAAAACCTCTATTTCGGAGTCCTTCTTGTAGAATAAAAAGGGGTAAATTACTCAAGATGTTTGTGTCAAACCTACATGGTGTAGAGCTCTTCACATGTTTCAATTTCATATGTGGTAGATCCCAAACGGGCACACATATTAAAAGTTATGGTCCTTTGAAGTTCGAGTATGATTTTTATCATTTGAAATTTGAATATATTTTTTCAATTGATTATCACATGATTTAAGTCACATTTGTTTTTAGCTCATTTGAGAAGCTTTGATTTGACTGGTTGTGGAGCTGAAATGGACTCTAAGATCAGAAGTTATGGTTATTTGATGCCGAAGTTTGTTTTTAAACTTATTGTAAATTTTTTTGCTGATTAAAAATATTATTAACCAATAATTATAAATATTTATTAATTTAAATATTATAAAAAATAAAAATTATAAATAATAAACTATATATGATTGTAAATAATAAATAAATAATAATAATTAATAAATTTTTAAAATTTTAAATTATTTTCCCTTCAATTTCGAGGCGGTTTTTAAAAAAAACACCTCTAAACAAATTTAAAATTTTTTGAATAAATTTTAAAATATTTTTAAATAATATTTTTAAAACATAAAGTGGAAGTTTTTTCATGGAAGTTTTCAAAACATGTGTTAAATTCTTTTCGATCAAACCTTTAGCGGTAGTTCTAAAACCTCCTATGAAAAAACTGCCACACAAAACACTCCTTTCTTGTAGTGTTATGGTTGGGTATGCCACATAGGTGAAGCCCATATTTTTATTATAGTTGGAAATATTTCATTATGTTTCACAAACACCCTAGAACTTTTCAAATTAGGTATTATAGTGGTTAATGTACATCATTTTATTGATTTATGTATCCTAATAATGTCACAAGAACATATCATTGCATATATGGTATAGAATGGGACTGTATTGGTGGTGCCATGCTTTGTTTTTTAATCACTCTGAGCTCGGGCAACCATTACACTTGGGTAATAGATCAGATGTTAACAAAATTTAAGTTTCAAGTTATGGTTGAGGCCCATGGTTGATTGAGTGGGATATATTATATGTGTACATGGGGCATGGAATGAAGTATAGATCAAGGATGTTATGGAGTCTTCATTATGAGTGTCCTCTTTTATTTCATTCTATATATGCTACCGACCCAGTGGGTGGCCAGTTGTGTGTTTGGCATGGTTTTTCAAAATTTATTTTATTTCATTTATTATTAATGGGTGTTTATTTATTTAGTTTTTCATTAATTATTTGCTATTATGGATTATATTTTGTTATTTTATATTTATTTTGTACTCTAATATAGGGGTATAATCAGCCAATTATATTGCCTTTGACCTCCGCTGCTAACCAGAAACCTCTAGAGTAATGGGAGGAGCACCTGAGGAATAGTGGACACCATCATTCTAGAAAACCATACAATGATTAATTTTGGAGGGTAATTAAAAATAACATTTTTCAACCTTTCATTTAATGTGGTGATAGAAAACTGAACACACTATTCATAGTGGAGTCAGTCCACACACACACATAATAATGTTTTCCTTTTTCTCAATGATTTTGGAGGAACGTATAAAATAGATATTCCATTTGTATACTAATGATAAAAGGTATTTAAAATTATAGTATTATAACATAATCTTGGAAAGAGGGTACATGAGTGGTGTTGTAGAATAAAAAAATGTATAAATGTATAGTTGAGATTCTTGCATCTCCCTTGAATGTTCTCCCTTTGGTAACTCCTTAAGGTTATTTAGCATTGTATTTTGGTTATAAAAACTCTTCAAGGGAAAAGGGATGGTTCTAAATAGGGACTAGGGTATATTTTCAGTTGACCTAATGATTTATAATTGATATGGAAAATTTTAGGAGATGGTGAGCTTATGTTTTTAAAGAAAATGGCTATTTTGTAAAAATCCATAATTTTTTGATAATATCACTCAATTATTTAAGGAAATTGAATCAAAAGATATAAAAATTTGGGGGGGGGGATATAAGTTTGATCATGCTTCCACTATCCTATATCAAAAGTGTTTCACATGTTTTAACCTTTTTCTCTTTGTTAATAAACATTTATCGAAATTACGCTTGTCGTAGTAACTCCACTTTCATTATTGGAAAATAATTTTAATTGAAAAGATTAGAATTGAAATTATTTTCTAATTTGAAATTCATGATTTAAAATATTTAAATAATTTTTTAAATTAAAATTTATATGGTTTAGATAAATTAAATTTCTTATTAGTGAATATAACATATAAAAGCTATTTTTAGAAAATTTTCAATTTTAAATTTAAATTAATTTGTGGGATACGACTATCTATATTCATTCAAGACATCAATTAGTTTATTATAAAAAATGAAATTTTTATATGGATTTGAAATCAATCCAATTCCAAATTTTACAAAAATAATTTTTAATTAATTAATGAGACCAAAAAAATAGTTTTTATTTTAGAAGTAAATTATTGTTTTTTTAATATGTTTAAACATAGGTTTTATTAACCTAAATTAATATCTTTAAAATTAATAAAGTTATTCATAAATTTAATTAAAAGGTTTTAAAAAATTATATGTCTCTCATATATATTGATAGGTAAATAAAATTCATTGTTTTGGAAATATATTTATTTTTCCATATTCATCAAAAAAATTAATTATTTTATAAAAATATAAAAAAATAATATTAAACTTATATTGAGATTATAAATCCAAAAATAAATTTTATTTTCTAAAATTTAATTTCTAGAGTTTTTATTTTAAATTTTATATAAAATCATACAATACAATTAGAAACTAGTCTTATGGGAAAGAAAATTTTAAAATACTCTTTTTTTTATATTTTAAATATTTACAAAATGCTAATAAATCTAGAATTAATAAATAAATATTTTATTTTATTAAAATAATTTTTTAAAAATAATATAATTTGTTTTTATAATTAAAATTGTGACCCATAAAAATATATATTCTTAAGCACAATATTAAATTCATTAAATTTTATTAAAATAACTTTTATCTATATAAATATATATTCGTAATTCATTTTCTCATATTCATGCCTACTAATTCCATATAGTGGTTTTAAGGGTCTAAACATATTGTGGTTTTTTAGTTCAATGTTTCTTATAGATCAAGATATCAATCATATATAACTTATTTAGAGGAAAAATTTATTAAAATATTGGATCATTACATTTGTATTGATTATCAAATTAATATATTTTCGTCTTTTGAAAAAAAAAATATGAGTGTCAGCACCCTCACTTATAAAATGAGACCACATATCCTCTCCACTACACACATAAATGTCCTCTTATATTGACTAATCCATACACAGATGAATTTCTAACATCCATACCGATGTCCTACAGGTCCTAGTTTGATCTTTAATATCATCCCCTGAAGGCTTTAGCTTTAAATCAAAGAAGGTTGTCTGAATAGGATGTATAGTACTTAACAGATTGTTTTCATTTTTCTTCTTCTCTTACCTCCTTCAAAACACTCCTAACCAATGTCATGTAATATTATTATTATATTACATATACTAAAATGTTATTATGTGTATGTTATAACTCTATTTTGATATACATATACATCTCATGGAATAAAAAACACATCGATCGTGTGGACAACATCCTCAATAAATGACATATTTCATTTTTCATCATATAATCCTATTGGTGTCAATAATTATGGATCAAAATTAAATAATATTATATATATGATATAAATTTCATTATAAAATTAAAAATAAAGATTCTAATTCATTCGTTACTATCCAATGAAAAATAAAAACATCCTTGGTGAGTACTACAAACTACCGCCTCACGAACCGATGTATTTTATTTTTTATCACCACTTCACATGGATGATATAAATGTGGATTTAAATAAATAATATTATATTTATTATATATTTTTTATTCTTTAAAGTTAAAATAACACTTACATTATTTCCATCACATTTATTAAAAAATGGAAATGTTACTCATGCGTACACATAGACAACTCTCTATATGATTATAATGTAATTCATTTTTCATAACCACCATACATGGTTCATTCTAAAATTATAAATAATGAAAATAATTTAATTATAACATGATTATCATTTTTTAAATATATTATCATGATACATTTGACCATAGTCAAACTACGAAATTTATTTCCAACATATAAGCCAATTTTGGTCAAAATGTCTGGTGTGAACTTAATTGATTAAGAAATTATATATAATAAAATAAAAGTAAAATAATATAAATAAAATAATAAAAATATTATTAATAAATTAAAAAAATTATATAATTTTATTATTAAGGTGGATAAATAATGAATATGAAAAATCAGACTCAAGGTATGGAATTTCTAGTCTCAGTTTCTTTTTATTTGAGACTTAAGCTATTTTCACCACATGTTTTCATTTTTGTGGTGAATGAACTATATTATTTATATTTTTTTTCATTATCCAATAAAATTTAAATATTATTTAATTTCATTCAAATTTATTTCCTTTAATGATTCATTGGTACGATGTTATTAAGTCATAAGGTTTTTCCCTTTAAAACCTTGCTTTATTATTTTAAAATACTTTCTTCTATTTTTACTCCATATCAATGTTCATTAGAATACGTAAATTATGTAACAAATATTATAAATTTATTTTAAAATTTATTTAAAACCTTGTTTTACATTCATTTAAAAATAATAATATATTACATTAAAATATGTTCCAAATGGGTAATCTTTTTCATTTTTACAACATTGTGAAAAGAATATTTTTTGACATATACGGAATTAGAAGTGTATCCTAATTTCATAAAATTTATTCCTTATGAATATTCCTCTTCATTTAATTATTTCTAAAATATTAGCCAATTTTATATTCTTTTAAGATTGTTTTATTAGATTTTTTATATGAAATATATTGTTAACAGTATTTTTATGTGATGTATTAAAGTGATTTTTCATATTTGATAAATTTAACACATGATGAGTTTTTATGGTGGTAATGAAATATTATATGTCTTTTGTTATAAAATCTCATTACCGATTTTTGGTACTACATACCCTATAATTTTTATCCCCTTTTTATGTATAGTTTCATGATTTTCTAGAGTTTTGGATGAAATGTAGATTTATTTTAGTAAGTTGTGTTGTGGTGGTAGGGATGAAACATGGAGTTATAGGGGATACTATATGAACCATCATACTATTGTGTGTGGGAGTTAAAGTTAAAAAAAAGGATTCATCATAGGTGGTTTTTAATTCTATGCAGTCTTAGAGACTGGTTTTAAAAGATACTAACAATTTTATCATAGTTACACTATAGAGAATGAGTTGTTCTATATCCGTTTTCTGGTGTGTGACCCCTTGTAGCATAAGGGGTGACTGAGGGTTGGTCATATTTAGAGCCTCTAACGTTTTTATGGTGGGTTAGGAATAGTTTTTATGATGAATTTTCTCCTTACATTTATGGAATAGGACCCAGAAATGATCCGCAGTGTGTTTTTAGGAGGTCAGTTGATCACGAGGGGTTATGACTAGTTTCGAGTGGCTTCATCATAGTCTAGATATTTAAGAAATATATACCATGGACATGGGGTATATGGTATGGTATTTATTTTTTCCTTTTTTTAGTCTTGTAAATCATTTTAATCCTAGCATCTCTCACTTGAACCACAGTGAACATTTTTTGCATTTGGATGTTCCCAAAATGCTCATTGAATCCTCCCACATCGTTTATTCCCACATCAAAGCCTTTGTGAAATCATTTGATCCTAAAACCATAAGTGATATCCATCTATATTTGGGATTTATTAATTCTAAATTTAACTCACTCTTGAGAGGGATGAATCCTCACATTATTGATGGACTATATCTAAATTTTTATGAATCTTGGTTTGATGGTTTCTAATCCTAGGGATTGTACCTTGATCTCTTTTTTCATTAATTCATCATTTCTATTTTCCATTATGGATGTTGACATGATTGATCATGTAATTAAACTTAGGTGGTTCTAGAAGGAATCTCCCTATAATTAAAACACTAAATTATTTGATTGAATTGAAATTATTTTTCAATTGTTTTATAAAACCAAAATTTTAGATGATTCTTTGTTTGATTTAAAAATGTAATGGAAATTATTGGATAGATTTTGAGAAAAATTATAACACAAAATGAGAAATTGTTTAATGAAATGACATAATATTGATTCTATAGAAATATTTCTACAAATGAAAATGATTTGATATGAATGAATTTGTTGGAAACCCATAATTTGGTTTTGAAATTGAAAGTTCATGTTGATCTTGGAATTGGTAAATTGATATCTGAATTGTTAATTGATTTGAAATAATTCAGTTTCACATGATTTAATGATTAATTTATTAAAGTACATTTGATCCTGATTAGATATTGGTTTAGTGGGACAAGTAGACTAGAACTTTGAATCCCTAATTTTTTTTGAAAATAATAGCTATTACAAAACCTTGTATGACTTGATTATCCCCGATGGGATATTGATATATTTGTTCCATTAGGATAAGATTAGGGTCATGTTCCCAGATAATTGATTTATGATTTATGATTTACTATTATGATGATCTGAGATCCTATAACTAACTCAACGCATGGAATATGGCCATGGTGTTTGGTTTTTATTTTATTGTTCATTCCATTTATTATAGAGCTATTTTATTTAATCATTTTTTTATCTAAATGTTTTATATAAAATGTTCAATTTTTCATATTTTGAAATATCTACCATAATTTATTTAAAATCATGCTTTTGATTAAAATTATGTAAATGTTATTCAATTCTAGGTTTTACCTAAATTGAATTAATAAATTGTTTATTATTATGTAATTTCTTATGGAAAACATGGTGAGACCCTGCTAGGTTTTTTACCTCACATCGTAACTGTACCCTCAGTTGTTTATAGTTTTTTAAGGTTTAGGGAAAGGGAATGTTCCACATGGAGGTGGTAGTTTTGCTTGATCATCATGATAGTTGAGTGATGGGGGTGACTGCTGGAGCTATGGTCCAGCTATTTCATAAGGGATGTGGATATTTTTTTGATGGATGTTCTATTTTCAAATGGGTTATTTTCACCTTGGGATGTTTATCTATATTATTGTGGAGATTTTATCCTTTAGGTGTGTTTTCTATACTGACTGGTCTTTATTTTATCTTCTAATATTTTATCATGAATATTGAAAACTAATTCCATTTAATATTAATATGATTTTAGGTGTTAGTCGTAACCCATGGGAATCAAGAACGCCCTTTGAGCTATGTCCAGGCCATCTTGTGTATGAGTGTTCTAGGGTATCGTGGATATTTCATGATAAAATGTTATTAGTGGGAAGGTTGACCTTCTTTCCTTGATGCTGGTATACTGTCTACAATGTCTTGGTAGGCAGGATGTAATATCATCATGACATGTGAAGTAGTTATGAGCAATTTCCTTCCATATATCATTATTAAAATCCTTAAGTCACCAATATGGTTTGGGAAAAAGTATCATTTTGAAATAATTTGATCAGGTTTTACTGATTTTCAACCTTTTGATCTGGGTATTCAAAAATCCCATAATTTTTAATGCCCTTTTTATAGAATTGATATCCATATATCCCTTGATTGGGTTGATGATCCATGTATCCTTTATGATGTTTTTGTTTTAACTAATGATGTTTTGTGCAATCATGCCTTTTATAAGAAGTTTGAATAGTCCACATTATGAAGACACTAGTAAAACACAGTAATCAAAACCTCGAGGTGATTAGAATCTTGTTGAGATTTTTGTGTGTGTCACCCATGCTGTGGAACAAGAATATACACCTATAAACATTCAGGATCACATAATGGAAACGTAATTTAATTATTTTTGATATCATGCTCAAGGGTTTATTTGATAGAACCCATTGAGTTTACTAGTCTCAAATGATCATCAAGAGGTTGAGGACTAGTTGAAACATATTGATCTTTTTTTTAGTTCATAAAAATTCTAGATAATATAAAGGTGAATAACACCACCATTAAACTAGAATGGCCTACTACGAGATGGTTTCATTTAATGTTTATAGTGATTAAACTGGAGTTATTGGGGTGGAAAGACATACGAGTTCTTTTCATAGAGATATTCTATATAAAAATTTAATTTCATGGTGAAGTATATAGAGTTTCTCAACCTCCAATTGTGAAACAAGACTGTGAATCCAGATGATAAAAAATCAACTAAACATTTTCTGTTTTCTCCTTTGGTGGTGATGAATTAAAATTTTAACGGTCAAATATATTAGATTTGTCTTATTCCTGAAATTTGATCATAGGATTTCATAATAAATCCATCTTATCATGATGACATACTTGATATAGCATTGATGGTTGAGCTCAACCTAGCTACTAAGTTAGGATTGATGGGTGTTCATCTTACTCTTAGTGGCAGTTTTTCTATTCTTTTTAAGGGAAATAAGAAGCATGATGTAATGTCCTAAGCCAAGAGCCACTAAAATGGTTCCCCGAGCTGGTTCAACACATGGCCCTAGGTGCACCTCCCTATCTTTTGAAGGATACCAACAACCAATGAGGGTATAAATGTGGTATAATAGGGAGACTATACCCTCTAGATTAGTAATAAATAGTAGAATAATTGAAAATATTATTTAAATAGTGGAAGATAATAATATCTTTGAATTAATGACGAACATACAAGGAAAAAATCATCAAACCATGCATGAATATATTGAGTCATAATACACCAATCAACAAGCAATAGGTAATATTTACAACATGACTAACTAAAAAGGAAATAAATAATTTGAAGACCCAACTCATATAGTTAGCCTGAGTACATGATTTTCCCCCATCTCCATGTCAGGTGCTAGTCAAAAATGAGTGACATCAAAGAAGAGAAATCCAGGGTCCTAACCTATAACCACAGGGTCAATCTTGATACTAAATAGATAACAGAACATGGTGTAATATAACATCAGTATGACATCACAAATGGTGTCTCATTAAATCCAGTCAATTAATATAAAATAATATAGTTTGTATTTATAATAAACAAAGTAGAAAATAATAAATTTAATCAAGTTTGGTTATGGTTAATCAAAAGACACATGGCCGACCATTCCTTCTTCAGCCTAAGACAGAGTTTCTATGAAGATGGTCCATAATTTATGTATATATTCATATATGCAATCCTTTATATATTTATATATACTTTCACTAGCGAGGAACTATGGTTTAAGACCAAGGAATCCACATAATAATAACATAATTAGAGTATCAAAATTCATTACTGGGAAGAATCCTAAACATTTAAATTGGGGATAGAAGTCTCTATGCCCAAAAATACCAATTAATGATGTGAACCATCATGTTTAATATCCAAATCAAGGGGTGTGAAAAGACATTTCTAAAAACCCAAAATGATGCGAAATTCCATGTCCAACACCCTAGAAAAAGGGGGTGTCAAACATCATGTACAACGACTATAATAGTGTAATCATAGTTATAATCCTATATAACATAATTCCACTTCCCCAATTATATGGTAACTAAAGAGTTTTGTAATGGGGGACCTAGGTATCACCCATGATGTTGTATACATTCCTTTTAATGTTATATTTAATATTTAAATATACGCAATGAGAAATCCATGAAATAATATAAGTCAAGTATAAGGAATATATTACACTCCATTATATAATTCATGTACATGAATACAATCCATTATATTTAATTTCATTCAAATATTTAATAACTTCCTTGGTAGGTGAAAATGGCCCAAGTTTTATATCATTTCGATATACCAATTTAAATTATTCATTTATTAATTAACTCTCAAGTGATTAAAGGGTTCATTTTGATATACATTCCATATAACAATTCTATTTAAAGGTTTAATAATGGACAAGGGTGAATTGTTTCTGAATTCTAACTCAACAAGATTTATGTAACTTTTCAATTCTTAAGGAAATTCATTTAAATCATAAAAAATAACTGCTTCATGAATGGATTAACAATGAAAGTGATGGTATTAAACTATTTAAAATATCAATTAATAGTCCAACCCCACATTAGGAGGTGGTGTGGTCATATTGGGATTTTTAAATGTGTTAAGTAATTTAAATAATACACTAAATAAGTGGGATAATAACAAGGAAATGATGGTAGATTTTAGTGAGAAATTGATCTTACAATAAGATGAGGTTTAGGTGGAGTTCATTGACCTCCAACCATGTAATGGGTCTAAGAAACATCAATGTTGTGGTATAAGGACTTAATTAAAGGGTTTCCACATTTTAAAAGAATAATTAAGAAGGTATGTCATGCAACCCAGTGGAATATTTTATAAATAATGCGACTTGTATGGGAATAATATAGACCACTTACCTTTTACTTAGGAAGATTCACTCATCCATTTTTTGGATTTGATTTTATATAAAACGAATGAAATTATAAGGAAAGAAATAACCCTTCAAATTTGTTAATATTAGCTCACATGGAAATATTATTCCAAACTACAATATAATAGGGAATGGAAGAAAGAGGAATAAGAGACTAACCATGGTAAATACAATTATACTGATGGTGTTGGATTCTGATGTCAGATAAAAGAGATACCTTCATGCCTAGAGAAGATGGAGAGAGATGGGTTCCACAAAATGATGGGATAATATGAATGAATTATAGAAAAAAAGGATAAGAGCATGCTTAAAATAATATTAGGTAAATTGATAATTCCAAACATCATAAAGAGCAACGTGGTTTGGAAAACCACACGCCGACCTTGCATTGATATTATCCTAAGCACCTCCAACCTTGCACAACTCGTTTGCATGGTTAGGGAACCATGATTCAACCATACTTAGTCCCTATATGCACCCAAAACAAGTTACATGGGCCCCATAGTGTGTTTCACGATATCAAAAAGGATATTCCCCTATACAGTAATGCCACAAGGTTTGGGCCACACGGTTAACACTAACTATGCGCCAAACATGCACTCATGTCTGTTTCTCTCAAAAACGATTATTTGAAAACTGATGTCTTATAAACAATTTTGGGATAATGAAACACCTCCTAGTGCTCAAAAAAGTCCAAAAACAACAATTTTATTTTTTTCCAAATCATGGAATTTAATTCTGAGTCTTGGTTGAAGATTCATCTTGTCCACCAATTGAAAATACTGAATTACATTGAAAATTTCATCACTTCCAAAATAATGGATCTTATAACCTCTCCAACATAGAACTTCTCATCCCTAAGAATCCCTAATTGAAAATTATAATAAAACCTAGCCTACTTGTTTTGGAATTCCTCATTCAAAAGGAAATGTTTCATATATGGTCTCCCGATGCACATCCAAGCATCACATGATCATATGATGCCCAGACATCCAAAACAAGATCCAACACTCATGAACACTAATAAAAATAATGGATAGAGTTTACTCGAATCCATTTAGCAAAATAAAATATCATTTCATCATCTATTTCTTCAATTAGACTATAGTACTCTCCACCTTAGGTCTTAAATAAAAACAACTAATTCCATGAATTGATACTCCCACCATCTGAATTTTTTATTAAAGAATCCCCTTACTATCATATTGGAACATTTGGCATGACTCTTAACCTGGAAAACATAATCAAACACAAGGATTCTACTAATGAAACTTTTTGGATTGAAATGGTGGAATTTCAATCAAACTAGTTGAACCTAGTCACGCCATATTTTCCATCAAATTCTCCCAAAAACCTTTAAAATTCACTTGTATTATCCCAAAGGCATTCAATATGTTGTCCCTCACTAACCTTAATACACTACATGAGGAAGCACAATATGAATCATCTCCAGCTAGATATTTTTTTGAAGTTTCTCAACTTTAATATTCATTGCATAAAAATCAAAATTATGCCGTATTTTATCCATGTTACCCCAAAATCACTTCTAAAATTCTCACTGAAGCTTGTATCTATCTTTTTCTGACATATCCTAATAGAACTAACTATTTCTCAAAACTATTGATATGTTATAACACAATCACTGGTGTACACATAATCCTATATCATTGGATATTCAAAAGTAAAAGTATGCCAAATAGTTGTACTTTGACTTATCTAAAGTTCATATTTGAACCAGTACATGAAATTCACCATGTAATTTGTAAGTACATTGTTTCATTTATCAAGGCTGTAAAAATATACAATTACCATCCAATTAGTGGTCTACAACTCATTTGAGGGCTACCCCCAACATTCGATGGTGTCCATAAATATCATAAGACAGTCTATATAGTGCTCCTTGAGCACAATTCCCAAGGAGTCCATCTGTCTAACCAGATGGTGTTGACTTTATTGATTTATCTTAGTGTATATGTAACACCCCAAGATTCCATTGTAGGCATCTCTTTGAACAATACAATAGAATGCGATGTACACAACACCAAGTTCAATCACACCATGACCTATCAAACTAGCCGTTTAGAAATCAGTTACGAATACTAATAACCACATTTTGAATTTTATATATTTACCATTTAATTTAAACATTTATCTTTTGTATTTCTTAGAAATAATATAAGGGCAAATTCAATTTTTCAGATAAAAGAATTATTTTTCAAAAATAAATTTTTTTCGCATTTTAATGGAGATTCCTTTTAAAATATAATATTTTCCACTTATATATATTCAATTTGATGAAACTAAATTCTTCTTTAGAATGAAGACATAAAAATTTAGTTTGGATAAATTTTTTGTGTTTTCTAATAACATTGAAATTTTGATGAATAATGAAAGAAACTAAATTTTAATTGAAAACATCTTTTTTAATCAAATAAATTTATAGTGTTAAATTATACACATGAATGGTTTTGAAGTATAATTAAATTAAATTTTTTCATTTAATCCAATTTTGGTCATTGGAAGTAATTTCACCTTTTAAATCAGACATAAACACATATCAATATTATGATAGTTTTTTCTTCTCAAAACCCCCTTTCTGGTTTTGACAATATGAATTAATTTTAAATTAATTAATGCAACTTATATGGTTTTAATTTGGTAAAATAGACATCATTTTTTGATTCATAATATCAATGTCAGCTAAGGGTTAATTTTTGATATTTTTCTGAAAACATTAAATTTTTGATGAATAGTGAAAAACACTAAGTTATTGTTTAAAAACCTAATTTTTATTTATATATTTATTTGTTTTATTTAAAAATAATTTATGTCAAAATAGATACATAATAACTATATTAGTTCAATGTAATTAATTGGGGTCATTTTATAAGAAAATTAGATTTATAAAATTATATTGAATATTTTAACATCTTTTACCCAACTTCTAGGCACGTTAGAAATTTGAATATAACCTAACTTTAATGATTCTGTGAATTGAATTTACAAAATCAGAGAGACAAGATTGACATAATTTAGTAAAATTTGGTTCAATTAGATGAAAATAATTTTTGGTCAATAGTAACTTTTGAATTATATTTACAATGGTAAAAAGTAAATAGGGTAACTAAAGGTAAAAATAATTTTATAATTAATCCTAAAACATGTCATAATTCTATTATACAAGTTTATTTCGACCAAAATCATCCTTAGAAATAAAATATGATCCTTTTGTTCCACTTGGTTTAGATTAGGTCATTTAATTTTGTTTTATTTAAAGAAGAGTTAAAAGTTTTAAATTCAAATTTTAATAACTAAAACATATTTAATATAGAGTTATGCATAATATAATTTTGACTATAAATATTCATTAGAAACCAAAAAATATTTCCTACATCAAGTTATTTTATTTATAATTTTTAGACATTATATAATTAAATTTATTTTTGACACTATAATGATGTAGTAATTACCTTATTAATGAATGATTAAAATAATTGATATTATAAATATTAAAACAAATTTTAATTGATACTTTTGATGCATTAAAAAAATTTATAGGTTAATATTACATGTTAGGTTTTATTCAATTTTTTTAGAGGAAATAAGAATCTTTTGACTTTCACATAAACCAAATACTAAATAATGTCAAAATTGACATAAAGGATTTTTTTAAAAAAACTATATTATTAAATGATGTAATAGTCTTAAAAATATTTGGTTCAGCCAAATAAATTAAATAATAATATTTATTTCATTAATGAACCACTTGGGGTTCTCTTGGAATTTTATAGTGATTTTATTAACTATATAATTTAAAAATACAAGGACACATAGTAAATGTTAAAATATTTAACAAAGAGTTAAATCTAAAAGATAAAGTTAATATGGTGACCTAAACTAGTCTAAAACCAATTTATTGAAATTTCTTCGACCCATCCCCACCTTAGACTCAAAATAAACCCTTTTCAATCTATTATAAAAATAACATGATTGTGTAATAAAATAATATTTCAAGGTTTTTCTAAAGTGTCCCTCATCTCTCTTATAAAAGGGTCCTTCCCTTTCTCTCCAAATCACACCTCCAAATCCATTTCGCCTAACCAACCCCTGATCCAATAACATACCCACTACCATAAAATTAAAATAGAGTCCATAATTTGATCATAAATCCCACATAAAAATAATTTTTGATCAAATCAAAAGGAAGTTCCCCAAGAATAGGTAATTATTTCATCACCTCTTTCAATGTTCTTTTCTTCTTCCACTTCTTCTTTATTTGTTGTTTCCATAGAAAAATTATACTTCCAGTATATTATATATACTATGATGTTATTATAAATATGGTACAACCAAATTCATTATTCTATCCATCATACTAATGACAAAGTCACCATACATGCGTACATACAGCTTACCGTCTCCACATTGTGGTGTAGTTTGTTATTCAACACTTAATTATTTGGATGGTTATAATAATGAGTATAATTTATGTAAATAATAATTTTAACATGTTAATGATTCTGTATATATTAAAATTCATCTAATTATATATTATTTCACCATCAATTGAAAGGTATTCTCGCTCTTGCGTACGTATGGATTACAGTCTCCACGAATTCGATGATACTCATTCCCCATCGTAACCATTCAAGAAAAAATATCATTTTATGATTAAAAAAATGTTTTAAAATCATAATATCATTATATATATGAATTAAATACATCCTATTCACAAAAAACATGACTTACATAACAAAACATATAAAGAAAAATGAATCAGTTAACACCTGAAACAATGATACTATGGAAATATTATTAACAAAGAAATATTGAAAGATTTTATCTAATATCATATTTATGTATAGGGTTATTATATAATTTAATATCAATTATTTCACCATTATACAGGAGGTTAAATGACCCCCAACTAAGGAAAATTATAAGGCATGGGGTTTTCATTTCACTTCTTATTCGCATGAGATTCATGCTATTTTCCCACTATTTCCTTTTGTGTTGTGTATGTTCTGCCCATGATTGAATTCTTTTTATACTATACATTAATTTATTGGAATTTGAATCTTCATTTTAAGAACTTATTTCATGGGGTGTATGTTTTTTATGTTACAAAATCAGTAAGGGAATTTCCAATATCGATTTCCACTCGTTGGGTTTTACGCAAACTTCATTGATTATTTTACTCCAAGCTTATTTGTGAAATCACTATTTATTTATTTATGTTTTAATTTACACTCCCATTTTTGTGGATATACTTTTTATACACATAATCAATTCAATGATAAATTATCAATTCATTGATATGAAACTAATAAGAGTAATCTTAACTCAATTTCCATTCATTGAGTTTATCATCCATGTTATTAGTTTTGTTGTTACAAGAATAAGTTTTAATGTCATCTTATTTATTTAAACTTAATATCCAATAATATTGAGTGTATTTATATTTATCACACATAATTATGTCATTTATTTGTCCTTAACATAATGATACAGTCTTTATAAAGAATTTTATTTCAATTTACATTCTATTGAGACTTCTTTGTTGTTGTGAGCCAATTCACTTTTATATGGTGTATATACTGTATTTTTACATATTATATCATGAATAAATTTATTCTCATGATATTATAATGTTTTTATTACCTCAATTATTTTTATTCAAGCATCTCTCAATTTTTTAGGAACTCTAATTAAAATATCATTTTAAATGTTTTAATGATTTATTCGTTTAAATATTTCTCATTAATGTCCATGTTTTAAAAATAGTTTTAACGATTTATTTAAATGAACATGAATGTTTAAAAAATAAATTTCATTTTAGAATTTTCAAAGTGGTTTGGGACACTTTTATTCCAAAATCTTTTTTTAACAGCTTCTTGAAAAATAGTGAGACTTTTAAATGTTTTCAAGAAAATGGGGATATTTCTCACAAATAGTTTTATAGATAATTTTCATATATGTCCATATAGTTCATTATTATTGATTGAGGGTTATTTATACAATCTTCAATATTGTATTTAATTATTTATGTTTAATCGTACATGTGTTATTTTTATACCATTCACGGTTTTTGGTTAAAATAATGACATTTTGTATACATGTTTTAGTACAAATGTTTAGATTCTTCTTAAACATTTTCATATAAGTAATAAATTGGACCTAGTAGGTGATGGGTGGAGCCTTCTATAGATCCTCGATGCATCGGTAGGTCTCAAGAGACAAACTAGTTTCTTGGAACAAGGCCTTGGCACAATCTTATTTGTAGTCTTGGCAGGAGGCCTTGACAATGTGGTTATGATGTCTTGCATTATGCATTCCATAATTATGAAATTGGCTATTCATATTTCATACGATTATTAAACTAGTATAATATACATGTGAATAAGTAAATGTAATTATTTTATTTATATATTTCATATTATGTTGAAGTTTAAGTTTAAAAGAATCTTATTTTAGTATTATACATTGCCTTAAATATTTGTGCTTGTTTATTAATGTTTCATCTATATTGTTATCCTTACTAGTCATCTGAGCTCACCCCATTCAATGTTTTATTTTTCCCAAGATTTGAAAATTATATCTTGAATAACCTGCAGGAATAGGATACGTGATATGAGTGTGTTCAAATGGGACATAATGTTGTTTTTCTTTATTTAATGATGTAATTTAAAACTTATGTATGTATCTAGTACTTCCAAGGCTGATAAACTAATCAGTATTTTGGGACTTGGTCTCTTTTGATCATTCCAATGATATATAATAATGAACCAGCTCTGGGTAACTAAGGTCAGGGCCTTAATGTTTGTACCAAATGAAGTTATTACAACCCTTGGAAAAAAAATTTGGAAAAAAACTCAGATTAGAGAACATTACCCAAAGATAGACTTTGGGTATTAGTATAGAAAAACATCCAAAATTTTTGGTAATGTAAATATTATGTGGGTTTTCCAAGAAATACATCACTATATTGATATGAGTAGGTAGAGACGGCTATGGTACAGATCTACCTAGTGGTAAAACCTGAAAACACCGCTTTGATTGAGACTCGAATGGGAATTGGTGCACGACAACGGTCCATGATGCACTCTTGGTTACGACACTCCCAGGGGATATGATTAGGATAATTCATATTCTCTTTACAAAATGATTTGATGTATTTTAATATAAGATGAGAATAAATAACCTTGTTCAATCCTAAGGTGTTTTAGATTGAAATAATGGTGTCATGATATTCTATAAATGATTTTATAACTATTGTTAATCACACAATGATTTTTGGTTTTAGTCAATCATTGGATTCCAATGAAGTCATAGTAACATTAAACATGATGTACATGGTGGGAACGGTGGTGGAAATGATAAATGAAATGGAATTTTGATAGGTGTAAAAGATATCATGTCCATGCCGAATCAGTTTTCCAAAAATACAATCAACATCATATATATTAACCAACTCTTAGACTCAACAAAGAACAGAAAGGTAATGAATGATAATAGTTACAGCAATGGATACCATGGGAAAAAATAAAGCTCAATTTCCATCATGATGAAAATGTGGAAGGAGACACCTACAAAAGTGTCTAAATGGAACAAAGAAATGCTTTATGTGTGTGAAATAAGGATATAAAAAAGAATTTCCAAGGAGAAATAAATAGTACTATGTAAGAAAAGAAAAATGATACCAAGAATCCATTTTCAGTCATTTTCTATAAATGTAGGGGACTTGGGCATTACCCGAGTCAATTCCATATTCTATAGGATAAACTCTTGGTCATGGAAGAACCTAAGTGGAAATAAGTGGATAGTGAAATGTTTAAAAGTATTAGAGCTCTTTGTTGATTGGATTACTTTGGAAGAGTTTTCTCTTTTATGTGTAACCATGTAGTTTGTTATGTGAAAATTCTATTCGAGGAAGAATTATCTTTTCTTTTTGGGATATAGTTATAAATAACCATTTGAGTTTATATAATCCTTGAATTTGAGGAAATTAAAGGTTATTAATTTTTGGGTTGAAAATGTGAGGTATGAGATAAATTTGTGGTGAAATTATCTTATTGTTATTTTGAGGAATTTATCTCATTTTTTGAATATTATAAAATATATTTTTTGAAAAAGGATAACACACAAATAGTGTGAAAACCCATCTCGTTGGAAAAAGCTGTGGGAATCGAACCCACAACCAAAGTGCAATGGGGATTTGTCACCTACCACTGGACTATGTGAAGCCCCTAGTTAGTGTGACTAATTCTTTTTAGTTAAATTATTTTATTGATCAATAATATTTTGATTTGGGATCTTATGTGTCATCAAATGGACATCCTTAGTGTACGAAAATGATTTGGTGATTAAGTGATAAATGTTATTTTGGAAGACGTTCTCTCTATTGGGAACACTATATGACTAAGGAAAATAGAATACTATGTGGTTTCATTTGATGAGTAATGGTGGATTTTAATATATGTTTTTATTTTGTATTTATAGGAATTTAGGTTATTTATGGAAATGATTAACATATCTTAGAGAATATGTGTTTAGGATAATTACTTTTAAGTATGTGACATTAAGAGTAGTTGATGTAATTTGGAGATAAAATTTAACGTGGAAGACTACATACTGAAATTCTTCAAAGTTTTGGGTTTCAAAGATAGTTTGGATTATATTGAAGGATTTTAATGAAAATTGTTTATTAAATGGTATTTATTGAGCTTTGGGTACTGTTGGTTTAATTTTATAAATTAAGATTAGTATTTCTTTCTTCAATGGATTATCCTTTTTGGGGATCATTTGATCTTGTACTAACTACTTTGTTTTTTGGTTAATCTATAAATTCAATGGAAATATATTGTTCATCCTCTGTGTATTATGTGATTCTCTATAAGTTGATTCTTGCACTTCAGGTGTGACCAAGATTTCTTGAATATTCACCGTTTGGAGTGAAAGATGATTTTGTGGTAGAAATTAGTTAAAGTATAGAACTATATATATCAAATATTATTTTCTGTCTCTTATTCTATGATGAAATTAATTCTTAAACCTTAGGGAAAATATTTTAAACCCAAAAATGTGTAATCCCAATACCTTATGTTATTCATCATAGATTTATGGCTTTGAGGCCCTCAATTTTCCATTAAAATGTTTGTGATTGATGAGCTCAATAACTCCATATAAATATTTACATTTTTTCTCAAATTATAATTTCCACCAATGTTCTCCTATTAGAAATCCTAATTTGGTGGCGACTTTTTCATTTCTCTTTCCCTCTTATTAAGACTAAATTTTATTAACCCTATTTCAGATGTGTGTTTTCCACAATGGTATTTTAATTTTTTAAACCATTTATTTACAAAGAACAATTTAAAATTATGAGGATCCAATTTATTTAAGTGAGGAAGAATGCAACACCCCATGCTTCAATGGAATGCTTCTCTTTGAATTGTACAATAGCGTGCGATGTACACAACACGATGTTCAGACGCACCATGACCTATCAAAATAGACGTTTAGAAAGCGATTATGAAAAGTAATAACCACATTTTGAAATTTATATATATGAAAAATAATATTAACATTCATCTTTTGCATTTATTAGACATAATATAAAGACAAATTCAATTTTTCAGATAAAACAAGTATTTTTAAAAAAATGCAGTTTTTCTGCCTTTTAATGCAGTACCATTTCTAAATCCAATATTTGACACTTTTATATATTAAATTTGATGAAATTAAATTATTCTTTTAAAAAAGGGAATACCAATTTAGTTTGGATAATTTTTTGGTGTTTTCTGATAACTTTCATATTTTGATGAATAGTGAAAGATACTAAATTTTAACTGAAGACAAATTTTTTAATCAAACTAATTTGTAATGATAAATTATACATTTGAATGGTTTTAAAGAATAATTAGATTATATTTTTATCATTTAATCCAATTTTTTTCATTGAAAGTAATTTCACTATTATACCACACATAAACACATATCAATTTTTTGATAGTTTTTACTTCTCAAAAACCTGCTTTTAGGTTTTGAAAACGGGAATTAATTTTAAATTAATTAATGAAACTTCAATATTTTGAATTTGTTTAAATACAATATATTTTTAGCTTCAGAATATCAAGGTTAGCTTAGGGTGATTTTTTGTAATTTTTCTGAAAACATTCAATTTTTTATGAATATTGAGAACACTAGGTTGTTGTTTAAAAACTGCCTTTTTATATAAATAATTATTTATTTTAATTTATTTTATTTTAATTTAAAATAGATACACAATACCTATATTAGTTCAATTTAATTCATTGGATTCATTTATAATAAAAATATATGTATAAAATTTTATTGAATATTTTAACGTCTTTTACCCACCATCTAGGCACATTGGAAAATTTTCATAAAACATAATTTTACCACTTCTATGAATTGAACTTCATAATTTTTACAGAAAAAATTGACATCAATATGTAAAATTTGGTTCAATAATATGAAAATAAATATTTGTGAATAGTAATTTTTGAATTTTATTTTCCACGGTTAAAAGTAAATAGGGTAATTAAACGTAAAAACGATATTATAATTACCCTAAAACGTGTCATAATTTTATTAAATAAGTGTATTTCGACCAATATTGACCTTAATAATAAAATATTATACTTTTGGCCCACTTGGTTTAGATTAGACATTTATTATTATTTTATTTAATGAAGATTTAAAAGTGTTAAATTTAATTTTTAATAACTAATCCATTATTAATATAAGGTTATACAAAAGATAATTTCAACTATAAATATTCATTATAAAGATAAAAATATTTCATACATCATGGTACTTTTTTCTATAATTTTTAGACATTATATAATTAAATTTATTTATGACACAACGATGATGTAGTAATTTCCTTATTAATGAAAGATTAAAATAATTTATATTATAAATATTAAAATAAATGTAAATTGAATCTTTTTATGCATTAAACAAATTTTTTAGATTAATATTACATGTTAAGGTTGATTTGATATATTTTTTTTGACAAAATCATATGGTTATGACTTTCACAAATACCAAATACTAAATAATGTCAAAATTGACATAAATGAATTTTTAAAACAAATACTATATTATTAAATGACATAATAGAGATAAAAATTTAAGGGTCTCCCAAAATACTTATTTAATAATATAAATTTCATTAATGAACCACTTTGGGTTCTCTTTACATTTTATAGTATGTTTAGTAACCATATAATATAAAAATTCAAGGATATATGGTAAATGTAAAACTATTTAACAAAGAGTTAAATATAATAAATAAGGTTAATATGGTGACCTAAACCTATCTAAAACCTCTTGGTTGAAGGGTTTTCGACCCATAACCACCCTATCCTTAAAATAAATTCTTTTGGAGACATTATAAACCGAATATTATTGTATAATAGAATAATATTTCATGGTTTTCCTAATATGACCCTCACCTCTCTTCTAAAAAGGTACATCCCCTTCTCTCGAAATAACACCTCCAAATCCATTTGTATTGGCCAACCCCTAATAAAATATCCTACCAACTACCCTTAGTTAAACCTAGAGGTCTTACATTGATAATAAAGCCATTTTAAGGATACATTTTGATCAAATCAAAAGGATGTTCCTGAAGAAGAGATAATTATTTCATCACCACTTTCAATGTTCTTTTCTTCTTCCACTTCATCATTATTTATTGTTTATATACCCAATTAATAACTATCATACCTTATAAATACATAAATGTTATTATTAATATGTTAGAACTATATTTAGTATTCTATCCATCCTATGAATGAAATAGTCACCAAACGTGTGTACGTACGGCATACCGTCTCCACGTCGTGGTGTAGTTTGTTATTCAACACTTAATTACTTGGATGGGTATAATAATTATTATAATAGATGTTAAAAAAAATGTAAAATTTTATTTATTCTATATATATGAAATATTATCCAATTACATACAATTTCACCATCAATAGAGTGGTATTGTCGCCCGTGCGTATGTACGGATTACCGTCTCCACGAATGCGATGAGATTCATTCCCCATCGTAACCATTCAAGAATAAATATCATTTTATGATTAAAAAATGTTTATGAACATAATATCATTCTGGATATGAATCAAATACATCCTATCTATAAAAAACACGACTTACGAAACAAAACATATAACGAAAAACGAATTAGTTAACACCCGAGACAATGATACTACTGAAATATTATTAACAAATTAATATTAAAAAATCATATATGATTTAATATTAATGTATATGGTTATTTTATAATTTAATACCAATTATTTCATCATTATACAGGAGGTTAATGTAACCACAACTAAGGAAAAGTACAAGGTAAGGGGTTTTCATCTCAGTTCTCATTCTTGTGAGATTAATGCTATATTTCCACTATTTCATTTTGTGTGGTGTATGTACTTACCATGATTGTATTATTTGTGTAATATACTTTTATTTATGAGAATTTTCATCTTCATTGTATGATCTTTATTTCATGGGGTGTATGTTTAGTAAGTTACCGAATCGGTAAGGGAATTTCTTATTTTTATTTCCAATCATTCAGTTTTACGCAACTTTATTTATTATTTTACTCCAAGATTATGTGTGATATCACTATTTAATTATTTATGTTGTAATTTACACTCCCATTAGTGTGTATATACATTTGATACACATAATCACTCTATTTATAAATTCTCAAGTAATCGATATGAACCTGATAAGAGTAATCATAACTCAATTTCTATTCACTGAGTTAAACTTCCAAGTCATTGGGGTTTTTGTTACAAGAATATGTGTGAATGTACTATGATTTATTTACATTGAATATCCAATCATATTGAGTGTATTTATATTTTTCAGACACAATTATGTCATTGATTTATCCTTAACCTAAGGATACATTCTTTATAAGGAATTTTATCTAAATTGACATTCTATTGAGACTTCTTTGTTGTTCTGCACCAATTCACTTTTATAAGGTGTCTATAATGTACTTTTACACAGCATATCATGAATCCCTTTATTATCATGATATTATAATTTTTTTATTCCCTCAATTATTTTTATTTAAATGTCTCTCATTTGGTCATGAACTCTAATTAAAATATAATTTTAATTTTTTTATAGATTTATTCTTCTAAATCATTCTCATTAATGTTCATGTTTTAAAAATGATTTTAAGGATTTATTTATATATACATTAATGGTTTAAAATTATTTTTTAAAAAAAAGTTTCAAAGTGGTATGGGAAACTTTGATTCAAAAATCTATTTTTAACAGATTCTTGATAAATAGTGAGAATTTAAATGTTATTAAGAAAAACTGGGATATTTCTCTAAAATAGTTTTACAGATTATTTTCATAAATGTCTATATCCTTCATTATTCTTGATTGAGGATGATTTATACAATCTTCCATATTTTATTGAATGAGTTATGTTTGACGGTGGATGTGTTATTTTTATACCATTTCTGATTTGTAGTGAAAATATTGGCATTTAGTATGCAAGTTTTAATACAAATCTTTATATTATGCATCAACATTTTCATATGAGGAATGCATTGGACCTAGTAAGTGATGGGTGGAGCCCGCTATAGCTCCTTGATGAATCGGTAGGTCTCATGAGATAAACTTGCATCTTGGCATGAGGCCTTGAAAAAATCTTATTTGTAGTCTTGGAACGAGGCTTGTTAATATGGTTATGATGTTCAGTATTATGCATTCCATTATTATGAAATTAGCTATTGATATTACATGCAATTACTCGACTAATAGAATATCCATGGGAGTAAGTAAATGGAATTATTTGATTTATATTTGTCATATTATACTGAAATTTATGTTTAAAAGGATTGTGTTTTAGTCTTATACATTGCCTTAAATGTTTATGACTATTTATGAATGTTTTCGCTATACTATTATCCTTAATGAGGATCTGAGCTCACACCTTTCTATGTATTATTTTTTCCAGGATGTGAAGAATTATATCATGATTAACCTGTAGAAATTGGAAAAGGGATATGATTGTGTTAAAGAGGTACATAATGTTGTTTTTCTTTATTTCATGATGTAATGTAAAACTTATTTATGCATCTAGTACATCCTAAGGTACTAAACTAATCGGTCTTTTAGGACATGATCCCTTGTGATCATGCCAGTGATATGTAATAAAGAACCAAATATGGGTAACTAGGGTCGGGGTAGTACAGTATAGATGATTCTCTATCAACATAGTATGTAAAATGTCAAGATATTGGTAAATATCACCATTAGACTCATATTACATTAATATTAAACACATCACCCATTATTAATTCATGTAATGGTAGACATGGTATTTTCTATAAATTCTATTGATAGGTGTGTATAACTCTCCCAATCCACACTCCATAAAAACATGTAGTACATTACTTGAAAAAACTCATGGAAATGTATTCTGATTACATGCAATGAGGTTTAACCATTTTTCAAGCACCTCAAAACACCATGAAACTGTCATTATATACATATAGAATCGTTTAAAGGGTTGCATCCAAAAATGCACCCATCATATTTAACAAAACTCTCAAAATGCATCTTGAGATCAACTTTTAAATGTGATCACTTAAGAATTAGTCAATTCAATCTATAGTGAACTATTTATGGGAATCCCATATTAACAGCCAATGTTTCAATTACGTTCTCAATCACATATCCTTAGATATCATAGTAACCATGATCCTCCAAGAACAACCACCAAATTCTAACCCTAACTCTCTATTTTCATAAACAATTGGCTACTAAACTAACCACCTCACTGTCATGATTCTTTTCCAGTATATATTTTCTAAAGACTGGTCAAGCATCCAGATCTCTCATTCATCCCAAGACTGAATCTAATGTCCAGACTCAGTTTAAAATCACACATGATTATTGAAATTTATCATCATATATGAAACATTAAATAAAAAATTCACCAACTCACAGGATTCTAGAATCCATTATGACCATTTACAATGGTTCTTTTATATTCATGATCCCTCTACATGGAAGGACACAATCCTCATGATCAATGTGATGATCCCCACCATAAGAGTGTCTTGGTCATTATTATACATAAAATGGTAATTCATCCCATGGAACACTCTCAAACATCACTTAACATGGTTCCTAGACATTGCCAACATTATTATGGAATGAACTAACACGAGGAGGGAGGAATCTCACTTCATATGAATGTGCTAGAAAAATTTCACTCTAAGATAAATTCATGAGGCTCATCTTATGTCATTTTCATGAATTTCATCAGTATCATCCATAAAAGATTAAATAAAACTAATTGGTAGTGTTAACACACCTAGTCGTATTTACATTCTTATCCTAGGAACCGAGATAACTCATCCTTCTTATAATAGCTCAAGTATACATCACTCTTAATAATATTACACATCGAGGTCACTCTACTCTATAGATGGCCTATAAACATAGCCTTTACATACTCAAAACTCTTTCCAAGAAATCATGAAACTACAATGTTTAAAGTATTATGTGACCTTATCATTTAAACAACAAATGATTTAAAGAGTAACAAAATAACTCAATAGGAACCACATGTAACAATGTGTGATACTTTGAGGGAAAACAACAAATCTATAGATTCTATATCTTTTAATTTAAAAAAAGGAACTACGTATCAAAAATTCATATTATCTCACATGACTATAAAGAGTATGAAAAAAATAGTTGTTTATCATAAAAGAGAAAGGATTATATTTTTTTATCATGACATACAACCATTACCTAGGAATGCATAACCCATTGAGATGGTGTGTAACATGATTCTCACTCCCTCAGTAAGGCTCAAATTAATGAATGACTAATCATATACTCAGTAGTGTTGTTTCATCACTATGAGTCCTACTCAGGATAAAAGTATCCTAAATAGAACCTCATTTCTAAAATTAATCTTAAATATTTTGAAATGATTTAATTATTAGGAGAACTACCTCTACTAGGATAACCCCTTACCTACACAAGGCATCAAACTTATAATATGTTCACACCAAAAAAATCAACCAGGCCATACATTATAACCTCTAGGTCTAATGAATCAAACGTAGAATTCATGATAGGTCCACGACCATGCTCACATTCTTGAACAAGGTAACACCATAATTAACCCTTATATAATGTTTTATTCTATAAAAAAAATTATAAGGATTAGTTATAAGGAATTTAATAATTTTTTATTAATTATAACATTTAATTCAGCTCATATGTAAGGGATATAACAAACCTATTATAAAGGAAAGAAAAAATAATAACTTTATTCAGTTAGAGTTATTTAACATTAGAAAAAGTATCATATAATTTTCTTTAAAAGATTTTATTTTCTCTAAATTCTTAAAGTTGACTTAGTTAAAGAAATGGTTAATGGATCAATATATAGAAAAATACCCTTTAGGTTGTAACTAAAATTATAAATAATTTATTCCTAATAGTAATAATAAAGATCAGAAGTATATAATGGTTCCATATCATTTTATGGGGATGGTCCACGTAATACACCACCATATATTAATATGAAACACCACATAAGTTGTTTCTCGCACTTTAAATAACCATCCTTATAATGCAAGAATACCCACAAGGGATAAAGTACCATTAGAAATAATTATAATGGAAACCTATTAGTGTTCTACCATGCCAATATGGGTTAATTTATATTGGTATCCATACTCAATTTTAGGAGTAAATGTTCTAAAAATAATAATTGGAATCCCATTTAATTCCTACCATTAGAGTAAAAGTCTAGAACACCATAATGTGTTAATGACATAGGCAAAAAATGCTAAAAATCACCAAAAAGTGTTTATTTGATCTTAAGGATTCAGTTAAATGGGTCTTCATTCCCATGTTAATAAGGTAAAAGGATTTATATGTTTCAATTGACACACCATTTTTCTCAAATCCCTAATAAATAATACTAATTTGTTAATACAAACCAATTTCTTAACATTTACATTATTATAATTCTAATCATTTAATTTTATTAATTAATTATAGTCTAGTTAAATAGAATTCCAATATCAAGATTTATAAGCAGACCCCTTTAGGTTGATAAAAACACGTTATTTAACTATATTATAACATAACCATCGCAAGAAAACTATCGAGTGAGTAGAAAATACTGGTGATCATAAAAATTAATCATAGAAGCGTGATATAGGGGAAATAATGTTAAACAACCACTAAATTAGGGAATACACATAATCATAGAACATAATCATAAAAACATGGTATATAAATAATAATGAAAATGAAATGTGAATCATATATTCCTGATATGATTTATGAACACATTCTATCACTTTCCATAATATTCAAAGAGGTTAGTCCCATAAATATATGGTAAATCCTATTAATTACTAACTAGAAGAAGTTCATAAACCACTCAAGTTTAAATAATAATCTACAATAACAACAATCAACATGGATAATAGTCTCATTCTTGGCTACATGATATTTCCCTTTTGTTTGGGCTTAATAAACCTAGACACAAGCTATTTATCAAATGATGAAACATTTCTAGTATCCTTTCTATCATCCAAAATAGTGTTAATAATGAAAAAGATCCTTTGATGCCACTTTGTAATGTCCTGATCTAGTAGACACTAAATTAGTGACAATGGTGGTTCACTTCATGGCCTCAAGCGTGCATCCACATGTGCTAGAGGCTACTAACTAGTGAAAAGGGACTAAATGTGGTGTAGTAGGAATATGATACCCAATATATTTGTACTAAATATTAGATAAAATGAATAATATAACATACATATCTAAAGATAATAATAACCAAGAAGTAATGATATACATAAAACTAGGATAATAACAAATAATCCAACCATTCCTAAAGATACCGAATCATAATAAATTATCAACAGAAGGAAAGTAATATGCATATCATGACTTACTAAAAAAGGTAAAATAAATGAAATTCCCTACTTCTATAGGCAGTATGATTACAATTATTACCCCCATCTCCATGTGATGTCCTAGCCCAAAAATAGTAACAATAAATAATAAAATATATTTTCCTAACCTATAATCATGAGATCTATATTGTTACCAAATAGAGGCCTAAATATGGTGTGAGATAAACTGAGTATTCCATAAACAATGGTGTCTTATGAAACCCTATCTATGAGTATAAAATAAATAATTGAGTTCATATAATAAAAAAATTAGTAAATAATAAGTGTAATCAGGTTGGGTTCAGGTTCCAAAAAGGAGACATGGGAAACCATACCTACGTTTTCGAAAGTCGTGATGTCTCTAAACATAGACCATCATGTATATATATATATATTTAATCATATATGTAAAAATATACATGATCTGGTGAGGACCCAAGGTCTAAGACCAAGACATCCACATAATGATTAAATAATAAGGGTATCATATTTCATGATGGGGCATAAGACCTTGAATCAAAATAGGGGATACAGAGCACCATGACCAACAATCCTAATAAATGATGTGAAGAATCATGTCCAACATCCTAATAAATGGTTCTAAAATTTCATTTCAAAAAACCCAAAATGATTATAAATTACATTTCCAACATCCTAGATGAAGGGGGTGTGAATAATCAATTCCAAAAACCCTAAATAATTTATCTTAATGATTATCTTTTATAAAGTAATCCCACTTTCCTTGTGATTCATTAACCAATGTTTTTTTAAGGAGGAACCAAGGTATCACTCAAGGAACAATGTAAATTCATTTCCATGTTTCATTTAATATTTTTATTCAATCCTTGAGAATATCCATTCTATGCTATAATTAAAGTATAAGGAACATAGTCCATGACATAATATAAGTCATTTACAATGAATACAATCCATTATATTATCTATTCAATAATACCATTAATCAATTCATTTATTTCTGAAAAGGTTCTATGTGTTATATGCTTTCTATATACCAATTTGATTCATTAATTTACCAATTCAATATTAAGTGTTTAATTTTTCCTTGTTGAAATAAATTCCATTTAACAATTATATTTAATTTTTTAAGAATAGACACGGTTGAACCTATCCCATATTCCAATTCATCCTGATTCATGTAATTAGTAATTTTAAATTAAATTATTTTAATTCCGCTAACTAATTATTTTTTTGATGAAATAAATGGGAAAGTGATGGTATTAAACCATTTAGCATCAAAATTGGAAAGCCAAACCCACCTTAGGAGGTCGTTTACTCATATAAGAATTTGTTAATATGCTAATAAATTACAAGAACACAAAAAAGTTATGGTTTAATCACAAGGAAAGGATTTTATACATTTGAAAGAAATTAAACTCATCGTAAGAGGTGTTTTAGCATGAGGTATCTGACCTCCAACCTTATAAGGGATATAAAGAACATCAAATCGTCATTGGGGAGAATAAAATTCTTAGATGATATATAAGACACGTCACGAAACCTATGAGCCTTCATCATAAAGGATGAAGGAGATAACTTGGAGGAAGTGAGAGGGAATCATGGCCATGGAAGGACATGCAGCGCACCCCTGAAGACATGAATCACACAACATCTTGTCTGGTGCACCCTGTGAAACCCCTTCATCATGTTATCCACACCACATGGAAACTTTTAGAAAATCATAAGGTAGTATAAGGAAAACAACATGGTTTAAACAAAATACTTGATCACTCTCATATAATCCACAATGGTAACATGATACTCTATAAAAAAATTGATTACTAATAAAAATTATTACTTGATAAAACTCACATATCTTCCAACCCTTGTCACATAAAACAAAAGGGACCAAAAGAAATGATGTAAGTAGTGTTCATTATCACTGAAGGACAAGTGACATGCCCCTAGAATTGATCTGCGAGGCACCGTGAGTCCTCAACATCATAACCACATCGCCTCCTTATGTCCCTTTTTTTTGATAACATCACCGCTTGGAAGCTCGAACATGTGTCTAGACAACTCGGCGGAACTCTAAAGTGATATAGACAAAATTTCCCCCTACATACTCACATGAACTCTATATGATTCATATTGGTCAGGCAAGACATCACCCAAAAAAATTTGGTATAAAACCCAGACATTGATCATCAAATCATGTATAACCTCAGATCATTGTGAAATAAAACAAATGAGATAGAAAAAGGGGAATTGAGAGGGGTCCAAGGTCACTGAAAGATATGTGGTGTGCACCTGATGGCCCAAAAAGCACCATGATCCCTAAATGACATTCCATCCTCACCTCACAGAAGCCCTTTGGATCGAGGACATGTCCCCAAAATTATCTCACCCTATACAACCCATGTTGTACATGCGGCATGTCTCCAAAAAATAGAGGAAATTCCATTAATACTATTCGTACAATCTTGCATGACTCTCAATCTTCATCACATAAAATGAAGGAGATATGAAATAAGAAGGTGATCAGGGTTCGCAGTCGCCGAAGGGAATGTGATGCACCCAGCACACCCTCGGTGTGGTCCCACAAGACACCAAGACAAGCCATCCAGGGACTCGTGAATTCCTTCTGAAAGTTGTTCGGATCTCACGAATAACCATGAATATGTCAACAAGAAGACTTGTAAGTCCATTAATGTTAATGTGCTCAATAGATAGAAATAATCCAATAATGGATGGATGGACTTGTGACCACTGACAATTAGGTGGCACCCTTAACGTAGTCCATTATAGAGTCTTGCAGAACTATGTAATGCTAGACCCCAAATCGAATCTAGCATTGAATCATGCCAGATTCCCCACACAAAACAGTGTGTTTGTGGATATATACAACTATAAATTCCTTACTACAACTCAGAAATAGGGTTCCACTGGTTGGTTCATTTTTTGGCTGGTCGAATGTAAGATGTTTGAACCCAGACTACTACTACGCATGTCAATGCTCAAACTTCATGCTTGTGCACACTTCTGATCACTCGACCAGTCAACTTTAATCCATGTAATACATCACTGGACCACTAGAACAATCATGCTCCAAAATTAACTACTTCTGGGTGATCAATAAAATATCACGTGAAGGACTTCTAGAGAGACATGGAAAACCATATTGCATGTCCTCCAGATCACACGAGACCCAAAAAAACTAACACTGAACCGAACTAAGGAACTCTCAACATAAGGGAAAATCCATTATGAAAAGTGAAAAAACCCATGAAAAATACATGATTTTTGACCTCTGCATGCTTCTCAGGTGTCAATCAAGAATATTTGACGGTACTAATTCTCATCACCTGGACCTCATAGCATCCCTTAGAGATGACATCTAGGATATAAAGAATTTTTTAGACATGTTGGGACAAGTATTGAGGACCCTTGGCAAACACCAATTTATTATTGTGAACTCTTTTGGGTTCATCACTATAGACTAGAGATGTCATCAATATTCCCCACCTAACTCATATAACGACACCCACTCATTTTATCCAAGACATGTGACACCCTATGAACATGTCGGCATGGTCTTGTGATGTCCTCTAAAGGTGTCATCTAATACATGTGACACCCCTCAGATCATGCTACCATGAATCTCATGAAACCATCCACATGTAGAGATCTAGTTCACTTGATGACCTCTTAAGGTGTCATCCAAGACTAGAAACACACCATGGATTATGCTACTATGATTATTGTGACACCCCCTACATGAGTCGAGCTAGGCCATCCATTAACCTCCAGGGTATGCCAACAATATCTTGTGACACCTTCTACATGGGGAGGCCTATTAAATAGGGTACCCTTGGTGTGTAAGCCCCAACATATCCTAGAGAACATTGAGGATTTTGATTCATGCCATCACGGATATACGTAGGATGCCTCCTTAAAGGCCTGATGTAATATCATCATGACATATGAAGTAGTTATGAGCAATTTCCTTCCATATATCATTATTAAAATCCTTAAGTCACCAATATGGTTTGGGAAAAAGTATCATTTTGAAATAATTTGATCAGGTTTTACTGATTTTCAACCTTTTGATCTGGGTATTCAAAAATCCCATAATTTTTAATGCCCTTTTTATAGAATTGATATCCATATATCCCTTGATTGGGTTGATGATCCATGTATCCTTTATGATGTTTTTGTTTTAACTAATGATGTTTTGTGCAATCATGCCTTTTATAAGAAGTTTGAATAGTCCACATTATAAAGACACTAGTAAAACACAGTAATCAAAACCTCGAGGTGATTAGAATCTTGTTGAGATTTTTGTGTGTGTCACCCATGCTGTGGAACAAGAATATACACCTATAAACATTCAGGATCACATAATGGAAACGTAATTTAATTATTTTTGATATCATGCTCAAGGGTTTATTTGATAGAACCCATTGAGTTTACTAGTCTCAAATGATCATCAAGAGGTTGAGGACTAGTTGAAACATATTGATCTTTTTTTTAGTTCATAAAAATTCTAGATAATATAAAGGTGAATAACACCACCATTAAACTAGAATGGCCTACTACGAGATGGTTTCATTTAATGTTTATAGTGATTAAACTGGAGTTATTGGGGTGGAAAGACATACGAGTTCTTTTCATAGAGATATTCTATATAAAAATTTAATTTCATGGTGAAGTATATAGAGTTTCTCAACCTCCAATTGTGAAACAAGACTGTGAATCCAGATGATAAAAAATCAACTAAACATTTTCTGTTTTCTCCTTTGGTGGTGATGAATTAAAATTTTAACGGTCAAATATATTAGATTGGTCTTATTCCTGAAATTTGATCATAGGATTTCATAATAAATCCATCTTATCATGATGACATACTTGATATAGAATTGATGGTTGAGCTCAACCTAGCTACTAAGTTAGGATTGATGGGTGTTCATCTTACTCTTAGTGGCAGTTTTTCTATTCTTTTTAAGGGAAATAAGAAGCATGATGTAATGTCCTAAGCCAAGAGCCACTAAAATGGTTCCCCGAGCTGGTTCAACACATGGCCCTAGGTGCACCTCCCTATCTTTTGAAGGATACCAACAACCAATGAGGGTATAAATGTGGTATAATAGGGAGACTATACCCTCTAGATTAGTAATAAATAGTAGAATAATTGAAAATATTATTTAAATAGTGGAAGATAATAATATCTTTGAATTAATGACGAACATACAAGGAAAAAATCATCAAACCATGCATGAATATATTGAGTCATAATACACCAATCAACAAGCAATAGGTAATATTTACAACATGACTAACTAAAAAGGAAATAAATAATTTGAAGACCCAACTCATATAGTTAGCCTGAGTACATGATTTTCCCCCATCTCCATGTCAGGTGCTAGTCAAAAATGAGTGACATCAAAGAAGAGAAATCCAGGGTCCTAACCTATAACCACAGGGTCAATCTTGATACTAAATAGATAACAGAACATGGTGTAATATAACATCAGTATGACATCACAAATGGTGTCTCATTAAATCCAGTCAATTAATATAAAATAATATAGTTTGTATTTATAATAAACAAAGTAGAAAATAATAAATTTAATCAAGTTTGGTTATGGTTAATCAAAAGACACATGGCCGACCATTCCTTCTTCAGCCTAAGACAGAGTTTCTATGAAGATGGTCCATAATTTATGTATATATTCATATATGCAATCCTTTATATATTTATATATACTTTCACTAGCGAGGAACTATGGTTTAAGACCAAGGAATCCACATAATAATAACATAATTAGAGTATCAAAATTCATTACTGGGAAGAATCCTAAACATTTAAATTGGGGATAGAAGTCTCTATGCCCAAAAATACCAATTAATGATGTGAACCATCATGTTTAATATCCAAATCAAGGGGTGTGAAAAGACATTTCTAAAAACCCAAAATGATGCGAAATTCCATGTCCAACACCCTAGAAAAAGGGGGTGTCAAACATCATGTACAACGACTATAATAGTGTAATCATAGTTATAATCCTATATAACATAATTCCACTTCCCCAATTATATGGTAACTAAAGAGTTTTGTAATGGGGGACCTAGGTATCACCCATGATGTTGTATACATTCCTTTTAATGTTATATTTAATATTTAAATATACGCAATGAGAAATCCATGAAATAATATAAGTCAAGTATAAGGAATATATTACACTCCATTATATAATTCATGTACATGAATACAATCCATTATATTTAATTTCATTCAAATATTTAATAACTTCCTTGGTAGGTGAAAATGGTCCAAGTTTTATATCATTTCGATATACCAATTTAAATTATTCATTTATTAATTAACTCTCAAGTGATTAAAGGGTTCATTTTGATATACATTCCATATAACAATTCTATTTAAAGGTTTAATAATGGACAAGGGTGAATTGTTTCTGAATTCTAACTCAACAAGATTTATGTAACTTTTCAATTCTTAAGGAAATTCATTTAAATCATAAAAAATAACTGCTTCATGAATGGATTAACAATGAAAGTGATGGTATTAAACTATTTAAAATATCAATTAATAGTCCAACCCCACATTAGGAGGTGGTGTGGTCATATTGGGATTTTTAAATGTGTTAAGTAATTTAAATAATACACTAAATAAGTGGGATAATAACAAGGAAATGATGGTAGATTTTAGTGAGAAATTGATCTTACAATAAGATGAGGTTTAGGTGGAGTTCATTGACCTCCAACCATGTAATGGGTCTAAGAAACATCAATGTTGTGGTATAAGGACTTAATTAAAGGGTTTCCACATTTTAAAAGAATAATTAAGAAGGTATGTCATGCAACCCAGTGGAATATTTTATAAATAATGCGACTTGTATGGGAATAATATAGACCACTTACCTTTTACTTAGGAAGATTCACTCATCCATTTTTTGGATTTGATTTTATATAAAACGAATGAAATTATAAGGAAAGAAATAACCCTTCAAATTTGTTAATATTAGCTCACATGGAAATATTATTCCAAACTACAATATAATAGGGAATGGAAGAAAGAGGAATAAGAGACTAACCATGGTAAATACAATTATACTGATGGTGTTGGATTCTGATGTCAGATAAAAGAGATACCTTCATGCCTAGAGAAGATGGAGAGAGATGGGTTCCACAAAATGATGGGATAATATGAATGAATTATAGAAAAAAAGGATAAGAGCATGCTTAAAATAATATTAGGTAAATTGATAATTCCAAACATCATAAAGAGCAACGTGGTTTGGAAAACCACACGCCGACCTTGCATTGATATTATCCTAAGCACCTCCAACCTTGCACAACTCGTTTGCATGGTTAGGGAACCATGATTCAACCATACTTAGTCCCTATATGCACCCAAAACAAGTTACATGGGCCCCATAGTGTGTTTCACGATATCAAAAAGGATATTCCCCTATACAGTAATGCCACAAGGTTTGGGCCACACGGTTAACACTAACTATGCGCCAAACATGCACTCATGTCTGTTTCTCTCAAAAACGATTTTTTGAAAACTGATGTCTTATAAACAATTTTGGGATAATGAAACACCTCCTAGTGCTCAAAAAAGTCCAAAAACAACAATTTTATTTTTTTCCAAATCATGGAATTTAATTCTGAGTCTTGGTTGAAGATTCATCTTGTCCACCAATTGAAAATACTGAATTACATTGAAAATTTCATCACTTCCAAAATAATGGATCTTATAACCTCTCCAACATAGAACTTCTCATCCCTAAGAATCCCTAATTGAAAATTATAATAAAACCTAGCCTACTTGTTTTGGAATTCCTCATTCAAAAGGAAATGTTTCATATATGGTCTCCCGATGCACATCCAAGCATCACATGATCATATGATGCCCAGACATCCAAAACAAGATCCAACACTCATGAACACTAATAAAAATAATGGATAGAGTTTACTCGAATCCATTTAGCAAAATAAAATATCATTTCATCATCTATTTCTTCAATTAGACTATAGTACTCTCCACCTTAGGTCTTAAATAAAAACAACTAATTCCATGAATTGATACTCCCACCATCTGAATTTTTTATTAAAGAATCCCCTTACTATCATATTGGAACATTTGGCATGACTCTTAACCTGGAAAACATAATCAAACACAAG
Organism: Viscum album; assembly: GCA_963277665.1. Lineage (NCBI taxonomy): Eukaryota > Viridiplantae > Streptophyta > Magnoliopsida > Santalales > Viscaceae > Viscum > Viscum album. Next base: position 1,504,388,812 of record OY728137.1, on the reverse strand, counting down.
GATTCTACTAATGAAACTTTTTGGATTGAAATGGTGGAATTTCAATCAAACTAGTTGAACCTAGTCACGCCATATTTTCCATCAAATTCTCCCAAAAACCTTTAAAATTCACTTGTATTATCCCAAAGGCATTCAATATGTTGTCCCTCACTAACCTTAATACACTACATGAGGAAGCACAATATGAATCATCTCCAGCTAGATATTTTTTTGAAGTTTCTCAACTTTAATATTCATTGCATAAAAATCAAAATTATGCCGTATTTTATCCATGTTACCCCAAAATCACTTCTAAAATTCTCACTGAAGCTTGTATCTATCTTTTTCTGACATATCCTAATAGAACTAACTATTTCTCAAAACTATTGATATGTTATAACACAATCACTGGTGTACACATAATCCTATATCATTGGATATTCAAAAGTAAAAGTATGCCAAATAGTTGTACTTTGACTTATCTAAAGTTCATATTTGAACCAGTACATGAAATTCACCATGTAATTTGTAAGTACATTGTTTCATTTATCAAGGCTGTAAAAATATACAATTACCATCCAATTAGTGGTCTACAACTCATTTGAGGGCTACCCCCAACATTCGATGGTGTCCATAAATATCATAAGACAGTCTATATAGTGCTCCTTGAGCACAATTCCCAAGGAGTCCATCTGTCTAACCAGATGGTGTTGACTTTATTGATTTATCTTAGTGTATATGTAACACCCCAAGATTCCATTGTAGGCATCTCTTTGAACAATACAATAGAATGCGATGTACACAACACCAAGTTCAATCACACCATGACCTATCAAACTAGCCGTTTAGAAATCAGTTACGAATACTAATAACCACATTTTGAATTTTATATATTTACCATTTAATTTAAACATTTATCTTTTGTATTTCTTAGAAATAATATAAGGGCAAATTCAATTTTTCAGATAAAAGAATTATTTTTCAAAAATAAATTTTTTTCGCATTTTAATGGAGATTCCTTTTAAAATATAATATTTTCCACTTATATATATTCAATTTGATGAAACTAAATTCTTCTTTAGAATGAAGACATAAAAATTTAGTTTGGATAAATTTTTTGTGTTTTCTAATAACATTGAAATTTTGATGAATAATGAAAGAAACTAAATTTTAATTGAAAACATCTTTTTTAATCAAATAAATTTATAGTGTTAAATTATACACATGAATGGTTTTGAAGTATAATTAAATTAAATTTTTTCATTTAATCCAATTTTGGTCATTGGAAGTAATTTCACCTTTTAAATCAGACATAAACACATATCAATATTATGATAGTTTTTTCTTCTCAAAACCCCCTTTCTGGTTTTGACAATATGAATTAATTTTAAATTAATTAATGCAACTTATATGGTTTTAATTTGGTAAAATAGACATCATTTTTTGATTCATAATATCAATGTCAGCTAAGGGTTAATTTTTGATATTTTTCTGAAAACATTAAATTTTTGATGAATAGTGAAAAACACTAAGTTATTGTTTAAAAACCTAATTTTTATTTATATATTTATTTGTTTTATTTAAAAAGAATTTATGTCAAAATAGATACATAATAACTATATTAGTTCAATGTAATTAATTGGGGTCATTTTATAAGAAAATTAGATTTATAAAATTATATTGAATATTTTAACATCTTTTACCCAACTTCTAGGCACGTTAGAAATTTGAATATAACCTAACTTTAATGATTCTGTGAATTGAATTTACAAAATCAGAGAGACAAGATTGACATAATTTAGTAAAATTTGGTTCAATTAGATGAAAATAATTTTTGGTCAATAGTAACTTTTGAATTATATTTACAATGGTAAAAAGTAAATAGGGTAACTAAAGGTAAAAATAATTTTATAATTAATCCTAAAACATGTCATAATTCTATTATACAAGTTTATTTCGACCAAAATCATCCTTAGAAATAAAATATGATCCTTTTGTTCCACTTGGTTTAGATTAGGTCATTTAATTTTGTTTTATTTAAAGAAGAGTTAAAAGTTTTAAATTCAAATTTTAATAACTAAAACATATTTAATATAGAGTTATGCATAATATAATTTTGACTATAAATATTCATTAGAAACCAAAAAATATTTCCTACATCAAGTTATTTTATTTATAATTTTTAGACATTATATAATTAAATTTATTTTTGACACTATAATGATGTAGTAATTACCTTATTAATGAATGATTAAAATAATTGATATTATAAATATTAAAACAAATTTTAATTGATACTTTTGATGCATTAAAAAAATTTATAGGTTAATATTACATGTTAGGTTTTATTCAATTTTTTTAGAGGAAATAAGAATCTTTTGACTTTCACATAAACCAAATACTAAATAATGTCAAAATTGACATAAAGGATTTTTTTAAAAAAACTATATTATTAAATGATGTAATAGTCTTAAAAATATTTGGTTCAGCCAAATAAATTAAATAATAATATTTATTTCATTAATGAACCACTTGGGGTTCTCTTGGAATTTTATAGTGATTTTATTAACTATATAATTTAAAAATACAAGGACACATAGTAAATGTTAAAATATTTAACAAAGAGTTAAATCTAAAAGATAAAGTTAATATGGTGACCTAAACTAGTCTAAAACCAATTTATTGAAATTTCTTCGACCCATCCCCACCTTAGACTCAAAATAAACCCTTTTCAATCTATTATAAAAATAACATGATTGTGTAATAAAATAATATTTCAAGGTTTTTCTAAAGTGTCCCTCATCTCTCTTATAAAAGGGTCCTTCCCTTTCTCTCCAAATCACACCTCCAAATCCATTTCGCCTAACCAACCCCTGATCCAATAACATACCCACTACCATAAAATTAAAATAGAGTCCATAATTTGATCATAAATCCCACATAAAAATAATTTTTGATCAAATCAAAAGGAAGTTCCCCAAGAATAGGTAATTATTTCATCACCTCTTTCAATGTTCTTTTCTTCTTCCACTTCTTCTTTATTTGTTGTTTCCATAGAAAAATTATACTTCCAGTATATTATATATACTATGATGTTATTATAAATATGGTACAACCAAATTCATTATTCTATCCATCATACTAATGACAAAGTCACCATACATGCGTACATACAGCTTACCGTCTCCACATTGTGGTGTAGTTTGTTATTCAACACTTAATTATTTGGATGGTTATAATAATGAGTATAATTTATGTAAATAATAATTTTAACATGTTAATGATTCTGTATATATTAAAATTCATCTAATTATATATTATTTCACCATCAATTGAAAGGTATTCTCGCTCTTGCGTACGTATGGATTACAGTCTCCACGAATTCGATGATACTCATTCCCCATCGTAACCATTCAAGAAAAAATATCATTTTATGATTAAAAAAATGTTTTAAAATCATAATATCATTATATATATGAATTAAATACATCCTATTCACAAAAAACATGACTTACATAACAAAACATATAAAGAAAAATGAATCAGTTAACACCTGAAACAATGATACTATGGAAATATTATTAACAAAGAAATATTGAAAGATTTTATCTAATATCATATTTATGTATAGGGTTATTATATAATTTAATATCAATTATTTCACCATTATACAGGAGGTTAAATGACCCCCATCTAAGGAAAATTATAAGGCATGGGGTTTTCATTTCACTTCTTATTCGCATGAGATTCATGCTATTTTCCCACTATTTCCTTTTGTGTTGTGTATGTTCTGCCCATGATTGAATTCTTTTTATACTATACATTAATTTATTGGAATTTGAATCTTCATTTTAAGAACTTATTTCATGGGGTGTATGTTTTTTATGTTACAAAATCAGTAAGGGAATTTCCAATATCGATTTCCACTCATTGGGTTTTACGCAAACTTCATTGATTATTTTACTCCAAGCTTATTTGTGAAATCACTATTTATTTATTTATGTTTTAATTTACACTCCCATTTTTGTGGATATACTTTTTATACACATAATCAATTCAATGATAAATTATCAATTCATTGATATGAAACTAATAAGAGTAATCTTAACTCAATTTCCATTCATTGAGTTTATCATCCATGTTATTAGTTTTGTTGTTACAAGAATAAGTTTTAATGTCATCTTATTTATTTAAACTTAATATCCAATAATATTGAGTGTATTTATATTTATCACACATAATTATGTCATTTATTTGTCCTTAACATAATGATACAGTCTTTATAAAGAATTTTATTTCAATTTACATTCTATTGAGACTTCTTTGTTGTTGTGCGCCAATTCACTTTTATATGGTGTATATACTGTATTTTTACATATTATATCATGAATAAATTTATTCTCATGATATTATAATGTTTTTATTACCTCAATTATTTTTATTCAAGCATCTCTCAATTTTTTAGGAACTCTAATTAAAATATCATTTTAAATGTTTTAATGATTTATTCGTTTAAATATTTCTCATTAATGTCCATGTTTTAAAAATAGTTTTAACGATTTATTTAAATGAACATGAATGTTTAAAAAATAAATTTCATTTTAGAATTTTCAAAGTGGTTTGGGACACTTTTATTCCAAAATCTTTTTTTAACAGCTTCTTGAAAAATAGTGAGACTTTTAAATGTTTTCAAGAAAATGGGGATATTTCTCACAAATAGTTTTATAGATAATTTTCATATATGTCCATATAGTTCATTATTATTGATTGAGGGTTATTTATACAATCTTCAATATTGTATTTAATTATTTATGTTTAATCGTACATGTGTTATTTTTATACCATTCACGGTTTTTGGTTAAAATAATGACATTTTGTATACATGTTTTAGTACAAATGTTTAGATTCTTCTTAAACATTTTCATATAAGTAATAAATTGGACCTAGTAGGTGATGGGTGGAGCCTTCTATAGATCCTCGATGCATCGGTAGGTCTCAAGAGACAAACTAGTTTCTTGGAACAAGGCCTTGGCACAATCTTATTTGTAGTCTTGGCAGGAGGCCTTGACAATGTGGTTATGATGTCTTGCATTATGCATTCCATCATTATGAAATTGGCTATTCATATTTCATACGATTATTAAACTAGTATAATATACATGTGAATAAGTAAATGTAATTATTTTATTTATATATTTCATATTATGTTGAAGTTTAAGTTTAAAAGAATCTTATTTTAGTATTATACATTGCCTTAAATATTTGTGCTTGTTTATTAATGTTTCATCTATATTGTTATCCTTACTAGTCATCTGAGCTCACCCCATTCAATGTTTTATTTTTCCCAAGATTTGAAAATTATATCTTGAATAACCTGCAGGAATAGGATACGTGATATGAGTGTGTTCAAATGGGACATAATGTTGTTTTTCTTTATTTAATGATGTAATTTAAAACTTATGTATGTATCTAGTACTTCCAAGGCTGATAAACTAATCAGTATTTTGGGACTTGGTCTCTTTTGATCATTCCAATGATATATAATAATGAACCAGCTCTGGGTAACTAAGGTCAGGGCCTTAATGTTTGTACCAAATGAAGTTATTACAACCCTTTGAAAAAAAATTTGGAAAAAAACTCAGATTAGAGAACATTACCCAAAGATAGACTTTGGGTATTAGTATAGAAAAACATCCAAAATTTTTGGTAATGTAAATATTATGTGGGTTTTCCAAGAAATACATCACTATATTGATATGAGTAGGTAGAGACGGCTATGGTACAGATCTACCTAGTGGTAAAACCTGAAAACACCGCTTTGATTGAGACTCGAATGGGAATTGGTGCACGACAACGGTCCATGATGCACTCTTGGTTACGACACTCCCAGGGGATATGATTAGGATAATTCATATTCTCTTTACAAAATGATTTGATGTATTTTAATATAAGATGAGAATAAATAACCTTGTTCAATCCTAAGGTGTTTTAGATTGAAATAATGGTGTCATGATATTCTATAAATGATTTTATAACTATTGTTAATCACACAATGATTTTTGGTTTTAGTCAATCATTGGATTCCAATGAAGTCATAGTAACATTAAACATGATGTACATGGTGGGAACGGTGGTGGAAATGATAAATGAAATGGAATTTTGATAGGTGTAAAAGATATCATGTCCATGCCGAATCAGTTTTCCAAAAATACAATCAACATCATATATATTAACCAACTCTTAGACTCAACAAAGAACAGAAAGGTAATGAATGATAATAGTTACAGCAATGGATACCATGGGAAAAAATAAAGCTCAATTTCCATCATGATGAAAATGTGGAAGGAGACACCTACAAAAGTGTCTAAATGGAACAAAGAAATGCTTTATGTGTGTGAAATAAGGATATAAAAAAGAATTGCCAAGGAGAAATAAATAGTACTATGTAAGAAAAGAAAAATGATACCAAGAATCCATTTTCAGTCATTTTCTATAAATGTAGGGGACTTGGGCATTACCCGAGTCAATTCCATATTCTATAGGATAAACTCTTGGTCATGGAAGAACCTAAGTGGAAATAAGTGGATAGTGAAATGTTTAAAAGTATTAGAGCTCTTTGTTGATTGGATTACTTTGGAAGAGTTTTCTCTTTTATGTGTAACCATGTAGTTTGTTATGTGAAAATTCTATTCGAGGAAGAATTATCTTTTCTTTTTGGGATATAGTTATAAATAACCATTTGAGTTTATATAATCCTTGAATTTGAGGAAATTAAAGGTTATTAATTTTTGGGTTGAAAATGTGAGGTATGAGATAAATTTGTGGTGAAATTATCTTATTGTTATTTTGAGGAATTTATCTCATTTTTTGAATTTTATAAAATATATTTTTTGAAAAAGGATAACACACAAATAGTGTGAAAACCCATCTCGTTGGAAAAAGCTGTGGGAATCGAACCCACAACCAAAGTGCAATGGGGATTTGTCACCTACCACTGGACTATGTGAAGCCCCTAGTTAGTGTGACTAATTCTTTTTAGTTAAATTATTTTATTGATCAATAATATTTTGATTTGGGATCTTATGTGTCATCAAATGGACATCCTTAGTGTACGAAAATGATTTGGTGATTAAGTGATAAATGTTATTTTGGAAGACGTTCTCTCTATTGGGAACACTATATGACTAAGGAAAATAGAATACTATGTGGTTTCATTTGATGAGTAATGGTGGATTTTAATATATGTTTTTATTTTGTATTTATAGGAATTTAGGTTATTTATGGAAATGATTAACATATCTTAGAGAATATGTGTTTAGGATAATTACTTTTAAGTATGTGACATTAAGAGTAGTTGATGTAATTTGGAGATAAAATTTAACGTGGAAGACTACATACTGAAATTCTTCAAAGTTTTGGGTTTCAAAGATAGTTTGGATTATATTGAAGGATTTTAATGAAAATTGTTTATTAAATGGTATTTATTGAGCTTTGGGTACTGTTGGTTTAATTTTATAAATTAAGATTAGTATTTCTTTCTTCAATGGATTATCCTTTTTGGGGATCATTTGATCTTGTACTAACTACTTTGTTTTTTGGTTAATCTATAAATTCAATGGAAATATATTGTTCATCCTCTGTGTATTATGTGATTCTCTATAAGTTGATTCTTGCACTTCAGGTGTGACCAAGATTTCTTGAATATTCACCGTTTGGAGTGAAAGATGATTTTGTGGTAGAAATTAGTTAAAGTATAGAACTATATATATCAAATATTATTTTCTGTCTCTTATTCTATGATGAAATTAATTCTTAAACCTTAGGGAAAAGATTTTAAACCCAAAAATGTGTAATCCCAATACCTTATGTTATTCATCATAGATTTATGGCTTTGAGGCCCTCAATTTTCCATTAAAATGTTTGTGATTGATGAGCTCAATAACTCCATATAAATATTTACATTTTTCTCAAATTATAATTTCCACCAATGTTCTCCTATTAGAAATCCTAATTTGGTGGCGACTTTTTCATTTCTCTTTCCCTCTTATTAAGACTAAATTTTATTAACCCTATTTCAGATGTGTGTTTTCCACAATGGTATTTTAATTTTTTAAACCATTTATTTACAAAGAACAATTTAAAATTATGAGGATCCAATTTATTTAAGTGAGGAAGAATGCAACACCCCATGCTTCAATGGAATGCTTCTCTTTGAATTGTACAATAGCGTGCGATGTACACAACACGATGTTCAGACGCACCATGACCTATCAAAATAGACGTTTAGAAAGCGATTATGAAAAGTAATAACCACATTTTGAAATTTATATATATGAAAAATAATATTAACATTCATCTTTTGCATTTATTAGACATAATATAAAGACAAATTCAATTTTTCAGATAAAACAAGTATTTTTAAAAAAATGCAGTTTTTCTGCCTTTTAATGCAGTACCATTTCTAAATCCAATATTTGACACTTTTATATATTAAATTTGATGAAATTAAATTCTTCTTTTAAAAAAGGGAATACCAATTTAGTTTGGATAATTTTTTGGTGTTTTCTGATAACTTTCATATTTTGATGAATAGTGAAAGATACTAAATTTTAACTGAAGACAAATTTTTTAATCAAACTAATTTGTAATGATAAATTATACATTTGAATGGTTTTAAAGAATAATTAGATTATATTTTTATCATTTAATCCAATTTTTTTCATTGAATGTAATTTCACTATTATACCACACATAAACACATATCAATTTTTTGATAGTTTTTACTTCTCAAAAACCTGCTTTTAGGTTTTGAAAACGGGAATTAATTTTAAATTAATTAATGAAACTTCAATATTTTGAATTTGTTTAAATACAATATATTTTTAGCTTCAGAATATCAAGGTTAGCTTAGGGTGATTTTTTGTAATTTTTCTGAAAACATTCAATTTTTTATGAATATTGAGAACACTAGGTTGTTGTTTAAAAACTGCCTTTTTATATAAATAATGATTTATTTTATTTAAATTTATTTTAATTTAAAATAGATACACAATACCTATATTAGTTCAATTTAATTCATTGGATTCATTTATAATAAAAATATATGTATAAAATTTTATTGAATATTTTAACGTCTTTTACCCACCATCTAGGCACATTGGAAAATTTTCATAAAACATAATTTTACCACTTCTATGAATTGAACTTCATAATTTTTACAGAAAAAATTGACATCAATATGTAAAATTTGGTTCAATAATATGAAAATAAATATTTGTGAATAGTAATTTTTGAATTTTATTTTCCACGGTTAAAAGTAAATAGGGTAATTAAACGTAAAAACGATATTATAATTACCCTAAAACATGTCATAATTTTATTAAATAAGTGTATTTCGACCAATATTGACCTTAATAATAAAATATTATACTTTTGGCCCACTTGGTTTAGATTAGACATTTATTATTATTTTATTTAATGAAGATTTAAAAGTGTTAAATTTAATTTTTAATAACTAATCCATTATTAATATAAGGTTATACAAAAGATAATTTCAACTATAAATATTCATTATAAAGATAAAAATATTTCATACATCATGGTACTTTTTTCTATAATTTTTAGACATTATATAATTAAATTTATTTATGACACAACGATGATGTAGTAATTTCCTTATTAATGAAAGATTAAAATAATTTATATTATAAATATTAAAATAAATGTAAATTGAATCTTTTTATGCATTAAACAAATTTTTTAGATTAATATTACATGTTAAGGTTGATTTGATATATTTTTTTTGACAAAATCATATGGTTATGACTTTCACAAATACCAAATACTAAATAATGTCAAAATTGACATAAATGAATTTTTAAAACAAATACTATATTATTAAATGACATAATAGAGATAAAAATTTAAGGGTCTCCCAAAATACTTATTTAATAATATAAATTTCATTAATGTACCACTTTGGGTTCTCTTTACATTTTATAGTATGTTTAGTAACCATATAATATAAAAATTCAAGGATATATGGTAAATGTAAAACTATTTAACAAAGAGTTAAATATAATAAATAAGGTTAATATGGTGACCTAAACCTATCTAAAACCTCTTGGTTGAAGGGTTTTCGACCCATAACCACCCTATCCTTAAAATAAATTCTTTTGGAGACATTATAAACCGAATATTATTGTATAATAGAATAATATTTCATGGTTTTCCTAATATGACCCTCACCTCTCTTCTAAAAAGGTACATCCCCTTCTCTCGAAATAACACCTCCAAATCCATTTGTATTGGCCAACCCCTAATAAAATATCCTACCAACTACCCTTAGTTAAACCTAGAGGTCTTACATTGATAATAAAGCCATTTTAAGGATACATTTTGATCAAATCAAAAGGATGTTCCTGAAGAAGAGATAATTATTTCATCACCACTTTCAATGTTCTTTTCTTCTTCCACTTCATCATTATTTATTGTTTATATACCCAATTAATAACTATCATACCTTATAAATACATAAATGTTATTATTAATATGTTAGAACTATATTTAGTATTCTATCCATCCTATGAATGAAATAGTCACCAAACGTGTGTACGTACGGCATACCGTCTCCACGTCGTGGTGTAGTTTGTTATTCAACACTTAATTACTTGGATGGGTATAATAATTATTATAATAGATGTTAAAAAAAATGTAAAATTTTATTTATTCTATATATATGAAATATTATCCAATTACATACAATTTCACCATCAATAGAGTGGTATTGTCGCCCGTGCGTATGTACGGATTACCGTCTCCACGAACGCGATGAGATTCATTCCCCATCGTAACCATTCAAGAATAAATATCATTTTATGATTAAAAAATGTTTATGAACATAATATCATTCTGGATATGAATCAAATACATCCTATCTATAAAAAACACGACTTACGAAACAAAACATATAACGAAAAACGAATTAGTTAACACCCGAGACAATGATACTACTGAAATATTATTAACAAATTAATATTAAAAAATCATATATGATTTAATATTAATGTATATGGTTATTTTATAATTTAATACCAATTATTTCATCATTATACAGGAGGTTAATGTAACCACAACTAAGGAAAAGTACAAGGTAAGGGGTTTTCATCTCAGTTCTCATTCTTGTGAGATTAATGCTATATTTCCACTATTTCATTTTGTGTGGTGTATGTACTTACCATGATTGTATTATTTGTGTAATATACTTTTATTTATGAGAATTTTCATCTTCATTGTATGATCTTTATTTCATGGGGTGTATGTTTAGTAAGTTACCGAATCGGTAAGGGAATTTCTTATTTTTATTTCCAATCATTCGGTTTTACGCAACTTTATTTATTATTTTACTCCAAGATTATGTGTGATATCACTATTTAATTATTTATGTTGTAATTTACACTCCCATTAGTGTGTATATACATTTGATACACATAATCACTCTATTTATAAATTCTCAAGTAATCGATATGAACCTGATAAGAGTAATCATAACTCAATTTCTATTCACTGAGTTAAACTTCCAAGTCATTGGGGTTTTTGATACAAGAATATGTGTGAATGTACTATGATTTATTTACATTGAATATCCAATCATATTGAGTGTATTTATATTTTTCAGACACAATTATGTCATTGATTTATCCTTAACCTAAGGATACATTCTTTATAAGGAATTTTATCTAAATTGACATTCTATTGAGACTTCTTTGTTGTTCTGCACCAATTCACTTTTATAAGGTGTCTATAATGTACTTTTACACAACATATCATGAATCCCTTTATTATCATGATATTATAATTTTTTTATTCCCTCAATTATTTTTATTTAAATGTCTCTCATTTGGTCATGAACTCTAATTAAAATATAATTTTAATTTTTTTATAGATTTATTCTTCTAAATCATTCTCATTAATGTTCATGTTTTAAAAATGATTTTAAGGATTTATTTATATATACATTAATGGTTTAAAATTATTTTTTAAAAAAAAGTTTCAAAGTGGTATGGGAAACTTTGATTCAAAAATCTATTTTTAACAGATTCTTGATAAATAGTGAGAATTTAAATGTTATTAAGAAAAACTGGGATATTTCTCTAAAATAGTTTTACAGATTATTTTCATAAATGTCTATATCCTTCATTATTCTTGATTGAGGATGATTTATACAATCTTCCATATTTTATTGAATGAGTTATGTTTGACGGTGGATGTGTTATTTTTATACCATTTCTGATTTGTAGTGAAAATATTGGCATTTAGTATGCAAGTTTTAATACAAATCTTTATATTATGCATCAACATTTTCATATGAGGAATGCATTGGACCTAGTAAGTGATGGGTGGAGCCCGCTATAGCTCCTTGATGAATCGGTAGGTCTCATGAGATAAACTTGCATCTTGGCATGAGGCCTTGAAAAAATCTTATTTGTAGTCTTGGAACGAGGCTTGTTAATATGGTTATGATGTTCAGTATTATGCATTCCATTATTATGAAATTAGCTATTGATATTACATGCAATTACTCGACTAATAGAATATCCATGGGAGTAAGTAAATGGAATTATTTGATTTATATTTGTCATATTATACTGAAATTTATGTTTAAAAGGATTGTGTTTTAGTCTTATACATTGCCTTAAATGTTTATGACTATTTATGAATGTTTTCGCTATACTATTATCCTTAATGAGGATCTGAGCTCACACCTTTCTATGTATTATTTTTTCCAGGATGTGAAGAATTATATCATGATTAACCTGTAGAAATTGGAAAAGGGATATGATTGTGTTAAAGAGGTACATAATGTTGTTTTTCTTTATTTCATGATGTAATGTAAAACTTATTTATGCATCTAGTACATCCTAAGGTACTAAACTAATCGGTCTTTTAGGACATGATCCCTTGTGATCATGCCAGTGATATGTAATAAAGAACCAAATATGGGTAACTAGGGTCGGGGTAGTACAGTATAGATGATTCTCTATCAACATAGTATGTAAAATGTCAAGATATTGGTAAATATCACCATTAGACTCATATTACATTAATATTAAACACATCACCCATTATTAATTCATGTAATGGTAGACATGGTATTTTCTATAAATTCTATTGATAGGTGTGTATAACTCTCCCAATCCACACTCCATAAAAACATGTAGTACATTACTTGAAAAAACTCATGGAAATGTATTCTGATTACATGCAATGAGGTTTAACCATTTTTCAAGCACCTCAAAACACCATGAAACTGTCATTATATACATATAGAATCGTTTAAAGGGTTGCATCCAAAAATGCACCCATCATATTTAACAAAACTCTCAAAATGCATCTTGAGATCAACTTTTAAATGTGATCACTTAAGAATTAGTCAATTCAATCTATAGTGAACTATTTATGGGAATCCCATATTAACAGCCAATGTTTCAATTACGTTCTCAATCACATATCCTTAGATATCATAGTAACCATGATCCTCCAAGAACAACCACCAAATTCTAACCCTAACTCTCTATTTTCATAAACAATTGGCTACTAAACTAACCACCTCACTGTCATGATTCTTTTCCAGTATATATTTTCTAAAGACTGGTCAAGCATCCAGATCTCTCATTCATCCCAAGACTGAATCTAATGTCCAGACTCAGTTTAAAATCACACATGATTATTGAAATTTATCATCATATATGAAACATTAAATAAAAAATTCACCAACTCACAGGATTCTAGAATCCATTATGACCATTTACAATGGTTCTTTTATATTCATGATCCCTCTACATGGAAGGACACAATCCTCATGATCAATGTGATGATCCCCACCATAAGAGTGTCTTGGTCATTATTATACATAAAATGGTAATTCATCCCATGGAACACTCTCAAACATCACTTAACATGGTTCCTAGACATTGCCAACATTATTATGGAATGAACTAACACGAGGAGGGAGGAATCTCACTTCATATGAATGTGCTAGAAAAATTTCACTCTAAGATAAATTCATGAGGCTCATCTTATGTCATTTTCATGAATTTCATCAGTATCATCCATAAAAGATTAAATAAAACTAATTGGTAGTGTTAACACACCTAGTCGTATTTACATTCTTATCCTAGGAACCGAGATAACTCATCCTTCTTATAATAGCTCAAGTATACATCACTCTTAATAATATTACACATCGAGGTCACTCTACTCTATAGATGGCCTATAAACATAGCCTTTACATACTCAAAACTCTTTCCAAGAAATCATGAAACTACAATGTTTAAAGTATTATGTGACCTTATCATTTAAACAACAAATGATTTAAAGAGTAACAAAATAACTCAATAGGAACCACATGTAACAATGTGTGATACTTTGAGGGAAAACAACAAATCTATAGATTCTATATCTTTTAATTTAAAAAAAGGAACTACGTATCAAAAATTCATATTATCTCACATGACTATAAAGAGTATGAAAAAAATAGTTGTTTATCATAAAAGAGAAAGGATTATATTTTTTTATCATGACATACAACCATTACCTAGGAATGCATAACCCATTGAGATGGTGTGTAACATGATTCTCACTCCCTCAGTAAGGCTCAAATTAATGAATGACTAATCATATACTCAGTAGTGTTGTTTCATCACTATGAGTCCTACTCAGGATAAAAGTATCCTAAATAGAACCTCATTTCTAAAATTAATCTTAAATATTTTGAAATGATTTAATTATTAGGAGAACTACCTCTACTAGGATAACCCCTTACCTACACAAGGCATCAAACTTATAATATGTTCACACCAAAAAAATCAACCAGGCCATACATTATAACCTCTAGGTCTAATGAATCAAACGTAGAATTCATGAGAGGTCCACGACCATGCTCACATTCTTGAACAAGGTAACACCATAATTAACCCTTATATAATGTTTTATTCTATAAAAAAAATTATAAGGATTAGTTATAAGGAATTTAATAATTTTTTATTAATTATAACATTTAATTCAGCTCATATGTAAGGGATATAACAAACCTATTATAAAGGAAAGAAAAAATAATAACTTTATTCAGTTAGAGTTATTTAACATTAGAAAAAGTATCATATAATTTTCTTTAAAAGATTTTATTTTCTCTAAATTCTTAAAGTTGACTTAGTTAAAGAAATGGTTAATGGATCAATATATAGAAAAATACCCTTTAGGTTGTAACTAAAATTATAAATAATTTATTCCTAATAGTAATAATAAAGATCAGAAGTATATAATGGTTCCATATCATTTTATGGGGATGGTCCACGTAATACACCACCATATATTAATATGAAACACCACATAAGTTGTTTCTCGCACTTTAAATAACCATCCTTATAATGCAAGAATACCCACAAGGGATAAAGTACCATTAGAAATAATTATAATGGAAACCTATTAGTGTTCTACCATGCCAATATGGGTTAATTTATATTGGTATCCATACTCAATTTTAGGAGTAAATGTTCTAAAAATAATAATTGGAATCCCATTTAATTCCTACCATTAGAGTAAAAGTCTAGAACACCATAATGTGTTAATGACATAGGCAAAAAATGCTAAAAATCACCAAAAAGTGTTTATTTGATCTTAAGGATTCAGTTAAATGGGTCTTCATTCCCATGTTAATAAGGTAAAAGGATTTATATGTTTCAATTGACACACCATTTTTCTCAAATCCCTAATAAATAATACTAATTTGTTAATACAAACCAATTTCTTAACATTTACATTATTATAATTCTAATCATTTAATTTTATTAATTAATTATAGTCTAGTTAAATAGAATTCCAATATCAAGATTTATAAGCAGACCCCTTTAGGTTGATAAAAACACGTTATTTAACTATATTATAACATAACCATCGCAAGAAAACTATCGAGTGAGTAGAAAATACTGGTGATCATAAAAATTAATCATAGAAGCGTGATATAGGGGAAATAATGTTAAACAACCACTAAATTAGGGAATACACATAATCATAGAACATAATCATAAAAACATGGTATATAAATAATAATGAAAATGAAATGTGAATCATATATTCCTGATATGATTTATGAACACATTCTATCACTTTCCATAATATTCAAAGAGGTTAGTCCCATAAATATATGGTAAATCCTATTAATTACTAACTAGAAGAAGTTCATAAACCACTCAAGTTTAAATAATAATCTACAATAACAACAATCAACATGGATAATAGTCTCATTCTTGGCTACATGATATTTCCCTTTTGTTTGGGCTTAATAAACCTAGACACAAGCTATTTATCAAATGATGAAACATTTCTAGTATCCTTTCTATCATCCAAAATAGTGTTAATAATGAAAAAGATCCTTTGATGCCACTTTGTAATGTCCTGATCTAGTAGACACTAAATTAGTGACAATGGTGGTTCACTTCATGGCCTCAAGCGTGCATCCACATGTGCTAGAGGCTACTAACTAGTGAAAAGGGACTAAATGTGGTGTAGTAGGAATATGATACCCAATATATTTGTACTAAATATTAGATAAAATGAATAATATAACATACATATCTAAAGATAATAATAACCAAGAAGTAATGATATACATAAAACTAGGATAATAACAAATAATCCAACCATTCCTAAAGATACCGAATCATAATAAATTATCAACAGAAGGAAAGTAATATGCATATCATGACTTACTAAAAAAGGTAAAATAAATGAAATTCCCTACTTCTATAGGCAGTATGATTACAATTATTACCCCCATCTCCATGTGATGTCCTAGCCCAAAAATAGTAACAATAAATAATAAAATATATTTTCCTAACCTATAATCATGAGATCTATATTGTTACCAAATAGAGGCCTAAATATGGTGTGAGATAAACTGAGTATTCCATAAACAATGGTGTCTTATGAAACCCTATCTATGAGTATAAAATAAATAATTGAGTTCATATAATAAAAAAATTAGTAAATAATAAGTGTAATCAGGTTGGGTTCAGGTTCCAAAAAGGAGACATGGGAAACCATACCTACGTTTTCGAAAGTCGTGATGTCTCTAAACATAGACCATCATGTATATATATATATTTAATCATATATGTAAAAATATACATGATCTGGTGAGGACCCAAGGTCTAAGACCAAGACATCCACATAATGATTAAATAATAAGGGTATCATATTTCATGATGGGGCATAAGACCTTGAATCAAAATAGGGGATACAGAGCACCATGACCAACAATCCTAATAAATGATGTGAAGAATCATGTCCAACATCCTAATAAATGGTTCTAAAATTTCATTTCAAAAAACCCAAAATGATTATAAATTACATTTCCAACATCCTAGATGAAGGGGGTGTGAATAATCAATTCCAAAAACCCTAAATAATTTATCTTAATGATTATCTTTTATAAAGTAATCCCACTTTCCTTGTGATTCATTAACCAATGTTTTTTTAAGGAGGAACCAAGGTATCACTCAAGGAACAATGTAAATTCATTTCCATGTTTCATTTAATATTTTTATTCAATCCTTGAGAATATCCATTCTATGCTATAATTAAAGTATAAGGAACATAGTCCATGACATAATATAAGTCATTTACAATGAATACAATCCATTATATTATCTATTCAATAATACCATTAATCAATTCATTTATTTCTGAAAAGGTTCTATGTGTTATATGCTTTCTATATACCAATTTGATTCATTAATTTACCAATTCAATATTAAGTGTTTAATTTTTCCTTGTTGAAATAAATTCCATTTAACAATTATATTTAATTTTTTAAGAATAGACACGGTTGAACCTATCCCATATTCCAATTCATCCTGATTCATGTAATTAGTAATTTTAAATTAAATTATTTTAATTCCGCTAACTAATTATTTTTTTGATGAAATAAATGGGAAAGTGATGGTATTAAACCATTTAGCATCAAAATTGGAAAGCCAAACCCACCTTAGGAGGTCGTTTACTCATATAAGAATTTGTTAATATGCTAATAAATTACAAGAACACAAAAAAGTTATGGTTTAATCACAAGGAAAGGATTTTATACATTTGAAAGAAATTAAACTCATCGTAAGAGGTGTTTTAGCATGAGGTATCTGACCTCCAACCTTATAAGGGATATAAAGAACATCAAATCGTCATTGGGGAGAATAAAATTCTTAGATGATATATAAGACACGTCACGAAACCTATGAGCCTTCATCATAAAGGATGAAGGAGATAACTTGGAGGAAGTGAGAGGGAATCATGGCCATGGAAGGACATGCAGCGCACCCCTGAAGACATGAATCACACAACATCTTGTCTGGTGCACCCTGTGAAACCCCTTCATCATGTTATCCACACCACATGGAAACTTTTAGAAAATCATAAGGTAGTATAAGGAAAACAACATGGTTTAAACAAAATACTTGATCACTCTCATATAATCCACAATGGTAACATGATACTCTATAAAAAAATTGATTACTAATAAAAATTATTACTTGATAAAACTCACATATCTTCCAACCCTTGTCACATAAAACAAAAGGGACCAAAAGAAATGATGTAAGTAGTGTTCATTATCACTGAAGGACAAGTGACATGCCCCTAGAATTGATCTGCGAGGCACCGTGAGTCCTCAACATCATAACCACATCGCCTCCTTATGTCCCTTTTTTTTGATAACATCACCGCTTGGAAGCTCGAACATGTGTCTAGACAACTCGGCGGAACTCTAAAGTGATATAGACAAAATTTCCCCCTACATACTCACATGAACTCTATATGATTCATATTGGTCAGGCAAGACATCACCCAAAAAAATTTGGTATAAAACCCAGACATTGATCATCAAATCATGTATAACCTCAGATCATTGTGAAATAAAACAAATGAGATAGAAAAAGGGGAATTGAGAGGGGTCCAAGGTCACTGAAAGATATGTGGTGTGCACCTGATGGCCCAAAAAGCACCATGATCCCTAAATGACATTCCATCCTCACCTCACAGAAGCCCTTTGGATCGAGGACATGTCCCCAAAATTATCTCACCCTATACAACCCATGTTGTACATGCGGCATGTCTCCAAAAAATAGAGGAAATTCCATTAATACTATTCGTACAATCTTGCATGACTCTCAATCTTCATCACATAAAATGAAGGAGATATGAAATAAGAAGGTGATCAGGGTTCGCAGTCGCCGAAGGGAATGTGATGCACCCAGCACACCCTCGGTGTGGTCCCACAAGACACCAAGACAAGCCATCCAGGGACTCGTGAATTCCTTCTGAAAGTTGTTCGGATCTCACGAATAACCATGAATATGTCAACAAGAAGACTTGTAAGTCCATTAATGTTAATGTGCTCAATAGATAGAAATAATCCAATAATGGATGGATGGACTTGTGACCACTGACAATTAGGTGGCACCCTTAACGTAGTCCATTATAGAGTCTTGCAGAACTATGTAATGCTAGACCCCAAATCGAATCTAGCATTGAATCATGCCAGATTCCCCACACAAAACAGTGTGTTTGTGGATATATACAACTATAAATTCCTTACTACAACTCAGAAATAGGGTTCCACTGGTTGGTTCATTTTTTGGCTGGTCGAATGTAAGATGTTTGAACCCAGACTACTACTACGCATGTCAATGCTCAAACTTCATGCTTGTGCACACTTCTGATCACTCGACCAGTCAACTTTAATCCATGTAATACATCACTGGACCACTAGAACAATCATGCTCCAAAATTAACTACTTCTGGGTGATCAATAAAATATCACGTGAAGGACTTCTAGAGAGACATGGAAAACCATATTGCATGTCCTCCAGATCACACGAGACCCAAAAAAACTAACACTGAACCGAACTAAGGAACTCTCAACATAAGGGAAAATCCATTATGAAAAGTGAAAAAACCCATGAAAAATACATGATTTTTGACCTCTGCATGCTTCTCAGGTGTCAATCAAGAATATTTGACGGTACTAATTCTCATCACCTGGACCTCATAGCATCCCTTAGAGATGACATCTAGGATATAAAGAATTTTTTAGACATGTTGGGACAAGTATTGAGGACCCTTGGCAAACACCAATTTATTATTGTGAACTCTTTTGGGTTCATCACTATAGACTAGAGATGTCATCAATATTCCCCACCTAACTCATATAACGACACCCACTCATTTTATCCAAGACATGTGACACCCTATGAACATGTCGGCATGGTCTTGTGATGTCCTCTAAAGGTGTCATCTAATACATGTGACACCCCTCAGATCATGCTACCATGAATCTCATGAAACCATCCACATGTAGAGATCTAGTTCACTTGATGACCTCTTAAGGTGTCATCCAAGACTAGAAACACACCATGGATTATGCTACTATGATTATTGTGACACCCCCTACATGAGTCGAGCTAGGCCATCCATTAACCTCCAGGGTATGCCAACAATATCTTGTGACACCTTCTACATGGGGAGGCCTATTAAATAGGGTACCCTTGGTGTGTAAGCCCCAACATATCCTAGAGAACATTGAGGATTTTGATTCATGCCATCACGGATATACGTAGGATGCCTCCTTAAAGGCCTGATATCCATATAAAACACTTCAAGTGCTGACCCAATACCCAGATACCATATCCATATGCCATGAGACTGATCATGCACTCCCCCTTGATTATCACAATGAGCATGTATCACATGAGATTATGGGGATTCAATGAACACTTCATTAGGCATCAAACTCCTATTCACTAAGGCAACCATAGTGTGTAATCCCAACATCTCCCAGATAACTACGAGGACACTAATTCCCACCATAACTGGGATACGTAAGATGCCTCCTTAAAGGAACGAGTTCTATATCAATCACACGAAGGACTTCCCCAAAACAAAAATCCCATATCCATATGTCATGAGGTTTATCATGCACTCCCCTTTGTTTTTAACAATTATCATGGCTCACATGGGATTAAGTGGATGAAATAAACACCCCATTAGGATTGAAATACCCATTCACCAGGGCAGCTTCAGTGCGTAATCCCCAACATTGACCGAACGATGATGACTCTAATTCCTTAAATAACTAGGATAAGTATGAAGTATCTTCCATACTTGAGCTCAAATATTTTGTGCAATGACACCCCCATATTTGTCCTCACTGCATGATGTTAAACTTCATGGATCAACCAAACTACATAGGTTTTGATTATTATGATAACTATGATACCTAGGACACCACATAACGGCTCAATCCCATCCTCATAATATCAACTGCATCTATAAAAGAGAGCATATCCCGAAACAATTGGTCATATGGTTTCAACATGTAATGATCACTAATTACTAGAAAATGATGAATAACCTCAAATACATATAGATAGACTCCAAAAAAACTTACCAA
This sequence comes from Viscum album, assembly GCA_963277665.1. Lineage (NCBI taxonomy): Eukaryota > Viridiplantae > Streptophyta > Magnoliopsida > Santalales > Viscaceae > Viscum > Viscum album. The sequence continues at coordinate 1,504,367,331 of OY728137.1, read as the reverse complement.
TCTATCTCACATAAAAAAAATTAACTCATAGCCATTTTTTAGGGTAACTGGTCTTGCATAGAGATTTGGAAGAGGTTTAAAAACATGTATTAAATCAACAAGAGGGTCCCGAAGTTGGTAACAATTCCCCCCAAAAGGATGTGATGAGCCTAACCTCCCATCCTCTTGAACAATGTGAGTCCCAAAGAGTCACTAGGATTGAAAACCCAGGAGACCATCTACCTTTGGAATGTAGGTCCATACCCAGCTGCAATGGGGGTACTATTGAGGGTTTCAGGGAAAAGTTAAATTGGTAATGTAATAAGCGTAACCCATTCCATACGAGGAAATCCCAACAAAACAAAAATGGTGAAGCAGATGTGAATCTATGAAATTACAAAATGATCATCCTATAATCTTTCAAACCTTTCCATTTGTCCCCATACAAAAACAAATGTGATTAATCTGATGTGAATCCCTCTAATAAAAAAATGGTTAAAATATTTCGAATCATGTTACATTCCCCTTAAATGAAAAAACACTGATTAGATCAGCATGAACCTCTTAAGACTATTTTCTTTGTAAAACATAAAAAAAAAGTAATGTATCCATCACAAACTGGCATTCGTGTAAGTTCATCCTTGCACTGACAAGTCCACATGGGAAGAATGGATGGAAAGAGAATATAGGGAAATTGTGTTCAGCATGCATATCTGATTGATAATTATTATCCCTATGATATGGAACAGATCGGTGGCCCTGTTTCTTGTTTTCTACATGATTTCAGACTCCCATCCTGAGAGAATGCCTTCATCTTCAAGAACACATTCTGGTATTTCATCAACAGTCACTACCCGAACAGGTCGTCAAATGGTCTCACCTACAAAATTTCATCAGCATTAGGTAGAAAACATGATTACTCAAGAGTGCCACTGATACGATACCATCCTAACTATGGAAGTTGTTCATGATATTCTGCAAGCACAATAGTCGGCGAGTCCACATCGATCAACGAAGGTTTCCACTAAATCATTGCCCCCCATTGCCACATCCAACCGCTTCCGGAGATTATCCTCAGAGTGTGACAACCGCCACTTTCCGTACCTGATGAAGGTTGATCAGGGGGCCAGATATAGCTTCACCATGGTTCAAGAACCTCTAAGGAGGGCACCTCCTTATCGTCATCACCGACACCGTCATACTAGTACCTATATGATTCCAACTGAGGGTACCTACCGACAAATAGCCACCTTGAACACCCAAGAACGGGCTCCACCGAGGGCGAATCATCAAAAAACAAGACATTGGATACTTAAAAAGGTATAACGTCCCAACTCCTTCTAACAGTGCCTAACACACTTCCGCAAAACAGGGTGAGGGAAGCATATTGTTTTTTCATCCCTAAGCAGAAAGCACTGATAAGGGGGATGGGGCCTTTATCAGCGCTGGCTAAAAACACTGATAACGGTGTAATCACTATGAACACTTTTTTAGTGCGGATCAATGGTTGATTAACCAGTTGTATTATTAGAACTAAATTTTTTTAAATAATAATTTATATACAATTATTATATTTATATTCAAATATAATGTTTATTTGTATATATTAAACAAAAAACACAAGTTTATAATAAATAAATATTTTTTAATAATTCAAAAAATTTATATAATGTTTAAAAAATAATAAAATTATAATTAAATATATATGTTTTTCAATGAATTTGACTTTTAATATATTGATCATGCATGCATATATGTTATGTATAATCATGATTGTTCATTTATACATTACACTCTTCTTGTTATTCATGTTGTCCATTGATGACTGTTTTTTTATTATGTATATTTTACTAAGTGTATATGATTAATTCATGATACCCATATATATACTATATTATGGTCTCAATACCTATAAATTACATTAAATATATTTAACGAATAAATATATTCATTATATTTATAATTATGAAATTTTAAGTATATATAAATACTTTTTAAATATGTTTATTTGTAATTATAATTGTAAATAAATAAATAAATTTATATATTTATAAAATTAAAATAAATACATATATTATAATTTTAAATATATATATTTATAAATATATACAAATATTTTTAAAAATATTTATTTATAGTTATAATTAGAACTATATATATATATATTTAAATGTCATACAAATATAATAAATATATTTATTAAACTACTTATAAAGTTATAAATATATAATTAAATAAATATATTTATAAATATATACAAATATTTTTAAATATATGTTAATATTTATAATTATAATTCATAAATAAATATAGATATATTTAAATAATTAAAAAAATATATTTATTATATTTATTTACATACAAATATCTATAAATAAATACAAATACTTATAAATATAATTCTAAATAAATGTAGGTATATTTAAATTATTAAAAAATTATAATAAATATATTTATTATATATATTCATAAATTATAAATATAAATTTATAAATTTATAATTATATATATATAATAATTTATTTATAATTACGACTATAAATAATTTATTTATCATAAATTTTAATTAAATATATATATATTATTTAAAAATATAAATAAATATTTATTTATTTAAATAATTTTTAATTATTAATATATATATATATAATTAAATAAATATATAGAAATATTGAGAAATAAATACAAATATTTAAATTTATATTTATAAATAATTAAATAAATGTTAAATAATTATAAAATTATAATAAATATATTAAATATCAATATCAATAAAATTATAAATATTATAAATATTTAATTTTTAATATTTAATAATTATTTAAATAAATAAATATTATTTTTAGAATTATAATTATAAATAAATATATATTCATAAAAATAATTATAAAATTAAAAGAAATATAGTTATATATATAATCTTATAAATATATATAATTAATATATTTATTATATATATTTCTATGATTGTAAATATAATTAGTACATTTATTCTAATTTTATAATTATTTAAATTATTATTTTTTAAATATAATTATATATTTATCATCTATATACTTTTATAATCATATATAATAAGGAAAATAAATTACTAACATTATATCATTATCAATATTTTTCAGCACCGATAAGGGCCTATCTTTATTAGTGTTTTTTTAGCACTGATAAAGGCTTATCCTTATCAGCACTTTCTATTTTGACAATAGTAAAATATTCCTTTATCAGCTCTTTTTAGCTAGCACTCAAAAATACTCACCAGGTTTTATAGAAAAAACATATCTTTCTCCTCCTACCTCACATGACTCAGGCTCCCATAGAAGCCAACCACTGTCGTCATGCCACTTCCTCATCCTCCGCCTCCTCTATCAATGCCTCTCTTCTGCCGTGAACCACACCTCCTCTATGCACCAATCCTCCATCGTAAACGAGACCGATGTGCACCTCTCCTCCATCCTGCACCACACCTCTGTCGTGTGCGAACCAGACCATCGTGCGCCTCTCATCCACTATGTGCCACACCTTAGACATGTGCCACACCTCTACCGTCCACCACACCTCCATCATGTGCCTCTCCTTTTCTACATACATCTCCTCTATTAGGCACCTCTCCTCCACCGGAGGACACCTCCACTGCACGCCTCTCCTCCACCATGAACACACCTTCGCCGCCCACTCAACGACACCTCCACATTGAGTGTTCTCCAATTTCTATTTTTTTGATGGTGATGATGTGAGTTATATGGGATAAACATCCCTCTAAAAATCATTACCATTGGGGGTCCTTGTTTTCTCACTAAATTAATTGCATGTTGGTTGGTTTTATAAAAAAAACTGGTTGTCCTCTAATGAAACATGATCATATTGCCGGAATGTGTGTGTATGAACATAGGAAATGTTATTCCATGTATAATTGTATTGTAATGATCAAGTTTATAGTTTTCTCATATGGTTTTCACTTATACCATTTTCTAAACTTTTTAAAAGTTTTCCAATCCTTTTTTGGGTTTATTAGAAGATATCCATAATACCAATACTCTCTTCACTTCCTCAAATGTTTCTAATCATCTGAACATTGTTTCAGTATTTTTTTGAATGAAACTCTTTTAAATCGACATTATTTGGGTGCTTGATTATTTTAAACCCCTTATTCATATAAATTATATTGAATTATGCTACTTTGGATGATGAAAAATGATTCCATATCAAGGAAACCTTTATGTTAAATTAAATGGGTTTCCCAAAGTTCATTTATTTGTACATTGTTGAAACCATTGTATAATTCTCTCTATGTGTTTTTGTAAATTCCTTATAGACCCTTTTCACGCACGTATATTTTTAAAAAGTTTTTCAAGAGACATGACGACCTTTAAAATTTTTCTATATGTAATAAATTAAAATTTCTACTTTATTTCTAATTAAATTTAGCTTTTTCATAGGGATTTGATTATTATTTATCTTTGGTGTTATTTTTTTATAATTTTATGAATCTTATATATTAATTTGATTTATTAATATTTAATGATATTGTATATGATTTTTGGACACCCAGTTATGTATGTCTGATATATTTATGTTGGAATTTAATTTATTTATAATTCAAATGAGTTGTTCATTATGTTTTGAATCGTGCTTGGTCCCCAAAAAAGTATTTATGTGATCAACATGGGTGAAATATTTAAGGATAATTTGGAAAATTCTTAAAATTAATTTCATGTTCTTGTTGTCAATGAATTCTCAAAGGCCTGGTTGGAACTTTATAAAAATATTTTTTGATTTTGGAGCATTTTCTCTTTATTTTATTTGGATTTTGAGCATTATACAATGTTGGTTGATTTTCTTTTTTTAATTTTTTATACATAGGTAAAATTTGTTTGTTTATGTTTTTGGTGTTTAGTGGTGTGATTAATATTTTTTATGTCATTTAGATTTTATGTGATTAACATCAATATTGATTTTGATATACTCCATTTCATTTACCATGAGAACCCCATTTACATAGGCTGTACCATAGACATGTACATGGTAGAAATTGATTTGATCTCTTCAGTATGGGATTACATCCTCAAACTTACTAGGAATAAATATTCTCTCCCTAGATATGGATTAATACACTTCACTTTCTAGCCATTGATACATTCTCATTGACTACCACTGTTTCACCAAAACCTCAACCAATTATACTCCTTGATACCTCCCTCTTGTACACATCCACATTTAATTATAATCATAATTAAGGCATTTAATTCTTCCCTCTTGTATCCACATTATCATGGAAACACCTTTTAATAAAATTTATAATGATTTCATCTCATGGATTCCCATTCTACTGAACACCTCACTTCTGACTAATTCAAAATCAATGTAACTTTTTAACTCTCCAAGAGTTGGAAGGCCATTTTCCACTAACTTCTGAATCATCCACAATTTAATATAAATCCAATACTTCCCCATTTCAATAGAACCACCACTTTTTTACTATTGCAATTCAACTAAATCTTAGAAAACCACATCACTATAGGAAACTCAGTAGTCTTGAAACCATGACTTTCAATCGAGTCATGACAAAATAATCATCATATGTTATGTAACCAAGATTTGATACAACTTTTTGGTAACTGATAGTAGAATAAGAAAAAGAGATGATACCACTATATTGATTTGGTAAAATCTACAATCCTAATGTTAAACCTGCAAAACATAAATTAAACCCTTGAAACTAGTAGATAGAGGAATAAATTCTAGAAAATTCCTAAATTGAAACAAATGCCCACAACTGATATACCATAACAAACAATTAAATGTACTGATAAGTCACATCATCATAACACTACCTTCATGTTCCAGTAACCTCATGGTTTTGAAAATACCCCCCCAGAGGAAAATATGTAATAAAGGATAAACACATAACAAAAATAGAATAAGAACACCACATAAAATTTATGTTGTTTGGATAAAAATATAACTTCATAGAGGAATACATTGATATTTTTATTAAGGGATAAATTGATTTATAAAGGAAACATATATTTGGTTAGCCCTATCAATCCAAACCTACATGAGACACTTTTTGGACACCCTAGTCAAATAACCATAACAACACATGTAATGAATCCTTCCACCGGCAAGCACATTATGGTGAATAACCTAAAAGGGAAAATGATATAATTAATGTGATTATCCAATAATATTTTCTTGTTAAAAAAATTTATAGCTAAATTTATAAATTATTATTTTATAAAAACAATTAAAAAAAATATGAATGAATTGTTAACTATTGATATTAAATTTTATGATGTGGTTGTGATAATATGTTTTATGAATCCATCAAAGGTACCAAACCTATATTTTCTGTATGAATTTTTCATTAAAAGGTTCTAGACTATTGTGGGACATTTTTTCGTTAAACTCATGATTGAGTTTCCAAGAGGTAAGAATTCTCTTGATACATATAGTGATACTATCATCCCATTGATTCTAGAGGTTACTGATATGAGCTCGGTTAAGATTTTTAGAATGACTAGTCTTGGTAATTTTATTTATAAAGTCTTTTTTATGACTTTAAAAAATAGTCTATGGAATGTAATACCATATATTATTTTAGGAAAATAGTTATTTTCTTATTTCGACACGAGACATGATGTACTTAAAAGGATCAGGAAAGAAAAATAGTTTCTTCTAATGATGAGTGGCATAGGGAAATTATTTGTGTGAAATGAATGACCCTTGAGAAACATTTGAATATGTGATGGGATCATGATTATTGATTTTATTAGGTGTATTTGTAATGAATGGAACCAATATTAATTCATTTGAGAGTTATATACATTTTTTGGTGTATAAACAATTAATTTGGTGTGATCCAAGGATCATTGGGATAATGCAGTGTTTGTAGTAAACTCGATGACAAGTTTTTCATAGTTGCGAGTGTGGTCACTGACTATGGAACATATCCGTTGGGACTCTGGTGTTGTGGTAAAGGATAAATTATATAATTTTACAATGGATGCATGGATATGGGATATCCAACGGTGGGGAGAATAATATCAAGATTTTATGTAAATTATTATTGTTACACCTATCTTTTGAATAATGTGATGGAATCATACAACAATGATTGATTTTGGATAAATTGAGTTGTTTTGTATATATATTTTATAACATGTCTATATTGGGATTTATGCCTTTTTGAAAATTCCTAACTTTATCTTTTAAAATGATTCAACTATTTTGAAATGATTCATAGAGGGATGTCGCTCATTTTAAATGACTAAGATTGTTGGTTCATGAAGTTGACTTGAATTCATTAAAAAACTAATAGTGGTTTTGTGAAAGAGAGTTTGGAACTAATTTATTTATTTTAAAAAAGGAATGTTGTTTTAAAGTGGAATTTTGGTAAATTGTTGGTTTTTAATGGGATTTCATGAGTGATTATTTAAATTTTTTTGAAGTACATTTGAACTTATCCTTTTCATAATCTTTTATGCTTATATTTCAATAGAAGAGGGAAACCCAATTCAATATATCAATATTTTTTCTATTTTTTTGTTAAATACTAATATTGCTAAATAAAATAGGATTGATATGAATAAAAATAGATTGATTCCCGGAGTTTGGAAAGAGATCATGAATATGGAGTGAAATAGTTCATCAAGATTGCAAAAGATCATGTGTATGACCCATATCAATTCTTTTGTCTACGTTAATTCTATATTTATTCAGGAAAAGTTAGTCCAAAGGAGTTGGAAGAACACTTGATCTATCATGGAATAGTTCAAAGTTATAAATGTTGGAATAAACACAGGGAAAAATTGAATGTAGCTAGTGGCTGGGATAAAAATGCATTTTATTGATGACATGATATTATTAAAAGTGTGCACAATGAAGATGACTATATTGAGGATGTGATAACAGATGTGGATTATGATGAAGATCGTATTGAGGAAATGAAAATGATAGTTGAAGATAAACTTCATGATTTCCCAAAAATGTTAGAGCAGTTAAAGAGTTGTGCAAAGACGCCTTTGTATAGTTGGTGTACTAAATATAAAACATCCTCAGCCATACTGAAGTTGTATAATTTGAAAGCAGAGAATGGATGGAGTGATACTAGTTGTATAGAATTACTTTCTCTCTTTAATGACATGATCCCTGAAGATAATGAGCTCTTGAGAGGAAAATATGATGCAAAAAAACTATTACGTTTGATGGGTAGAGTCTCTGAATGACTACATACCTACCTGAATGATTGTATACTATTTCACGAGAACCATAAATAACTAATATATTTCTGAAAGTGTAGTTCTTATCTATACAAGAAATATGAATCCATTCCAACTAAATTTTTTCGGTAATTTCCAATAATTCCAAGGGTTTAGTGCCTATATGGGAGTGAGGAGACTATAGGAAAATAGACGTGGCATGCAGATAGAAGAAATAATGATAGCTAACTATGTCACATGAAAGACTCTCCTCAGTGGAAGAGAATCGACCATGAGTATCTTGATTTTGGAAACAAGGAGAGAAACCTTCGTCTTATGTTATCTACAGATAGAGTGAATCCTATTGGTTTCTAAATAAGCACTCACTGTACATGTCTAGTTATGTTGGTAAATTATAACTCACCATCATGTTTATGCTTGAAACAAAAACACATCATGCTATCTATGCTTATATTAGTACCGAAACCACCAGGTTATGATATTGATGATTATTTGGTTCCACTTATCTAGGATTTGAAATTATTGAGGGATTCTAGTGTTATGTTCTATGATGATTATAGAAATGAAGATTTCATATTTAGGGTCATGTTATATGGGATGGTAAATCCCATTCTTGCTTATGGATTTTTTTAGGATATATCATTGAAGGAAGTCATGGGTGTCCCATCAACAAACAAGGTACACAATCAATTTTGTTGAAACATTAACAAAAAAATATGTTTCTAAGACATCACAGATTTCTACCTCATTGACATATGTATTGATCATAGATGACATCATTTGATGGATGTTCAGAAGAATGTACAACACCATATCCACTAATAGGTGATCGGCTATTAGAGAAAGTAAAAGATATGGACACGGTTTTTGGTTAATTATTTTCAAAAAAAACATATGAAAACTAGTAGGAAGAAGATATCCTTTTTTTAATTACCATACAGGAGTTTTCTGTACATCAAACACATTATTGATGTTATGCATGATGAAAATAATTTTTTTGACAGTGTCGCTGGCTCATTGATAAATGCACCCATTAAAAAAAGGATGTAATTAAGCCTAGGTTAAACGTGGTTGACAAGGAAATACGTGAATAGTTGGGACTAGTGAAGGATGGAAACCCAAATTTTATTCCTCCAGCTGCTTAAACTCTTTACAAGAAGGAGATATATTTGTTTTTCAACATATTGAATGACATAATGGTTTGATAGGAGTATTCATCAAATATCAAAAACATTGTGTCAATGACTGATTTAATGTTAAATGGTCTGAAATGACATGACTGCCATGTTTTGATGCAAGATCTAATTACTAAAGATTTATGTTTATTTTTTCCCAAGAATTTCTATTATACATTAAGAAAACTATGTTTCTTCATCAAAGCTATATGCAGTAAAGTTATAGTCCCGATGAAATTGCTGAGTATGGAAAGAGAAATTATTGGCGTATTATATGAATTGTAAATGTTATTCCCACCAATATTATTTTATGTGATGGTTTATTTTATGGTTCAATTGGTGAGATAGATTAATCTATGTGGTCAAATACACTATAGATGGGTGTACCCATTGAACGATATATGAATATTCTGAAAGGATATTTAAAAAATCAAAGTCTGCTAGAGGGCTGTATTATAGAGTGATATATTATTGATGAATCCATTGTATTCTATACCTAAAACCTATCATGTGTGGAATGAATTGGTCTATCAAAATCTCTTCACATTGGGAAATGTCTTCTAGGTGATGTAATTTATGGAAGATAGGTTTTCACAATCAATATTGCAGATCGGGAGTAGGTTCACCTCTCTGTTTTTCATAACAGTTTGGAGGGTTACCCATATGTTGAAACCCAAAAAGAAATTATTATGCATGTGAATACATCAATGGATGAAAAATGGATATCAAACACACATAATTGATAGTTTATAGGATGGTTCTGAGACAATATATTTAAGGAGTCAGATGAAAATCTAGACTCAATTTCAGAGTGACTTTGATGGCTAGCTAGAAGAAAAGTGTGTATGTATTATCTTATAATGCTTATGTAATTAATGGTTATGTTTTGTATACTAAGGAAAATGATAAATACTATACCATGCAGAATAGTGGATTTACACTTATGGATGAAGCAATACATGTTTCCGGTGCTGAGGACATAAATATAATTTATGCGAATATTTCATACTTTGGTATCATCAAAAAAATATGGTAATTGAATTATATGAACTTCCAAGTTCTTATTTTTCAATACAAGTTAGTTTAAACAAGAGTGTTGTTAAAATATATGAGTTGGGATTTGTAAAAATTTATTTCAGTAAGGAAGGATACTGTAAGAACCTGGTTCTTTTTTTTCAGGTACTCTTTTCCTTTTTATGGTCTTTTTGAGAAAAATAGAGTTTCTGGAAATTTTGGAAGTACACGTCGTGTACTTTCTGAGTACACACCGTGTACTCCTCTCTGGCTCGAAGCCGTGTGTTGGCCATGCCCGGGCCACACACAAGGTTTGTAGGGGTGACGTGGAGGCTATTTTTAGGGGATTACGGAAAAACCCACTACACGCAGTGTACTTTAAAAATACACTCCATGTACTTTTATTTTTTTTCATTAAACGGACCGGGGTCGCGCCTGACGCACAGAAGCGTCTTCTTCTTCAGAAATTGTCCGTCCGAGAGCGTTGTATGGCCGTGTTTCTTCCCCGACCCTCCATGCCTCCGTCCGACCTCCGTTCCAGCCACCTTCGATTGTGTTGGAATTGTAGCAGTGAGTTCTTCCTTCAGCTTGAGACTTGTTTCTTGATTTCTCCACGTTTTCAAGTTGTCATAGTTTGAGAATTTTGTTCTTTTTCTCAGATCTACGTCGTTTTAAGGGGAATCCGTTATAGTCATTCACGTATATCAATCTCCAAGGATCGAGGTAGGTGTTTTGTGCCTTTTTGTAGATAATTGATGTCTATTTTGTCCAAATTACACCAATTCCTTTGAACGAGGAATTGGGGGTTTCCTATTTTTTCCCTGATTTTTGACTTCTTTGCTTGATTGATTTAGTAGAGGTTGATTCTTGTGAGGAGAGTAATTTATTTTGTGCTCAGGTTGTTTTTCCATGCTTGTTTTTCTTATTAAGTATTTCGCCAGTTGCCATGCCTAGTTGTAGGATTGTGGATTGTTGCCTTGTTTTGCTGCTAAGCCTTAGTTTATAGCCAAGTAGCTCTTGAGGTTTACTTGGATGATGCATGGGCGCTGAGCATGTTTAGTTTCACTCAGGACTGTGAGAACCTAGAGTAGTATATGAAAGGGAGAATTGACGGAAGGGCTTCTCCAGAGTGTCTTTTAATTACGATGCAAGACCACATGGGGAATTGAGGTTGAGTGCTTCCTCAAAGAGTCTGTAGTTCCTCGACATTGACCACATGGGGAATAGACGTTGAGTGATTCCCCAGAGATCCTTTAGCACGATACGAGACTATATGGGGAATTGACAGTTAATGCTTCCACATAGAGTCTATTAATTTCATAGCTGAACCAGAGGTGTTAGAATGTGTGTGACTCATAGAGGGTTTCTCATTCTTATAGGTTGAACCATAGGGGTTAGGCTGTGAGAGCTACCCAGAGGGTTACCTGGTTTCTTCTTATTGCTGGTAGTTTATTTGTGTACTGTATTTGTTAGAACTGTGGATTGTAGCTGTGTGTGCTTTCCGGTTCACTGCTTCTTGTTTTATTACTGCCATGTATTCATTGACTATAAGGCTCATATATTTGGGTGATTGCCTACTGGGATTGTATCTCACACCCTGTTTAGGCCATACTTTTGGGCTCAATCATACTTTGTTGCTGCAGGTATAGATAAGGGCAAGCTCCCTTCTACTTCAGGTTCTTGATAGTACTGGAGCTGGAGAGCATGGGACCGAGACGTGGCTCATGATGATTAAGAGTTTACCTTGTTTTCCTTTGCACTTTGTTTTTCATTTGAACTTCAGCACGTAGGTTGTTTGATGCTTTCCATAGACTTATTTACCATGTTGAATAATTATTTTTTATCTATTTCTTTCGTTATTCAGTTCAATTGTTGTATGCTGTTGATTATTTCTGCTATTGTGTCTGGTTGTTTTTCTGCTGCATACTTTACCAAATGAGGGCATAGTTTCCCCACCTACTCACCAAGGCCTTCACTGCTAGTCGGCAGCCTCTAGCATTTGGGGAAACGCACTTGAGGTCATGTGGCGAACCGGGTGCAGGGCACCAGTGGAGGGGCTACAGATTCGGGTCGTTACAAAGTGGTATCAGAGGAGTTCTTTTCTCTTGCATTACTGTTTGGAGATTTTATCCTGGGATAGGAAGGATACAGTACTTGGTATTAAGCTGTGCTCGAGAGTAGCAAACCCGTGTACATGGAAAAGCCATACTACCTCGTTAATTGCAGTTTGCTGGTTTTGAGTTTTTATGGTTGATATGTTTTCTCCTAGAGTGATTCTCATGACTTGTGCGGTTATTGTTTTAATATTTCGGTTCTATTTCTGTCGCAACTCGATGAGATAAGGGTATTCCATCTCATGCATCATATATGCACTTGTAGAATCACATTCCATGCATTCTATACATGCCATCTAGGGTGAATTAGTGATTGCATGTTGTTGTGATAGGCTTTGTGTAGATTATGCAGGTTGTTGTGATATATGCCTGATAGTTTCCCTGCTTTTATGTTAGACAACTGATTGTTTTGTTATTTGCTTAAAATGAACGCCAAATTTTGGTTCTTGAGGTTTTATGGGCCCTCATTAATTGGAAGTCGGTGGATCATGGTCATGTTTTCTCTTGTATATGAATGTGGGAGATGCCAAGATTTGATTCGTGGGGAGTATGGGCCCTCACGGATCGGAATTTGGCACCTATCTGCCTTGTTTTTAGTGTTTCTGGGAGTCCGAGCAGTTTCTGAGCTACTGCCCAGAAAAACCTAGAACACACGGTGTGTACTTTTTGGATACATGTCGTGTAGTTTTTAGGCCGTGTCACTGACCGTGTGAGTAGAACACGGTTTCGTGGAAGTAACTTTGGGAACACACCGTGTATGATAGGTACACACCGTGTAAGTTTGGACCCATGTACTCGGTCGTGTCACTAACAACATGGGCTAGGGAAGCTCGGGTAGAACATGCCATGTTCATTGGGAACACGCCATTTATTCCTGTCCAGGTACCTGCTCGTGTCATGAACAACACGTGCCAATGTTGCCTTTTTTTCCACACATCGTGTTTGTTCGGAACACGCCGTGTAGTCTTGTCCAGGTACCCAGCCATGTCACAAACAATACAATATGGGGTCACTATAACTATACATGCCTTGTTTGTTCGGAGCATGCTGTGTAAGGTTCAGCCGTGTAGACGGCCATGTTCCTAACAATATGGGACACCGAAGCCTTGTCTAGTACACGCCGTGTTTGCTACGAACACGCCGTGTAGTCTCGGGTTAAGTCAGACCGTTTGGGATAGCCGTGTAAGGGACTCAGGTAGGGGAATAGTTCCAAGTACACTCCGTGTGTCGAGGTCAACACGCCGTGTAGTTTGACGTGTACATGACTTGTTGGTAAGGAGTGCACGCCCATGTCAGTGGCTTAATAAGACACACCGTGTAGTTTTTATACACGTCGTGTAGTCGAGTTTTGTAAACTTGTGTGTTTTCCTTCTCCTATTCCCATTTGGTGCTCTTTTGTTCTCTATCCTTGTTCTCTTGATCTAATGTGTGCTTTTGATATTTCAGAGCTATGCCTCCGAGATGTCATCCGGTTGTACGTTTTTCATCAGGCAGTGATCAGACGCCAGATATGGCTGATCAGAGACTTCCTGTCAATCCTCCAGTTGGGCCAGCCTTGGCACCGGCTATCATAACAGTTGCGGGCGCGAATGCGCAGTTCAGGGAAGGTTTCATGAGGATGATGCAGGCCTTCCAGGGAGCACTGCCTCCTGCCACGTCTATGGAAGATTTGATGCAGGGTTTTCATCAGAAGCATCCTCCCACGTTCTCGGGGGAAGGAGGACCTCAGGATAAAGAGTCGTGGCTGGAAGCCATGCTGACCATCTTCGAGCATCTAGAAATGCCTCCAGAGAGGCGAGTCAAGCTCGCCACCTACATGCTCCGAGACTCCGCCAAGAAGTGCTGGGACATGATCTCACAGGTGGGTCAACAACAGGATATGGCTTGGGAGGAGTTCCAGTGCATGTTCTACGACTACTTCTACCCGATGACCCTGAGGGCCGACTGAGCCCGGGAGTTCAGGAGCTTAGAGCAGGGTACTCTTTCTGTCATGGATTATTCCACTTGTTTCACCAAGTTGTAGTGCTTCACACCCCTCTGGGATGGGAGTGGGGTGTTCTTATCAAAGACGTATGAGGATAGTTTCAGGCGGGAGATCATCTCATAGGTGAACATCTTCCTGCTAACTTCCATTACATCCATCGTCAACAAGGCACTGATTGCGGAGCGCAATCTGAGAGACTCTGGAGCTACAATACAGGGAGGTTCTTCTTCCAGAGCCAGTTTGCCTCTAGATGACAGCAAGAAGCACTGTAGAGAGCTTACATGCGGTGATTGGAGGAAGCGAGATGCATTTTTAGGCAGCCAAGTGATATGCTACCAGTGTGGTCGGTCAGGGAACACGAGGCCGCAGTGCCAGAGGGACCTCATGGAGTGCCGATCTTGTGGCAAGATGGGTCACCTTCAGTGTTTCTGTCAGGTTTTCTCACCAGAAGCTGGTGATTAGGGTTCTTCCATGACTCCTCGTTCAGGAGCAGCACCACCAGTTTCTCACCAGTCGGGGAACTGGAGTTCTTCCAGCCGTTCGGGCCGAGGTGGAGGTCGAGGCCGTGCTGGTAAGCCACCAGTTCCTCAGCACCAGTAGGGAGGTTCAGCTCAGAGTGGTCATCCAGGGATGCAGGTCCACGGTGTAGGCCAGTCCTTCGCCGTGGAGCAGACTTATCAGGAGCAGGATCCTGGACCTTCTACGGTTCGAGGTTCTATTTTATTAGCCTCATTTTTATCTTCAGCCCTTTTCGATACTAGTGCTACGCATAGCTTTGTCTCTATTGCTGTTTTGGAGAGCCTTGTACTCTGCATCCTTTCTTCTGCCGACTCGTTGACACTAGACACACCCTTGGGGATGAGGACATCTAGTGTATGCCAGTGTAGAGAGTGCCCTCTCGAGGTTACAGGGTATCACTTCTTATGGGATCTCTATGTCCTAGAGATGACAGGATATGATGTCATCCTTGGCATGGACTCGTTGATTCCCTTCCAGGCAGTCGTCGATTTCTATCACCGCAGAGTGAGTTTCGACTCACTAGAGGGTGAATCTTTTCTTCATAAAGGCGAATGGGATGTTCAGGCAAGTCGAGCAGGACTCTAGCATCATGGGCTAGGAAGGGTGATGCCCCAGATTGCTAGTCTTTATCTGTATGACGAGGGGACTCCACAGTTGTACTTTCCTCCAGTGGTGGATCACTTTAGGGATGTCTTTCTAGAGGACTTTTCATGTTTTCCTCCAGAGCGTGAGGTAGACTTCTCAATTGAGCTCGTGCCAGGAGAGGAACCAGTGTCAATTCCTCCCTATAGGATAGCCACACCTGAGTTGCAAGAGCTCAAGAAGAAGTTGGATGATCTACAGGATAAGGGGTTCATCCGACCCAGTACTTCTCCTTGGGGTTTGCCTATCCTATTTGCGAAGAAGGAAGACGGTACCCTTCAGCTTTGTGTGGATTATCTGAAGTTGAATCAGTTTATGGTCAAGAACCGATATCCCTTGCCGAGGATCGATGACCTTTTCGATCAGCTTAGAGGAGCCCGGGTGTTCTCGAAGATCGACTTGAGTTTCGGTTACCATCAGTTGCGCGTTAGACCATCAGATATACCTCTGAAAGCCTTCAGGAGAAGGTATGGTCAATACGAGTATACAGTCATGTCGTTAGATCTCACGAACGCACCTGCAGTTTTCATGGCACTAATGAACCAAGTTTTCCATCCATATTTGGAATACTTTGTCATGGTCTTCGTGGATGATATATTGGTGTACTCTCACACTTGATACGACCATGCCACACATCTTGAGATCATTCTGAGTACACTAAGAGACCATCGGCTTTATGAAAAACCCTCGAAGTGCCACTTCTGGATGGATCAGAATCACTTCTTTGGTCACATTATCTCAGAGGCAAGAGTATCTGTGGACCCAGAGAATGTGAGAACTATAGTTTCCTGGGAGCATCCAAAGAACATCATTGAGGTACAGAGCTTCCTAGGGCTGGATGGATACTACAAACACTTCATTTGGGACTTTTATCATCTAGAAACACCTTTGACAGGTCTGGAAAAGAATGGGGTGAAGTTCTTATGGTCAGATTCTTGTGAGTCAGCCTTTCAGGAGCTGGAAGGGAGGTTGAGGTCAGCACCGATACTAGTCTTGCCAGAGCCAGACAAGAGCTACACTGTTTACTGTGATGCTTCAGGTATCGGGCTGGGAGCTGTGATTATGCATGGGGATGGAGTTGTTGAATATGGGTCTCGGAATTTGAGGCCACATGAGAGGAACTATCCGACGCATGATCTGGAGTTGGCAGCTATTGTTCATGCCTTGCGCTGTTGGAGACATTATCAGTTGGGAGAGCACTTTTTGGTCTTCACTGACCACAGGAGTCTCAAGTACATCTTCACTCAGCGTGATCTGAATCTGAGGCATCACAAGTGGTTGAGTATTTACAGTCTTTTGACTTCGAGCTTGCCTATACGCCGGGTAAGAGCAACATAGTGGCTAATGCGTTGAGCAGGAGAACTCAGATTCATGCATTTCATGAGGCCAGCAGTGAGTGGAAGCTGATGGCTCTGTTCTCGGAGATGCATCTAGAGGTGCATGACAGACGTGGACAGACCCTCTTATCTTCTGTAGTTGTTACCTCTACACTTCTGGATCGGCTACGAATGAGGCAGCTATTAGACTCAGAAGGCTTAGTCCTACGGGAGAGTGTATCAGGACAGGACCCTTTTCCCGGATGGACAATGGGTGAGGATGAGATCATGCATTTCCAGGGATGCATATGGGTGACAGCAGACATACACAAGGATCTGATGCGGGATTTTCGTTCCTCAATTTGGGAAGTTCATCTTGGCATCACCAAGATGTATCAGGATCTTCATCGCTAGTACTGGTGGCCAGGTATGAAGAAGGATGTTGCTGGTTTCATCATGAGATGTTCTACTTGTCAGCAGGTGAAGGAAGAGCACTAGCGATCAGCAAGACTTTTATAGTAGCTACCCATTCTAGAGTGGAAGTGGAACGACGTCGCGATGGAATTCGTGACTGGGATTCCGAGGTCGCCTTGAGGGAACGATGATGTTTGGGTTATCGTCGACAGGCTTACGAACGTTGCTCACTTCTTTCCGATAAATGAGACATTTAGTGTTGATGATATGGGATGACTTTACATCCGAGAGATCTTTCATCTGCATGGAGTCCCACACACCATCGTTTCAGATAGGGATGTGTGCTTTACCTCTCGGTTCTGGCAGGGACTTCAGAAAGCCTTGGGTACATAGGTATTTTTGAGTACAACATATCATCCCCAGACTGATGGCGAGTCCGAGTGCACGATCCAGGTGCTTGAGGATATGCTCTGAGCTTGCATCCTAGACATTGGAGGTTCTTGGGAGAAGAATATTCCTCTGGTGGAGTTATCCTATAACAACAGTTTCCAAGAGACCATTCAGATGGTGCCATATGAGGCTTTGTATGGTAGTCTATGCCGATCACCCTTTTGCTGGCTGGAGGCAGGAGAGGCAGCCTTGCTGGGACCTCGTCTTGTTCAGGAGACTTCAGAGCAGATAGAGATGATTCAAATGAGGATGGATACAATGAAGTCTTGACAGAATTCTTACGTTGATCAGCAGATACTACCTATGGAGTTCGAGGTCGGTGATCAGGTTTTCCTGTGTGTCGCACCAAGGTTGGGACACAAGAGGATTTGGAGATAGGGTAAGCTTTCACCATAGTACGTCGGTCCATTTGAGGTCTTGGAGAGAGTTGGGCCGGTTGCCTATCGGTTTTAGCTACCTTAGAGGTATCGGGCCATGCATGACATCTTCCACGTCTCTCAGCTCCGACGCTACTTTTCAGACCCGTCTCACGTCTTTAGCCAGAGGAAGTCGAGCTTGAAGCGGATGCATCATTCGAAAAGCATCATATCCGAATTGTCTATCGCAGTACGGAGGTTCTCTGTGGGCGGTCTGTTCCTCTGGTATGAGTGCTATGGCAGCACGGGTGAGTACAGGATGAGACCTGGGAGAGGGAGGCCGATGTACGATCGTAGTGGCCGGAGTTGTTCGGCGTTTCTTCTTCTCTACCTCGTTAGGGAAATTCATGGATGAATTTCTTTAAGGGGGAATTTTTTAAGAACCCAGATCTTCTTTGCAGGTACTCTTTTTCCTTTTTATGGAGTTTTTGAGAAAAACATAGTTTTTATAAATTTTCAAACTACACGCCGTGTACATTCTGAGTACACGCCGTGTACTCTTCTCCGGCTTGAAGCTTTGTGCTGGCCATGCCCGGGCCACACACACAATGTGTCGGGGTGACGTGGAGGCCATTTTTAGTGGAGTATGGAAAAACCCACTACACGCCATGTACATTAAAAATACACACCGTGTAACTTTATTTTTTTTCATTAAACGGACCGGGGTCATGCTTGATGCACATAAGCATCTTCTTCTTCAGAAACAGTCCATCCGAGAGTTCCTTACGACCACGTTTCTTCCCCGACCCACCGTGCCTCCGTCTGACCTCCATTCTGGCCACCGTCAATTGCGTTGGAATTGCAGTGGTGAGTTCTTCCTTCTTCTTGATCCTTGTTTATTGATTCCTCCTCGTTTTCAAGGTGTCATAGGTTGAGTGTTTTGTGCGTTTTCTCAGATATATGTCGTTCTAAGGGGAATCGGTCATTGTTGTTCACGTATATCGATCTCCTTGGATCGAGGTATGTGGTTTGTGTCTTTATGTAGATAGTTGATTGATATTTTGTGCAAATTCAACCAATTCCACTAAATGTGGAATTAGGGGCTTCCTGTTTTTTCCCTGCTTTTTGTCTGCTTTGCTTGATTGCTTTAGTAGAGGTTGATGCTTGTGAGTATAATAATTTATTTTGTGCTCAGGTTTCTTTTCCATGCTTGTTTTTCTTATTAGGAATTTTGCCAGTTTCCATGCCTAGTTGTAGGATTGTGGACTGTTGCCTTGTTTTGTTGCTGAGCCTTTGTTGATAGCCAAGTAGTTCTAGAGGTTTACTTGGATGATGCACGTGCACTGAGCAGGTTTAGTTTCACTCAGGAATGTGAGAACCAGGAGTAGTAGACCAAAGGGAGAATTTATGGAAGGGCTTCTCCAGAGTGTCTTTTAATTACGATGTGAGACCACAAGGGGAATTGACGTTGGGTTCTTCCTCAGAGAGTCTATAGTTCCTCGACGTGGGCTGCAGGGGGAGTAGACATTGAGTGCTTCCCCAGAGAGACTTTTGCATGATACGAGACTATAGTGGGAATTAACGGTGAGTGCTTCCCCAGAGAGTCTATTAATTTCATAGCTGAACCAGAGGGGTGAAACTGTGTGTGCCTCCTAGAGGGTTTCTAGTACTTATAGGTTGAACCATAGGGGTTAGGCTGTGAGAGCTACCCAAAGGGTTATCTTTTTTCTTCTTGTTAATGGCAGTTTATATGGTCGACAATGTCATAAAGTGTCAAATTATGGAAAATTCACAACACATATGTAATTATTTATAATAATTTAAAATTTAGAATATTATTACCACAAATAAAATTAAATTGATAAATAAGGATAAATCAAGTTGATAGTGTTTAAAATAAATTCCAAACATGACTAAATTTTATTGGTTGATGAGATTAAAACCCGATCACATCTAATCTTCGTATATGAGTCATTTTGGAAGTTTTTAAGTGGGGTTGGGATTTAATATAAACTAATATTTCTTATATTTCCAAAGTTCCCCCTCTCCTCCCTTATAAAAGGGCACCTCCTCCCTCCCCTCCTCACACCAATTTGAGCCTTAAAGCTCATCTAATACCTACCCATTTCACTTCCCCACTTCCTAAGAAACATCTTAGAGGTTCTGGTATTCTTTAGAGACCAATTTTAGTGCTCTAAGAAGAGGTCTCAAAGAGGCACTTCAAAGAAGAGGTAATGTTCGTTACCAATTCTTTCAACTTTATTTCTTCTTCTACTTCTTCTTCTTTAGTTGTTTCATTATGAAGTAATAACATCAGTATCACTCATATACTGATATTTTTTTATATGTATGAAACAACCCTATTTCACTACCTATACATCCTATGGAAAATAAAATCACCGCGCGTGCGTACGTACGAAATACCGTCTCCACGCCGTGGTGTAATCTATTTTCCACCACCACCTTACTTGGATGGGTATAATGGTGTAAATATTAACTATATATAATTATTTTAAAGTGATATTAATTCTAAAATAGTATACATACACTCCAATACAATTCCACGGTAATGGGAATGATATCATCGCTCGTGTGTACGTACAGAATACCGTCTCCACGATGTGATGCGATTTGTTCTACATGATCTTCATTACATAATGATTATATAAATGAATTGAATAAATTAATATGATATATATTACACTAATACCATTCTGCAAATGTGGTATCTATAAACTAAAAATAAGAATAAGAATTTATTCGACAAAACACGCATTAGAACAAAAAGTAATAAACACCCGAATAACAAGTAGTAATGAAATATTACTAATAAGAAGCTAAGAATAAAACCATATATGATATCATAAAAATAAATATGATTCTGTAATAAGTCAATGAAATTATTTAAATCATTATACAGGAGGTTCGGACACTTACGAAGCAAATCGGACCTAAGGTAAGGGAAAATCTCACAATCTCATTTTTATCCGAGATTGTTTATACTTCAGAATTTACTAGGGAATATTTATCATCCATATCCATGTTTCCTCAATATGTAATATTTATATCCTTCTACAATTTTTTAAATCCAATTTCACTCTTCAGTGAGTTTTTATTAAATGTTATGAAAGGAATCTTTTTTCGTTTTTCGTACGTGGTACTTTTTGACTTTTCCAGACAAAGTACAAGAAAAATGTTTTTATAACTTATACAGCCTGAATGGATTTATAGAAAATTATTTCCATGAATCATCCTTTATAAGTTTTCAAGATTATTTTTAATCAACTTCTTTTATTTTAAAATTTTATGGCATGTTAAGAAAGGAAAAGTGTTTTTGAAGTATAAAGTATATTTTCCTCAAAAATGGAGTTCAAGTGTTTTGTCAAAATTATTTTCCATCTAAGATAATATAGGGTTCTTGTTTATATCCCTATTTTTACATTGATTTGATTATGTTATGATGGAATTATTTTTACGATATCCTTTGATGGATTATGTTATGATGACGTGATGTTTAAGAATCCCATTTTTATTACATGGGTTATGCTATGATGTATGGTTTATGATTTTGTGGCACACATAAGAATGGTATCATTATGAGATGGGTGAGACCTATATCTCCCTCCAATGAATTGGGTAAAAATTTATATCTCATGAGATAGACATGGCTGGAACGGCAAGTTAAACCGGTTCAGTGAAACAGGACTGAAACGAGGAGTGAACTCCGTTCAAAAATGGACATTGTCCGCTATGATAGTCTTGGAAATTATTATTGACTACTAAGAAATTATTCTCTATGATTATGTGTGTATTCCACAAAGTATCATGTTTTATGTTATTTGTATTACATTTCACTTCTATGATTTATCCCTTATTATGATCTCTTTTGCAGGATAAGATTTGTCAAAATGTTATGTTCTTATGAATATGATATGTTTGATATTTATTTTTTTTACCCTTACTG